>JAESUZ010000127.1:0-1200000 GCA_017311185.1 Proteles cristata cristata
ACTGGGTTGTTTGCTTTTCGGGCATGTAGTTTGGTGAGTTCCTTGTAGATTCTGGATATCAACCCTTTATCTGATATGTCATTTGCAACTATCTTTTCCCATTCCGTTGGTTGCCTATTAATTTTCAGGGTTGTTTCCTTGGCTGTGCAGAAGCTTTTAATCTTGAGGAGGTCCCAACGGTTTATTTTTGCTCTTGATTCCCTTGCTTTTGGGGATGTGTCAAGTAAGAAG
This sequence comes from Proteles cristata cristata, assembly GCA_017311185.1. Lineage (NCBI taxonomy): Eukaryota > Metazoa > Chordata > Mammalia > Carnivora > Hyaenidae > Proteles > Proteles cristata. The sequence continues at coordinate 232 of JAESUZ010000127.1, forward strand.
TTGCTGCGGTGGAGGTCAAGGAGGTTGTTTCCTGCTTTCTCCTCTAGGGTGTTGATAGTTTCCTGTCTCACGTTCAGGTCCTTTATCCATTTTGAGTTTATTTTTGTGCATGGTGTGAGAAAATAGTCTAGTTTCATTCTTCTGCATGTTGCTGTCCAGTTCTCCCAACACCATCTGTTAAAAAGGCTGTCTTTTTTCCATCGGATATTCTTTCCTGCTTTGTCAAAGATTAGTTGGCTATATACTTTTAGGTCCACTTCTGAGTTCTCAATTCTGTTCCATTGGTCTATGTGTCTGTTTTTGTGCCAATACCATACTGTCTTGATGATGACAGCTTTGTAGTAGAGGCTAAAGTCTAGGATGGTGATACCTTCCGTTTTGGTTTTATTTTTTAGTATTACTTTGGCTATTCGGGGTCTTTTGTGGTTCCATACAAATTTTGGGATAGTTTGTTCTAGTTTTGAGAAGTATGCTGGTGCAATTTTGATGGGAATTGCATTGAATGTGTAGAGTGCCTTAGGTAGTAATGACATCTTAACTATATTTATTCTTCCTATCCATGAGCATGGAATGTTTTTCCATTTCTTTGTGTCTTCTTCAATTTCCTTCATAAGTTTTCTATAGTTTTCATTATACAGATCTCTTGTATCCTTGGTTAGGTTGATTCCGAGGTATTTTATGGTCTTTTGTGCAATTGTGAATGGGATCAGTTTCTTGATTTCTCTTTCTGTTGCTTCATTGTTGGTGTATAAAAATGCAACCAATTTCTGTACGTTGATTTTGTACCCTGCAACTTGGCTGAATTCTTGGATCAGTTCTAGTAGGCTTCTGGTGGAGTCTGTCAGGTTTTCGATGTAGAGTATCATGTCATCTGCGAAGAGTGAAAGTTTGACTTCCTCTTTGCCAATTCTGATGCCTTTGATTTCCTTTTGGTGTCTGATGGCTGATGCTAGGACTTCCAGTACTATGTTAAACTGCAGTGGTGAGAGTGGGCATCCCTGTCGTGTTCCTGATCTCAGGGGGAAAGCTCTGAGTTTTTCCCCATTGAGGATGATGTTAGCTGAAGGCTTCTCATAGATGGCTTTGATGATGTTTAAGTAGGTTCCTTCTATCCCAACTTTCTCGAGAGTCTTTATTAAGAAGGGATGGTGTATTTTGTCAAATGCTTTTTTTGCTTCTATTGACAGGATCATATAGTTTTTATCTTTTCTTTTATTGATACGACGTATCACATTGATTGATTTGCAAATATTGAACCAGCCCGGTAACACAGGAATGAATCCCACTTGATCTTGGTGGATGATTCTTTTGATATGCTGCTGGATTCGATTTGCAAGGATCTTGTTGAAAATTTTTGCATCCGTATTCATCAAGGATATAGGGCTGTAGTTCTCTTTTTTTGCTGGATCTCTGTCTGGTTTGGGAATCAGTGTGATGCTGGCTTCATAAAATGAGCCCGGGAGTTTTCCTTCGCTTTCTATTTTTTGGAATAACTTGAGAAGAATTGGGATTAATTCTGTTTTAAATGTCTGGTAGAATTCCCCAGGGAAGCCATCAGGTCCAGGGCTCTTATTTGTTGGGAGATTTTTGATCACTGATTCAATTTCTTCACTCGTTATGGGACTGTTCAGGTTTTCTATTTCTTCCCGTGTGAATTTTGGTAGTGAGTGTGTGTTTAGGAATTTGTCCATTTCTTCTAAATTGTCCAATTTGTTGGCATATAATTTTTCATAGTATTCCCTGATAATTGCTTGTATTTCTGAGGGGTTGGTTGTAATAAGTCCATTTTCATTCATAATTTTGTCTGTTTGGGTGCTCTCTCTTTTCTTTTGGATAAGTCTGGCTAGAGGTTTGTCAATTTTGTTTACTTTTTCAAAAACCAACTCTTGGTTTCATTGATCTGTTCAATTGTTTCTTTGGTCTCTATGTTGTTTATTTCTGCTCTAATTTTTACTATTTCTCTTCTTCTACTGGGTTTAGGGCATTCTTGTTGCTCTGCCTCTAGTTCCTTTAGGTGAGCTGTTAGATTTTGGACTTGTGCTTTTTCTAATCTCTTGAAATAGGCGTGGAGAGCAATGTACTTTCCTCTTAGCACTGCCTTTGCCTCATCCCATAGATTTTGAATTGTTGTGTTTTCGTTTTCATTTGTTTCCATATATTTTTTAATTTCATCTCTAATTGCCTGATTGGCCCATTCATTCTTTAGAAGGGTGTTCTTTAACCTCCATGTTTTTGGAAGTTTTCCAGACTTCTTCCTGTAATTGATTTCAAGTTTCAAAGCATTGTGATCTGACAGTGTGCATGGTATGATCTCTATTCTTTTATATTTATTGAGGGCTGCTTTATGTCCCAGTATGTGATCTATCTTGGAGAATGTGCCATGCGCACTTGAGAAGAAAGTAAATTCCCTGGCCTCAGGATGTAAAGTTCTAAATATATCCGTCAGGTCCATCTGGTCTAATGTATCTTTCAAGTCCATTATTTCTTTAGTGATTTTCTGTCTGGTTGACCTATCCATTGCTGTAAGCGGAGTATTAAAGTCCCCTGCTATTAGCACATTCTTATCTATAAGCTTGTTTCTGTTTGTGATTAATTGTTTTATATATTTAGGTGCTCCCATATTCGGTGCGTAGACATTTATGATTGTTAGTTCTTCCTGATGGATGGACCCTGAAATTATTATGTAGTGCCCTTCTTCATCTCTTGTGATTGTCTTTAATTTAAAGTCCAGTTTGTCTGATAGAAGTATCGCTACTCCGGCTTTCTTTTGATTTCCTGTAGCATGATATATATTTCTCCATCCCCTTACTTTTAATCTGAAGGTATCTTCCCGTCTAAAATGAGTTTCTTGTAGACAGCATATAGATGGATTTTGTTTTTTAATCCATTCTGCTACCCTATGTCTTTTGATTGGAGCATTCAACCCATTTACATTCAGTGTTATTATTGAAATATGTGGGTTTAGAGTCTCTGTATCTTTTGCAGGGTTCATGTTTGTGGTGGTGTCTCTGGAATCTTTGTTCCTTGCAACCTTACCTTCAGAGCATCCCCCTCAGGATTTCTTGTAGGGCTGGCTTCGTGGTGACAAATTCTTTCAATTTCTTTTTATTTGGAAAGGTTTTTATCTCTCCTTCTATTTTGAATGACAGCCTTGCTGGATAGAGGATTCTTGGCTGCAGATTTCTACTGTTCATCACATTGAAGACCTCTTGCCATTCCTTTCTGGCCTGCCACGTTTCAGTAGATAGGTCTGTCACCACTCTGATAGGTTTCCCTTTGTATGTGAGGGCCCTTTTCTCCCTAGCTGCTTTCAAAATTCTCTCTTTGTCCTTGTAGTTTGCCATTTTTACGATGATATGTCGTGCAGAAGATCGATTCAAGTTACGTCTGAGGGGAGTCCTCTGAGCCTCTTGTATTTCCACATTGACTTCCTTCCCCAAGTCGGGGAAGTTCTCTGCTATAATTTGTTCCAGGACTCATTCAGCACCTTTCCCTCTCTCTTCCGCTTCTGGGATTCCTATGATACGGATATTGTTGCATTTGAGTGTGTCGCTGAGCTCTCGAATTCTTCTTTCCTGTTCCTGGATCAGTTTGTCTCTTTTTTTGTCAGCTTCTTGTTTTTCTATCATGTTGTCTTCTAAATCACTTATTCTCCTTTCTGCCTCTTCAATCCGTGCATTGGAGGCCTCTATTTTATTATGGATCTCATTTATCGCATTTTTAAATTCTTCATGTCTATTTTTATTTTCCATTCTATCTGTAGCTATAGTTTCTTTGATGTCCCCTATGTTTTCTTCAAGCCCTGCTATTAATTTTACCATTATTATTCTAAAATCTTGTTCAGTTATGCTGCTGATATCTGTTGTGAGCAGTTCATTAGCTGTCATTACTTCTTGTAGTTTCTTTGGAGGAGAGCTGTTTCGTTTCGTCATTTTAGTTAGCTTTCCGGCTCTTGTTGGTTTTAAAGACCTATTATGCTCTCTGTTTCTATGAGCACTGCTATATCCAAGAAGACTCTTTGACATTCCAGGGCCTATCCTTTCAGAGATTGTTTTTTGAATGGTATGCCTCGGTCACTCTTGTTGGGACCTTAGTTATTTTATTTTCCTATTCGTAGTGATATTTGGGACTCTTCACCTTGTGTACTCTAGCTTGTTTCTTGAGGTAGCCCTGGAAAAGAAAACAGACAGACAAACACACAGGGAGCAGGAGCACACAAACGCACAGGCTGATTCAACTAACATGCAAAGTGAGAGGGAAAACGAAAAAGTTAATAGAAAAGACGGAGGAGGGAGGGCGAATAATAGGGAGCATAAAATACATAAAAGCGTAAAAAGGGGAAAAGAAAAGGAAAAAAGAAGAAAACCGATGGACAAAGAAGGGTTTAAAGCATATACCTGGATTTCCCAGCTACAGTTAAATAGCCGTGTGTATGCAGTGCTGGTTGAAGAGCATAGAGAAAAAGAGAGAAGCAGGGCGAGACGAGGCAGATTTGGAAATAGAATGAACAGGCAGAAGGGATAAGAAGCTTTTTTCAAAGAGGTAAAGGGTAGAATATGGTTGGATAGGTGAGTGAAGGATGCTGGAATTATCCAGAGAAACTATATAGTCTAATTACTCCTGAGAGAAATAGCTGAAAAAGTCGGTAGGTGTAGAATTTACATTTACAGAATGGACTTGTTGTGATTGTTTAAGCAAGCTGGCGACCAAAGTTAATCAGGTCAGTGTTTTGGGGAAAAAAGCGAGAAAAGAGAAAGAAGAAGAAAAAAAGAGAAAAGAAAGGGGAAAAAAAAAGAAAGAAGAAAAAAAAAGGAAAAAAAACAAAAAAAGGAAAAGAAAAAAAAAGGAAAAAGAAAGAGAAAAAAGAAAAAAAAAAAAGGGAGGAGGGCACCTCTCAGGCAGGGATGGGCGTGGCGTGATCCGATGCCTCAGGTGGGGGTTCTGCCTTGGCGATTGTGGGGAGGAGAGTGACGGTGCTCCAGTCCCTTCTTGAACCCCGCGCTGCAGCTCGCTTTTTTTTTTGGCGTGTCAACTCCCCGTTCCGGGGACGCAGCCGAAGTTGGTTGCACTCTTCAACCCAAGTCAGTTCCAATCTCCAAATCCCAGCCCGCGCGCCCCGCTGAAGTTGCCTTAGACACAGCTTCCCAGACGACACCCTCGGGCTATTCCAGGTTCCCTGCTGAGCTCTGGGGGCGGAGTCAGAATCTCTTCCTTCTCTGGGTCGGGCTGGCGCGCCTGCGCAGGGGCTTGCCTGCCGGGTCCGCGTAGCCTGAGCCCGCTGGAGTGAGGAAAACCGGGTCCCTCTATGGCTCGTCACCCGAAACACGAACTCACAGGCAAATTTCCCAGTTTTTAGCTCTCTGCCTTCCCTCTCGAGTTCCAGCCAGCCAGGAGCGCGGACGCCCGGTGTCAGCACGGCTCTTTCAGGGGTCCCAGCCGCCCTGGAGCTACAATGGCGGCAGGCGCGCCGCCGCTCTGAAATCCAACCTCCAGGAGCGGCACAAAGAAGCAGTTTGTGTGCTCAGCCTCCCCCAGGACCAGTTGTCGCGAGGGGACCTGGTGTGCAGGTATTTGGCAAGTACAGTCTTTCTATGCACCGAGCGGAGATTTTTCCCCCCCGAGCGGAGGTTTTTCTGTCTCGGTCTCTCTCCTTTTCCCCTCTCACTCCCCGTAGAGGGTAGAGGGGGATCGCCTCTCACCCTGGAGTCTCCGATCCCGGCCCGATTTTACCTTCCCCGGTTCGCACTCACATTAGAAGGCTTTCTCAGTGGATTCTGCGTCCTTTTTCTCCCAGTCTCTCAGGTTTTGTAAGGTTTTGAATGGCTTCAGATCTTTTTTGTGTGATGTATGGGTGTGAGTGCAAATACAGAGCTCCTTACTTCTCCGCCATCTTGCCCCCCTATCGATCCTTTATTATATTCTTAAGCAGTTTTTTATAATTGATTGGAAAGAGGGACACAAAGCTATGAAGGTTTGCTGTTCCATTATTCTCTAGAAGCAGTAGGATCATATCAATCCTAAGTGTTCATCTTGCCTATAAATAAGTAAAACAACAAGAATACTTCGTCCTAGGCCATTTCAAAACAAATAAGATATTATTTTCTGTCTTTTCATGTGAAATGTATATTTTCCAAAGATAGAATACGTTTCTTTCTATTCCAACTTAGAAGAGTACACAGAAACATTGAATGGATCCATTACATCTAAAAAGCCTTATATTTACTTATTGTAGATCTATGAGGGTGCAGAAAGAATTTTTTTTTAACAGACACACACGCATACACACACACACAAGAAATCCATAGCTTATCACTATGGTGTTTTCTCAAATGGAGTTAGGAAAGAAAACAACACTATGAAAAGTAGGGAATAATATGATGTGTAATGCTCTGCTATGGAATTTTCCTCCTCTTACACATCTTTAGCTCCAATAATGGTTACAATAAATAACCATTTATTTTACTTGAATAAAAGTCATTGACTAACAATAGCAGTGATCTTGCTAGGCTTAGCCTAACATTTAAAATACAAAAGAGAGTAGTTTAAGGCATAACTGAATCATTTGAAAATAAACATAAAAAGTTGACTTTCAGGAACTTAAACTAAAATCTTGTCAAAAGAAATAAATCTTTCATATATATTTTCTGTTATTTTCCCCTTAGGGAAGGTGATAGATTGCTTTGTTTAATTTGATTTGATTTTTATCTAAGTGAATTGGTATTCCCACCTGTATATACTATAAACTATGCCTCCTGTGTTTCTGCTTCTAATAAAGCTATATATTTTTTTCCACAGTGTTTTGTAAATATCTTGTTTAAATAGAAATTAATTTAAAATAAGAGCATCTACATGTGGCAATGTGGCACATGCTAACATGTCTGTGTTTCTTCTTCAATTTTTTTTTTAATGTTTATTCTTGAGAGAGAGAGAGAGAGAAAGAGACAGAGACAGAGTGTGAGAGGTGAAGGGCTGATAGGGAGAGCAGAATTTAAATAGGCTTCAGGGTCTGAGATCTCAGCACAGAGCCTGATGCAGAGCTCAAACTCACAAACCACAAGATCATGACCTGACCCAAAGTTGGATGCCTAACCAGCTGAGCCACCTAGGCATCCCTGTGTTTCCTCTTCAAAGTGTATCCTCGGGGCATAAATCATGCATCATTTACCCATATCATAGTAGATGTTCAGTAAATGTTTATTAGGAAAATAAAGAATCATTAAATAAATTAGTAAGATAAATTTGGCCTTGAAGAAATCATCATCTTTCTATAAAAATGGCTTTGAAATAATAATAAGAATAACCTAAAATATAGTTATGTTATAAAAATTATTTCAAGGACCTATTCATTTCACACATGTATTTAATTGTATAAGAAATTAAATTTATAATGAAACATTGATTATAAAGTCATTTAGGTATGCTTCCCATTTTCCATTCAAATAAAACTAAGCAAATCAAAGTAGAAATATTAAAGAGGAAAATTTTGGATAAATTACATTAAAATAATGCATAGTACACACAGTCATTTGCTGCAAATAAGAACTCACTGAGAGGGCTGGGGTGGGGTGAGAAGAAAACATAATGCAAAAAGGATCAGCATAGGCCTGGCTAAGAAAAAGAGTATACAGAGATTACTAATAACAGAAATGAAAAGGTGGCATCATTACAGATCTATAGATATAAAAAAACAATATAACAGTATTATGAACAACTGTATGCCCACAAATTTAATAACCTAGATGAAATGACCAATTTTTTGAAAAAAAATATCATTCTAGGCACCTCAGTGGCTCAGTCAGTTAAGCATCTAACTCTTGATTTTGGATCATAGTTATGAGATAGAGCCCTATTTCAGGCTCTGAACTGAGTATGAAGCCTCCTTGGGATTCTCTCTCTCCCTTTTCCTCTGCCCCTCCCCTGTTCACATTCTTACCCTCTTTCTCAAAAATCAACCAACCAACCCACGAACAAAAACAATTTTTCGGGGCACCTGGGTGGCTGAATCAGTTAAGCATCTGACTTCGGCTCAAATCATGAGCTCATGGGTTCGAACCCTGCTTCGGGCTCTGTGCTGACAGCCAGCTCAGAGCCTAGAGTCTGCTTCGGATTCTGTATCTCCCTCTCTCTCCGACCTTCCCCTGTTCACGCTGTCTCTCTCTTTCTCTCTCTCTCTTTCTCTCTCTCAGAAATAAATAAAACATTTTAAAAAATTTAAAAAGAACAGTTTTTCAAAACTCATGTAAGAAGAGATAAACAATCCAAACAGGCCTCCATCAATTAAATAAGTCAAATCAATGCCTAATAACCTCCCAAAACAAAAAGCACTGGGCCCATATATAATTCTATCACACATTTAAAAAACAGATTTTCCCAATGCTCTATAAAAAGTTTCAGAAGATAGAAGCAGAGGAATATTTTTTTAACTTGTTCTATGAGACCAGTATTACTCTGATATCAAAACCAGACAGACATTACAAGAAATAAAAATTAAAGATCAATATCTCTCATGAATATAAATGAAGAAATCCTCAACAAAATACTAGTAATGAAATCCAATAGTATATATGAAGAATTATATACCTTGATCAAGTGGGGTCTTTTTCCCAGATGCAAGGCTGGTTTAACCTCAAAAATCAATTTATATAATCTATCATATTAAATGGCTAAAGAAGAAAATCATGTAATCTTATCATTAGGTGAAAAAAAAACCTTTTGAAAAATTCAACACCTTTCATGATAAAAACTCTTGGTAAGCTAGAAATAGAGGAGAACTTTCCCAAATTGGTAAAGAATATCTACAAAAAGCTGACAGCTAGCATCACACAAAACTGCAAGAAACTCGAAGCTTTATCATTAAGATCAGGAACAAGACAAAGATATCTTCTCTCGTCACTGCCTTCCAACATTGCACTGGAAGTCAGTATTACTGCAATAACACAAGACAAAAATAAAAAGTATAGGGACCGAGAAAGAATAAAATTCTTTGCTTGCAAATGATGTGCCTGTCCATGTAGAAAATAGGAAAGAGTCAACAAAAAACTTCTGAAATTAATAAGTGACTATAACCAGAAATTTAAGGAATATAGGTTAATATACAAAACCAATTGCTTTCCTATATATCACAATGGACAAGTGAAATTGTAAGTAAAAAGACAATACCATTTACATTAGCAACCCTCAAAAATAAATAAAATACTTAGGTGTTTCTGAGGCTCAGTCAGTTAAGTGCCCAATTCCTAGTTTCGGTTTAAGTCATGATCTTATAGTTTATGAGTTGAAGCTCCACATGGGGATCTGTGCTGGCAATGTGGATCCTGCTTGGGATTCTGTGTCCCTCTCTTTCTGTCCCTCTCCAACTTGCCCATCTCTCTCTCAAAATAAATAAAAATAAACTTTAAAAATAAATAAATAAAAGATAGATAGATATAGAACACTTAGGTCCTAATCTAACAAAATATGTCCAAGATGTATATGTGGAAAACTACAAAACTCTAATAAGAAAACTCAGAGAAGATTTATATAAAGAGATATATTTCATGTTTAAGGATAGGAAGACTCAATATTGTCAAAATGTCAGTTCTTCTCAGCTTAATCTATGTATTCAATGCAACCCAAATCAAAACAATATCAAGTATTTTATGGATGCTGTATTCTAAAGTTAATATAGAGAAGCAAAAATTCCAGAATAGAGAACACAGTATTGAAGAACAAGAGCAAAGTTAGAGAACTGGCTTTACCTGCTACCTGACATCAAGCCTAACTATAAGGCTACCGTAATCAACAGTATAGTATTGGTGAAATAGACAAATTAATCAATGAAACAGAATAGAAAGCCCTGAAATAGACCTCTATAAATACCATCAACTGATATTTGGCAAACAATCAAAGGTGTTACAATGGAGAAAAAAAGTCTTTTCAACCAATGGTATTGGAACATATGTACATCCAGAGACCAAAAGGCAAAACAAACAAAAAAAAACAAACAAACAAAAAAAAACCCCACCTAGTCAGAGGTCTTACACTCTGCAAAAAAATTAACTCAAAATGTATCATAGACCTAAATGAAAAATGCAAACTGTAAAATTCTAAACTATAACCTTGGAGAAAATCTCTATGATGTTGGGTATGACGATACCTTTTTAGATACAACAAAGATATAATTCACGGAAGAAATAATAGATAATCTGGACTTCCTTAAAATTAAAAACTTCTGCTCCAGGAAAGACACTGTCCAGAGAATGAAGAGATAATCCAAAAACTGGGAGGAAATACTTGAAAAAGACATATCTGATAAAAGACTGTTACCCTTGGGGTGCCTGGGTGGCTCAGTAGGTTAAGCATCCAACTCTTGGTTTCAGCTCAGGTCATGGTCTCACAGTTTGTGAGTTGGAGCCCTGCATTGGGCTCCATGCTGGCAGCACAGAGCCTGCTTGGGATTCTCTCTCTCCCTCTTTCTCTGCTCCTCCCTTGCACATACTCTCTCTATATAAATACATAAATAAAATTAAAAATTAAAAAGGGATTGTTACCCCAAGTATATAAAGAATGCTTAAAACTCAGTGGTAAGAAAATAAATCCCATTAAAAAATAAGACACATATTTTAACACACACCTTACCAAAGAAAGTATATAAATGGCAAATAAGCATAAAAAAGATGGTCTAGGAGTGGCTGGATGGCTCAGTCAGTTAAGTGTCAAACTCTTGATCTTAGCTCGGGTATTGATCTCAGGGTCATGAGTACAAGCCTTGTGTTGGGTTCCATATGCTGGACATGTAATTTACTTTAAAATTTTTTTTAAATAAAAAGATTGTCTGCATTATATGTTCTCAGGGAAATTCAAATTAAAACAATAATGACATGCCACTACACACCTATTAGAATAACCAGAGTTCAGAAATGGTGCTAGGGATGTGGGGCAGTAGGAACTCTTAATCATTGTTGAGGAGAATGAAAAATGGTACAACTACTTTGGAAGACAGTCACAGCTTCTTACAAAAACAAAAAATATTTTATTGTCCCACCCATGGACTGCCAGTGAAGGGAAAAGGGCTAGAAGTTAAATCAGCCAATAGCCAAGGACAGCCAACTGTCACTCTGCAGTTCATCCTCAGAGAAGACCCAAGAAAACTGGGTTCAGAGAACTTCTGGGTTGGTGACCATGTGGAGATGGATGGTGGGGAGCGAGTGAGTGGAGCACCTGGGGGAGACATTTTCCGCACACCTTGCCAATGCATCTCTTTCATCTGGCTGTTCCTGAGTAACATTCTTTTACCAAAAAAAGAAAAAAAATTGTGATCCTATAATTAGAATGCATCTCAGTTCTGTGAGCTCCTCTAACAAATTAATCAAATCTGAGGAAGAAGTACTGACAACCTCTGATTTATAGCCAGTTGGTCAGAAGTACAGGTATCAACTTGGACTTGAAACTGGTATCTGAAACCCAAGGAGGGGGTCACTGAACCCTCAGATCTATAGCTGGTTGGTCAGAAGCACGGATAACAGTCTCAGGATTGCTATTGGCAACTGGCAATAAGGGGTTGAGGCTAATCTTATAGGACCAAACCCTTATCCTGTGGAATCTAAATACTATGTCTGTGTAGAAAGTGTCAGAATTTAGTTAAATTCGCAGACATCCAAACAGTGTCCAAGAATTTCTTGGTGTTTTATGGGCAGGAAACTCCACCCCACAGGTTAGAATTGGGAACCTTAACGGAGAATGTATGAGAAGCCTCTGCACTTTCTGCTCACTATTGCAGTGATCCTAGAACTGCTCTAAAAAAATTTTTTTTTTAAAAAAGCATTATATTTGTTTTTTGATGATTGTCAAAGAATGGGAATATTTCTGGATAACTGTTCTATTTCACACAGTGCTTTTCCCTCCTTGGGAATTACTGTTTTTAGTACTTGATTTCAGCATTATCTCAAGTTCTTTTCATGGAACATTCAAATATACTTTGAATTTTATTTTTTAATTCATTAGCCACAAACTAATGGATATAACCTTGTAGATCTCAATAACATTTTGTTCAGAAATATAGTTTAAGTAAAATAATTATGGTACACTATCCTTATTGTATACTTTTGACACTTGATAGCTATATCATTATAGATAAAAAGCTCAGAAATAGAGTGGTAGTTCTCAGAAATAGAATTAAAATTGTAAGGAACAAAATGCCATATTTTAAACAATGAATCATCACTGAGATATAATCCTCCATTAAGTAATTAGTAATTCCTATTATATCATAGGTCTTATCAACATTTTTCTAAGGAAGAAAAATGCTCACAATTGGACCTTGGAAATATCTGTCTTTAGTTCGATATATTTCAACATTAGCAGCCTGGTCTCTGCACATATCATTAGCAACCATCTCAGTGGATATAGTTAATTATCACAATTTCTTTCAGATAATGAATACTAAATAGAATACTTGCTCTGTTATGAGGTGGGAAACTATGCTTTTGATAGGAAAAAGATACCACTAAAAGTACAGTGAAGTGGCATCTCTATGCTTTGCTAATGCCTGTCTGAAATTCTTTTAACTGTCTAGAGACTATGTTTCTCTCTCTTTCTCTTTCTCTCTCTATGTTTCACTAATTGTGGCCATACTACTAATGATTCCAAAAAACATTAGTGGAATTTTTAAATTGATGCTCTTATTTAAACAAGACAACTTTCAAACTGATCTTCTGCGACATACTGAGCTAGAGCATTTTAATGGATCCTTATTGAAGGTTACCTTTCTTCTTTCTTAAATACACTGCAGTATAGATGTTTTCAACTTGATTATCATTGAACTTTAAAACAGGGAAATAAGGTTACTGGGGCATGATGCAGGAATCTATTTAATACCACCATAGAAAAGAAAGAAAGAATTACTTCTTGTTTAAAATAAAAATGGCTAAGCAAATAGAAATTATAATGTCACTTTGATGTGCAATCTGATTATCAGTGAAAGTGCTATATACGGAATAAGAATTTTGGAAGACATTTGGAAGGGTTTTTGTAGGTCTGGCATGACATACATATGTATATATATACATATGTATGTATATATATGTATAAGTATACTCTATGTATGTATGTATACTATATATGTATATATATATAGTTCTTGTCATATTTTAGTCAACTATATAGATATAGATACAGATATAAAAGAAGGTATGTAAAGGGAACACATTTTCACATGGCAGAGTTGTGCATTCAACAAAAAGCAGGAAATATAATTTTCCTGTTGTCCGTAGTCCACACACTGAGATTGAAGGAAAAAACGAAAAATACACTGCAGACTAACATCCTCTTCTAAAGAAATAAAGGGAAAGAACATATTTTATTAAAATTAAAACTAGAAAATATCAGAAAATACCTTTATTTTTCTCTTTCTAAAAGTTCCTGAGGAGCACCTGAGTAGCTCATTCCATTAAGTGCCTGACTCTTGGTTTCAGCTTAGGTTATAAACTCATGGTTTGTGAGTTTGAGCCCCACACCGGGGTCTGTGCTAACAGTGTGGTGCTTGCTTGGGATTCTCTCTCCCTCTCTCTTTTCCCCTACTCCGCTCATGCTCTCTATCTCTCTCTCAAAAATAAATGAACTTAAATAAAAAGTTGCTGAAAACTGCTTTGCTCCATCACTGATTGGCTAAAATGTAAAAGAAAACAAGATATAAAAATATACAGATATCCATCTGAACCTGACCAAACATGAAATGAAATATAATATAATTTAGCAGGAGATGAGGTTAAGTGCTACTATCCACATTAGATTATTATTTTCCATTTATTATATCTCTAATTGGATCAGAGTATATAAGGAATTGTTCATAATTTCTTCTCTCTTCCTAGGAGAAAAGGTTTCTGTATTTCCATTTTAAATAATTATGCACAATTGACAATAAACTATTTGTAAAAAAAAATGTTATTATAACTTTCCATGTATGTTCCAAAGTTAGTACCGTTTTCCAAGGTTTGTGAGGGTAATATATCACAAATGATGATAAAGGGGTTCATTTTAGACCCCTGATTAATCAGTAAAATTATATTATCTTATGCTCAGGTATTGCCTTAAGAGTTTTCAAAGCACTTTTACTCATGTTACTTCATTTGGTCCTCAAAGAAACTCTGTTATGCTAGCAGAATTTTTTTTTAACGACTGATGTCATATAGGAAACAGAACAGCCTCATGAGGTTAAGCAACATTCTAAATTTTTATTTATTTTATTTTTGAGAGAGAGAAAGCATGAGTTAGGGGGGGGTGCAGAGAGAAAGGGAGACAGAGGATCCCAAGCAGGCTCCACGCTATCAGCACAGAGACCAACTTGGGGCTCTAGCTCATGAACTGTGAGGTCATGACCTGAACCAAGATCAAAGGTAGGACACTTACTTGACTGAGCCTCCCAGGCACACCCTTAAGCTTAATCTAATTATGGAAGTAACAAAGTCAGGAATTAACCAAGTCAACTTTTGAAGATGTGTCCTCTGAATGGTACTTCCACCACATCTGTTATTAAACAGAGAATAGTATACTCATCATACACTCACTGGAGACAATGGCAATGGAGTTATGAAGAAATGAACACTATTTAACAATAGTAAAGGATGAAAGGCTAGGAGAAGAAAGAATGAAAATGAGAAAAGGGGGTGGAAATAGTTAAAGTAACAGTGCATAAGAAAAGTTGTGGTCCAGAGGGATCCACAAGCTTTCTAGAAGGTAGGGACTCTGGAATAATTGCTTCACATCCTTCTCACACAGATCCTTACGCATTCATCAACTCCACATAGACAGCCTTCCACTCCTCTTATTCCTGAGAAAAGGCATTTGGCAGAAGTCAAACTGGCAACAAATAACAGGAGACTGAGGTTTTGTAGTCAGAATGAGAAACCAAGATTTTAAAGTTGAGATTCTTTACCGAGATGCAAACAGGATTAAAGAGATTAAAAAGAGAATCAGTAAGGGATGTTGAGGTACACACGGGCTAACAGCAGCAGGGCAACTACCACCTTCCCACTAACGAGGCAAAGAAAAGATAATGTTACTGCAGCCCAATGGGGGCTGGAATTATTGATAAGGGTCTAGTTGATAGAAATGGTGCTCCTGGAAGAGTATAGCTCTTCTACAATTGCAGAATTAGAATAGGATGGGAGTAGGGGAAATTTCTTCACCTCTGTTTCCTTTTTGCCCTTGAAACTAGCTACTGTTGTATCCTAGTGATTAAACCTGACCAGTAGTCAAAAGCAAGAGGGTTCAATTGATAGAGTTCTTAGGGCTAGTCTTATGAGTTACAGAACTGGGAATATATAGAGCTGGATAGATTAAGGTTAGTCATTTGAAAATTCCTTAACATGGAAAATGAAGTTTGACATTTTTGTGGTCCCTCCTCCAGACAGCTCTCTCTTTCCTTGGACCCGGGGCATTCATGACAGGTATCATAGCCCATCCCACTCTGCATGTCTTCACTATGGTCTGTTAACCTAAATGGACTTCCGTTATCTAATTCTTAGTAGAAGGCAACAATGAGAATTAACTCTCTAGGGGACACAGACAACACAAAAGAAGAATTTTTAAAGGAAACACATCTACTCCTGGTAGAGTGTGTTGGAGGAGGAAGAAGGTATATTAGAGAAGAATACCATTTCTATGTTCCTTTCCAATGTACTGTCTCTCTTTGAAGGAGATGACCCATCGCTAAGAAGAGAATTAGCACTGCCATTTAAGTCAGTTTCCTCACTTCTGAATGCTCTGATATTACACTCGTTTAAAAGCTCTGCTCTACCTTTCTAAGATAACTTTGGGCTTTCCCAAGATGTTGATTGTGAGGAAAGACAAAAGAACTTAACTTACAGGCCATTACTTAGCATTTTTTTTTATTGTTCAGTGACATACCTTATTTTTATAGCTTTATTAATGATTTTCATGAGTAATGGATATATGTCTCTCTGGCAACTGTTGACTGAATTGTACCCCGAATGGTTGTACATGTAGGTAGTTCTTCCAAACAGCACTATCTGCCTCATAAGGCTGGTATGGATCAACCAGGAGAAGGCATGTAATATGTCTCAATAATTATGAAGTAGAATATAATTCTGATGGTCCAACTTATTATTCTTCTCCAAGATAAAATGCAGATGTGAAATAAATACATGAAAACACAAAAGTATGACTACCATAGTCTTGAATTACTGGTGATCATAAATATTTTTGGCTCATACATATAAAAAGAAAATATTGTCATGCTCAGTTTCCCTCAAGGAATCATTTTAAAAAGATCATTTCAGGATGAATGCCTGTTAGTCCAGAATCAATGAAGATACTGTTTAATGGTTCTGAAAAGTCACTTTATTGATTTATCAATCTATAAATTTTAAAATATTGCTTGTTAGATGCTTTGCTCTTATAAGTTCTGGAATCAGCAAAGCAGAAAGCACCCATAAAGTGTCTGACAAGATTACATGTGAACTGAGTATCTCTTATGAAAATAAAAAAGTCTAATAAGACAACTGCCATTATGAAACTCATCATAATAATGGAAAACAAAGTTATGAAGACACAAGTCCAATAATATTAAAGGTGCTATAAAATAAAAGTGTACTCCTAACACAGAAAGTTAAAAAAGAGACACAATCATAGCTAATTTACTGGGGTGAAGGAATAAGATGGTAGAATATTTTCTCATTAAAGATCACATTGTACTAAGCTGAGAGAGAAAATATCAGTGTTCATGGCAATACTGATTACTGGCAAAAAGGGTAAAAAAAATTTTGGCAAAAATGGAAGGAGGGATAAAAATCAAGTTCTAAAAATTCCTGTTTTTGTAGTTATCATCAGGTACTGTTAATTAAAATTTATTGGTAATTGGTTGTGATGTCACAACGGAAATTTTGTTGACCTAGGTAAAGGAGAAAAATGATGAGATCATATGAAGAAGGTTGCACAAGAAGCCTTAAGAGAAGCAGTCAGACATCCAAAGCAGCTACTCTAAGGAGTCACAACAAAGGAAAACCTCATATGTAATAAGAGGTTTGGAAATCAAATATTCTGTTACAATACTATTCCCTGATTGACTGCCAGAATTCAGTAACAGAATTCAGCTCATGCTCAGTGGTTTTTATGCCTTGGAAAGAGTGAAGATTTAAGAAGAACCACTATACACACCAACTTAGAAGACAGAAAGAATGGGGGCGCTTGGGTAGCTCTGTTCGTTAAGTGGACGACTTCAGCCCAGGTCATGATCTCATACTTTGTGAGTTCTAGCCCCACGTCGGGCTCTGTGCAGACAGCTCAGAGCCTGGAGCCTGCTTCGGATTTTATGTCTCCCTCTGTTTCTGCCCCTCCCCGGCTCATGCTCTCTTTTCCTCTCACTCAAAATAAATAAACATAAAAAAAAAAAAAGAAGAAGACAGAAGGAAACACTAAGAAAAGTGAACTAGGAGTTACAACATGCTCAAGATTTTTAAAGAAATTAAAATATGAATGGCTTTGGACAGGAATGTGAAAAGGGTCACATGAAAGAAAACTTCCATAAAACTGAATAAATAATATCAGGTAGCTTTTTCCTCATTCAGTGATTCTAAGAGTTTTGGAAAAAAATACATCCTGGGACTCTCATAAACTGCTGCTATGAATGTAAAATTGTATAACCTTTTGGGAAATATTTATTGGCTTCTTAAAAAATTAAACACAAATCTATCATTTGGTATAACAATTCCACTACTAGATTTTTCCAAAAAGAGAAAGGAAATATATGTCCATTTAAAAACTGGTGCGCAATTGTTAATTGCACCCATATTTTTGACAGCCCCAAACTGGCAACTGACTAAATGTGTATGCCAAGAAAATAGATAACCAAATTACCCACTGATCATCCAATGGATATCAAAATGATGGCTATCCAGGTGTACCTACATGGCTCAGTTGATTAAAGGCCTACTGGTTTCAGCTCAGGTCATGATCTCAGTTTCGCGAGTCTGAGCCCCTCATCAGGCTCTACACGGGCAACATGGAGCCTGTTTGGGATTCTCTCTCTCTTTCTCTCTCTGCCCCTCCCCCCTCATGCTTTCAAGGTCTCTCTCAAAATAAATCAATAAATTAAAAAAAGATAATGGCTATCCAAATGATACCATGATATGCAAATTATCCAAATGATAATCACTGTCTATGACTGGATAGACAGTGTGTACCCATAAAATGAAATACTATTAACAAATAAAAGAAAAGGTCCCTTGGCACATGCAAATAGATAGGTGAATTTCAAAATAATTTTGCTATGTGAAATAAACCAGACAAAAAAAGAACATATACTATTAATTAATTATATCTAAATCTCAAGAAAATAAATACCAATATATAGAGATAGAAAATATATCAGTGGTTTATTGGAGAAAATAAAGTCAGCAGAATTGTGAGAAAGATTAATAGAAGCATGAGGAAGCTTATGCAGTTGATGGGTATATTCACATAACTATAGTATTTATATCTGTTGTGCATACATAGATCAAACTGATCACTTTTAGCAGGTCTTATATATGGGCAATTCATTGACTACCAGTTGTACCTTAATAATACTGATTAGGAAATAATTATGAGGCTCTTTACTCATGGGTGATTCTGAAACTTTTGGAGAGGCTACATTATAGTATCCATACTCTGCAATCCAAAGATAAGGCACCCATAGAAAAACAAGTTTACCTTGCTAAACAATCTCATTTAATCTGTGGCCTCAACTGGCTAAAAATATCTTCCACTGAAGTATCTCATATTCATTCATTCATTCATTCATTCATTCATTCACGGATAACCTCACAAACACAAATTTATTTATCTCTCTATGTCAGACTCTGTCTCAGAGACAGATGGTCTCACATTCAGCCTGTAATTCTTTTCCCATATTCTTCACAAACCTC
The DNA here is from genome assembly GCA_017311185.1 of Proteles cristata cristata. Lineage (NCBI taxonomy): Eukaryota > Metazoa > Chordata > Mammalia > Carnivora > Hyaenidae > Proteles > Proteles cristata. The sequence goes on from JAESUZ010000127.1 coordinate 19,134, forward strand.
CTCTTCACAACTTTTTTTTATATAATTTTTTAATGTTTTGTTTATTTCTGAGAGCAAAAGAAAAACAGCATAAACAGAGGAGGGTCAGAGAAAGAGGGAGATACAGAATTTGAAACAGGCTCCAGGCTCTGAGCTAGCTGTCAGCACAGAGCCTTACACTGGGCTTGAACCCAACTGTGAGATCATGACCTCAGCCAAAGTCAGACGCTTAACCCACTGAGCCACCCAGGCACCCCTCTTTATAGCTTCTTAATCTCACTTAACTGCACCATCACTTCCCGATTTGCCATAAAATCTACTTTTTCCCAAGCAAATCTTAAAGAGGAGATACAGTGTAAGGCAAGAACTGAATATAAGAAGTTATTTAAGTTTCAGCCCAGGTTCTCAAGGATATTAAAGTCACGTGGAAGATTAATGTGTAAAGAAAATGTAGTAATATAATGTCATGGTATTTGCAGGCGCTGGGATATACCAGCCTATTTTGTCAGCAGGAGTCCAAGAAGTTTTAAAGACATATAATGTTTAAAGTACAACCTAGAAAATGAATATGAACTCATTTTCCAAACAAGAGAGAGGGATGGCATCTCAGTAAACAACGTCATGGACCGGAGCATGGTAGTTTAAAAGGCTGTGTTTAGACAAAGGTGAATACTTCTGGTTACATTCAGGGAGACAATGCAGAATGTTGCTCAGGCTCAAGTTCAGCTCAGGATTTTAAAAAGTGATAAAGTGGGAACACCCCCTGCATAGAATACTTCACGGAAAAGTCTCTAAGTGCGTTGCAATTTGAACAGTTGAGACCAGAGCTTTTTAGGCTCTTGGGGAATATAGGGTGATGTTCACATCACGCCTGAAGAACCCATTTCAAGCCTCCCATCTCCCTAAGACATTGAATTTCTTCCCATAGATTCAAGCCAGGGACATTCCAACATCTTGTGGTAAACAGATAGATAGTGACACCCTGATTCCCCTTCTGGGCCACTGACCATTTCCTTCAAGCAAGGAACTGCTGCCATTTATTTTTATTTTTTTTTAATGTTTTTTATTTATTTCTAGGAGAGAGAGAGACAGCATGAGCAGGGGAGGGTAAGAGAGAGAGAGAGTCACAGACTGAAACAGGCTCCAGGCTCTGAGCTGGCAGTCAGCACAGAGCCTGTCGCGGGGCTCGAACCCACGAACGCGAGATCATGACCTGAGCGAAAGTCGGACGCTTAACCGACTAAGCCACCCAGGCACCCCAACTGCTGCCATTTAAATGGAGGTCAGAAGACAGCCTGCTGCTCGCAGCTCCTTCAGTGTCTACCATGGTTGCAAGGAGCAGCTTCTCCTAAGGCCACATCCTTCCTGAGGCAGCCCGCATTCTCCAGCTAAGTAGAGAGAGTTCCAACTGTTTCGGATTCCTGCAGGAAAGCTCGGGATGGAATTCTTCCAAGCTCCACACCACTAACTTAACAGAGAATATGTCAGGACAGTATTGTATTTTTCTTTGTATTTGTATTTTAGCTCTTTCTTCCATACAATCAATTTCTTCCTTCTTTTCACAGGGATTGAAACTTAAGAAATATATTGGATCTCAAACTGTATCTCAGCTTCTGTTTCCAGAAAACCCAACCTGCAACACATCTCAGCCTCAGTGAATATTTGACATTGTCAAGGCTAGCTTTCAGTCAACCACCAAGTAAATAGTAGAGCCACTACATCTGCCTATGCTGACACATTAAGTTAAAATCTGTCTCCATATCAATTTATTACCTCAGTCTATGGATATATTTGGCTTTCTTGATTTAACTTCCTTGGATCTGTCTATTCCCAAAGAAATTTTATAGGTTATATATGTCTATAAATTAGCAAACCTTACCAATACTTTTATGTATAAACTATTCATGTGGGTCTGGTTTTGCTGTCTAATGCTAAACTAGGATTGTGATTGTAAATGTTGAAAAACAAGATGTAGTGAATTTGGGTCTTGGGAGAAATGGCATCCTCTTTAAGACAACTGCCCTGAGTAACATTAGCAAGCAAGAGAAGTTTGTCTCTTTACCTACAAATAGAGGTGCTACTTCCATTGGGAAGAAAGTCTAAAAGCAAGCTGCATATTCAAGGATTTCAATTTCTATCAAGGACATGCAGATTTTCATATTCCACAATCATAATCCTTCCTCATTCTACTCCCTTATTTTTACATAAGTGATAGGGAAGTGGGAATTCAACTTGCATGATGAATTTGTATTCAGCATAATTAAATTTGGTATATAATTTTCATTGCTATCTGCTTAGTCATTTTAAGATATAAGTGATTATTTTAAGACCATAGTAGTACCTCTCTGATCATCTGATTGGGATTGATCAAAGAGTTTATGGCCCTGAGCACTTCATTTTCTTTGTGTAAACTGTTGAGGGTAATCACAAGGTGGCCTTCCACTGTTAATTCTTAATATTATCATTATGATAATGGTCAATTCCTACAGTCACTTGATATTCTAAAGCTTGGTGTGAAATGGTTTTACTCAAAGCAATAACAAGTGTTAAGTATTTCTGATATACTTCTGCATGCTACAGATTGACAGTTTCCAAAAAATGTTGTCATCATCAAAATCATTCTAGTCTTCTCATTTCAGAGTATGGTTCTTGTGACCAAACCTGGTGCCTCTTATAGGATAAGTTAGAGACACAATAAGAAAATGGAAACAATGGCTGACATTGAGTTACAGAGTTCTTTCTTTTCTTAATTTTCTATTAAAAAATGGACAGCAATGAGAAATAACTGAGTTAGAACTTAATATATTAACCGTACTGTTCAAGAAACAAGATGGTATACAGTGATTTAACAAAGCTTTCCTCTAGTACATTTCTTGGTGTCATTTTTGTTTGCATTTAAATATTTGATCCATTTGTAGTATCCTGGTATATGGTGTAAATGACACATTTATAGGAATTACTAAAATGATGGAATTGATCACGGTGTACCCACAATTCTGGGAGCAGTATTAAATGATTGTATTTACAAAATAGCCACCTGTTTACTGTTCTAATCCACTCAGTCACTGGGTTTTGATTTGGTCTATATGCCATATATACATGGAATTGTAATTTTTAATGATGGCTTATGTACTTGGTCCACGACTGCTCCTCTGTGACAAATAGCCTGCGCCTTAGATCAGAGGCTGGATACAAACCAGGCAGAATTAGTTCTGAGCTCACTGGAGGCACTATTTCTTTTTACAACCTTAAAATTGGCAGTCATATCATTTAGAGCAGAAAATAGAATCCTCATCATGCCTTTACATTATGCATTTAACAAACATTTGTCAGCAAACTTTCCTATGATTAATTTGATTTCACCCCCTAGGGAAAGATTGCTTTAAAAACATTTATGGTATGATTAATTGAATTTTAGAAATTTGATTAATCCTTCAACTTCAGAGCTTTTAAAATACATTATTAAAATGAATTTTACTTGAGTTTTAATAATTCCATGACTGTTCCTTTTGAGCCACTACTATTTGCTTCAGATTGTAAAATTCAGGAAGAAGAGAATTCACATTCAATAGAACTGGGCGGTGTTGGGCTTTTAGTCTGGCGATGAATAACAAGCCTGTGTAGAGATGACAATGATTTAAGGCTGTGAGAACAGGTCTTTATTTACCTGCTATTGAAATCAGACACAGTCTCTGGTCTGGATGCAGTAAATATTTTGTAATTTTATTGGAAACTATAACATCCTTGTACTCGCAAAAGCCGGTTTTCTATACAGTATTACATGACATCTCCACAGTAATGATAAATTAGATTCCACCTCCAAAATATCCAAACTTAACCATTTATAAGGAAAATGGAGCTGAAGCAATCTACTTCACAATTCTGGTCTGCTGCCAGAGTAATTCTCTAAGGAATATATTGTTTGCTTGTGAGAAGAAGGAATATAACTCCATATTATTTATTGAATGCCTACTATGTTTCAAACACTGCGCCACAATGTGCTATGCATTTTAATTGTGCTATCTGGTGTACCCTGACAATAAGCCATGAGTTAGATGGTGCTATCCCCGCATTGCTCCTGAAGAGAATGGGCTGGGTAGGTAAGACAGTTTCCCAAGTGGACACAACTAGTATATTGCTTTCAACTCAGATCACATTACTCTCCTGCCAACAAGATATATCTTAATGAAAACACCAAACCATTTTCTCCACGGGAACACAAGGTCTATATAAAAATTATTTGTATACACACACACACACACACACACACACACACATTCAGTCGAGATTGCATGCAGCAAGTTTATATATGTCCAAAATAAGTGGAAGGCTTATACATGTCCAATGATTAAAACACAATGTGCACGCACGCACACACACATACAATCATCTTAGACAGAAAAGGAAACTTGTACTTTACTTACTCCTTCCAATTCTGGCATGTTCATGAAAACTGCTAAGATTCTATTTTAATAAACAAGGTATTCTGTATTACTTTTCTTTGACTATTGTGACAAATTACCATAAACTCAGTGACTTATAACAACAGAAAAGTTTATTCTTTCACAATTCTATAGGCCAGAAATCCAAATCCAGATCACTGGGCCAAAGTGAAGGTATTGGCAAGGCTGGACCACCTCTAGGATAAAATCTACTCCTTGTTTCTCCTAGCTAATGGGAGAAATGGTTAATGACACCATTAGCCACATGAGCCTAATCTCTGCCTCTGTGTTCACATCATATCTTTGTGTGTGTGTGTGTGTGTGTGTGTGTGTGTGTGTGTGAATGCACAAGCGTGTTTGTGTATGTCGGTGTAGATGTATTTATGTATCAAATCTCTGCCTCCTAGCTATAAGGATTTATGTGATGACATTTTGAGCCCATCCATATAATCCAGGATAATCTGTCATTTTAAGATCCTGAATTTAATTATATATAAAAAGATCCTTTTTTTCAAATAAGGTGGCATTTACACGTTCCAAAGAGTAGAACATGATTTGTTTGAGAGCCATTTTCAGCCTACTACATATATCTTGATATTTCTATAATTCCTTTCTTTACTCCTTTGCTATTGGCTTTGGTGAAAATCCAGTGATTCTTTAAATCTTCATCATTAGCTTCATCTCACTATTTCATAACTTCCCACAATGAATCTTTGATTAGAAAATCCCCACAACAACAAAGTGTTGTTATTTCTTGAGCAGTGACACAAAGCAGCAGATTGAAATGACAGTGGCAAAGTGATAATTATGTCAGTTTCCACTAAACAAACACAGAGAATCCTGAAAATTGCAGCACACAATTTCACTCAGCTTTAAGCACCCATAGTCCATAAAGACAAAATGGAGAATTAGCCATTTTCACTTTTTCCAAATCCTTCATAAAACAGGTTGTTACATATTTACAATTTATATCTCCACCAAAATGGTCGATAATTTTCCTTGCCGAGTTTCATTTACAGTTTCTTTTAGTAACTACACCTATATTTAATGTGGAATATTTAATTAACATATTTGAAATGTCATTGAAACAACCTCTGGCCACACCGGCCATCATGCAACATTTGTGTAAATCTAAAATTATTCCAAATAATGGAAAAATATTAAGGAAAAACAATACCTGTGTAAGACAAGAGAGACAATAAATATGTAACTGATTTCCTTGAACAAGATGGGCAATACAAAAAGGAAGAAAATAGTAGATAAAATTTGAGAAAAATTGACAGATATAAGGGAAACTTGAATCTACAGATTTAAAGAGAACAAAATGTTCCATGAAAAACTGACACAAAATAATAAAATATATGTCAAATAGATATTCCAGTAAAGATGATAAATCTTAAAGGTCAAGAAAGAATTCCCATTGGTTTTCTAGACAAAAATATCAAGTAACCCTTAAAGAGGAAAACATCAGTCTATCTTCCCATATCTCCTCCTAACATTGGAATACTACATACAATTTTTTAAATAAAAAAGAAGCATGATTCCAAAGCTCTACATCCAGGCAAGATGACTCTCAGATCAGTTCTGAATCTGGAAGTCATTTTTAATATGAAAAATCAATTCAAGGTTTATGTGAGCCTTTCTCAAAGAAAATACCAGAGGACAAGTTTCCGCTAACTAAGAGAATAATGAAGAAACTTGGCAAGAGAACTATTATGGGGCCACATGCCCATTTATTTGTATGACTTAAACTGAAACATATGTGAGCATTATAAATATGGACAAGAATGTAGTGTTAGGAAGTATGACAGTGTAGAAATGGCATACTATACAGAAATGAAAATAATAGGGAAAAGGTGGATATAACAGTGCCTTTTCTCTTTTGTGGACAGAATCAAAATATTTAAAAATAACAAATTAGGGGTGCCTGGGTGGCTCAGTCAGTTAAGCATCTGACTTCAGCTCAGGTCATGATAATGCGGTTTGTGGGTTTGAGCCCCACGTCAGGCTCTGTGCTGACTGCTATCTCGGAGCCTGAAGCTTGTTTCAGATTCTGTGTCTCCCTCTCTCTCTGATCCTACCCTGCTCATGTTGTCTCTCTCTCTTTCAGAAACAAATAAAACATTAAAAAAATAAAATAAATTAAAAATAACAAATTAGGTAAGAAAGTGTAAATAATGTAAGGTTATAAAGCTAATCAATAACAAAATAATAAAACCAATGAACACCTGGGGAGGACAAGTAGAGAAGAGGAAAAAAAATCAATTTCCTCACTGATCACAGTAAGAATCAGTTAATATTGGAGAAATAAATGATTAAGAATGTTATGTGAAAACATAGTCGTAAAGTAACCACTTGAATAAAAATACAGTGATTTCCTAAAAGAACATACTCCAAAAAGTAAGGTGAATGTTAAGTTGTAAAATAAAAAACATTAATTCACACTAGTATATATAATATGATATCGTTTATATAAAACAAATATACATGAATATGATTATAGTTGCACAGATTGAAAAAACAGACAAAAATCTTGTCAGAATGATTGTGTCTGAGAGACATAACTAGTAAGATAGGAAAAAAAAGTGGGAGAGAGACTCTTTACTTCATTTCCTGCTGTATCTTTTAAATATTTTACAATGAATATATTTTCCCTACTAACATTTAATAGGCCAATAGTAAAAATCAACTAATCACCAAGGATATGTATGTGGAGTCTATATTTGGGGAAATAGCCCATATACTTTGTCTTCATTCATATAATATTCCACAAACAACTCTGGATTCCCACCCTTACACAGATGATCCTGTAAACTGTAAGTATCAGGTGACTAGTAACTGAATAAATACGTTAAAATTCTGGAGTTGTGAATACTCATCAACCTTCTATCTACTAAAAACTTTTTTTGACCACATTAAAAAATATTCTTTTCTAAATGGATCTGTGCTCTAGCATTTTTAAATCGAGAAAAAGAAATAAGAATACAAAGAAATGATAAGAGAGGAGCAAGAATTCTGAGGACCTGGTGAGACTCCCACAGGGCAAAGGGATGATGGTAATAGAGAAGGCAGAGATGTACCGCCATCAAGGCCAAAGTGCACAATGTAGATTAATGAAAGGCATCTATGCTTGAAGCTGCTGTCTCTCACTTTCAACTGTCTGCTACTCTCCTAAAGACACTCTGGTTGACCAACATAGTTATGAGTGATAAATGACATCTGTGAAAATATCAAAAAGAAATATCTAAATGAAGAAGAAATACTGATTTATGAAAACTGATATTACAGTAAAAGATAGTCAATTCGATCAATCTTTACTACGAAGAATTGGGCAGTATTACTTTAAATTTTGAACTACAGATTTTCCTTGAATTGTAATGCAGCTATGTTCTGATAAATCCATCATAAGTTGAAAATATTATAAGTTGAAAACACATTTAATATACCTAACCTACCTAGTATCATAGCTTAGCTGAGCCTATGTCAAACATACTCAACACACTTATATTAACCTACATTTGGGAAGAATCATCTAACACAAAGTCTATTTTATAATATATTTTTTAAATATTTATTAATTTTGGGGAGTGAGACAGAGAGAGACAATGTGTGAGTAGGGGAGAGGCAGACACAGAATCTGAAACAAGCTCCAGGCTCCCAGCTGTCAGCACAGAGCCCGACGTAGGGCTTGAACCCACCAACCATGAGATCATGACCTGAGCTGAAGTCGGACGCCTAACTGACTGAGCCACCCAGGCACCCCAAAGCCTATTTTATAATAAAATTGTTCATTAGCTCATGCAATTTATTGAATCCTGTACTGAAAGTCAAAAACAAAATGGTTAGGGGTGCCTGGGTGGCTCAGTCAGTTAAGCGTCGGACTTCAGCTTAGGTCATGATCTCACGGGTTCGTGGTTTGAGCCCCACTTTGGGCTCTATGCTGACAGCTCAGAGCCTGGAGCCTGCTTCTGATTCTGTGTCTCCCTCTCTCTCTATCCCTCCCCTGTTTGCTTTCTGTCTCTCTCTGTCTCGAAAATAAATAAATATTTAAAAACAAAACCGAAAAACAGAATGGTTATATGGCTACAGAATGGTTGTTAGTGTAACAGCTTTTCACCCTTGTGATCTCCAGGCTGGCTAGGAAGGGCAGCTCAATGTCCTGCCCAGCAGCATAGAGAAGAAGCATACTGCATACAGCAAGTTGCTCGTCCAAGAAAAGATCAAAATTCAAAATTCAACATATGGCTTCTATTGAATCTATGTCACTTTCACACCATCACAAAGATGGTGAGTTTTAAGTCAAACTGTTGCTGGGTAGGAACTGTCTTAAATGTCATAATATCCCACCTCAAAATAATGATTATGCAAGATCCTCAAAAATTAAATTTGCATAGATGTAGTCCTCTTTCTAAGAAATTCTATATAAAAACCTGTTGATTTTTTAAATAGCAATGTGGTCCAATAAAGAGATCATTGGACCTAAAGTTGACACTCCATTTTAATTGCCTGATTTCCCCATTGGTTGTACTGAGGCTGGAGACTGAGCTTCCATTTGGGTTTTCAGTTCTGCCTCTATCATCTGCAATTTGATGTCTATTTCAGTTACACAGAAACCACTCTATGTTTTGAATAGGAAACTATTGAATTCCCAGAATTGGGTTTTATAGTGAGGTAATATAGGTTAAGAAACTGGTGTTAGTCAATCTCACTGTAGATTTCCTTACTTATGGGAGGAAAATTAATTATAAGTGCCCAACAGTCAGTGATAAATCAAGAGCTCAGTTTACTGCTTTTAAATTCCTCATTTGTGGGGCACCTGGAAGGTAAGTCAGTTAACCATTCGACTTTGGCTCGGGTCATGATCTCACGGTTCATGAGTTAAAGCTCCACGTTGGGCTCTGTGCTGAGAAGCTGGAGGTCTGCTTCAGATTGTGTGTGTGTGTGTGTGTGTGCGTGTGTGTGTGTATCTGCCCCTCCCCCACATGTGCACGCGCTTTTGGTGTCTCTCTCTTTTTTTTTTTTTTTAAATGTTTTATTTATTTCTAGGAGAGAGAGAGAGACAGCGTGAGCAGGGGAGGGTCAGAGAGAGAGGGAGTCACAGACTGAAACAGGCTCCAGGCTCTGAGCTGGCCGTCAGCATAGAGCCCAACGCGGGGCCTGAACCCACGACCCGCGAGATCATGACCTAAGCGAAAGTCGGACGCTTAACCGACTAAGTCACCCAGGCGCCCCTCTCTCTCTCTCTTAAAAATAAACACTAACAAAATTTTTAGTAAAAATAAATTCTTCATTTGTGGACATGTGGGATGCCACAAGACCAATACCATAGAAGTTTATGTTCAGAGAATTTCTATGGATGCCTCTTTCTAATTGCCTGTTGTTCTTGGTATTTAGGAACATAGTTATACTGTAGCCTTCAGCTGCTTCTTATATGGATTTTTTTTGACCCAAACAAATCCTTTAAATAAATTGATTTTAATTTTGATTTCTCCTTAAATTATCTTATCTCAGATCCAACACACAGGATATGCCCTAACACCTAAGTATGTGATTGTTCTTATCTCAGTATGTTGGTATTTTGCTTTCTTGAGGGAGACCAGACTATAGGCATTTAAAGAGACATAAGATAGTAGTATCCCTTTTGATAGAGTTTATTAATTTTATGTGAATTCAATGAGACAAAAATTATCTTGTGTATTCTCTGTACTTTTTTAAACAGAATGCAGCAATTAAAAATAGAAAACCTTAAAATAGTAAATTTTTGACACTGAATTATATGGGAAAAGTGATTAATTAAATGTACATTATCATCGGAAAATGGACATTAATTTGTACTAATATCCTTCAAAATGTCTATGTTATACATAATATCTAGATTAGTCTTATGATTACCTATCACTCTGAAATGTTTTCTCAAAGCATAAGAAATTAATTATCAAAAAGTTATTTTAGTAGTCCATTAGATCAAGGAATAGATCATTAGATCAATAACCAATCCTCACCGAATGAGTACACAAGCAAAGACTGAGATCTATCTACCTATCTATATTGATTCTGGTAAAATCTTTTGACAAATTAAAACTATAGTTTGTCCTCAAAGGATTTTCTTGAAAAAGAAATTGCTATATACCTATTCCAGTAAATCACAGACATTATGCAATGCTTGTAGAGTTGGAATAGACAGTAAAAAACAAAGAAAAAAAAAACAAAAAAAAACCAAAAAACCATGATCCATCTGCCATTTTTACATATATGGTGATAATGTTAATATTCAGAGAAAGTGGAATTACTAACTTAAAGTCATAAAGTTCTTCACTATAAGAGAATGACACAAGTCTCCTGAAATCTGATCCATTTTTTTTAAGACCCAACTTTAGGAAAAGAAAAACATTAAATTTTGCTTGTGAAATATGGCTGGCTGGAAGGAGAATGCCCTGAACATTACCTACTGTTCCATGTCAATGTATATGAAAAATCTTAATTTAGATAGGTTATGTGTTAAAATAATGGATGATTTGATAGAAATTTCAAAGGAAATGTGATTTTTATTAATTAATTGAACTACAGTTAAATATTAATCTCTAGGTATAAAATAATTATGGCTGGTGATACAATATTCTACATGAATCACATTTTTATTTAGAACAGTTTGATTATTTTATTATAGGGTAAAATTATTTGTGACTTTGGTCTAAAAACATGACTGTAATGTTTGTTACTTTGTAGTCAGTTTCAGAAATATCAAAGTAAATACAAAGACATGTTTATGTCGAGTTATTCATTTGAGATCTACCAACCCAAAAGGAATGCTCACCAAGTACCCCAAATTGAATGCTAGTAAGATTTTAATTATACTAGAGAAAAACAAAGATATGCTTTTAGTTATAGAAATGAATTATTGTCTCTGAAGTAATAATGTACAAGGATATTTTGAAGTCTAAGATATTTTATTGGCAACTGGTGCAGAAAACTTCCCATGGGGGTAGAAATCAGAATAGAGGTCACTGCAGATAGAGGATCAAGGGTGAATTGGGAAGAGGTATGGAAGAATGTATTTATAGTATACTACCAATTGACTAAAAAAATAATGCTAAAGTTTGATCCTGTTTCTTCAATAATAGTACTAACAGAGACCATGTTGCTAAGATACACCAAAATTGTATCAGTAGGGTTCTATCATGGAATTTAGGGTGATTAAAATTTGTATCATGTTTCCTTTAATTATTTTCTAATATTTTGATTAAATAATAGTATATTATTTGGCAATGTCATCAATGGAAAAAACAAAAGACTTGCATAAATTGCAGGATGGTTGAAATTTTCCTTTATCTTTTGTAATATTGAGCAGTTACTTTAAAATATCCACAGACTTTGACAGAGTATAAAACATGATTAGATTTCCACCAGCAGCTCATGTGGCTGTGAATAACACACGAGGCATAATTGACCTTCAGAGTAGAACTGAATGCCAGAAGAAATGTTCATCAAAGAAGAAATTCTATAAAAAGAAATTTCCTGGACCACGACAAAGAAAATTTTCGTTATCAAAATATTCTAGTCTATTCTTATTCAAGAAGTGGAACTAAATTATATCTTGAAATAAAGCTACAGCCTTCATTTCCTCCGGTATAATTAAATCTTTATTAGCATTGTCATTGCTTTTAAATTAAATATTAAATAGGTGTAAAACATAGCTCTTAGCATTTTTATACCATGGATACCATTGTCTCTTCTCTCTCCCTCCCTCTCCATCTATCTATCATCTATGTATCTATCATCTATCTCTCTATCTCTGTATCAATCATCTATTCTCTCCCTCTAGAGAAGAGGATTAAAGTGATAAAGAAAGAGGAATAAATTGTGCAAAATAGGCTTTCTTTAGACATATTTATGGCCTCTATTAGCTATTATCTTATGTGTGTGTATAAGCATTCACATGTTTGTCTAGAAGCCACCAATGTAAACTTTTACTCATTGCCATAGTGAGCAGTAGACATGACCTGGTGACATTCAGAACCAAAGTGGAACCATGTGGTCCCTGTAGCTGACCTAAATAGTGTGAAGGGTATTTTGAGAATGGCTGACTTTCTGCTACCAAGAAAGGTACAGAAAAAGAAATTCAACAAAAGTTGGTTGATTATGTTAGTTAATGTTGACTGCATTTGTCATATTACCACAAGAATTGTCTTCTAATAAAGAAGGATAAAACAATAAAAACAGAATAAAAGAGTCCAAAAATTTTGAGACTTGCAAGTTTGAATGTAGTAATTGCTTCTCATCTGCAGCCAGGAAAAAAAAAAAAGAAATTGAGAAGAACTTTGAGCAATAAAGTCTGATTAAACTCATTCCTGCAGCAAGAATCAAGTCAGGGCACAGCTGTCACATTCCTGCTTAAAAGCTCTGACTTGATTTAGGAGTGTCAGATCAAAGACTCAATTCATAGTTGACTCCCAGTAAACTCTCTCTTTGGGACATAATGACTCAGGGAAAATAGAGCAAGAATATGTTTCTCCAAAAAACGTGATATAGTTATGATACTAGCTATTAAAAATGGAGAGAACATAGACTCAACAAAGCAAATATTTGTCACAAATCTAAGAAATAAGTATAGAAATAAAACATGGGTAAGGCTCTTGGCACATGTTGCTGACTAATTTGAACTCATGGAAAGCCTTTTATGTTTTAAAAAGACTTGCATTATCAATAAAATCATTACTTAAACTAAAAGAAATATCTGTGACTGTTCAAGACCAGACTATGCCAGAAATACCAGAATTCTGACTGTTCAAGATCTCCAATCTTCTAAGGGTAAGAAGTAGGTTGGTATAAAGCTTCTAGGTTTCCCAAGGAAGGTACATTTTCTATTTCCCCTCTCATCTGAAACTTACTAGAAAAAAATGAGAAGAGAGAATTATTCAGGAGAATGGAACAAAGAAGCATAAGGGACAATCGACTGAATATCCCCTCTTAGTAACTGTGTGGGTAGACTTCAAAATTGACATACAAACATGCAATTTTTCCTTTTTCTGAATGCAGGTGTTTGCTGAAATTATCCAGCAAATTAGTATACTGTATAATTAGTCTATTCAGTTCATAAATATCTCTATCAAGAAGAACCACATAGGTTTTTTTTTTTAAAGTTTATTTATTTTGAGAGATAGAGAGAGAATGGGGGAAGGAAAGAGAGAGAAAGGGAGAGAGAGAGAATCCCAAACACACTACATTGTCAGTACAGAGCCTGACAGTGAGCTCGAAATCATGACCATGAGATCATGACTTGCGCCAGAATCAAGAGCTGGATGCTTAACTGACTAAGCCACCAGGCATCCCCAACATAGGGGTTTTTGATAAAGTATCTGATATTAATCACATCCTGATATAGATCAACAACCAATATGTAGATCTTGAATGTAAAACTGGATGGCAGAAGCAGATGGCACTTCAATGAAGGCTCTCTTGAAAGCTAGCAAGTGCCTTTTTTGTATTAAGTGAAAGAAAAACAAAGTATTTGGTGACCAGAAGGTGGAGTGTTGCAAAAAAATGATTCTGTTGACAAATCAATAGTCCCAAATCTGTTAATAGGTGACATTATACTTCCAGGCCCAGTTGTCATTGAAACCAAGTGACAAATTCTAATAGGTTGTGAGCAGAAAAATGTCAGGCGTCAAAACTTGAAGACAGCGTTTAATTGCTAGATCAAGACTTTTCAGATTTCCCTTTCCTTTGGCATAGTGACAAGCATTAGACATAGTTGTATCAATTTGAGTCTGTAAGTAACTAAATTAAGCAGAGCACACTTCATGACAATCCCTGATTGCCCCTTAATATGTGAGATCTAAGCTTTGTGGATTTGAATCACTGAGGTGTGTTATTTAATGTACCTTCGCTATTTCTACTGATAGGTTTATAATGGCATTATTTCCCACTTTACACAGAAAAAGACAAAGGTGAGAGAGGAAATGTGATTTGCCTAAGGTCAATCAGTCATTTAGCGGCCACACAGAGAATTGATATTTTGCTATATGAACTCTTATCTGCTTCTAATTTTTTTTGTTTTGTCTTGTTTTTTTTTTCTTTTGCTTTTAACTTACTTCATTTTGAGAGAAATTGATTGAGTGATCTTAAATATTTCAATGCAACAATCTGGGTGTCATACATCTATTATTCAGTCTGATGATCCTTGTCCTGCTCCAATCACATTGTTGTAAAAACTACCATCAGCCACAATTCATTTATCAATGAGTAGATGAGTAGACTTCTAATCCAAGCAAGGGAAACCATATTTGTCTATCCTTGTCCTATGGAAGTCTAGAAGTACACTTTGGAGACAATCAGTGTCCTCACCACAATTTTACTTCTTGCCAGAGGCCTGCTCCAGCCGGCTCAGGGGTCCCTGAAGGATGGACAGTGTCAGCAAGAAAGAGAGTCAGGGAGCCACGAGAATCTTTCTGATCATCTGGTAGGCATCTCTGTTCTGACTGGGGTTCAACTTTATTTTATAATTATGTGTTTGGGGCGCTTGGGTGGCTCAGTTGGTTAAGCGTCTGACTTCAGCTCAGTTCGTGGGTTCAAGCCCCACATCAGGCTCTGTGCTGACAGCTAGCTCAGAGCCTTGAGCTTGTCTTCAGATTCTGTATCTCCCTCTCTTTCTGAACCTCCCCTGTTCTCTCTCTCTCTCTCTCTCTCTCTCTTAGAAATAAATAAAACATTAAAAAATGTTATAATTAAGGGTTTGGGGGATGGCACAGAAGTGGCATTTACCTTAGACAATGATTTCTGATGACAAATTTCTTTGATATGTAAGAATTTCCCAGAACATAGATTTGTAGAAGACTCATGCATAACTTTATTACTAGTGACTGAGGTAGGTAATTTAGATACTTATCCTAAGGGGAAGGAAGATATCTTTAGCATTCAAATAAAAGATAATGTTTTTAGCATAGCAAAGGCAAAGATAGTTCTTTGTGGGGGGTGGGGGGTCGATAGCCTGTTTGCTTAAGGGGAAGTATTAAGAAAAACTGTTTTTTCAGGAAACACAAATGTTTGCTCCCATAATCACAAAAGAAGAAGCAATAGGTTTACAATAGGTTCCTTCACAGGGTGCAATTAGCATATCAAGGCCAGAATAAGTCATTTCAAATACCAATCAACAAGACGCCTTGAGGGTTGGTGCTCAAGCAGAAACAGTTGAGTGGGGCTGGATATCGTTCTCCATCTGATGGTAAGAGTCCATGCAACTTACCTTAACTTCACAAGGAGATTTTCTCAATTTATGAATTCAGAAATGGCTCCCAACAACTTCTTAAATGTTGGAATGATAAATAAATCTGTCTTCAGAGGCAGGAGCAATGTAGAGCTATTTACAGTCACACTTCCCTCTTGTGGAGACAACATGACTTTAATGAAACAGATGGAGGACCCTGTGAAGAGAATACCAACTGTGACAAATGGAGGGAGAACTCTAGTGACTCTGAACTCTTGTCTCAGTTCTTCCTGAGGCGCAGGTATACTCTGGTTTTCTTGCAACTTGAAATTACCTTTGGCTTCTGTACATTAGTGAAATTCCATTGCTTTAGAACTGTTCTGATTTTGACTAGATAAGTAATACCAAGGTACATCAGTGTACCTACAAAAGCCAATGCAGAGCACCTGGGTGGTTCAGTTGGTTGTACAACAGACTTGTGATTTCAGCTCAGGTCATGATACCAGAATTATGGGGTTGAGCCCTGTGTGGAGCTCTGCACTGAGCGTGGAGCCTGCTTCAGATTCTCTCTCTCCCAACGAGAACCCTCTTGCACTGTTGGTGGAAATGAAAACTGGATCAGTCACTCTGGAAAATAGTGTGGAGTTTCTTCATAAAATTAAAAAGAGAATTACCCTATGACCCAGCAATAGCACTACTAGGAATTATCAAAGGATACAGGAGTTCTGATGCATAGGGGCACATGTACCCCAGTGTTTATAGCAGCCCTTTCAACAATAGCCAAATTATGGAAAGAACCTAAATGTCCATCATCTAATGAATGGGTAAAGAAGATGTGGTTTATATATACAATGGAATACTACTTGGCAAAGAGAAAGAATGATATCACTCCATTTGCAGCAACATGGATGGAACTGGAAGGTATTATGCTGAGTGAAATAAGTCAGTCAGATAAGAAAGATACCATAGGTTTCCACTTATATACAGATCTTGAGAAACCTAACAGAAGACCATTGGGGAAAGGAAGGGGAAAAATAGTCACAAACAGAGAAGGAGGGAGAAAAACGATTAAGAGACTCTTAAATACAAAGAACAATCTGAGGGTTGGTGGGGGGGAGAGTGGATGGAAAAATGGGTGATGGGCATTAGAGAATGTTGGAGTGAGCACTGTGTATTGTGTGTAAGCAACGAACCATGGAAATCTACCCCAAAGACGAACAACATACTTTACATACTGTAGGTTAGCCAATTTGACAATAGATTATATTTTTAAAAATTTTTTAAAGATAAAAAGATTCTCTTTCCGCCTCTGCTCCTGTCCTTATTTGTGCTATCTAAAAAGTAAATAAAGTGTTTAAAAGCCAATGCTATTACATTTTCAGCCTTTTCTGTGTTTTCTATATATTTTTTATTTGACTGTTAAGTGTATAGCACTTAATTAGCAAATTTCACGTTTTTATTATTTCCTGTTAAATTTAGAATAGAATATCAAGTGCCTACTCAGAAAAGCTGCTGAAATGTTGGAAACTTAAATTGACCTTTAAATAGTCACATAACAAAAAAAAAGAAAAAGGAGAATGGGCAAAGTTAATGAAATCATGAATCTGTTCCAATTATGCCTAGGTCAAAAAGTTAGAACCCTACATTTTTTTATTGCAATATTTTATTAAAATTGCACCATCGAATAGGGCTTTTGAAAATACATATTTGTTGAGACAGAAATAATTTAATGTGTCATTTATAAAATTATCACTGTCAACAGGGTGAAACTGGTTAAAATGAAGAAAGGAAAACTAGCCGCATATGTAATTGTTTTACAATCTGAGGACTTATTTTCTTTTTTTAAGAGAGAGAGTAAAACATCACAAATTCCATGCAGATTTCAACTAAGATCATATGAATTAAATAAAATAAATAACATCCAGTTTATAACACTCTCCTGTATGATATATAAAACCATCCAAGAAACACTTTGACCCAAGCAGAAACATCTTTATTTCATTTTTGGAAAGGAAAAGGGTATTATACTTCAGATATAATTGTACCTGAACTGTGTTCAAACTAAGTTTTAGTTATTTTGATTTTGCAAAAGATTTTGCAAATTTGGTGTGTGTGTGGCGAGGGTGAGGGGTACGTGTATGTGTGTGTGTGAGTGTGTGCATGTGTAAAACTGGGAAATTTCAGGGGCACCTGGGTGACTCAGTTGGTTGAGTGTCCAATTTCGGTCAGGTCATGATATCAGAATTAGTGGCTTTGTGCCCCACATCAGGCTCTGTGCTGAAAGCTTGCTTAAAGCCTGGAGCCTTCTTCAGATTCTGTGTGTCCTTCTCTCTCTGACCCTCCCCTGCTTGCTCTTTGTCACTCTATGCCTCTCAAAAATAAATTTTAAAGAATGGGAAATTTCCTGCCTTTTAGTTTGAAAGTTTAAACTCAGAGAGATGTTACTTTAATCAAGTCCAAATTTTTTGACTAGAAAAATCTCTCTGGTTACAAATTTATCTATTAATATTCTTACCTTGGTTTATATTATTATCTTTTATTGTCCTGTAATGATGAGTCTTCAGAAATATATATAACATATTATACATTATGTATATATATTATGGTTCTTATTCTTCACTGCAGAACCTAGATTAAATTTGAGACGTTGCACTCTATTTGCATAATTATCCTTATGCACGATAATAGCTGACATATTAAATAAAACACACTAAATGAAATTCAATAATGATAAATTATCTTAAAAATCATATGTAGGGGGTATTTTCTTAATTTTTTAAATGTTTTATTTTGTTCTGAGAGAGAGAGACAGAGAGAGAGTTACAGAGAGACAGCATGAGCAGGGGAGGGTCAGAGAGAGAGAGACACACAGAATCTGAAGCAGGCTCTAGGCTCTGAGCCAGCTGTCAGCACAGAGCCTGATGCGGGGCTCAAACCCAGGAACCATGAGATCATGACCTGAGTCACATGGGACGCTTAACTGACTAAGCCACCCAGGCACCCCTGTAGGGGGTATTTTCTAAAACAACTGAAGGACACACTCAAGGACTATAGTGAAATGGCCAAATAATCAGATACAATAACAGTGGATAAAGTATTCTTGGAAAGAAGCACAATAAATTAAGATGTTGTATATCCTGGAGATCTGCACTGGATATTTTTTGCGGTCATAAGGACTGAGAAATTGTATAAAGACAGTCAGATGCATGCTAGATCTCAAAGAAGATAAACATGAATAAATGAATAAGGGATGCAAATTACATAAGGAATTTCAAAACTTAACCCAATTGTACTTTTCTAGTGAATAATGACTGGCTAGAGGTGAGTTCACACCTCTCTTAAAGGGATATGTTATTACCCATAATGGGCACAGTGTGAGCTTCAACAAATCATTAACTACTTGTGGAACACCTTCTTTTCTCCATCTATAAATTCTCCTATTAAACCAAGCTTATAATGAATCAAGGAGCTAATTATTAGCAGCTGCATTGCAGCTGTGATGTTACTGGTTTTGAGGAACAAAGAGAGCAGGGACTTCTCAAGGATCCAGAAATAGAAGTTTTTATCAGTTTGGCACTGAACAAGAGAGGGGCAATCAGAGCTCAGGACTGCTTCTGTAGTACTGACTGTGCAGCTTGCATTATGTGTATTTATAGAGCTCTGACTACTTAGACCACAGTTGGTAATTTAGAGCATATTCTTCAACATAAAAATAGGGAAATAAAGACAAGAGAAGTTAAGTAAATTTCCCGTTATCACACAGTTATTCATAGCAGACCCCAAAATTGAAAGAGCACATTTTGAATCTGAGATGACAAGTCTTTGTCATATATCTTGTTATCTTTGAGAGCCTTTAACATATTAATCCTCCAACCCAATCCTTTCATTCAGTATTTGTTTTTTAAGTATATAATATTTGGAGATCACTGTGTGTCTCTCAGGTCTGTTTTATCTTTTTCAATTTACTTCAGAAGATATAGTAAAGTAAGCTATGATCAAGGAAATTTGCATTTTGTTAGATTTTTCTAATTTATCAAAATCTCTGGGGTGTATGAAAATGTTTATATACTATTTATGTATATGTAGTTATATATAAATATGAATATATAAGATATAGATAAGTAGATAGATAGATAGTATTAACCTTATCATGATTGGTAATACTCTAGTCATGTACTTTATGTGCCATTTATTTATTCAATATGAATGTGTAGTATGTATCTATATTAGGGTGGGATCTGTGATAATTCTACAAGTATTGTTATTATGTAAAATATCCACAGTTTATAATGAAATGGCTTTTTCTTTAAGGCCTTCATACTTTATTGATTCAATTTATCACACACACACACACACACACACACACACACACACACACACACACACTGCAGTAAGTGCTAATTAGAGATGTGTACCAAGTGTGAGAATACTAAGCTGTTGAAATAACATGTACATAGAAAAAAATACATACTGGTAAAAAGCGATATTAAACATCACATTCTTATAGTATATTTTTTCTTATTTGCAGCCTTTTTAGAGCTCATGACAGTATAGCCATTTTGGTAATTAGATCAATAAGATCACGTCGATTTCAGAGCTACAATAGCTAGGGGGAAATGAAAGTGTATAAGCCAGTAGGATAATTCCATGTAAAACAGAAACTTTAAAAGGATAAGCATGATTCACACACTCTTAATCTCCTCTCCCAAAATAAAGCGATGATTAGATCATTTGGGAACTTTCATACATAAGGGGAGTAGGGGAGAGACTCTAGACAGTTGGAGTCAGCTAACTGCACCGCTCTGTAGCAGCAGGGATTCTCCCAGGCTGCTCACGGGGATAATTATCACCTCTGAGGGAACAGTATTTCCGGAAATGATGTTCATCATCAGATAAAAGGGGAGGGCCCCTCACACACATCCTATTCCAAGTTATAAAGTACTTTTGTTTTCAGAAGAAGCGGTTATGAATTAAGGCCCACCGCTGTTCAAATAATTAGGATTTGTGGTGTTTAAGAATTACCTCCATTAGAGAAGTAAAATGGTATTAATAGTGCGGCAGCAAGCTGTGAAATATAGAAACATTACTTCTGAAGACAGCTGTTCAACTGCTGTTAAAATATGCAAACTTCCCTGGGGAAAAAAAAAATCTTGTTCTAGTCAATCAGTGCCTGGCTAGCAAACAACAATAAAGGAAAGAAATAATAGCCTCATAGAATTGAGAGTTCTTTTGAGCTATTGAAACAATTATGGCACAATCTAAATCACTATAGGAACAAAGAGTCATTTTGGGATCAAGGAATCAAAGAGTGGAAATTAAGTGATCAATACACAAAGGTGTATTAACAGAATGAAAAGAAAATAGCAATTCACAAGGTAAGTTCACCTGGGACTGAAAGACTTCTGATTTACCGGATAAACAGCAAGTTTCAATACGATTCATATAGGGATAAATACATGCATAAATGAAAGTAAGTTTTGCTTGTTAAGCCATCAGTAACATTAATCGGGCTCCTCATGTTAAGTCTTGAGCTTACTAAATTAATATGAAGATACGGGAATCCCTTAAATTGAGAATTATGCTTTGACATAATTTGTGATGACGACAAATTGAGGCAACACTGGGAGAGAAATACCTACAGAATCTAACTTATTTTCGCCTATCTCCCCTTTCAAGATATCCAATAAAATCAATACATAATTTCCAAAGAATGCTTTCTTTGGCTATAGTGCTTTGTCAAGAGTAGCAGAATATCAGCTGTATTATAGGATTTGAAGAGTTTTAACATGTTACATTTCACATCACATCTAAAGATAAAACAGTATGTTTTCTTGCAAAAGGACTTCAGTGAAAGATACAATACTTTAAGTTTTGCCTTGTTAGTGATCAACAAATCCCAATTTACATGAATCCTTACAATAAAATTCTTGAACAAAGACTTTAAAAAATATATGTGAATAATGGCAAGAGGAAAAAAAGGGAGGCTAAGAGGAAATTGTATAAGGAAAGAGAATGAGGGCACAAGCAGCCTAATAAAGGCAAGGGAAATAAGGAAAAAAGTACAATAGAAATGTAATACATTGAGCAAAGGGCTGTGTAAGAATAGTCTAAATAGATCACGCTAGGCTCTGAGGAGAACGTGGAAAGCTGTGAGGCAGTAAGTAATGTTTATTTTAAAGAGAATACAGGGTCTAGTTGGTGCTCCAGATGATGAACTTGGTGTTGCAGCACCAAGTGTAAAAGCCTTTCCCATAATTTTACGCTAATTAATGGCATAAAGGCTGGACTTAATATCTGAGGACCTAAGCAGGCTGGCATCCCAACAATGTCGAATCTGTTCTCTTTTTCTTAAGAAATTCTGTGTCAGTTTCTGTATCTGAAAATGAGAAATTTGAAGTAGATGGCCAAGAAAGTGGTATGCTTATAGTTGGATCCTTTCTCCTGCCATCAGAAAGTGATTTCTAACATAAAGTATAATAATTATTTCTCCCTAAACAGAGTCTAATTTATTAATATTACTGACTTATATGTAAATATAGTTAGTACATAACTGGGTAAAATAAACCAATCTACATGACTAGAAGTATTTTCAGAAACGGTAACCTTCTGAGAGCATGACTTAAGTAACAGATGACATTGAATATTTGCAGTGCTATTTGTAAAGAACTAAATGTTCTTAAAATAAATATGCATTCCAAGTATCTTAAAAGAAAAAGTAGAGTACATTTTCAGTAATACTTCATTGGAAGGTAATATGGTATATCACCTCTAAACTACATTTTGGTATTTGAACACTACTAAAGTGACTTTTTGTTGATACTAAAATTATATTTTTATAGACTTTATTTATTATAAAATAAATAAAATATTTATAAAAAAATTTATTTATTTATATTTATATTTTATATAAATTATATAAAAATATTTATATATTTTTATTTATTTATTTATAAACGTTTATTTTAAAATAAAATAAAATACTATTTATAGAATTTAGAGAAAAAAAGCCAAAAATTTAGCATATGGCATTATTTATTCTGTTTTCTTTCGTTCCATGCCACATTACATTTGAAATATTTTATTATTTTATTTCCCATTTTATTATATTCTTTCAGACTATGGCCACTTAAACTTTCATGTCCATAGTCTTTATAATGTATTACTTAAACCGAAACCCTTTCTATTCCCTAATTCTTTCACCTCATGAGACCATTTTTTCTTTTTCCTTTTTTTTTTTTTTAAATGTGTTATTTATTTCTAGGAGAGAGAGAGAGAGAGAGAGAAAGACAGCGTGAGCAGGGGAGGGTCAGAGAGAGAGGGAGTCACAGACTGAAACAGGCTCCAGGCTCTGAGCTGGCAGTCAGCACAGAGCCCGATGCGAGGCTTGAACCCACGAACCTCGAGATCATGACCTAAGCGAAAGTCGAACGCTTAACCGACTAAGCCACCCAGGCGCCCCATGAGATCATTTTTTCAATCTATTTTGATTTTTCAGAAATCTTTATAACCAGACAGAAGAATCCTTGATTAAAGATATTAACAGTCTGATCAAAAAGATATCTGATTATAAATGATTAAGTCAATATTCTTTTAGATATTTCAAACTTTCATGAATCTGATTTGTTAACTCTGCTACCAGAGCCATACCTTGGCAAAAAGAAAAATGTAAATAGTTTCTGGCCCCATAAACTCTATATTTACACGATCAGACTCTAACATTGGACTGGTGCTTATCCCTTGGCTTGTATTCAGTGCTATAGCCAGTATCTTTGCTAATTGAGCCAGTCTAATCTGATTGGTTAGATTAGAAAGACTGTACCCTTCAGGGTGCTGAAGACCATGATGATTTTCCACTTGAGGAAATTAGATTGTCAATAGGATTTCTAAGGGCATAATTCAGATGTAGGAACAGTTCTTTCTTTTATTTTTTAAAGTAACACACGAAGTATATGATCAATAAATATTTATTTAGAATAGTTTACTGCTTTTGAATATGTGAATGTGTTTATTAAAATTGTTTATATATCAAGCTTCTTAATGGTTGAAAATAAGTCTGAGGCAGTCCTTTTTTTTTTAATCTTACTCTTTTTAGACCTATGCAGAAGCATCAGCTTAATTCAGAATGTATAATATAGAGACTCAATTTATATTAAGTCTGCCAACTTTGGTCTGCAAATCAAGATATTGGATTTATTTTTATTGTGGTTTCTCTGATGTTATTAACTTGGTCACAAAGTTTACATAAATCCACTCCCTCTCTATTCTCAACGTGGTGCACAGTATGTTGTTATATGTGGGAAATAACATCTTCTCAGGCATGATTTTTATCTGCATCAGGAGAAAGTATTCCTCATTCCTGGCCTTATAACCTCTTGAGAGGTTATTAAACTGTACAAAACTACAAAAATTAGTTGTAATTAAGGAAACAATTTTTCTCAAAGACACACATTAGTCAATTCACTGGAGGATACCCATGTTGACTCAAATATGTGTTGCTGAATAATCCCTTAAACATTTTTTTTTAATATTTTTTTAATGTTTTTTAAATTTATTTCTAGGAGAGAGAGAGAGAGAGACACAGCGTGAGCAGGGGAGGGTCAGAGAGAGAGGGAGTCACAGACTGAAACAGGCTCCAGGCTCTGAGCTGGCAGTCAGCACAGAGCCCGACGCGGGGCTCGAACCCACGAACCGCGAGATCATGACCCGAGCGAAAGTCGGACGCTTAACCAACTACGCCACCCGGGCGCCCCTCCCTTAAACATTTTTAGTAGAAGTTACCCTCTCTGTGTCTGAATGAAATCTCTTCAGGTCAAGAAAAATCACTCAAGAATTTGTAAAAGTATAGAGAAAAATAGATTTTTCCCCTAACATTTTTTTAAACATCCTTGTAAATTTTTAATTAACATTTTATCTAAAGTCACAGTATGTAAAAGCACAGTGTTTATTCTCAATCAGAAGCATTGGAAATAAATATTTTTTCTTAAAAATGAAATTCCAATATGAAAACTCTATCTGATGATATTTAGAACTTACCAAGCCCTTTGTTTTTCTTTGTGCTTTATTTTCAAGAAGGATTAATAATTACACAGAGTAGTTTCTGTGTGTTTTTTTTTTTAATTTTTTTAATGCTTTATTTCCAGGAGAGAGAGAGACAGCACGAGCAGGGGAGGGTCAGAGAGAGAGGGAGTCACAGACTGAAACAGGCTCCAGGCTCTGAGCTGGCAGTCAGCACAGAGCCGGACGCGGGGCTCGAACCCACGAACCACGAGATCATGACCTAAGCGAAAGTCCAACGCTTTACCGACTAAGCCACCCAGGTGTCCCATACACAGAGTAGTTTCATCTTAGCTTTATAATCTAACTGCTTTTGCTTCTTATTTATTTTATTCACACTCACATGCAACAATCACCTTACTTTAAAGAGATATCAATGTTTAACAGAAATTCAAAATCCCAGCCTTTTCAATCTACTTTAAAGACTTCTTCATTTCTATTACTATTTTAAAAGATCAGATAAACTTAAAATTTGCATTTCATAATATATTGACAGTGCTCATATTTGGCATTGTAAAACTGCAGAAAAATAATAGTTAAATAATTAAATAAGTGAAAAAAAGGTCAATAAGATATTGATGAAACAAACTGCAATACCTTCAAGGTTTAAAAAGTAACTTCAGGAAATGATATATGCTACTAAGAATTCCTTAAACTTGTTAACTGAAAAACTCATGATTGATCTAGTTACTTGCTTTAGCTGCTGACTCAATCTTTCTATAGCAAACATAGATACATGAAGCATCCATTTTAATTTTTAATTGACCCCTAAAATTTTAAACTTTTCAAATTAGAAGGTATATTTATAATCCTTATTTCATCATTTACACAGGGTACAGTAGATTTCTTCATGTAAGATTCTTTGCAAATATTAGTATCTAAATAAAGAACTATATTATTTGGTTATAAAGTAGAATTTTCATTAATTTACCCTTCCTAGAATTTCTCCAAGTTTTATCATTAATGTTGTAATACACATCGTAAAGTCCTCACTACTCATCACCTTTCAAACCTATGTGTCCCTAAATTTGTCAATATGTTCTTTTCCTTTGCTTTCTGATTACAAATTGGTCAGCGATTTTCTGAATTCATAATTTTGTGTTATTACAAAGACATCCAACTTCATTCAGCATACCAAATTATCACTGTTTTCTGAAGCTCTAATTTTAGCTAGAAGTTCATTTGTTCAAGTAACTGCAAGTTCAAATCTCACTAAATATTTTGTCATTCTCTAAAATGGTAACCATTTTTTCCAGTCTCTGATAAATTTCTCTCTGGTCACCAACTGTCCATGTTGCCAGTGTCTCATATTTTAGGTCATACATGTAGGTTATGGCAGCATACCAATTCTAGTAGAAAATTTTATATAAATGAGGTTAATGTAGGTTATGCTGCATTGACTTTCATCCCAGATCACTGTGGCTTGTTTTAGCCACATAATTTTTCATATCCTGCTCCCTATACAACTAACATTAACAAAGGGACCCTGCTCATCCTAATCAATCAAGGTTAACATAGATATCATATAGTCCATGATCCTTCCCTAATTATCATAGAAAAGATAAAAGAGTGCAGTTAATGGTAAGCAAATTCTAAAAATTTCTATCGAGAAGTGCAAAATGTCATTCTTGCTATCATTTAATTAACTAAAGCAACAGAAAACATTGTCACACCTAACTACAAAGGACAGGTAAGTACAATTCAGCTCTGAGCCCATTAAGAAGGGAGAACTGGAATGTTTAAGAACATCTTTAGTGCTAATTAGAGAAAATAATAATAATTAATAATAATCATAATCATATCTCTGAAGGAGGGTCATGGAAGCTTTCTATTAAAAGTTATAATTAATGGATAGTTGAAACTATGTTAATTAAGAGAAGAAAATTTAAAAAAAGAAAGTGTTTTACAGAGAAAAACCATTGGAAAAACACTGTGGGAAGGAAGAAATATGTTCCATTGGAGGAAAAGAAATCAAGTATGGCTATGAGGCAAAAGGAGAATATCCAAAATGGAAGTCACATTAAGTGTTTTCATCTTTGTCTTAAGAAGAAAAGGAAGCTATTGAAGTGCAACTGTAATGACAAAAAGAATGAAATATTTAGGAATAAGCTTAACCAACGATACAAAAGACTTATATGCTGAAAATAACAAAATATTGTTGAAGAAAATTAAAGACACTAGTAAATGGAAAGACATCCATGTTCATGGATTCAAGAACTTAGTATTGGTAAGATGACAATACTACCCAAAGGGAACTACAAATTCCATACAATCTTTACTACAATCCCAAAGGAATGTTTTTTACAGAAATAGAAAAATTTATTCTAAATCTTACATGAAATCCAAGAGATGCTGAATAGCCAAAGCAATCTTGAAAAAGAGCAGGAAAATTGTATGTCTCACCCTTTTTAATTCCAAAATTTATTATAAAGTCATGGTGATCCAAATGGTACTGGCATTAAGCCAGACATATAGACCAATCAAATAGAATAAAGAGCTCAGAAATAAACTCTTACAAATGATCAAGGGATTTTTGACAAGAGTGTGAAAACCATTCAATGGAAAACAGATTGTCTTTTCAACAGATGGTGCTGGGAAAACTGGATATCCACACACGAGAAAGTGAAATTACACACCTATTGTACACCAGATTGAAAAATTAACTCAAAATGGATCAAAAACACATTTAAGCTAAAACTATAGAATTCTTAAAAATGGAGGAAACAATTCAATTTAAAACTGAGCAAAAGTGTTGAATAGACTTATTTAAAGAAGATATGTAAATGGCCAATATGCACATGGAGAGAAACTTAACATCAAAAATCACTAAGGATGGGGAGCCTGGGTGGCTCAATAGGTTAAGCATCTGTCTTTGGCTTAGGTCATAATCTCACGGTTTTTGGGTTTGAGTCTCGTGTGGGGCTCTGTGCTGACAGCTCGGAGCCTGGGGCCTGCTTCAGATTCTGTGTTTCCCTCTCTCTCTGACCCTTCCTTGCTCATGCTGTCTCTCTCTCTTAGAAATAAATAGAACATTAAAAAAAATTAAAAATCACTAAGGAAATACAAAACTATACCAAAATGTGGTACTACTTCATGCCCATTGGAATAGTTATTAGTAAAAAAAATAAAGTCAGAAAATAATAAGTATTGACACAGATATGGAAAAACTGGAAACTTTGAACATTGCTGATGGATATATAAAGTGTAGTGGTAACTGTGGAAAACTATATGGCAATTCCACAAAAAAACGTAAACATAGAATTACCATACGATCCAGTAATTCCACTTTCAGGTATATACCCAAAATAATTAAAAGCAGGAACACAAACAACTATTTGTATATCCTGTTCATAGTAAGATTATTCAAAATAGCCAAGAGGTAGAGCAACCCAAGTGTCCATTGATGGATGAATGGGTAAACAAAATATGGCATACATACAATGGACTATTATTCAACCTTATAAAGGAAGAAAATTTTGATACTACAACATGGATGAATCCTGAAGACATATGTTACAGGAATAAAACCAGACACAAAAGCACAGGTATTATATGATTCTATTTAGATGAGCTAACTAGAGTAGATATATTAATAAATACAAAATGTAGATTGATGGTTCCTGGAAGCTTTGGGGAAGAGAATGAGGAATTAGAATTTGTTTTAATAATTTCTCTTCTTTCATTATTTGTTTTAAGAGATAGAGAACAATCAGGGGAGGGGTCATGAGAAGGAGACAGAAACCCAAGCAGGCTCTGTGCTGACAGCACAATGTGGGGCCTGAATTTATGAATCACGAGATGATGATCTGAGCCAAAATCAAAAATGGGATGCTTAACTGACTGAGCCACCTAAGAGCCCCGAGGAATTGGAATTTAAGGACCACATAGGTTCAGCTGGGAAAGATGGAAAAGTTAGGGAGACAGATGGTGCTGATAGATGTGTAACAATGTGAATGTACTTAATGTCACAGAACTGTATGTTTAAAAATGGTTAAAATGATATATTTTATGTTTTGTATATTTAACCATAATTAATGTTTTTTAAATAGGAGCTGTGTATCTTACCTTCTTACTTCTAAATAATTATTGAAAACATGTCTTTCAGAAACATTTTCTCTGAAAATTATATTTCTTTTTTAAATTAATTTATGGATGTATGATTGATGTATGAAAATCTATACATATTTACTATATAGAATTTAATGAATTTGGATATAAGTGTATGTCAGTGAAGCCATCACCACACTTTATACCATAAACAGGTCTATCACCTCTAAAAGTTTTCACCTACCCTCTTTATTTGTTATCATTATTCTTATCTGTGTGTGTGTGTATGTGTGTGTGTGTGTATGAGAGAGAGATCGTGCATGATAATGAGAGAGAGGAGAACACTTAAGATCTACTCTCAGCAAAAGTTTATATAAAATACAGCATTATGAACTACAGGCACTATGCTGTACAGTAGATCTTTAGGGTCTATTCATCTTGTATAACTGAAACCTTGTGTCCTTTGACCCCTATATTCTTGTTTCCCCCTCCCCCAGCTCCTGGAAACCACTAGGGGCTGGGAAATTCACTGATCCTATGAGTTTGACTATTTCAATTTTTTCTCTGTGCTCAGAATTTATGTATCAAGATATATGTACAATTTAATTCTTTTATTTATTTTCATTCATGATTTGTATTCATTATTTTGTAAGTTCTGCCTCTGGAAAACAATTCTGAAAATACTCACACAAAATGATACCTGTGTGTATCTCACATGCATTTATACACACACAAACACACACACACACACACACACACACACACACACACACACACAGAGTAAGGTCTTAGGAAATTGAAGTCAACAAAATTGTTTTGATTGACTAACTCATTTTTATATATAAGTACAACATATTTTGATGAATACTTAGCATATTGATATTACAGAATCCTCAACTATTTGATGTAAAGTATAATCTGAAAAAAATTTCTGCTTCTGAAACTCTTTTTTATGACAGAAGAGAAAGGTACATATCTTCAGATCAAATGTCACTAAAATATTACATATTTTAAGAATTAAGGTCATTGCTATTACTTGCTGGTTATTTGGTTTCTCCACTGAGCCCTATAAAATGTCAGTTTATGAAATGGAGTTACTACAAATCGAGAATGAAAATCTAGCAATTAGAAGACACAAGATTTGGGGTCATTGCGTATAGTCCATCAAGAGTATAGTTCTGAATATCTTTCAAACACAATTATTTATATTCAGAAAAAAGATAGAAAGTTTATTTAGTATATCATGATAACAACACCAGAAAATTTATACTTAGTTTTAAGAATGTTCTATGAGAAATTATGTATTTTTTAAAGATTATAATTTAAAAGTTTAAGCTTTTCTAATTAGGAAAATTTGCTCATTCCAGAAATAGGCATGTACATATGATACCAAGAATGTCAAATGTTTTTCTATTTTCTGTTACAAGTTTTAGCTTAATGCTTAGGGTAAAAATTCAAAGTTAAACATATAAACAAGTTTAAGAAAGCTTCAGTTAAGTAAGGCAGGAAAAGAAATCTATGAAACTTTATAACAGTATTATGTGAGAATATTAAAAAGTTGAGAGACATTTGTAAATATGGCCTACACTCTCATCTGATTCTTACACATCTTTGTTACCAGCACATTACACTAAAAAAAAAAAAAAACAATGAAAGAATCAAGGAAAAATATTGTTACAGTTTTGTATTTGCTTTCTATTTCTGCTACAACAAATTAACACAAATTTAGTGGCTTAAAATAACACAAATCAATTATCATCTTATAGTTCTGTTAGAAATCTGACTTGTGGGTTAAAACCATTGCAACAGTAGGGTTGAATTCCTTTACTCTTTGAATGGAGCTCTTTGAGATCCATTTCAGTGCCTTGTCTAGGTCAATAGCCTTCCCACATTCCTAGGTTAGTGGCTTTCTTTCTCTATCATGAATGCTAGCCATGTTGAATCTGTGAATTTAGTCAGGAAAGGTCTTTATGTTTTAGGAGTGTGATTAGTTTGGGTTTATCTAGATAATCCAGGATAATTTTCCCATCTCAAGGTCTTTAATCACAGCACACTTGCAAAGAGCCTTTTGCCATGTAAGGTAAAATATCCCCAGATCCTCCAGATAAGAATGTGGGCCTTATAAGGAGCCATTATTTTGCCAACCTCAACTTGATTCTTAAATTCTATTTTTATGAAAGAATAGCATGATGTCTGGAGAATGGTAATTTTGTTCTAATTATATAGAATTATATATAATACATATTATATATTATATTTGTTTCCCCTTCCATCTTCTATTTCAGTGACTCTTAAGCAATAGCAAGTAAACAATATGCATACATATTCCTATGCTTAAACACATACAAAAAGGTTATAAATCCACCTTACTGCAAAAGAAGATTCCATGGTACATCTGTATCAGTGGTTGATATTCAATTTTTATATAAAAATGTCATTCATCTTTATACTACCTACCTGTCACTCTGCCTTCTATAGTACACCCCTCACCCCATTTTTCTATATGTAATGAGACAACCACCAGACATTACATACAGATACAAATCAGTCTATGGCATCAACACCTCTGGATGATGGAAATTAACTTGCATAGAATATTATAAGATGACAAATACTACGGAAAGAGCATGACAAGGACAAAAGAAATCAGGAGTCAATGACCAGAAAGAGGAAGTAGGGTTTTAATGGAGTGGTCAGGGCAAATTTTATTAAAATGTAAATGATTCAGCAAAGTCTTGGAGGAAAAAGAATTAAACATGAAAATAGGAAGGAGAGGGAAATATCAATAGTAGGATGATGAATTTTGGGAGCAAAGAGTGCTTGCATTTTCAGTAAAACCAATCAGTTGGAACATCCAGGAACACTGAGCAATGATAATATGTTATTTAAATCAGAACTGTTTAAGGTACAATTTTTAAAAGGAAGCTATGTAGACTGCTTCTTGTAAGTCAGGAAAGCTGGATTAAACTTTCCTTAAAAAGAGAATAGTCGGGTCCCTGGCTGGGAGCCAGGGTGGAACATGCAGCTTGCAATCTAGGGGTTGTAAGTTTGAGCTCTATATTGTATGTAGAGTTTACTTTTTAAAAACAACAGGTGTAGATCTTTTAAAGTAAATACATAAATTTGTGATTTAGTTACTCTCCAATAAATATTACCCTTTTTCTTTTCTGTTTCTGAATGTTGGACTTTTAAAATCTTTCATATCTAAAATGTGAAAATGCACCATTTTTTTCAGATTCTCTAGCCAGCTGCTTAGAATCTACTCAAGATGTATCGTGTACACCTTAGAGAAGTCATTAATAGCTCATGGTCAATGAGGAATAATTTTTCATTTTCTAAAAATGGTATTCCCTCAAATTGAGCACAATGTTTTCTTACCAGAAAAGAGAAGATTGGACAATTTCTTTTTGTGAATAGAAGTGAATATAAATCCAATATATGTTTATTAAATATCTACTACATATAACGTATCAATCCAGTACATAAAATATGAATAAAAAGCAATTCATCAAGCATACTGCTTTTACAGAACATATTTTATAAAGATATTATATTGATAGTTTTTGCTTATGTTTCTGGTGCCTGAAATACTTTTTCAATAAAGGTTGCTCAAATGTATTTATGACATACTTCAGTGATTATAATGATATTTAGCAATTTTATTCTTTTCTCACTACCCCCACCTTAGGCAAGTTGTGGCAGGTTGAAGTCTAATGATCTATAAAGACAAATCTAGGATTAGTTGTCCCTTGAGGTCCCTTTCCAATCAAGTACAGTAATAATAATTACTTTGGTCTTAATTACAATGTTCTTTCCAGCCTACATAATTCATAGACAAACGAAGTGTTAAAATTTCTAAAACACTTAACGTGCAAAGATTTTACTTGGCTCCTATAAATTGCAAAAGCTGTTTCCTTAGATTTTATTGCCAAAGTCACCTCCTCATGCAAAATATGAATGAAAATAAAAGGCAAATTTGTTTTCATAGCGTGGATGTATCTCTGGCATTTCTCTAAGGTCTCCAGATGCCATTACTAATAAAGAGATGTTAAAGAGTAGTGAAATCAAGGCCCTCATATTTTGAATGATGAATAAAATTTATGTCTCAGAGATCACACAGGGCCAAAATTGTGTAAATACATACAAATCATTGCACAAACCATGTTTGTGATCCCTATTCTCATGCATGACCTGTGCACATAAATTTTCAATATCTTACTGAAA
Source organism: Proteles cristata cristata (assembly GCA_017311185.1). Classification (NCBI taxonomy): domain Eukaryota; kingdom Metazoa; phylum Chordata; class Mammalia; order Carnivora; family Hyaenidae; genus Proteles; species Proteles cristata. The sequence goes on from JAESUZ010000127.1 coordinate 52,083, forward strand.
TGCAGAAATCAATATTTGACAAGTAAGACTCTTACATGACAACTAAATCTTTGTATTTATTTTTCCCTGAATTGGAATGCATTATTGAAGTTTTATGTGCTAAGTCCCTGAAAGATTTCTTTTATTTCTACAAATTTCTAAAAGGATTTTGGCAAGTAAACTAGTTTTAGGTGACTTCTAAATATAGCATTAATGCTCTTGGTGACTTAGAAAATATTTCCTTAGATATATTTTAAGAAACCATTTTACTGTTAATCTAATTGACAAAAATAACATGGTAAGATTTTACATTGATGATGAGACAAGGGAGCTGTAAACGAATTTGAGGATAAATACTATAGCAGTGGTCCAATCTTTGGAGTGCCCACAAAAGTGTCTTGCATAGTATGTCTGATAAGCAGATTTATCTGAAAGCACCAATCTGCTAACAAACAGCTCAGGGCCTGGAGCCTGCATCTGATTCTGTGTGTGTCTCTCTCTCTGCCCCTGCCCACACTCTGAATCTCTCTCTCTCTTTCAAGAATAAAAATTACAAAACTTTTTTAACAATTAACTGAACACCTTGTATACCATTTCTTATATTATAAGACAGTTTGAAGATATGGTCGATAGATTCTCATGGTACCCTAAAATGTAGTCACCCTAAAGTTGATAAATCTCTACCTTATTTTTTAAATTTAAATAAATTACTTATTTTTAAAAAATAAACTGTACATAACCATTCAAGTTAAAACAATACAAATACATATAATCATTCAGAAGAAAATTAACATCATTTGTAGTTCTACCAATTGTTAACTAGTCTAACAATGTTATTGAAGAAAACTATGCCGATTCCATAGTATTAAATACACATAATAAAATTAACATTAAAATGTTAATAATTCTCTTTTAAATACTCCTTGGTTCTTGTAACTATTGATAGATGTAAACAGCTGACAAAAAGCTAAAGAAAGAATCCTTATTTGTAACACAGGAAAAATGTAAAATTTGTATAAATTCAACTGATGACATTTTAATTTATATAAGAGAAAGATAAATTTTTATTTTTAATTGATTTTGCTTATCTGTGTTCATATACTGTATATTCTAGTTTTAAAATGTTAAATGGGAAGATTATCAAGCATTAACTATGCAGATTATATTAAAATCTAACTGGTGAAAACCTGAAGTTAATACAGTAGGTCTCCTTTATCTTTCTTCAGAGAGAAAAGGCATAATATCTTGGTATAAATGTTATTTTATTGAGTTCTTAAAATTTCTTCTTGTGTCTGTACTATATACTCCATTAGGGAAATATAAATGGAATAAACAACAAAAAAAAATGAGTCAAAGTACTTTCAGCTACATATATTGAATAGGATTTGTTTATACATTGGTGGTTTTTTACTGATTCTTTTCTTTCCTCTTAAAATGAAATAGTAACCCTAACCAGTTATGATTAATTTCACTGACTATTCTAAAATATGTTTTTAAATGTTTCTTAATGTTTGTTTATTTTGAGAGAGAGAGAGAGAGAGAGCATGAATGGGTGAGGGGCAGAGAGAGAGGAAGACACAGAATCTGAAGCAGACTCCAGGCTCTGAGCTGTCAGCACAGAGCCCAACATGGGGCCCAAACTCAAGAAATGTCAGATCACAACCTGAGCCGAAGTCAGTCACTTAACTAACTGAGCCACCCAGATGTCCCTATTCTAAAATATTTTATAAGTTCATCAGATTCATCATCATTATTTTGATTATATCTTTCATTTATTCATTCGCACAGCATTTATTAAATGTTTATCATAAGCAAAGGAGTGTTTTAAGTATTTTGGACTTGAAGAATAAAATCATAATATAAGCAACATTTTATTTTAATTATATTTTATTATTTTAAACATGGATGATATATGCACTGTTTATAAATATTTGAGACAACTAGGTAAGACAACCAACTATGTACTTCAATTTTTGTCTGCTATCAGAAATTCCTAAATTTATTAAAATTTGGCTTTGAGAAATAGTTCATGTTATGATAATATATGAAAGAAAAGAATAAAGTCTTGGTGCTCAGTGATCATTTGGTACTTGAATTATTGTTGCTGTCTTGCCCATTCTTTTAAGTCAAGGTGGGATTCAATATCTTCTGGACCAATGCCTAAAAGTGACTGATAATTATGTATATATAGCAATATCCCACCATGGACATAGAACACATATTTATTAAAGGCTTACCCTGCTGCAAGAGCTTTATAGAATATATTCTTTTTCCTCTCACTCTTTATATTTGCACTGCAACATATATTATTAGAAGTCTGTACAAATGAGAAATGTGAGATTTCATGAAGATTTGTAACTTGTTCAGGAACTCACAGGAGAGGAAAGAATTGGAATTTAAACCAAAAATTAACTCCTTGCTTTTTTCACCCTACTCAGCTACTTTTGAGTAGCTGCTTTGTTCAAAACCTCCGTACATATTAAAATGAATACAGACTCAAGTATCCTAGAGTCTATTTATAAAATCTTTTTCTGTAGATATCTGTCAATGCCCCCATCACTATCTTACCCATTACCCTCTTCTATTTTATTTAATTACTCAATTTTATTGCTTAAGGTATGTTATTTATGTATTCATAAGAATACATGCACACACATGTGCACCTAGATCAAAAAAAAAAAAACACTCAACAGAAAAGTAATCTATTTCTCCATTTTTTTCTAATCTAAAACTTGTTTGTACTTTTGTTTCAGTAAAAATATATTTCAGTTTATTCACAGTCTTTGATTTTTATTATTTTGGTGGAAGTTACAGCTTGGAAGCATGCTTGGTTTATATAAACACTGGTAAAATTAATGTTTCCAGTGAAATGTATAACAGATAATAGGATAGAGTAGAAGCTCTGGTTATAAAATTTAAGACTATAAATGGAGGCCAAATGAACAGCTATATCCATTTTGTCTGATTTGCTATTGCCTCTATAATTAGGCTTCATACTGTGCTGTGTGTTCACTCACAGAAAAATAAGTATAGATTCAATGAAGTGGAACTTTCTTTTTCAGGTATGGTCTCAATAAGGTATATTCTTGCTCCATGTCAATAAATATATACTTTGTTCATTATATTAACAGAATAGTTGGCATATCAACAGGGGATATAAGTTACTAGAATTTTATTTTGGCAATTTAACTATCAGGAGTAACATCTCTAGTAAAAGCTTGCTGTTCCTTTTCTTCTTCTTTTTACATGTGAGTATAATTGCTGGTGGGCAGGAAATTCTGGTGTTTTGTGTATGGAGACACAGGTGAAAATCTAATTAACATCCAGGAAGTTTCATGAAGATTCAAATACCTAAGTGCAAAAATTATTGATTTAACCTAAATTAGAATCTTAGCTTCCACAAAGGATAGTCTCAAAAACAAAACTAATATAATATATGCTTAATTAAATTGTTCCATGGTTACCTGGTGGCTTAGTCAATTAAGCATCTGACTTTGACTTAGGTCATGATCTCAGGATTTGTGAGTTTGAAGCCTGCATCGGTCTCACTGCTGTCAGTGAGCCTGCTTGGGATCCTCTGTCTCCCCCTCTCTCTCTGCCTAATACAAAGACTGAGTGGTTATTAGTGCATGTTTAATATTTTACTCTTAATGCATCAAAATCCATTGTGAATTTTATTTTTTAAATGTAATTAAAATAATTTATATTTGATTTTAAAACTTCAAATGAGAGCTTGATTATGCCTTAACATCTACAGAGTTCCATATGTTTCTTCTTAATTAACTCTAAATGAATTCACCTATTTTTATTTTAATTTAACATTATACAAATGACAAGAGCAATGTGATTTTTTCTGGAGGTGACTTCAATGTATAAAGGACAATATAATTATGCACTAGTTTTCTCTAACTAGGGATTGCTAAGTTTTTTTACGTGTGTTAATTTTGAAAGATTACTGAAGAAAAAGTCTAAATTAGTATACTTTATGAGAAAAAAAGGTACTTTTGTAATATTCCTAGTTAAATTATTGCCAAAATTATTCATGCTTGAATTTAAATTTATCCTTTCTTTCCCTCACATAAGAAGAACTGGATAAGAGTTTTTCTCTTGGTTTTAAATCATTTAATTTATCTAAAATAATCAAATGTAAGATATTTTTGAAATACAATTTTACTTACTTTTTTCAGTTTTATGTTTGCCAAAGCCAAATGATTCACAGTATTGAAACATCTATTTACGATGAAAGGTATCCACTGAATATATATTTTTACAAAAAAGAGGGTATAGTGGTGGAAACTAGAATACAACGTTAATTTAGAATAAATAATTTCAATGAGATATGTTTGTACCTAGTAAGAAAGGACTAATTAAAGGAAAAGAGAAATGGGGAAATCATGTCAAGACAAATTACATACAAAGAAATATAGAAAATGAGAAAACACACTATTCTTGGAAATAGCCCTTATTATAAATACAATGATTATGATGGAGAAGAGAGCTGACAAATTATCACAGAGGACATATCACCTATTTTGAAACCTCGTATCCGAGAAAGATTTAACCTCAGGTCTTTAAAAAAAATTTGGATGTCAGATCTTCCAACAGGCAAAAGTAAGCAAAAAATGGTTGCAAAAATCAACTAGCAATCATGAGGATGTAAAACGTAGTAAATTGCGTTAGACATTTATTATATATTATATATATATAAAATATATATAACTTCAACTTTTAATTTTAATGACATGCATTCCTATCATTTTACTATATATTGTTTAAAAATCTGCAGAATAAAAATAATAAAAACTTCTTTAAAACCTTTAAAAATAAAGTTAAGGATAAAATCTGAATTTTGTAATGCTCCACACATTTAGTAATATGTGTTAAATAATAAAACATTTTAAAAATAAAATAAACATTATAATAATAATAATTAATAATAATATATACTTGTAGATACAATCTTACTAATAATTTTTGTCCAAAAACGTTTACACAGGTCAGTATTTAATCAAGTGCTCTCTATTCAGACAGTGCCTTATCTGTAAATTCTTCAATCTGTTATTACAAGTCAATGATAATAATTTTTCTTAAACCTTGACATGCTGGTATTATTTGATTCATCATTTAATTACATCTTTTTAAGTTGGAGAAAGAGTCTATCTGAAAGCTAATAAATCAAAAAATAGAATTCAAAATATTTTTTAAAAACCCATAGTTCTCTTTTACATAGTGTTATCTTTCTCTGGTTTTGGTATCAGGGTAGTGTTGGACTCATAGAATGAATTTACACATTTTCCTTTCTTTTCTGTTTTGGAATAATTTGAGAAGAATAGATATTAAGTCTTATTTGAATATTTGGTAAAATTCACTTGTGCAGCTATCTGCTTCTGAATTTTGCTTTGTTGAGAGTTTTTGATTTCTCATTCTGTTTCTTTGAAGGTTATTGGTCTGTTCAAGTTTTCTATTTCTTCTTCTTTCATTTTTGGTAGTTTCTATGTTTCTAGGAATTTATCTATTCCAGGTGTCCAATTTGTTGACAAATAGTTTTTTCATAATATTCTCTTATAATTATTTATATTTCTGTAGTGTTTATTGTGATCTCTCCTCTCTCATTTTATTTATTTGGGTCCTTTCTCTTTTCTTTTTGGTAAGTCTGGCTAGAGGTTTATCAATTTTATTGATTTTTTTCAAAGACAAGCTCCTGGTTTCATTGGTCTACTGTTTGTCTTAGTTTCATTTTTATTTATTTCTGCTCTAATTCTTATGATTTCCTTCCTTATGCTGGCTTTAGACCTCATTTGTAGTTCTTTTTCCAGCTCCTTTTTCTTACTCCTAGGTGTAAAATTAAGTTGTGTATTTGAGATTTTTCCTTACTACCTGAGGTAAGCCTGTATTGCTATAAACTTCCCTGTTAGGACTACTTTTGCTGCATCCCCAAATTTTCGATCATTATGTTTTCATTTTCATTTGTTTCCATGTATTTATTAATTTACTCTTTGATTTTCTGGTTGACCCTTTCATTGTTTACTAGAATATTTTTAACATCTATTTAAAATCTTTACAGGTGTATGTAATCTTTACAGGTGTTTTTCTTGTGGTTGTTTTTCTTGTGTTTTCTTGTGGTTGACTTCTTGTTTCACAGGGTTGTGATCAGAAAAGGTGCATGCTATGACTTCACTCTTTTTGTAATTGTTGAAGCCTTTTTTGTGACCTAATATGTGATCACTTCTGGAGACTGTTCTCTGTACACTTGAAGAAAATGTGTATTCTGCTGTTTTAGGATGGAATGTTCTGAATACTTCTGTAAAGTCCATCTGGCCCAGTGTGTCATTCAAATCCATTGTTTCCTTGTTTATTTTCTGTTTAGATGATGTGTCCATTGGTGTAAATAGGGTGTTAAATGCCCTATTATTGTATTATTATCAACTACTTCCTTCATTTTTGTTATTGTTTTATATATTGAGTGCTTTCTAATTGGGTGCATTAATATTCACTTTTGTTGTATCTTCTTGTTGAATTCTCTCCTTTATGATTATATAATGGCCTTCTTTTTTTTCTGTTACAGTCTTTGTTTTAAAGTCTAGTTTGTCCAATATAAGTATAGCTACTCCAGCTTTCTTTTGACATCCATTTGCATACTTATTTCTCCATCTCCTGACTTTTAATCTTCAGGTGTCTTTATGTCTAAAATGAGTCTCTTATAGGCAAAATATATATGGGTCTTGTTTTGTTTCATTTTAAACATTCTCACACTCTGTGTTTTTTTATTGGATTGTTTAACAATTTATATTCAAAGTAATTATTGATAGATAAGCATTTATTGCCATTTTATTATTTCTTTCATTGTTGTTCTGGAGATTTTCTTTGAACCTTTCCAGTCTTTATCATTTTTGGTCTCTGTTTTCCATTCAGAGAGTCCCCTTTAATATTTCTTACAGGGCTGGTTTAGTGGTATGAACTCCTTTTGTTTTTGTTTGTCTTGGAAACTCTTTATCTTTCTTATATTCTGAATGATGATCTTGCTGAATAGAGCATTCTAGGCTAAAGACTTTTCCCATTCAACATTTTGAACATATATACCCTTCCGGCTTGCCAAATTTCTGTTATGAAATCTCCAGTTAGCCTTAGGGGCTTTCCCTTGTATGTTAAGTACTTCTTTGGTCTTGCTACTTATAAGATTTTTTTTATCACTATATTTTGCAAATTTAATTATAATTCTTCACATATTTCAGTAGATTTTTATAGACATTTTAAACATAACATAATAAAAAATGATTCTTGACACCCACCCCACTCAAGTACCTATTCTAGGCTTTCTTATCTTGGTAAATGGAACTGTAGCTACTCAGTTATAGAAGCCACAGACTTGTAAGTCAGCTTTAACTTCTTACCATGAACACTCACAGAAAAAAATATTATGTTTTTGTCTTCCAAAGTATATGTTGAATTTTTATTCTTTCTTTCACCACTATTATTATCTTATTTAACTCTAGACAATTCAGGAGCTGACCACATCTGTCAAATGTGGACCTAGTGTCAAATACGGACCTAGTGACCCGGTAAATAAGAGGACATACTTTCCAAAGTTAAAGACAAATATTTCCGTATTTCAATTCCTTTTTTAAAATTTTTTTAAGTTTATTTATTTTGAGAGAGACAGAGACAGCATGAGTGGAGAAGGGGCAGAAAATGAGAGAGGGAGAGAAAGAACCCCAAACAGGCTCCACACTGTCAGCTCAGAGCCTGATGCAGGGTGTGAAGTCACAAAACCATGAGATCACAACCTGAGCCAAAACCAAGAGTCAGGTGTTTAGCTGACTGAGCCACCCAGGTGACCCCCATCTTTCAATTCCTAACCAAAGACCATTTCCAATTCTGAAAGCAGTATATTCCACAAGAAGGAATTTTCTACTAAGAAACCAGATGATGTGAAAGGCAGCCAGCTTTTGAGAGGAGCCCCAAGGAGGAAAGGACCTTGTCACATGCCTCATCTCTGATAGAAGTAGCCCTCATGCTTGGACCAATGATCCAGCAGACTCAAAGCTGCAGTAGAGGATGCCATGTCTAGTTTATATTAAGCCCCAGTGAGAAAAATCACAGGAGTTGATCACTAATAACTGAAAACTCTCTCTCATTTGCATGTTGAAACTCCCATCTGTGACAATAATCTATTAAGTGTGGCATAAAATACAGATAATATGTATTTGTTTAAGAAAGCAAATGGAGGGGCACCTGGATGGCTAAGTCAGTCAGGCATTGGACTTTGGCTCAGGTCATGATCTTGTGGTTCAGGAATTCAAGCCCCACATCAAGTTCTGTGCTGACAGCTCAGAGCCTGGGGCCTGCTTCTGATTCTGTGTCTCCCTCTCTCTCTGCTCCTCTCCTGCTCTCTCTCTCTCTCTCTTTCTCTATCTCTCAAAAATAATCATTAAAAGAAACCAAATAGATACATTAATGAATGGATAACACTGGTTTGATGATCTCGTGATTTGTCCACATAGCTAAGCTAACTACATTATCTGAATTCTCTTTCCTGTATGTTTCCAGTTCAGGTGGACCACAGGACATTCTTGGGGAAAGCAGAAGGAATGAGCAGCCCTTTCCCAGTTGGCATAGAGTGCTCCTGATTTTCTGACATACTTTGCTCCGGGACGCAGCATCTGGAACTGCCGTTGCTCTGATTGCTCTGGATTCTTTCTCAAGTTTTTCTGATTCTTGGGACAGATATGGATATTTATCAGATTGAAAAAGGTGACGTTCTTCTGCAGAATATTTTTCACCAAGGTCAGAAGCACCAGAGACAGACACAAATTTCCATCTATTTTCTTAGTATACCAGGTTGTGTTTGCATACTTCCAACAAGCTACTAATCCTGTCTTCCTTATATATGCACATGCATATGCACTCAAACATACGTGCATATATAATGTATATCCATTTGATTCTACTTCTCTGGTTGAGCCCCAGAGGAAACAACCAACCAATCAACATTATAAATATTTCAAATATATGGAACTTCTTGCATAATGTTAATAGGAAATTTAATCAGTACAATTTTTAACAATATGAAACAGATTACACTATTCTTTTCCACTCAGCATACAAGTCTTCACAGTGATTTACAAGGCTCTATAGGATCTATAGACCTATATCTCACCTCACCTTTCCCACTTTTCCATACTCCAGGTCACCCCCATTCATGACCTCCTTCTTCAAGTATAGCACATATCCCTGACTCAGAGCCTTTGCATCTGGTGTTCCTTACCTTCAAAACCAAGTTCTCCCAGATACCTATCTTATCCTCAGGGCTCTCTCTCATCTCCCCTTATGTAGCAGCTCAAATGTCATCTACCTGGGAAGAATTCTCTGACCATCTGTAAGAAACAGCAACTCTGCCATCATTTTTTCCCCATAGAATTTATCTCCATTTTACAAATGATATGTTTATTTATTTACCTATTATTTTTTGTGTAACTAAAATGAAACTTCCATGAAAATGTGGATATTGTCTTTGTTTTATCCTCAGTGGCTATAGCAGTATCTAGTACATAGTAAAGTTTAATGATTATTTTATTGAACAAATGAATGAATAACAATATGAATCAAAATTATAAAGACACTTTCTTTGAGACTACAGTTTGCCATTATGACTTTAATCTAAAATATCACAGTCTCAAAATTTACCTACAAGGATGTAATTAGTGTAATTTGTAATAATACAAATGAAAAAAAATCCTAAATACTTATCAATGAAATACAGTGTATCTGATATGCCTATGATGAAATTTAAGTGGTTTTTAATGACTATCTTTTCCTTGCTGTCTTGTTTAGTGAAGAAAACAATTTATATCAAAATGTGTAAGGGTATTAAGAATGTGAAGTGACATTTTTTTCTTTATTTTGTATATTTCTATACTGGTTATGCTCTCATATTGCTTTTACAATGGAATTCTCCAGGTAGGCTTACTTAAAACACACACACACTCACCCCAACTCTATATCTACTGGTATAACATGAATAACAATAGTGCTAAAGATAATTATGAAATGAGCTGAGAGAGCAGGACAACGTTTTATTCTCTGCTCTGACTCCAGGACTTCAGTACCCCAGCATTTTGTCACTGACTAGGTATTTAACAAATGTTTGTTGATGTATTGTTGAAAGATGAGTCTCATATTCTGTAATATCACAGAAAGTTTCTTCTCATATTTATACTTTGCTTTTACTTTCATTTTCATTAAAATACACACACACACACACACACACACACACACACACACACACAACACGGACACAATGATTGTTCTGTTCTCTAGATAAATAAATCACTAGCTGTGGAGAAGTCCCAGGAGATAAAATGCAGTGACTACAAATACAGCAGAGCTCCCGGGGGAACTTTTGACTTAATTTTCCAAGAGTGGCAGAATAAAAGGGACAGAGGTCTGTCAGGTTCCAGGAAAGAAACATCCTAGCCAGTCCCCGGAGAAATGCTGTGAAGAAGGGGCATTACTTTTGCAGGTTTTGAAGCTCACCTCCCCCAACGTACTATCGCTGGCACTGCCCACTTAACTGCTCCGTGACCTGCTTTGAAGGAAGAAATTCACGAAAGGTGAATGCCAGCTTGAAGTCTCCAAATGCAGCATTTGTGTAGACCTGATCAAAAAAGAAAGATCGTTTCAGGTTTGAGGGACTTGCGCTGAGTTACCGAGACTAGAGGAGTCTAAAAGACATTGGGTTTAAATAGCAGAAATCAGTTTCTACCTGTCATCTTTGCTGGAAAATTCATTTCAAGACTGCACAAAATATTTCACACTTTATAGGTCCTTAAAGTGTTTTACAATCAGATTTTATTCTTTGAGGGCCCTGGAGTCTTGTACCAGGCTTCTGTTTTCCTTCTGGGTCTTCATTGTTATGGCTTTGATAGAATAAAATGATGAAATTGTTTGCTGTCACATCATCAGAGAAATTACAGAAATTTGCTGTATTTATAACTATATAACATTTCCTTACTATATTATAAACTAAATTAAAACTACATAAAAACCTTTTAAATAAATCAAATACTAAGTAATATATACCTTTTTTTCTATCTCATTAATAGGAACTAGCAATGCTCTTATATTTCTTTAACAGAATTAATAATTCCTCTGGGTAAATAAAGAACATAATGACTAAATCTTCTAAAATTTATGAAAAATTGCAAACAAAAGCAAATGTTTGAAATTAAAATGCCAGGCATTATTTACTTGCTACAATATATCTTAAAAATCTAAGCATTTTAAAGAATTCTATTGGATATCTAATATCTTGAGAGAACATGGACTATTTTACTATTAATGACTAACATTAGAAAAATTATGTTAAGTGATTTTACTATAATTTCAAGGAGATTTTCTATTAAAATCAAATTACATGTAATGGAAATATTTAAATGTTTATTGACATATATTTATATTTAATTGTATTGTATTAAAAGTCTATGGCCAATGCATGTTTTCAGTGGAAAAACTGTTAATGTTGAAATTGTTTCATTTGTCAGTATAACCTCTTTTTGAGTCACTTTTTGTGCCATTGCATGCAGTTTCCACCTCATCTCTTTATGATCATTTTTTCTGTTGGGAATAAAGCATATGGATTTGAATAAGTTAAGAGTAATAAGAATAATCAAAGCTACAGTATTTTTTCTAATTATGTCAATGTTCCCACATCTTGATTTATAATCTCATTATGGGCATTCAAATTCCAAATCACATACTCACATCCAATAGATAATAAAGTTAAATATAATGTTAAGTATGGTGCCAAGCAGTGTACAGCCATTTAATATCAATAAAGACATTTTGTAAAATCGGTATTTAGAAATTAATAATGAAAAATCAATTAAAAGTGAGTCAACACATTTCAATTAGTATTTACAAACAAAATGTATCACTATTTTATAGGAAATACCTATCCTAAAACTGAGGTAACTAGAGGCTTATCAAAATACCTGATATTTGGTTTATATTTATCAATACCAGCGTAAATCTTTGTACTTCTTCACTTCTTTATTTAACATAAACACAGAATTAACCCAAATTTCAAAATTCAGTAATAAATTTAATTATAAATTTCACACATTTTCTAGTCCCTCAAAAATTATTGATAGTATTGTAATGCACCATTTGTAGGCAAGAGTTATGCAAGGTTAACTGTATCTCTGTGAGAATAAAGCAAAACAAAATGATTTACAAGTGATGGAAATGTGACTAATATTTTAGAATTTCATTACCATCCAGCAGGTACATTTGGGCCAAAGTCAAGTTGCTTCAGGTAAAGAAAGATATACACCCTAAAGACAAGTGCATCTCTGGTCTGATGGCTTCCTAACACTTCTCTTTTTATCACTTGGCCCTTTATCATTAGCACAAGTCTCTCCAACCAGGATATGAATTCCATGAGGCTTGGAAACATCTCACACTCATGTTTTTAACAATCTTCTTTCATAGTGAGAACATACAGATTGCATGCACTCAATAAAACAGTTTAAATCAGTGCTAGTCAAAATGAGTTAAGGGGATTGGGAAAAGTTCCTGAGCAACAGACTACCTCCAAAGGAAACAAAGATAATAATAAAATGTGTGTAGTTACAAGAAAAGACTAGCTTATGTTTCCTGTCAAGATGGTAAAGTAGCACTGCTTCTGCTTTCTTTTTCAAAATCCTCTCTTTTTGGCCAGAAAAAAAAAATCTCTGAGAAATCATTAGGGAGATCGAGAATAGACATTAACTCTTGCACATACAGCCAGAGTTAAGGGGTGGCATTGGCAACTCCATTGGAAGAAATGTATTATTCTGTTCATGGTTTCCTAATTATTGTGTGAGAATCATTGCCTGACCCTTTAACAGAAATCAGGAGGAACCCAACCACAGGTTTCAGTGGAGTTAAGGATACTGTAAGAGGTTTTACAAAAGGAGAAATTGATAAAATATTTTGGACTTGGCAACTTGGCAATGACTAGTGAAAACTAGTCCAACTCCGTTTTGCCAATTTCCGAAAGTGGGCAGATTACAAACTGTAAAGGATGTCACTTTCCAGTGTGGACTTTTAATTTAAGAGTTTACAAGTAATACATCTTTCTGGCCATTACAGAGTAACAGGGACCAAACTTACTCCTCACCCTTTCTCCATAAACAACAACAAATAGAAAAAAATATATGAATATATAAAAATGTGATATTTCAGGTATTTCAGAACATGAGTGATTTATGAAAGAATGGAAACAAGCAAGTAAACCCTCCAATTGCACCAGTTTCTGATGTAGAGAGTCTCAGGGCTATAGCACAGGGAGATAAAATCAAATAAAGCCCGAAGCCTCTTTAGGTAAAGTAGACAGTAGTGAAGGAGGCAGAGGCTAAAGTTCAAAGGCAGAATCCTGGAGAGAACAGAGCTGCAGAAAGAAAGGGCTCTATAGACCTTTGGAGGTTTCCCTTCGAGTCTTTAGTTGAGTACATAGTTTATTTAATTTTATTAACAACTACCAAGGCCAGGGAAAGAACCAACAGCAAGGAGCAGTGAGCTGACCCTAAAGTTCACCAAGGCCTGGAATAGTTTGGGGTTCCACCAGCCAGAGTGGAAAGATACACCAAGAAAAACTAAAATATATGTCCATATAAAAACTTACGCTTAAATATTCAAAGCAGCTTTTTTCTAATAGTCCCAAATGGGAAATAACCTAATATCCATCAATGGGTGCATAGATTTAAAAAACTGTAATAAACCCATAAAATGAAATACTAATCAGCTATAACAGTGAACCAAATATCAATATACAGTACCACATGGATGAACTTAATGGCATTATCCTGAGTGAAAGCAATGAGATATACTGTGAGATTTCATTTCATATGAAGCTCCGGAAAATACAAACTAATCTATACTGATAGAAAACAATCATCAGTTGTCTAAAGGATAGATTTTGAAGGAGAAAAGAACTATAGGAGATCATTAGGAAACTTAAGGCTCGATGGAATTATGCGTTAGCCTACTTTTGTTGATATGTTTAATGACATACATTAATAGTCAGTGACGTTATATTCATTTTAAATGTATGCTCTTTTTATATTATTTATTGTATTGATAGTTTTAATAATTATACCTAAAATTATACTTGAAACAGCTGTAAAATATAATAGAAGCAATAGAGAAAGGCTATATCTTTCTTTACGTCTACTTATAAATTTCTGATGAGAAAAATTAAGATTATTTTGTTAATATAGTTGCTACCACAGTAGTAATATGCATTTGTCAATTTCTATTCGCAGATGTTTTTACGATTTATCATACTTTGGTAAAGTTTCAGAATCAATCAAGAGAGCTGGCACCATGACCCACAAAACAGAAAATATAACATTTAACCAGCTAGTAACAAGATTTCACAAGCACATTTAATTTGCAAACATGAATATTAGGGAGAAAAAAATGCCTTTTTCTTTCAAATGGTTTTGTGAAAAAAATATATTTTCTAAATATCTATCTGTAACATCCTTGTCTTAAATAATATTTTTTGTAAAATAAAACATACAGTTGCTAATTTGTTTTCCACCTAGCAACTGTACTGGCAACTTCTCTGTTGTTAATATTATTCTAACTTTGCAAAGATAATGCTTTCTAACCTAGATGATGTTCCTGCAGACAGATATGTAATTGCAGTTAAATAATTATTTTGCTGATGAATACTTTATGGGCCTAATACAAATGTAGCAGCTTGATAAATCACAAGTATACAAGGGTACGAAATATTATTTTATTTGAATTTAGTTTCTTCTCTTAGATTTTTTAAGGAAGTCAGTACTTTGTAAAATTGTTATCAATATCATGAATTATAATGATTAATTATAATTATAATGATAGTACCGATGGGACAGAACTTCTAGAAATGGCTTCCTAATCTACTAAGTTACATAAAAGGGTACATGTGACTAATTAAACTATTCACATTTTAATAAGATTTAGCCAAAGTAAGAAAAAAGTAAAAGAAAATTAACAGAAATTTAGAAACAAAAGTAGCAGAATCATATCATTTGCTGTCTACCAGGAGAAGCAAAATCTTTACTGTCTTATTTCCCTTTTAAAGCAACTAGAACAATTTCCAAATCAGTAGTTAAAAATCAAACAATTAGCCTTTTCCATAAAACAGCATCAAAAAGGACACAAAAGAAGGATTGAAGTGCAACCGATTTGAGAGAAAACAAGTTGTTTTCTTCACTGTGGTATGAATTGATTAATAAACATAAAATTCGTATTTTTGGCTGCAACTTCATTTACAATATTTGATTGTATGTCAGGGTTTTTTTCTTCCTAATTTGTATCTTACCTATATAAATGAGTTAGGCCAATAATGCATCTCTTAAGTGAACCAGAGCCAGATAAACTTGTCTGGGAATGTACACAAGTCCATTCTTCTTAAGGGGCTTCCTCTCCCAAAAATTTCATCCCTTTTTCCCTCCCTGTAGAATTACAGCACGATTCTGCATTCTACAGCTCCATCTTGTGTCACACAGTTATTTAAAGTCACTGCCTCTTTTTTTTTTTTCCCTGAGCTGGATAATTATATTTCTGTTCTTTGAGGACATTGAACTATGACACATGGACTAAATGTAAATACTTGGACAAATACTCTGAACAAGTGTTAATAACAGCCAGATGGGAGCTGCAACTAACATGCAATGCATGTGCGGCTCTTTCAATCAAGCTCGCTGCTAAGCGGCTTCTCACAGAGACACTGGCATAACCTTGACTGTATCTCCTTCTCTCCCAGTTCATGTGTGACAAGCACCATCAGCAGTGCATTACACTGGCCAGCTGCATTGGTAAGCAGCTGTAGACAACACTAATTCTTTCTCTGAGTGAATTTTTTTAAAATAAAACTGGTCTAGACAGTGGATCTTTATAATCAGCATTGTCCATCTTTTATGTTTTTAAGTTTGTTGAACATGACATAATGGTTAACTTGAGAAATTAACATTGTTTAGAGATTTTTGGGTTTTGCTAGTGTATTTACCAAGTTAGAATAAAACTTAAAAGATGTGTAGAGTTTAGAAAACATCCTGAATATCCTTGAGACAGGGCCACTTCAGAGAAAAGCTGAGAACACAGATTTTTGTCAATGGAGCATGAAGATGACTAAGAAAATGACCTCAATCCAGCATCTTAAGAAACCCAACTGTGATAACAATAGAAAGTGCTACAGGCAAATTGTATGCTCTTTCCTTAATATTTGAATTTTCTTTTAATTGCATATTATTGCATTTGTGTTCCTTGAAGAGTCATTCACTGACATTTATATATCTATGGAATGAGCTTTTTATAAGGATAATATTAACTATTATTAGCAGTTAAAATATGAACAATGATGCTATCAAAATTCAAATTTTGTATGATTTAAAGCACATTCTGGATACTATTTTTTTAATATAGAGCATTCATTATATCACACAGCTAATATCAACTGGTAGGGGAAAAAAATCAAGTCATTCCAATAACATTTAATTGCATTTGTCAAGTAGGTAGTGCTATTGTTTAAATGTGCTTGTATGTCTTATATGAGAAGACTATAACTTTGGCACGCTATTGAATGAATACTCCTAAATTCCTTCACATTTTCAATGTTTCATGATACCATTTCCATTGTTTGGAAATTACTTCCAATAAATACTGTTTACAGTATAATTAGTTTTCTCTATGTAAGGATTTTATGTTGTTTAAAATACCAATGAAAATTTAGAAATATATGTCCCATTCTACTCTTGCAGTGCTTAGCAAGAGTATTAAGGCAATGGCATACTTCAATAAATTATTTCTGATTTAAAATTTGTCCCTCATCTATATGCAAAAGCAATTGAAGCAACTCATATTAAATTATAGTGCTATTAGATCCCATTAAATAGTAAAACAGCAGATACTATCTCTCCAAAGAATTACTAGTAATCAAGAATTACCAATAAATGAAATGCAGTTTACTGTTGTGAGAAAGAAACGTTTAATCTGCTTCTATAGGAATATATGCATTATTTGGGGTGAGTGTAGATTTCTCACTCTTATATTAAATTTGCTCCACATTTATAGGTAATTTACAATGATAACCGTAACAAAAAATGCATACTAAAATTTTGGAGTGTGGAGAAAATGGCTTTAAACTAGTAAAAACTTTTATATCTGTCCAAGGCAGCAGTACAGACAAAAGACACAGAGATTTCTTAAAAAGTGGACAAAGTGGAGGCGACTGCTCTCTGCAGTATGAAAAGAGTTCAGGAAAGCAGTTCTCCCTACCCTATTTAAATATACACCTCCAAAATAACCCCACTCTTTTTCACATCAAGATGGACCCTTACTAATATTTGTAGTAATGTTGATAATATTCATTGGATTTGATTTTTTTTTAACTTTTAAAATTTATTTCTGAGAGAGAGAGAGAGAGAGAGAGACAGCATGAGCAGGGGAGGGTCAGAGAGAGAGGGAGACCCAGAATCTGAAACAGGCTCCAGGCTGGCTGTCAGCACAGAGCCCAGCACGGGGCTCAAACCCACGAACTATGAGATCATGACCTGAACCAAAGTCGGATACCCAACCGACTCAGCCACCCAGGTGCTCCTGGATTTGATTTTCATCTTCAGGTTTCACAGGGAAAATAACACAAGTTTGAGAACATAAAGAACAGACATCCTGTTCTTCTGACACTTTGTTTCTAAACTTCTTGTTTCCTATTCTAAGAAAGCAGAGCAAGCCAATTATGTAAACTATTCCCAGAAAACCTCATATATAATGGTTGGAATGCACACATGTAGATCACGTGTTGCTCAGGAGAGCATGTTGAGCCTTCAGTAGACCTACCATTGTCAAGTGCTGCTGAGGCTAGAACTCATCCCAACTTAACCTTATCGTGCAGAAGAACAATGAATACTGCTTCGCTTCTTCTTTAAACATCTCTATTATTCGAAATACTTCACGTTTCTCATCTTTCACCTATTGTTTTAAATTTTATACATTTTACAGACATATGACCTGGGAAAAACTGTATGGTCTGTTGCACACTTAAAAAGCTAGAGTAACTCCACAGTGCACATAACTGAAGTCATCTAACATGTCACACAATTCCTTCTCTCTCTTTTTCTTTATTATTTTTCAAGTAACATGTTTTAGTGCTTCCTATGTTAGAATATTGCAAGAAACCATCAAAACAAATGAATATTTAATACACACTCTGTGCTCAGGGATTCACAATCTAATTGGGAAAGAAAGATATACATACATGAACAAAAATACAGATACTTGGAGATTGTTTTAATTATGATATGATTAAATAACATAGTATGCTCAGAAAATAAGCTCAATTCTGGGTAAAGATAATCAGAAAGACTCATAATTCTATGGAGATCTCATTTCATGTTGGGTTCTTTATGTGTATTCAAGGATTTAGGGCAATTCATCTCCTGCTGATCCAAAAACATTCTCAAATGTAAACAGATTGAATTATCAATTTGTTGTTTACTAATTTTTTTATTAAGAAAGGACATTTTTTTCCAGTTCTCCTTTAGCTTTGAGTTATGGTATTACCAAAGTATTCATATTGACTCCTCTCTCTATCCATTCAGGTATGTTATAAATACCCCAGGTAAACAGATGGCTGTTTAATTATCTGTAATGAACAATAACCCATGAATACATATACACATTTAATGTTAGCCTTGGAAATTCAATGTCTTCTATGGTTTAGAAGCAGACTTCCTGTAGAACATAATTTTAAAAAAATAATAAAGTTTATATTTGGTAGCAAAGAAACACTTTCTAGTGATAATCTTATTTATATAGCCAGAGCATTTTGAACTAAATTCTTAGTTTAAAAAAATATGACTTGTGTACTATGTTAGAGGCTGTAGGACTTAATTACCCTTTTCAGTTTTCACTAGAAATTAAGCTAAACAACTGCTGAATCATTTTCCTCTTTAAGTAGTGAGCCTTTTAGTTTTCTCTTGTATACAACATAACATTTTCTTCAGAGGTTGAGTAAAATTTTTATTCCACTTAGACTTTCAGGTTATTGCTGTTTTATAAAAAATAAGAATAGAATAATAAACCAAAATTCTTTCTTGTTTTACTGTATCAGCCACATATGTTTGGTTTTCTTTATAAATATTTTAAAATACTTAAATTGACATTCTAAAAAAAACATTTTTTAAAATACATATTTAACTATTATTAAAATGTAGCCCTTGTTTTGCAATACATAGGTATAAAAATCTGATTTAATGGAATAATTTACTTACAGTAACTCAACTTTACTTTTAATATTTGCTAAAATTTACTTAATTTTTAAAATGTGTATGAAATAAAATGACACAGATTACTGAATACATTTTGGAAATTTGTCTTTAGAATATGTGTCGCTTTATTTCATATACATTTTAATTTATTTAATGTTATCTTCGTATTATATTTAATTATGTTTATTTATTTTAGGAGAGAGAGAGAGAGATCAAAAGTGGGGGAGGGACAGAAAGAGAGGGAAACAGAGAACTTGAAGCAGGCTCCAGGCTCTGAACTGTCAGCATAGAGCCCACCATGGGGCTCGAACTCGAACTGATGAGATCATGACTTGAGCTGAAGTCAGATGGTTAACCGACTGAGCCACCCAGGCACCCCAAGATAACATTTTTAAAGTATTTCCTGCATTACTACTATTTACAAGAATAATTTGCAACATAAGCATAGCTTAGACAAAAAAATGGAATTGGATCTAAAATGAAAACCTATTATTTGATTTGAAATATGAAATTTGTCCAAATAATTTCTGTTTTAGAACTATGGAGTTTGTTTTCTTCTCCACTGGAGAACTTTATATGACCACCCAGGAAGTTACTTTCATTTCCTCTTTACCTTTTTTTCTTTCTTCTTTCTCTTTCTTTCTTTCTTTCTTCCTTTCTTTCTTTCTTCCTTCCTTCCTTCCTCCCTCCCTCCTTCTCTTTCTTTCTTTCTTTCTTTCTTTCTTTCTTTCTTTCTTTCTTTCTTTCTTTCTTTCTTTCTTTCTTTCTTTTTCTCTGTTATTTTAGACAGAGAAAGTGAGCATGAGGGAGAGAAGCAGAGGGAGAGGGAGAGAAAAAATCTTAATCAGGCTCCACACTCAATGCAGAACCCAATGTGGGGCTCAATCCCATAACCTCTGGATCATGACTTGAGCTGAAATCAAGAGTTGGACACTCAGCCAACTAAACCACCCAAGACCCCCTCTTTGTCATCTTTTCACAGGATCTAAAACACAGTAACCTTTCAATAAAGTGTCTCTTGGTTACATGTAAAAAAGAATGAATTTATAATACATAAATACATATTTTTATATTAATAGATTTAATTTTTGAGAAGTGTCAGGCTTATAGAAGAATTGAGCAGTAAGGATAGAAAATTCCCCCAAATCCCTTTCTCTTGCACCACCTTTAATGTCCCCTATTACTAAGATATTTCTTGAGTTTTCTTGAGTGTAGTACATTTGTTAGAATTCATGAACCAATAGTAAAATATTATTAGAGCAAGTCCACAGTTTACATAATGGTTCATTCTTTGTGTTGTACATTCTATGGGTCTTGAAAAATGTGTAATCACAAGTGTCTACCATTGCAGTATTCTACACAATAGTTTCACTGCCATATAAAAGCCCCGGTACTCCACTTACTTATCTTTTCCTCCTTCCTTTCAAGCCCCTAACAACCATTGATGTTTTTATTGTCTCCAGAGTTGTACCTTTTTCAGAACATCATATAGTTGAAATCATAGAGTAGCTACACTTTCCGATGAGCTTATTTTTCTTAGCGAAATGCATTTGAGTTTCCTCGATGTTTTGTTGTTGTTATTTTATGGCTTCATAGCTCATTTTATTTTATTGCTAAATAACATTCCATTGGATGCATGTATCAGTTTATCCATACACCTACTGAGAGACAACTTGCTTGCTTCTAGTTTCTAGCAATTGCGAATAAAACTGTTATAATGATTCATGTGCAGATTTGTGTAGATGTAAGTTTTCAACTCATTTGGGTAAATACCAAGGAGCATGACTGCTAGATCATAAGGTACAAGCATGTTTTGTTGTGGAAGAAACTTCTAAATTGGCTTTCATAGTGGTTGCACTATTTTGCATTTCCACTATTTTGCATTCAAGAGAATTTCTGTTGCTCCAAAATTGTTTAGAAAAGTCATAGGTAAAAGAAAAAAAGTAATTTTGATGTTTATTAAGGAAATGGGAATTTTAATATATTTGATTGATTGATTGATTTTTGAGAAACAGAGAGAGAGACAGAGCATGAGCAGAGGAGGAGCAGAGAGAGAAAGAGAGAGACACAGAAACCAAGATAGGCTCCAGGCCCTGAGCTGTCAGTTCAGAGCCCAATATGGGGCCCGAACCCACAAACTGTGAGATGATGACCTGAGCCAATGTCTGATACTTAACCTACAGAGCCACCCAGGAGCCCCAAAGAAATGGGAAGTTTTTAAAAAAAGTTTTGTTCTATAGCCAAAAATTTTTCCTTCAAGTCATCAAAAAATGAACCTCACTTATGATTCTTTCCAATTCACTTATATCTTCTTTACTGATAGAAATTTATATACTGGACACTAACAGACAGTAATCTACATTGGTTATATATTTATATTCTTTATTACATTTTTATCTATAAAGATATTTTTATAAAATCTTGGTCATATCTAGAATTCTATCTCTCTTTTCTATATTGTATCAATTTTTCTATGTAGAAGAAAAAATCAATAGCAATTTTACCTAAATAATAAATTATTTTTGTTAATATTAAGGTATCCAAAGATTCAGGGTTTTTAAATTTTATCTTCAGTTATTTGTAAGTTGACAAATGGAATGAACCTTTTTTTTTTTTCTAAATGTTTTATTTATTTCTAGGAGAGAGAGAGACAGCTTGAGCAGGGGAGGGTCAGAGAGAGAGGGAGTCACAGAGTGAAACAGGCTCCAGGCTCTGAGCTGGCAGTCAGCACAGAGCCCGACGCGGGGCTCGAACCCACAAGCCACGAGATCATGACCTAAGCGAAAGTCGGACGCTTAATCGACTAAGCCACCCAGGCACCCCATGAATGAACCTTTTTTTAAAGTAATCAAATTTCATTCATACTTTTAGAAAGTTGTGCTCTTATTTTTGGAACTCAACTAAGCTCTACTCACTCAGCTTTTTTTTTTTTTTCAAGTTATGGAGATATATATGTGTATATGTGTGTACATACGCACATTTCTAAAAGACACTTATAGAGGAAGTCACAAATTCTGGCATTGTAATAAGAGATATTTTAAATTTTTGAAGAAGATGCACCAAATGTTCTAAACTTGCTAAACTAAGCTTTTTGACAGAAGAGTAAATAACACTTCACTGGAGTCCCATGAAGATGCGGACATGTAATGATATTACCAGAGAAAATTTGTCTTAGAATTGCAAAACATCTGCATTTTCACAATTTTATGTTACCATGTGACTCAAACTTTCACATACAGCTTGCATTAAGAGCTTTATCTGAACTTCCAGTTAGTGATAATGTCACTCTGAGTGGTAGGCTGAGTGTGGAGAAAGGCAAATAAAATGAATTGTAGAAGACATACAAAAAATAAGCTCTTAAAAAGCAGATCCTCAATTACCAAAAGAACTTGAGTTTTGAACTTCAAGCAAAGAGCATATCATTTGGAGTTCCTAGTATAGAACATCCCATACTGTTTTAGTCAGCTCAGACAAGCATACAGAATACCATAGACAGTGGGATTTAAACAAAACAAATGTTTTTCTCAGTTCTTGAGTCTGGAATGTCCATGTTCAAGGGGCTGGCAAGCTGGGTTTCATTCTGAAACCTCTTCTCTTGGTTTTGTAATCAGTCTCTATCTCACTCTGTGCTCACATAACCTTTCCTTTGTGTGCTCCTGGAGAAAGAGCTTTCTGGTATTTCTTATAAAAACACTAATCAGATCGGGACCCCATCCTTGTGACTTAATTTAACCTTAGTTATCTCTAAAAGATTCTATCTCCAAATACAGTTACACTGGGTGATGGGACTTCAACATACAAATTTGGGGGAAACACAATTTAGTCCATAAAATGTGTTGAATTTGCCAAATTAGGGTAAATCATGAGGAGGTTGCAACTTGTTGTTCCAGGGTCTACACAAATGGCTATCTACATACTTAGAGCCCATTTGTTAGATCCACAGCATATAGACCACAGTGGTCCCCAAGAAAGACAGAGTGAACTTTTAAAGATGCTCTCTCCTTCTGAGCTCCAATTTGGTTTAACAGCTGTCCTCAATAACTACTCCCAATTTAGTGAAGATGAACCATAAGAATCATGCCTGATACAGCGAAATACAGAAAGACTGATGTAGTAGCAGTTGTATAGAAGTTAATCTCCCTCTAAAGTTATATCTCATTCTAAAAAGAGATACAAGAAAAAATGTTAAATGACACTTGGTCTAATTTTGAAACTGCCACATGGTTTACAGAGCTGCCAGTAAACTATGATCCAGACAAGCTAAACTTCCAAGATGTGCCTTCAGTAATGCCTCAAAGGAACCCAGGTGTGGTTTCGAAGTGAAGGACAATTTGTATTTTGAAGCAGATTCGACATCTAACCCAGGGAACGAAGAAATCCTACCCAAAACTAGAACCATATCTAGAAGATATTTTGTTTTTAAGAGTAAAACATTTTATTGTATTTCAATTAATTTATTTTGTAGGTTCTTACTTGATATGCATGAAAAAGTCAAGGAAAAGAGATGTGCTGTATATAATTTTACAGCTGTGAAGAATTTTTCTGCTTTCCAGTGAGCTATCTCCCTTCTGTACTATATGATGGCAGTTTTGGAGTATATATATATACACCAAATATCCACTACATACATATATATAGACACACCAATATACACTATATATACTATATGTATATTTATGCACATTTATTAAGAATCTAATAAGTAGCAGAA
Source organism: Proteles cristata cristata (assembly GCA_017311185.1). Taxonomy (NCBI): domain Eukaryota; kingdom Metazoa; phylum Chordata; class Mammalia; order Carnivora; family Hyaenidae; genus Proteles; species Proteles cristata. The sequence continues at coordinate 76,074 of JAESUZ010000127.1, forward strand.
CTTTGCCATATACTTTTATTTCATTATTCCATCTAATACATTCAAAACCATATTTAATAGATATTGCCTCCCATAAAGTAGTTTACATAAGACATCAATGTTTTTGTTATATTAAATTGTTAGGTTTTTATTTCAGCATATGTATATATTTTCTAAGTGGAATATATATATTTATATATCAATAGTTAGCACATAGATATACAATGGATATTTTAAAACTAATTGAAAAAATAAAAAACAAATAAATCAAATGATTAAATAAATGTGTGATCTTACATTTTATTTTATTTTTTTTAATGTTTTATTTATTTCTAGGAGAGAGAGAGAGACAGTGTGAGCAGGGGAGGGTCAGAGAGAGAGGGAGTCACAGACTGAAACAGGCTCCAGGCTCTGCGCTGGCGGTCAGCACAGAGCCCAATGCGGGGCTCAAACCCACGAAACCGCAAGATCATGACCTAAGCGAAAGTCGGACGCTTAACTGACTAAGCCACCCAGGCGCCCCTTACATTTTACAAGAATACATAGAAATGTAATACTATGTTGATTTCTAAAATTCAATTTATTTATTTATTCAAGATTATTTATTTATTTTGAGAGAGAGACACACAGTGGAGGCAGGACATGTATGCATGAGGGGCAGAGAGAAACAGAAAAAGAGAATCCCAAGCAGTCTCTGCATCGTGAGTGCAGAGTTCAATGTGGTGCTCAATCTCACAAACCATAAGATCATGACCTGAGCCAAAAATCAACAGCTTAACCAACTGAGTCATCCAGGTGCCCCTACAATATGATTTATTTAAACTACACAGGAACAAAAACAATTCACCTGTTTCTCTTACACCCTTACCTCTCACCTCTGACAACTGTCCATTTGTTCTCTGTATATGTGAGCTTGTTTTATTTTTATTTATTTATTTTTAGATCCTACCTCTAAGAAAGATCATATGGTATCTGTCTTTCTCTTCCTGACTTCTCAGTTGTTCAATAGACAACTAATATAATCTCATTAATAATCTTTACACTTTATCATGGGCTTTCTGACTTAACAGAAATTTTAATTAAAAAAAATAAAAGATGACCTACACACATACACAATTACATACGTTGTGCACACATCCACACAGACATATATGTATGCTCATATGAAAACATTTGATTCAGAAAGAGGTATATTTGACACTTAAGTAAAATATTTGTTTTAAATATGCATTATTCAACTAATGCATGGTAGGATTGATTTTGTGTTTAAGATTTTGAGCTCGGAAAATGAGCTGAATTTTTATAAGTAATGAGAAACATGGGTACAACTCTCTCATAGATTGGTCAAAAAGTTGAGGGCCTGAGGCTTTGGCAATTACTAGCTTCCAGAAAATGTCAACTTCAGAGGTCAGTATTGTTATTACAAACTATAAAAATATAAAAATGTTTTAAAATACCTTTTGTGTGATAAAAGGTTAAAAGCTGAAGTATGTGTTGCCATGACAATAATGTTTTGTTTACAGAACTTGTCTTTTCTAGAATTTGTCCTTTAAATGGTAGAAAAGCACCACTTCAGTCTTAACATCATTTTACAGTGGTAGCTTTCGTTACTGAAATAATATTTGTGCATTTTTGGAAAAGAAGCAGAAAATGTTCTGTTGCTCATTTTGTCCATTCATTTAATGGCATTGGTAGATTTGTCACTTAAATTAAATACATCTAAAGAAAATGAATCTGTACTGGTTAATCCAACTGAATCCATGTAAATACACTATTGCTGCTCTAAGCATTGGCAAATATAACAAATTTTCACTAATTTAGAGGTTGGAATGTTTTAGATAATATTCTGCTTCATAGTCTTTTACTATGGTACAAGAACTACTTTATTTTCCTCTTTTTCCTACTTTCTGATAAACTGTATTGTTCAGGATCAGATAGGCTTTGCAGATGTAACAGATGACTTAAACCTTGCAGTGGCTTAAAACATTGTTTATTTCTTGCTCTCACAAAATTACCTAGCATCCATATTTTCCAATGTATTTGGGCGCCATGAAATATTTCAGTGATTGAGGTTGTTTATTTCTGTGGTTGCCCTGACAAAGGAAGTGATTCCTGGAGTGTTTTTGTAAAGGGACACACATCTACATTTGGGTACAACTTGTTTCATGGCCCTGCTTCATTACAAGAAGGCTACCACTGGGGCGCCTGGGTGGCTTAGTCGGTTAAGCGTCCGACTTTCGCTTAGGTCATGATCTCGCGGTTCGTGGGTTCGAGCCCCGCGTCGGGCTCTGTGCTGACTGCCAGCTCAGAGCCTGGAGCCTGTTTCAGTCTGTGACTCCCTCTCTCTCTGACCCTCCCCTGCTCTCTCTCTCTCTCTCTCCTAGAAATAAATAAAACATTAAAAAAAAAAAAAAAAAGAAGAAGGCTACCACACTAGGAAGGTACTGAGTACACCTACCAGACATTAGTAACCCTCCCGCATCTATTATCCAGGTGAAAGATTCATCTACACCCTGTGCCTTCAGATCATGGAGGATTTCTTTTCTCTTTGTTAAACCACCCACAAGCTTCTCCTCTGAATAACAATGCCAATCTCATCGATCTTGAATCTGCAATACCCATCTTATCAATCATAGACCAGAGCCAATATTTTTACTACAGTAGTCTAACACCAGTAAGTAATAGTAACGCAACTCAATCTTCTAGAATGATAAAAATCATATGAATTTTTGAAATGCTAAATATGAATGAATAGTTAAGAAAAATGTTGCATTAGTTAGTTATTTAGCGAAAGAACAAGTATTTTTTAGTCTCCAGGCCTGTAATCCAAGGCTGTATTTCTTTCTAGTATCATCATCATTACAAATATCATCCCAATTCTTGTGGCCATTATTGAATGAGTTCTTTACATGATGTGGTAATAGGCAATTCACAAAGACACTAAGGACTCAGGGTCTCTGAATTTTGTCTAGTGTATATGTCAAATGTTTGTTAATACTCTCTTATAGTTGGTTGATAAGTCAGCAACCACCCACAATAAAAAGTAATTTTATTACCTGGTTATCATTTTTTCCATATTCCTGGAAATGGAATATATTACTTGTTTCATAATTTTGTGAACTTTTACAACTATTTCCTTCCCTCAGTTCAGATTTCCCTCTTTGGGGGGGGCTAACAAATCTGAGCCATTTTAAAACTCCAGTCAATGTTTTAATGCCACTTAAGTAGAAAGGTTCTCCTGGCCCACCAGGACCTTGCCACACTGATATAATATTGCATGCATGATTGCATAATTTATCAGACTGCATTGTTCTCACTTTTACTCTGATCTCTCTCTTTCTCCCTCTCACCTTCTCTCTCTCTCTTTTTTTTAATGTTTTATTTATTTCTGAGAGAAAGAGACAGCATGAACAGGGGAGGGTCAGAGAGAGAAGGAGATACAGAATCTGAAACAGGCTCCAGGCTCTGAGCTGGCAGTCAGCACAGTACCAGATGTGGGGCTTGAACCTGCAAACTGTGAGATCATGTGAGTTGAAGTCGCACACTTAACCGACTGAGCCACCCAGGCACTCCTCACCTTCTCTTTTTTAAACCTTCCCCTGCTATAAAGAACATAAAATTTGAAGACAATTTAGTTTGCAGTACTGAAACCATCAATTGTGATAGCTAAAGAGTTGTTCATAGTGTTTATGTGTATTTAAGTGCTGATAAGTGTTACCTTTCATTACTACTAAAAGAAGATCATAATATTTGGAAATGGAAAACATTATAACTTACAGTGGTATATAGACTTTGTTTATCACTCGTGTATATTCTCACCTACTCACAGGGACTATCTTTTAAACACTGTAACACTTCATTACATAGTTCTTACAACATTAAAACACTAACCGTGACAAATACAAAATACTAAGCTTGTCATTACTTGGTTCCAATGATTTGTCTGGGAGGTGAGATAAACACTGAACGGAGGCATGGAATTAGAGCAGAAAATTCTGTTCTGGTGAACATGTTGAGACCTTTGGAGAAAAGAATGTACGATGTGAAATAATTGCAAATAGTAACTTACTTCTGTAAGTAGTAGGTAAATTATTTTGAGCCTTTTTTTAAATTGGTAGGTTACTACCAAAGTTGCATCGGCGTCAACAAAATATTTGCTCAAAATATAGAGCTTACAAGTTTTCTGAGCTCCCTGATGTTTGAAATCTATTCCAGTCTAAATGTTCTCTAATTTTACATCAATCATCTAATGATCTAGATTGCCCATTGCTTCTAGCCCTCTTTTCATGTTTTATTTGGTTAAAGAAAAATCAGCTTTACATTGTGAAAATGCATACTGTTAGTGAATAGTGAAATTGTAAGGAATTGTGCTGTAATTACTCCATATTGGCTTTCCATGAACATGTTGCTTCAACGTGGGAAGATCTGCCAGGGAAATTAAGTTTCTCTCCTCAGTAGTCCATCGTTACAGCAACAATTGTGGAAATCAAGTGAAATGCAGAGCCATTTTTGATTGCCTTCAATGGCACATTTATTCATGCCAGCAAGAATCCATGCCTCTCTATAAATTGAAAAAGGAAAATGAAACAGTCTGTGGATGTAGAGTCTCTCGGGTTGAATGTAGGTGGATCAGCTTGTACTTAACATCTGTTCAGGCTGGAAATGCTGGGGAAGTTTAATATGTTTACTCAATCATACTGATTTCCTGGGTGCCAAGGCAGAAAATCTAAAACATATGACTTCTGTTCACACTATGAGGGAGGTGTTTAGAACAAAGGTGATGATCCTAGAAGAAAATGTGGAGATGCTATCTCGGGTGCCAGCATACTTTCAATTCTTTGCTGCCAGCAATCAACAGCCCTTACACATCAACATTGTGAGATTTCTGTCAACTAGTGTACAGGGCAACCTCTAAAAACATTTAAGAAGGAATGGGAAACAAAACTGGCATATTTCTTAACCGGCATATTTCAAAAGTATATCAACATATGATCTCCAAAGCCTTTCAATCCAACCCCCCCAAATCAATACAAAATTAAAAAGCATTTAATGTAGCATTCCAATCCAGGTAACTGTAAAAGTAAATTTCAGACCCCTTTTTAGAAAAATTTCCTGTGCCCCTGAACACTATAGTTAGTTAACATGTTGCTAATGACATCAAAAAGAGTCACAAGGAATGCAATTTGTATATAATCGTCTTTCCACCAAAATGTTGTAAAATGACCATAAAATAACAATTAATATTAAAAGAAAGTCTTACCAAATTATATATCTATATATGTATATATAATATATAATGTATATTACAAATATACTTTGCTTCTGAATGGGTAAAATTAAAGTTGCACATTGCCCAAGGTTTCTTTCTTGTTGTTTTTATTCTATATAAATTTCACACTCCCAATAGCTCTTCTTTTGGTTGGTAAAACAAGATGGTGGATAGCTATAATTCAGTGGGATTAAGTACTCATTATATTCCATCAATTAATCTGAGAGAGATCAGAGAGAGCGGCAAGTGATTCTGCTTTGAAGAATATGGAAAGGTGTCACAGACTCAACCTTTTAGTTGGATATTAAGAATAAATGGAAATTCACTAGGTGGAGAGGGAAAGAGCAATAGACTGATGGGGGGGCCTTTGGGAATGTGAAGGATGCGTTAAAAGTCATGGGAATTTCAATAATGATATTCAGTTGGAATTAAATCTATGTTCGGTATAGAGATAGCGTTGAAAAGACACTTGGTTGAAAAGTTAAATTAAAGATTTATTGTCAAAGGCTATTGACATCAAACTAAGATTACATTTTATTGAAGAGGTCTGTGGCCTTCTAACCACCAGCAGGAGTATATGTAACTTTCTCCTCTTCCCTATCCTGTTGCCTTCATTTTTTTAAGGTTTATGTATTTATTTTGAAAGAGAGAGCACATGTGCAAGAGAGAGAAGAGAATAGAGAAGGGGCAGAGAAAGAAGGGGAGAGAGAGAATCCCAAGAAAACATGCTGTCAGCATGGAGCCCAACACAGAGCTTGAACAGGAGTAGCAGAACATGACCTGTGCCAAAATCAAAAGTTGGATGCTTAACCAACTGAGCAGCCATCCCCATCCTGTTACCTTCTATATACTCTTCCTTCTTATGAAAAATTCCACAACACTTGTCCGCCTTTTGTTTTTTCCATATTAACCTCATCCTTGACATTTTCACCAGTGAGGAATATTAAATGAGAGCAGTCTGAAAATACATTCAAGATAAATATTATGCATGTTGTATCTTAAATGGAAAAGTATGAATAGATACCTTTAGAAAGTAATATAATGAACCTTAATATTTAGTAATCTCCCGTCAGGTCTAGTGGAATGACTTAACTGGGCAATGTATTTTAAGAACAGAGTTTACAGAATGCTGGTTACGAAGATATAATGTATAAATAAAATGCAATATAAATATAAGGAAGCATTGCATATCACATAGAAGCTCTATATAACAATGATATTCATAAAAGCATATCTAACATTTTAGATATTCAATTGATGGTTTCATAAAAATCACAAAGAATAATTATATCCTTTAAGGACATACATGGTATAAGCATACTGTTTTGAATTTACATATTTAAATATTATATGAAATTGTTTAGTAAACTGATAGAAAACATTTAAATCATGTGGCATGTGATATCTATACATACCTCCCTTCCAAACTGGGTACATGTATTTACTTCAAAAAGGTTATAAGGGAATTAAGAAAATAATCAGTTACAGAAAACTTTGGAATCTAAATGATATGAAATTATTTCTTTCTCTGTCATCATATGTTATGGGTGCTTCTCATATTTACTGACAAGATAGCTAAGGAATTACACTGGTTTTATAAACCTGGGAAATACTGATCACAATGTTTAAGATTAAAATCAAGTAGGATTTTCCTAAAGGAGTTTCTTTTTGAAATATGCCCTTATTTGGACTTAATCTCAGGGAAAGACAGGCATATAATCACTTAAATTAACAAGTAACAGTGCAACATTAATTGCATCTTTTTAACAGAGTTGAGAGTTAAAACGTATTGAGGTCGGCACAAATTAGCTTAATCCTGTTTTTCCCCCCGAGAGACTACATGTAAAATTAAGGTAATATCTTAAGACTATACATAAGCCTCTACTATGGTTAATGTCTTTAAAATATTAAATGATTGTTTTATTTTATAGAAATTTTAAACAGTAAAAAAAAAAAAAAGAACTTTTTAACAATTTTATCCACTGTTGGGTTAATCTGCAGTCTAAAAACACCATAGCATACACAGGACCCATGTATTCTGATATTGAAACAAAATATGTCCTAGTAAATACTAATAGTGGAAGTGGGAGTGAATTTCAATACTAACTGTGGTGCTTGTAAGATTTCAATTCGTTCAACAAGTAAGAGACAAAACATCCTGTGGCAAGAAAAACAGGATGCGCTGTGGCTTCCATCCACAAACAAGAAATGTACACAGGCAAATCACAGTTGAAGTAGCACACATATGCATGGGGTTTAAATGTTTGTACTTCCTGGCGCCTCTGAGTGCCTCGGTCAGTTAAGTGTCTGACTTCAGCTCAGGTTATGATTTCACATTCCATGAGTTCAAGCCCCACGTCAGGCTCTGTGCTGACAGCTCAGAGCCTGGATCCTGCTTTGAATTCTGTGTCTTCCTCTCTCTGTGACCCTCTGCCTCTCACACTCTGTCTCTCTCTGCCTCTGTCTCTCTCTCTCAAAAATAAATAAACATTAAAAAAATTAATGTCTGCACTTTACATTATAAGGGCAATTAGATCACCAGGCTAAATACACAGGATATTTCTTCCTTTTTTCCCCCCTTAGAAACAAGGTTTTGTTTTTTTTTCTTTTTACATTTACATGTTTCAATAGATAAACTCATAGCAAATCTTTAGTAAAATGAGTTTCATTTTAAATGCTATTTCTTTGGATTCTTCAATCTTTGTGTTAAGTCTAATTTTGAAAATGGGTCCATTTTTTTATTAAGAAAAATGTTCTATATACTTAGTCTAGATTGTATATTGCAATAGTTACATATTTCTTGGAAAATATGTTTCTTTATGCAACAAACAAGTTACACTTACAGACATTCCCCAAGAAGGGACTCTTATCTATGAGTAACTCAAAATTAATGGGAATAGAGAATTTGAGAGAGACACAGAGACAAGAAGTCAGAAAGAGGGAAACAGAGACAGAGAAAGAAAGATTTCCATACAAAATAGTCTTCAGAATAAAAAGCCAAGTTTTATGCCTTTCTCACCAACATAAATTGTTGCTACTGTACAGCCTTATAATTGTAAAAGAAGAGCTACTGGCCGTGTGCTAAATCCAATAAATCCAGTGACTGAAAGGTAAATTTTAGACCACTAGTATGATATCTCTATATAATACTTAAACTGAAATTTGGCACAAAAATTACATGTTAAACAAGATTTAGAGTGGTATAACCATTTGTTGATTAAAACTTAAATGTTAATTTGATTTCTTTATTCACATAAGAACAGAAGATGTCCCCCACATAAGAACAGAACATTTCCGTTCTTCTATTTAAGTAGTGAAGTTGAAAACATGGGACTTTTCTTAACCAACTTCCCTCAAATTATCAGTATTCTTTTAAGGATATTTTTTTTCAGCCTTTATACTATAGAGATTTGCACTATTTTGACAAAATCCTGACTAATTTAAACCCATGGCAGGAAGCGGGTTAAGGTCAGTGAAACAGCATTATCATATATTGCCTTGTTCTGTGAAGTAACACGTAAAGAAAAATGTCTGCTGAAAGCCAACCAAATCACTGTCACCCCAGTACTATCAGGCAATTTCCAGTCTTCCAGGCTATTATGCAAGTTCCCCTTTGTATTCAGGGATTTGCAGGCTAAGTAAATGCCTTTCAGAATAAGTCAAATTTAAGAGTATTGTCCAGCTCAATGTTTCCATTGCATGGGATAATCATGGTTCAGTGCATAATAACAAAATCGGAAGTGAAGAAGTGCTCTATGTGGTTAGGCCTCTCCAGATTTCAGCCTCTGACACTGTCATGGAACTTTTCCAAGGAGGTTTAGTTATCTCTCCTACAAATTGGGAGCAGTGAGATTTACTCTTCTTTCCCACTAAGGGTGTTTTAGGAATCAAACAGAACACATTTTTGAAAGCACTTTTGAAATAATTTATTATAGCATTGTTTTAAATCTCATAAAATTTCTAAAGACTATCAAAGTGAAAAATATCATTAATTATAAACTTCAACCTTGATCCAACAAAATTCATAAGAAAATAGTATTGGACATCGCTCATTCATTCAGTCACTCTACAAGTCATTCAATCATTTGTTGAGTAACTACAATGTGCATATGACTATTCTTACAACTATGAATCTAAAATGAGACTGTTGTATGAAGCCATGTTGTAATATGGCTAATTGCCTTAAAGGAAATAAATAAAAAGTCTTACTTGGTTTAGAAGATAATATCCTTTTGTCTGACCAAGACAGTTTTAACCAAGAATAAATTTGAAAAGGAAATCACTTTATTCCCCAATCATTTTAGAAATCTAAGAATGGTTTACAATTCTCTTAAGAATAACATCCTCAATCCTTTGTTCTCCAAGGCTTTGCATGATCTGGCCCACAGCCTGCCTCATGAGACTTACCTCAGATTACTCTTCCTTCAACACATGTCCCTCTGAATCTCATGATGACATTTCAAGATTTCAGTACTATATTTTTGCTAGGGAAGGCACCATACACAGTCATCTCTGACAAAGGCTGGCGTAAACACTTCTACATGTAAACTGCCTAATTTTAGAAATCAGATAAAAATTTGGTAAGGTTCACCTTCTTTTTTGATAGTAGAAATGGCTAAGTGCTGCTCTTATATGAATGAACAACCAACCCAAGTTCCCAGGAAAGTAGAAAATGTTAGATATATTTTTGACGAGTGAAGATGGAAGTTCGGCACCAAGGTATTAGAAAGCCATATTCAACATTTCCTCTGGGCTGTTTAGCACAGCCAGTCAGTCAAAAGTGTCAAATGGTTTCATTTTATTACTTTCTTTTCTTGGTGTAACTATAAAACAATCAAAGAGCATGAAAAACCTGAGAATCAGATTTTATTTATTATTAACCATTCTAGCTTCTATTTTTTCCCATCAACACTTTTCTTCAGGTTTTTCAGTTTTTAACTTTTGTTTTGTTTTTAACCCCTTGCATGTATTCATCTTCTTCCATGTTAAAATCTGTTACATCATGGATGCCATGAACCTAACTCGGGTCAGTCCTTGATATGTTCTTCCCTACCTGGATGTAAGTACCTGTTCCATTTCTCCGACTTCTAACATTTTGGTTCTTGGCTAATGCCACTTACTTTCAGACTAAGTTAATTTCTATCTGAGACTGCATGGTTATTTCCCCATTGTACCAGTTGATTGTTGGACAGATCTGTCATTAATCTATCCATCCAAGCATTTGGGTTGTTATTTTAAAAGTAATTAGAAACCATTGTTAGATTTCAAAAGTGATTGAGAAATAAAATAATTGGCATTTCAAATTTATTCTTGTTGCTTAAAACTGTCTTGGTCAGACAAAAGATATTGTCTCCTAAACCAAGTAAAATGTTCCACATATTTCCTCTTTAAGGCAATTAATCATGTTCCATCCAATAAAGAGATGACACAAATACTCTGAGAAGTCCCTTTTTTCTTATTTTTATTCATATTTATTCAGTAATTTTATTCAGATATTTATTCAGTATTTTTAATCAACACTCTTAAACTTTGATGTCATATTTGACAGGTGGATTTTTTTCTCTTCAATTTGAACCATCATGATTCTCTTTTATCCCCCCAATCTCTGCCCATTCAGGTCTTTATGAAGTTAACTACTGGATTTGAGCAATGGGCTCCTGCTGTTGTAGCATTTGAGGATCTGCCTTTATAATCAATCAAAACCATCCAAAATCAGACTCACTTTCAGAAATGCAACCTTGATGATATCTCTCACTTTTTAAAACCCTTCAGGGTGACCTCCGCTTATAATTCAAGGCATAACCTCCTTTGTTAGACACCGTAGTTCTCTGAAGTCTAGCCTCAATGATCCTTTCTGTTCTTATTTCTCATATGTTCCAGGAGATATTTGACTTTCCTTATAATGAATTGCTCACTGTTTTCTGGGAATATCTTTACATTCTTTCTTCTTTGCACCTGTCTATGTTTCCCTGGAATTCATTTTTCACTTTCCCCTATTAAGAATTTTTACTTCTTTTTCAAGGGTCATTTAATATCAAATTTTCAATGAGAAGTTCTGCTTAATCACTCCATGGAGTGCTCAGTCATGTGAAGGAGAAAGTTTTGTAAGTAATAAATAAGGTCACAGTTAAATGAAAGCTGGGGTTGCAGATTTGCTACAAGGAATCTGGAATACCAGCAAGTTATTCTTGCGACTTGGGCCTTCCTCAGCTATAGCGTGTGGGGAATAAGCTTAGGAATTCCAAGAGCTTGCACCGATGGGTTAATTAGGCACAAAGAAATAGAAAGCCACAGGATGTATGCATCCAAGATTAGGTAAAACAGATTAGGTAAACAGGGCAAAGGCCCCCAGTAAAGGACAAAGATACAGGAGTAGAAAAGCTTCAGGATGAAAACATCAAAAAGGAGGTAAACAAGACTAGTTATTCTGGGCAGAAATGCCCCCCAACTTAGGTACAATAGCAGAAAGTTGCTTTCACGAGAAGGAAGGACCAAAATAGGTAAAGAGGTAAGCTGGGCTATATAGACCACAGCAAGGTGAAATTGCCCAGAGCTGAGCTAATATGCAAAAAGAAAAGTGCCTTGTTGACCCTGAGGTAGCGTGCTCTGTCTGTCTTATCTCCTAGGCCAATTTAGGTAAATAGAGGTGGGGCCTCATGTCTGCAGTATACAACCTTCCATCCAGCACCAGAATTTTGTTTTTATTGACACAAAACCCCCTTTTCCTCACACCCCTAAGTTAATCTTCATAGTTTCTTTGTCTCTTTGTGCATGTCCATCACAATTGTAAGACTTCTGATCTTAATACAAACAGCAAGGACCCTTACTCAGGGCTCTTGTCTCTTCCTGGACATTAGTCTCTCTCACATTTTAATTCTGTGTCCTGCTCTCTTGCTGAACAAGAGAGAACTCCAGACCCAGAGTCTATAACAATAGTAGAATTCCTTAAAGTCACAGATCATATCATGCTCCTCTTCTTCCTCATCATTTTTATTTTTCTTTATAAGTCTTCCAAATAAAATGTATTCCACATTATATTATTACTTGTTTGCTAAAGTATGGAGATGTGCTCTGTAAAGACAATTCTTTGGGCAGAATTTTTAATGCTGTCCAATTCAATGATTCCAGAAAGCCTTCTGAGACTACATAAGAAACTCCAACATTATGTTCTTATGTCATCATTAATTATGAAAATAACTACGAGGTATTTAGAATATCAGATATTCTTTTTTTGAATCATAGATCATTATAGTTACATATTACTTTAAATGGCTACATGTACAGTGTAAAGAGCAAAAGTCTAGAGATCAAGAATTAATGTCTTAGGCATACTTGGGTGGCTCAGTCTGTTAAGCCTCTGACTTTGGCTCAAGTCATGATCTCACAGTTCATGGGTTCAAGCCCCATGTCAGGCTCTGTGCTGACAGCTTAGAGCCTAGATCCTGCTTCAGATTCTGTGTCTCTCTCTCTTTCCCTCCCCCATTTGTGTGCTGTCTCTCTCTCTCTTAAAAATAAACAAACATTAAAAATTTTAAAAACAAAAGAATCTTTTGTTGTCTTAGACTGAATTCTGCCGCTTTCTAGATGTGTGAACCTGAGGAACAAAATTTGAGTCTCAGTTAACACCTCTATTAAAAAAAACAAACCCTCATTGCTTGTTTTCAGGTATTTTTCTAAGTCCTGTGCAAATGAGGGAGAAAAAACTTGGCTTTCAATAGATTATATACTATTGTCAGCATTTAATTAATTTTAAAATTTATATTTCTTGATCAATAGTTATAAAATATAATTGTATTATATTATATTGTTAAAATATTACTCCATCTTCTATTTTCTATACATACATAATATTTTCATCCTCAGGAAAGGAATTTATTTCTTCGTTCTCCAATGGGAAGGCGCTGCTAATTACAGAGGTTTTCACATAGTAGACACTCAGTAAATATAGTATTTGTGAATACCAGGCATTCAATACTAAAATACGTACATTATAATGCTTGTAATTATTTGTAAATTAGTCTGAAATCCAGTTGACTGCTGTTCTTTATGTAAACACATTTTTTTTACTTAAAAATAAATGTTTTATTTTTTTAATTAGGTGAATTTAAAGGAAAAAATCATTCAGAATTTTCAAATTCTTAGGGTCCATGTTGATCAAACATATCCTGAACTCAAGAAACATCTATAGGATGAGCACTGGGTATTGTATGTAAGCGAAAAACCACGGGAATCTACTCCAGAAAGCAAAAGCATACTTTACACACTGTATGTTAGTCAATTTGACAATAAATTATATAAAAATAAGGAAAGAAAGAAAGAAGAATCTTTAAAGTGAGTTACCACTTAAATAATAAAAGAATGTGTCCATTTGTGTTTTCTTAAATCAGGATGACTGGTGTTACTTTTTTTTTTTAATTTAATGTTTATTTATTTTATTTTATTTTTTTATGTTTTATTTCTAGGACAGAGAGAGAGACAGCGTGAGCAGGGGAGGGTCAGAGAGAGGGAGTCACAGACTGAAACAGGCTCCAGGCTCTGAGCTGGCAGTCAGCACAGAGCCCGACGCGGGGCTTGAACCCATGAACCACGAGATCATGACCTAAGCGAAAGTCAGACGCTTAACTGAATAAACCACCCAGGCGCCCCAATATTTATTTATTTTTGAGAGAGATAGGAAGAGAGAGAGAGAGAGGGAGAGTGAGAGAGAGAGAGAGAGAGAGCACAAGTGGGGTAGGGGCAGAGAGAGAGGGAGACACAGAATCCAAAGCAGGCTCCAGGCTCAGAGCTGTCAGCATAGAGCCCGATGCAGGGCTTGAATCCACAATTCGTGAGATCATGACCTGAGTTGAAGTCTGACACTTAACTGACTGAGCCAACCCAGGCACCCCTGGTATTAAAAAATTTTGACACAATTGCTGAAACGCTAAAAAAAAAAAAAAAAAAAAAAGTCACATGATTCTGTTAGTTTATCAGTGATGACTACTGAATTGTTTCTCTGATATCAATTGTCTTTGAAAAATACAATAGAACACTCATCTTGTGTGTCAGTAAATCTCATCACGAGGGAATAAGTAATTCTCGCTCTTAATATCAACTTGCTTGTAAGAGAGGTGATAATGTTTTGGTTATTCTGACCTTGAGGTCATTTCTGACTGCTTTCCTTCCCCCACACTGTCAACCAGCACATCAAATCCTTTCAGCATAGACAGTGAGTACAAACGTATCTCACAGTCTCCACTACTCCAAGTCCAGATAGATTCACCATAATCCCTAATCTGGACTCAAAAAAATAATAATAAAAACAAAATCTTCTAACATGTCTTCTTCTATACTTACAGATTTTCCCCTTTGCAAAAACCATGGTGGCCTTTTAAAAATCGGAGTCAGCACTATCATCCTGCTGATCCAAACTCTGCTTGGCTTATGGCACTCACAATAAAGCCAAGGCTATCCTGCTTGGCCAAAGTATACTGATGCCATCATGAACTTTCTTCTCTTTTCCCACTGAATTAGCCTCCACACCATGGATCCAAGCCTCGAAGCATGCCTCTGCTGACCCCAAAGCATTTGAGCCTGATCTTCTGGTCTATAACATCCTTCATCCAGAAAGTCACCTGGCTCTATCATTTCCTTCTGTCTGTATTTAAATGTCATATTTTCACACAGAAGCCTTATTGCACCACATTCTACAAAATAGCGCATCCTTTTCACCATGCTCTTCCACATTTATTTGCCATCATTTGTGTATTTCCACCTGCCTTTTAAACTTTTTTTTTTTTTTTTTTTTTTACTTGGTACCTGCCATTCCCCTGCAATGGAACCTCTGTTAGGACAGGAAAGTTGTTTGGTTCATGCCCACATAACCAAAGTCTAGAAGGATGGGTTGGAAAATGTCGGTGATCAATGAATATTTCCTGAATTTTAAAACCTTTGTTATTAAACAGTGTGGGACCTTAACTTTTTATTTAAATGATTACAATTTGAGAGCTTTCTATGTATTTTCAAGAATAACATGTTTACATAAAACCATTGAAAGGAAATGGACACTTTTATATTCTATGTTTCCACCCTTATGAAGAAATATGTTTCTTAAACTAGTGAACTAAATGAATGAGTTAAGTAAGATATGTACCACTACAGCCTAATTTTCAATGGAATAAATATAGCTCTAGAATTCTGGATCTGTCATGAAATAAGAGATATTATTGTCTAAAAAGAATTCCAGAAAAGGACAATAATTTTTGATCAGGCATAGATCCTTTTCATAATTTCATAACAGCAATAGTAATTTATTAAAGTAGATTTTTTGTATTATTCTATATTCTTTATTTTTTTACATCCCATAGCTTAGGCATTGGAATATATACAGTTTAGTAATGTCAAGTAATTGAAATGCTTTACAATATTTGTGATTATCAACAGTGAAGGGCAATGAACTTGTCCAGTACTTTTATTTTGATCTTCTCTATGTTAAAGAAGGAGTATTTTATTTAAAAATTTCTGAGTTGGCAGACTGTGGAAAGAAACTGAGTAAAATATCAACCTGCATTTTAAAAATGTGCTTCTGTGTCAGTGTGTATGCAAGTGCGCTTGAGAGTATGTGCAGAGAAAGAAAGAGAGTTGTTTTACTATTCATACAAAATAAAAGTTACAACATATATAGTATCTTAGGGAGAGTTTTATTGTTATCTTATTATAATCCAGTTGAGCTCTATAAAAAATGCTCAGAATGTATAACATAAAAACCAGTATTATTTATGATTTCTACTGCTTCAACATTTACTGTCAAGATCTTTATGACAGAAAATCTATTTTCTATACTCCACTGTTTCCAATAATCTCTCTCCCTTTTTAATGTTATATTCTTTTCTAAGGATGAACTTACTATTTCATTGTGTGAAGTGTCAAGTCTTGCTAGAAATCCAAGCCTGTTTCACTAGGAACAGATGCATGAAACATCAGGTTTCCTAGCTGTGCACATGCACACACCTGATAAAGAAAAATATACTGATATCTTCCTCTGATATAAAATATTGAAAAGATTTTCTGTCTCAATACTAACCTTAAATAGGATGGTGAAACAAATATATTATGTATAAAAGTAAATCTGGCAAATGACGGAGTGTAGATCATATTGTTTCCCATATTATTTCAACCTCTCCTATTTTATGAATAGTTAACTCTGTTACTATGTTAATGTTGGATTATGCTAAAATAACTGTGCCTGCATAATCTCTAATACTAATTATTAATGTATGAGAGATACATACTTGTCAGTGACTCTGTGTTTTCTAGAATTTGACATTGTGTTTTCTTTGAATTTACTTTATGAATAAAGTAAAATGGAGAGTTATTTTTTTCTGAATTGTTAGAAACGAATGGGAAAAGTAATCTACTATAATATTCAATTTTTTTTGATAAATGAAGATTGAAACTACTGCTCCAATCATACAGTTACTTTGATAATTCTATTTCATTCATCATCTAAGATTAATTCAACATTCACTTCATAATTTTGTATCCAGTAATTATCTGAAGGCATTGCTGGTATAAGAAAATGTGATTGGGGAGCCTGTGAATGTGAAATGTGAAATGTGGCTCAGTTGGTTAAGTATCTGACTTCATCTCAGGTCATGATATCTATCACAGGTTGTGAGTGAGTTAGAGCCCTGTATCAGGCTCTGTGCTGATAGCTCAGAGCCTGGAGCCTGCTTCAGATTCTTTGTCTCCCTCTCTCTCTCGCTGCTCTCCACTGCTCATGCTCTCTTTTTCTCTCTCAAAAATAAACATTAAAAAAAGAAAATGTTATTAAATAATACCAAAAATGCAACATCCTCAAATAGCTACAAGAAATAAAAGCATGTTGAATTAGTTTAAGTTCATTTATTTCCAACATACGTAACAATATTCCTTGCCAAAAGCTCCAGCCAAAATGCCATATACATATACATTTTTCCCATTAGATAAAATAAACTTCCAAATTTTCTTGGTACAGCTATGGAGAACAATTATTTTCATTTTCATTTGGATTATGAACTGAATAGAGTTTGTTGAGATTTTGAGGTAAGTGAGAGAAGGAGAAAGAGATGTAACAAAAAAAATATCAGAAAGAAAAATAAAATGGGGACTTTATTATATTGATTGAATTAAGACTTTAGATATATAACTATTAATGTTACAGGTACTAGAAATGATAATGAGAATAGTTAGACAAATGTATTACAGCATGATTTTTCATGAAATTGAGACTATCTTTCTTAAAAGGAAAAAAAATCTTTTAATTCCTTGACAATTGATTTGTTTGATAATAGCTAATAGTTATGAAATATCATCAATTTCTTTTTTTACCTGTTTAAAAAGTTTTTATTTATTTATTTTGAGAGAGGCAGTGAGAGTAGGGGAAGTGCAGAGAAAGAGAGGGAGAGAGAAAATCTCAAGCTGGCTCCTGACTGCCTACACACAGCTGTATGTGGGGCTCAAACTCATGAAACCATGAGATCATGACCTGAGTTGAAGCCAAGAGTTGGATGCTTAACCAACTGAGCCACCCAGGCACCCCTAGAAATATTATCCATTTCTGAGTACCTGTACATGTAACAATACTTGTATGAATGACATAGAATGTAGAATCACATATGTAAAAATCTAGTTTTTATATAAAAAACACTATAATATAATTATTATTTTAAGCACTAAAAACATTATTTGTATTAAATGAGTCCCTTTTATCAAATTAAGTACTTAACATAGAGATTATTCTTTTAGACAACAAAAGCATCTTATTTTAGAAAATTGAACTGGCAAAATTAGTAAAAGTTTTGACACACCATATCGGTCATGGCCAACAAAGTTATGACTGACAGCCTGCCTAGGGCCCCAGGGACAAATCTTTAAAAGAAGGGTAGTGTCCAAAGGCAGAGTTCAAGGTAAAGGTCTGGAACAGCAAGACTAATACCTCAGAGGGTAACAAAAGCTGCCAAGGTCAAATTAAAATCAATCCATCAGTTTATAGGCACCTCATGTGGCAAAGACAGGGCCAGAGCTCTATGATTCTACTCCACACAACCAGTGAAAAACCATTTTTATAAATTCTATAGAGAAGAGTGTGATATCTTGTGGTAGTTATGGACAAGCTGTCAATCTATCTAGAGATGCTCTATCTCTTCTTTTTTTTTTTTTTTAATTTTTTTTTTTAATGTTTATTTTTAGGAGAGAGAGAGAGACAGCGTGAGCAGGGGAGGGTCAGAGAGAGAGGGAGTCACAGACTGAAACAGGCTCCAGGCTCTGAGCTGGCAGTCAGCACAGAGCCCGACGCGGTGCTCGAACCCACGAACCGCGAGATCATGACCTAAGCGAAAGTCGGACGCTTAACCGACTAAGCCACCCAGGCGCCCCGAGATGCTCTATCTCTTCTTATTCAAGGAGGACATTCTTCTTGTAAAATCACATTTTGTAATATTCAATGTCCCTTGGAGATATTTTCACAGACACCTTTAAAAACACAAATCCCATGTTTCGTATCTATGCTGTGACATAAAGTTAGAACTGTATGGAGAATATCACTGACTTTAAGAAAAGGCTTTGGTTTGAATCACATCTCTGCCACTTACTAATTGAATGACCTTGAGCTGTTTATTTTACACCTCTGAGCTTCAGTTTTACTACCTCTAAAATGATGATGATAATAAATGGCTAGCAGCATTGCTATGAGGATGAATTGAGAAAGTGAAGGTAAAACATTTAAAGAGAGCCTCGAAAAGATAGCACTGTAGTAGCTATTATTTTATTGTACCTTTCTCTGACAGCAGTTTAGAGACTAACATACAGCTACCACAATTCATTCTGTTGCTGAGGATGAAAATTATAGAGCCAGAATAGCATCAAGTTTTCATCTTGGGTGTCAATGCCAATATATTCCTAATGGTTGCATAGTGTAATGTGTCAAGAAAAGTTTGAGAGTTAAGCAAAGACTATCCATGGAGCATTTTCTATAATTGGTGGGAAAAGATGACAGTATAACTATACATGCTAACCTGGATATACAGACTTTGATTGAAATAATCTAATTTTTTAAATCTAAAATACCTTAATTTGTCAAGGATGTGGAAAAAAAGGAATCCTCTTATGCTGTTGGTGGGAATGCAAACTGGTACAGCCAGTGTAGCTGTTCTTCAAAAACTTAAAAATAGAACTAATTTAACACCCAGGAATCATAGTGCTGGACAGTTACCAAAAAAATACAAGAGCAGTAATTTTTGTTTTTTAGATATATACCAAAGGATGTATCCACCCCTATGTTTATAGCAGCATTATTTACAATAGCCAAGATGCACAAGCAAGCCAAGTGTCCATCAACTGATGAATGATAAAGAAGAGGTGATACACATATCCAATGGAATATCATTCAGCCATAAAGAAAGAATGAAATCTTGCCATTTGCAATAACATGGATAGAGGTAGAGACTATAATGCTAAGCAAAATAAGTTAGTCAGAGAAAGACAAATACCATATAATCTCATTTGTGGAATTTAAGAAACAAAACGATGAGTAAAAAGAGGCAGAAACAGAGAGAGAGAGAGAGAGAGACAAACCAAGAAACAGACTCTTAACTATAGAGAACAAACTGCTGGTTACCAGAGGAGGGGGTGGGAAGATGGGGGATATAGGGCACAGGAATTGAAGAATACATTTATAATGTAATTTTTAATAAAATGAAATGAAAAAAATAATTTGTAATGTTCATATTAATTTTTACTTGATTGTGGAAGTGGAAAATTAGATATGCATGGCAGAATCATATAAGCACACAAAAGCAAAATAATCCAAATATTTTGGTGACTGCCCAAATCATCAACAATAAATTAAACATTTCATTTCTCTTCTTTTCTTTTCTTTTCTCTTTTCTTTTCTTTTTTTCTCTTCTCTTCTCTTCTCTTCTCTTCTCTTCTCTTCCCTTTTCTTTTTTTTTTTCTTTTTTTAAGTCTAGAAGCAGGGGCACCTGGGTGGTTCAGTTCAATAAGCATCTGACTCTTAATTTTGGCTCAGGTCACAATCTCATGGTTTGTGAGATTGAGACCCAAGTTGGGCTCTATGTTGGCAGCACAAAGCCCACCTGGGACTCTCTCCCTTTCTCTCTGGCCCTACTCTGCTCGTGTTCTCTCTCGCCACACTTGTGATCTCTCTCTCAAAATTAATAAACA
Source organism: Proteles cristata cristata (assembly GCA_017311185.1). Classification (NCBI taxonomy): domain Eukaryota; kingdom Metazoa; phylum Chordata; class Mammalia; order Carnivora; family Hyaenidae; genus Proteles; species Proteles cristata. Next base: position 96,523 of record JAESUZ010000127.1, read on the forward strand.
TTTAAAAATAAATAAATGAATGATAGAAGCAGTTCTTTTGCTACATAGTTTTGTATCTCCTCTTAGAAATAAAAAAAGGATCTTTAGAACAGTGGTTCTCAATTCAGACCAAACCAAAAATGAGTGGTAAACTTCTTGATATTAACAATGGAGATTGTCTCCCCACATAACCAGATATACTAGGTTCAAGTGCATACCAGCCTGTGTATTTTTCACAACCACCAAAATCATTCTAAAACGAAGGCTGGTAGGGGCGCCTGAGTGGCTCAGTTGGTTAAGCGTCTGGCTTTGGCTCAGGTCGTGATTTCACGGTTCGTGGGTTTGAGCCCCTTGTCCGGCTCTATGCTGACAGCTAGCTCAGAGCCTGCAGGCTACTTCAGATTCTGTGACACTTTCTCTCTCTGACCTTCCCCTGCTCATGCTGTCTCTCTCTCTCTATCTATCAAAAATAAATAAAACACTAAAATAATTAAAATAAAAAATAAAACGAAGGCTGGTCAAGAAGCCTTACAGTCTTTGAAAATATAACATTTGTGTTTGGAAATTGATATATGAGAAAAAATATCTGAAGTCATAGCTGTCTTTCCTAATATTGTTATTGCCCAATTTCTTACACATTACAGCCATCAATTAAAATTAAGTTATAAAAATTAAGTTGTCAGGGCGCTTGGGTGGCTTAGTCGGTTAAGCTTCCGACTTTCGCTTATGTCATGATCTCGCGGGTCATGGGTTCAGGCCCCGCGTTGGGCTCTGTGCTGACTGCCAGCTCAGAGCCTGGAGCCTGTTTCAGTCTGTGACTCCCTCTCTCTCTGACCCTCCCCTGCTCACGCTGTCTCTCTCTCTCTCTCCTAGAAATAAATAAAATAAAACATTAAAAAAAAATTAAGTTGTCATAAAGTTCCACTAACATGATTAATTTTATTATATTTCATTATTTTATTTTATTCATTTTACAGCTGCCCTCAGTCTCTGTCTCTCTTCTGTTTAAGCAATGTGTGTGCAAACTGATGGCCTTGTTGATAAGGAATATTAGACTATAAAACCTCAAAGTTGATCATCTTTACTCTAAATGATTCAGTTTCAAATGTGTCCTTTTTTTCTCTTGTGTGATGCTAACATTAATTGAAATTATAATTAATTCATAAGGAGATGATGTCTTTATTCTGTTACTCTTTAGTAGTCATGCTATGTAGTACATTATTATAGAATACTGTATCATTCCCTTTTTTCTTCCTAGATCAAAAGCATGAAGTTGCATATTTCTGAGTTTAAATTTTATTGTTGGAAATATTTAACACAGTTCAGTTTGGTATTCTATAACGCTTTTGATGCCACAAAGAACATAATACATGTAATTTTAATTGTTTTTGTAATGAATTCTTCTCAACATTTTTCTGAATATAGCGCAAATAAGATTCGCACAAATTTTGGACTGGTATTTTACAATGTTCCTTCATTGTTTAATTCCTTTCACTTAATCCTAGATTTTTATTTTCTTCTCTTCTCAGAGATAAATACACACATGTATAAACATAATTAAATGTATTCATATATACGTACATATTTTTTATTTTAAATGTTTTTATTTATTTTTTTAAGAGAAACCACAAGTGGGGAGACAGAGAATCTGAAGCAGGCTCCAGGCTCTGAGCTGTCAGCACAGAGCCTGATTGCAAGGCTGGAACCCACAGACTGTGAGATCATGACGTGAGCTGCAGTCAGATGTTTAACCAACTGAGCCACCCAGGTGCTCCTGTATATGTACATATCAATAAATATTCATAAACACAAAGATATACACATAACTTGCAGATACATTTTTTACTTCATATTAATTCAGTAAGCCATGCAATCACATTGCAAGTATAATAAAGCTCTTTGTAAATATCTAACTGGCTGAGTGACACTTTATCATTCTTCAGACGTACTCGTAGTAAAATTTAAATATAAAATCATTTTGGTGACGTATTTTTTACTCCACCAGCATAACTTTCTGGCTCTAACACAAAAAACATTCAATATTTAACATGTAAATAAATGAAATCAGATATATCTAATACCCAATTTCTATATTGATTAAATTTACCAGCGCCCCCAAATAAAAATGCTTAAAATGCCTTGGTGTTTGCATTGAGTACTTAATGCATCAGTTTTGTTATTAGTCGTGGCAATATAGGAATATTTTCACAAGAAATTATTTTTCTTGCCCGAGCTCACTGGACTATATTTTCTTTAATGCTAAATTGTTTTGTCTTTTTTATTTAGACAGAATAACTTAACAAATGCATGATTTAAAACTTGGTTATAATTATTTTTTTCAAATTTTAGAGCAGAGGAATATGTATTTTTATTAAAGCTTTGATATGAAATTTTTCTATAAAATCGTGAATATGCCGATCATATTTCCCACCCCCTACTACAACTGTCCGAGTTGTATAAGTTTCCCCCATGGCCTTTCAAGGGTTTTCCAAGGAGAGCAATAATATAACAAAGACACTTAAATAATAAAATGTACTCATTTGAGTATAACATATCACATTAGTCAAATTCTCAGGAAAAACTTAAATATTAAATCACATTGCAACCAATCAATGTAGCTTTGTATTTTTCTCACCAATGATCTAGTTGTGTCAGAACCTCTGAGTTTAATTAATTCCATGTCAAGTTTCTCATCTTTAAAGACATCAAAAGTCATAGATCACAGGACATTTTCATGACACTATCTCCACATCCTGCAAGTTAAAAATCCAGGCCAGAGGTACCTGGGTGACTCAGTCAGTACAGCATCTGACTTCAGCTCACATCACATCATGATCTCATGATTCGTGACTTGAAGTTCCACACTGGGGTCTCTGTTGTCAGCCTGTCAGCACAGAGCTTGCTTTGGATCTTCTGTCTCTCCCCGTTTTCTGCCCCTATCCCCTTGCGCATCCCCCTCCCCCCGAAAAAAGTATAGATTTAAAAAAAAAAAACACAGGCCAGTCTCCAGACTAGGGTTTTCTGAGCAAAACATCTGTGCCATGTTCTAGCATGTATTGTTGACAGATAATAGCAGCAGCTCGGTGTTATCTGAGAAAAGGAGGAGATGTTATCTAAGAAAAAGCTTTCTTGATTTGTTTTCTCACCTAGAAGCCACAGATTCCATCCAGAATCTTTGACAACTGAACTTTGATTCAATTGAGAGAAACCCCACAAAAAAGCCACATGGTTTGGCAGATATATTGCTATAACTAAAGGGGTGAGGGGGACATCTTGTCCTATTCTTTCCTCTCAGAGAGTGGCTTTTGTGATATTCCTGACATATCTCAGATTTGTAATTGTGAAGTAGTCTTAGTTTTGGGCACCAGATGACATGCAAATTCCTTTCTCCTTCCTGTATATTCAAAATCTGTGAATAAATCTTCCTGTTTCACAATGCCAATCCATGTTTGCCACCATAATTTTGAACTAACACCACTTTTGTCTGAAATGCTTGTAGAACTCAGTTGCAATCACACAGTTCAAAGTTAAGCTTGAATTTTAATATCCTAAGACTCCTTAACACATCCTTGGGGTCTGGAGTTGTTTAGCCCATGCTGCCCTCTATTGTTACCCAAGGTCAAGAAAGCACAAAATTTGTCTATAAACCACTAAATGCAGACAAAGCATCAAAAATAATAAGCAAGGGTATCACCTGTCTTGTAGCATCCTTTTAAGTGTATCCCAAGTTTAAATCTACTCACTTTAATGCAGACAGTAGTTTCAATCGGTATGATTTTTCTGTCCCAAAATTTTACTTTTCTGATTTTTCCAAATTTATAACCAATACACTAAAATTGAAGATCTTGAGGTTTTACAGTGATTCAGTTGAGCAGAGATGGTCATATAAGAAATATGCATTATCTGCAAGTATGTCCCTCCCAAGAAAAACAGAGACAAGGCATGGATGACACATTTCTGCTTCCATTCATATTGCATCCCCTGTGGAAATGTTATGCTAAAGCATCTCCTTTCCATGAAAGCAATATCTGCTGTGGGGAAATAACTTTTCATTCTCCTTTCAACAGTTAAGGACCATGGTTGTGGTTCCACTTGAGGGATGGTAGTGTGAAAATTCCATGAACCCGCTTCCAGTATAACTGCTTAAAAACATAAAGGAATATCCATGTAAAGTCTCTAAAAACTGTAGTAAAGGTATAAACCAAATAAATATTTCTTCCAGAAAATCTACTAAAACTTGGTAAGAACCATTTGAGTCTGTGGCATTCCAGCCATAGCTTCGTCTCTTCCTCACCCTTCCTCACCCACAGCTCAGCATAAAAACAAAACAAAACAAAACAAAACTTCACTCTGAATGGATGTGACCAATAAGATGAGTCTCTCTCTGTACTTATCTCACAATCAAAGGATACATTGTTTCATTATAGGAAAAAGGCAAGATACAAGTACTTCTAATCCTTTCCAATTCAAACTTGAAGAGGCTAAATTACTAATGAGTGTGACAAAAAGGTTGGGTACCCTCTTCCTCATCCCAGTCCCCACATAGGACATAAATATATCTCAAATATGACAAGCTGAAAGTTCTAGGGCCCCAAACTTCCTCCCATCAGCTTTCTAATAAGGAAGAGTTTCTATGAACAAAGAGGAAGCTGAGAAGACCAGAAGCCACCTCCAAAAGCCCAGTGTCTTGTGTAGTGGTTCAGGGATTTGTTTTTTCTTAGGTGAAGATGGTCCATAAGAATGGAAAGAGCTCCAAGACAATAGTTCTATTCTTTAAGAGCAATAAATTTAAACAAAGTCAAAATTTTTCACCAGAAAGATCTGGAGAAAGAAAATTTAAGAAGAGACTTCAGAGATTAAAACAAATCCTAAATATTGTCCTCAAAAACAACCTCTGCCCCAATTTAATTGGATCGGACTCTAGAGCAATTTGTGCCATAGAATACTATTAAAACAATAGCACAATCAGCATGCAATTAGTAGATTCTTTAGGGTGGATGGAAAGCAAATGAGGCAAGACTACTTAACAGAGAGATCAAGGAAAGAAATAGTAAAAACAAACAAACAAACAAACAAACAAACAAAAACCCCTCTAAAACTGCTGGTGTCCCAGGCTATCCCTGAGCATAACCAAGACTGTAACCTCCAAGGAGTAACATCAGCCTCACTTTAGGGAAATACCATCACTAAAATAGTCTAGCTAAGTCACCAAACAAATAAACTAATTAGCCTCACTAAAGAAATAAACAGACAACTAAAACAAGTCCTGATGAGGAGGGAGACGAATCACTACCCAGATTTGTGAAAATATGTTGTGTAAAACGTCCAGTGTCCAACAACAAAAAATATATGAAACATGTAAAAAAAACAGGGTAATATGTTCCTTATATAGAAAAACAAAACAAAACAAAAACGAAATACAGAGCACTGTTGGGAGCCATTCTGAGCCCACTAGTTGAGAAAACTCCTGGTGAGGTTAAAGTAAGTTTGCACGGTCTCTTGCCAATCAGATGATGACCGATATCCACCCCCACTCAATTATTTCTGCTTGAGCACCGACCCCCAAGGTACCTTGTCGATAGGTATCAGAAGTGACTTGTCCCCTTTTTCTGGTGCTGGTATGATGATTGCACCTTGTGAAGGAACTTATTGTGGGAACTTCTTCTTTTGATTACGGGAACAGACATCGTGTCTCCAGCAGGTCCTGTTTCCCTCCATACTTTCCCTGGAGCTATGAACAGGCTAATGACCCCTACTCATAAAAGACTGACCTTTACGTGTACAATCCTGTTTCTACCGTTGCTTTAGTCCAAGATGATCATACAGCTCAACATGTAAATCAGCTAACCAAAAGTGTCTCTCATGCCTTAGCTATTCAAGAAATCATAAAACTAGACACAAAGGTAAATGCACTTGAAGAGGCTATTCTATGTATTGGAAATGAGCTAAACTCTTCAAAGATATGATTGGCTCTCCGGTGCCATAAAGAATATAACTGGAAAATCAAGTCTTGCCCAGAGACAAAGAGCCTAACTTAGAAGGAAGAGATAAGGGCAGAACATAAGTTATCACATATACCTTTGCTAACTGGTGATGTATAGTAGTCCTTTCCCTAAGGCCTACATTCCACAAACACCTTCCCTTACCCTGGCAGCTGTGATGAGGATGGATAAGAGTATCACAAACCTATGACTTAATCTTAGTGTTATTAAAGTGTGAACACCCTGTTATTTTCTTAGTTACTCAATCTCACTATAATTGGGGCAGTTCTGCAAGAATACTTCTGTAAAACCTGCTTCTGTACATTTTCCAAAACGTCTTATATCAGAGAACTATCCATTGTAAAAATTCCATTTGCTGATGCCATGTTAATGTTTGACCTGTAAATAAACACACCAAAACCGACAGGCCAGATATGCCTGTGTGGTGATCAAAAAGAATCTCGAGGCTCTCTCACTCCCTCCCTCGCTGACACCGTCCATCCTTCAGGGACCCCTGGACCCGGCCAGAGCTGGACTCCGACAGAGCACTAAGATATGGGGCTTAATAGACAAATGCGTCAAAACCGTTATTCTAAATAAGTTCAAAGAACAAAAGGAACATAGGAACTGACCCTAGTTCTCTGGGATTATTAGTGCAGGTGCATGTGGCTTGGTATTTAAGAGCTCAGTAGAGAATGTACTTAGAGGGTAGGGTCTGGACTGTTTGGTATGCATCTGAAGACACACCAAAAGGTGAGTTATTTACCAGAGCTAGGGATCAGCTAACCCTGGGAGGGACAATCTCTCCAGGGTCAACAAGACCCCAGATGTTAAAAAAAAACAACAACCAAAAAACAGAATATATGAAATAAAAGACATGTTTAACAGAGCATTAGGTTATAACCTAAAGTATAATATAAATATCCATGAATCTCTCATAGTATAAGTAAATGGTTGAATAGATAAATAGGGGAGACCTCTCCCATGTAAAGAATAATAAATAAATTATTTATATTTTTATTTAGTTTTATTTTTATGTAATTTAATTTATATTTAATATGAAAATTCAAAATAATTTATGTAAATTATCTGCCCTTAAGAAGGTAGATCACAGGGTGCCTGAGTGGCTCAGTCAGTTGAGTATATGACTTCTGCCTAGGTCATGATCTCACAGTTTGTGAGTTCGAGCCCTGCATTGGACTCTATGCTGATGGCTCAGAGCCTGCAGCCTGCTTCAGATTCTGTGTCCCTTCCCCTCTCTGCCCCTCACCCGTGTGCACTCTGCCTCTCTATCTCTTAAAGTATATAAATATTAAAAAAAAAAAAGTAGAACACAATTCCCTATTCCTTAAGTGTGGGCTGTGCATAGAGACTTTCTTTCAAAGAGTACAGTTTGGTAAGGAAGAGAAAGAAAATGTAGCTTTATGGTAAAGAAACATTACCTCAAGGTAGGAGTCATCAACAATGACAAGCCATAAAATTGATAGTATGTGCCTTTGATATGACAAGTTCAGAATAGCACTTTAGCTCTTTATTCTTCCTTGCCCAAACATACTGCTCATTTTTCTTTTTTTTTTAACCAAAGTGTAATTATATTAGTTTCAGTTTATGGTACAATGATTCAACAATTCTATACCTTTTGTAGTGCTCATCAAGATAAGCATGCTCTTGATTTCTTTTTTCTATTTCGCCCCTTTCTCCACTCACGACCCCTCTGACAAACACTAGTTTGTTTTCTGTATTTAAGATTCTGTTTTTTGGTTTGTTTCTTTTCTTCTTTGTTAACTTGTTTCATTTCTTAAGTTACACATATAAGTGAAATCATACAGTATTTTTCTTTTGGTGATTGATTGGCTTATTTCACTTAGCATTATACTTTCTAGCTCCATCCATATTGTTGCAAATGACAAGTTCCCATTTGTTTTTATGGCAGAGAAATATTCCACGGTGTGTATGTGTGTGTGTGTGTGTGTGTGTGTGTGTGTGTGTGTTTGTAGTATATATGTATACATACACATCTTCTTTATTCATTCATCTATGGATCGCCACTTGGGTTGCTTTTTCATCTTGGTTATTGTAAATAATGCTGCAATAAACATATGGGCACATATTTCTTTTTGAATTAGTGTTTTCATTTTCTTTGGGGGAGATACCCAATAGTGAATTTACTGGATCATGTGGTAATTCTATCTTTAATGTTTTTAGCCCTCTCCATAATGTTTTTCATAGTGGCTATACTGAATTTCATTCCTCCAACAGCGTTCATATACACATACAGAATATTCTGTATTCACCCTTTCTCAAATACACTATTCAAATTTAGTCATGAGATAAAATGTCAGACAAAGTCCCATTGAGAAGCAGTATATAAAATGCCAAAATTCCTGATCAAAAATCCTCAAAATTGTCAAGAGCATAAAAAGCAAGAAAAGCCTGAGAAATGGTCACAACCAAGCAGAATATTAGAGATTTGATCACTAAGCTTAGTGTGGAATCCTGGATGGAATGTTGGAAAAACCGAATAAAGAATTTACTTTAATTAATAATAATATATCACTCTAGGCATTAACATGCAGATCACAGACAAGCAGAAACCCCCAAACAACTGTGTGATTCTAGGACGAGCAACAATTTTTGAAACAATCCCCTTTGTTGTGCTTCCTAGGAAACCTATGTTCTCAGAGAGCCTGAACTAAGGATTTCTGGGCCATCAGGCCTCACTCACCAGAGCCTGAGTCTCTTTCTCTGGGGATGTGTTTCTTCAGAATAGCCAGAAAATTCTCTTCCATCCCCTAATACCAGCAAAATTTATCTAGAAGAAATGCTATGAAAGAAAATGAGTTAGTTCTCACATTACCACATACTCTAAAGGATGGTCTTTGTTTTCCCTCAGCAGCAATATTTATTCTCAAGTCTTTCTTCTAAATGGAGAGCAGTATCTTCTAGCTTGTGATGTGCTTTGGGGAGAGTTTAGGGAATTCCAGAAACTTGGGTAGAGGAAACAAAAGTTCTGCTTCGGTTCTTATTGAGAGCCAGCCCTGGCTTTTTGAAGGTAACCAGGTTTAGGAGGGACGTTGTCACTGGCACTGCATACTCACCAACCATCTTGAGTTCCTCCATTTGTATCTGTGAAGATATCCCATTTTTAAATATGGTTATTATAATATTGCCATTATAAAAACATACACACATGCACAAATGCCCTACTTTACAAACATTCAGAGGTGTAAGTAATGAGAAAATTCAATAAAGCCCAAGCCTGGACCAATCTGCCCCCTGCTTTGCTCCCTCATGCTCTTGAACGATGCATAGCTATGGGGTGCAGCAGGGAGCAGTTTACATGGGCATCAAAGGGCCAAGAATTACCCACCCAGCTTCCAGGAAACCTCACATACCCTTAAAATGGAACAGGAAGCTTAGGGTTTGTATGGCCCTGGATTCAGCAGAGTCAGGAAAAATCTCCATGACCCTGAGTCTTATGGAGTATAGCTTCTCTCGGTTTTCACAAACCGCTTCCATTCCTGATGGAAGTTAGGTCATTAGCACTGCTTCCAAATTCTTTGCTTGGTCTTAATGAAAAGGTGTAGCTGATTGTCACCTCACCTATCCTACCTCTGTGTGACAGGTTCTGGAAGCTGAAGAATGCAGAACTCTTGGCTGTCTCTTTGGTTTAGCAGGTAGTGACAGGAGAAGGCCAAAGAGAAAGTAGAGCAATCCCAGAGTAAAAAAGGAATACACTATTTACAGCTTGGGAAGGAGATGTTCACAGATCTTCAAGCAGCACTCAGAAGAGTGCTCCAGACACTAGAAAGGAACTGGGTTCAAAGAAAGGACATGAAAACTGTCTTATGGCCTGGGTCACCTTGTCCTCCCCCCCCCCCCAAATCTTCCAGAAGACAACCTAGTTCTGTAAGGATTAAGGGAAAGAACATTTTCCCAGCAGCAGTGAAATTTTCACGTTAGAATACCTAGCCATTTTCCAATGATGTAGAGCTAGGTGAGCTTTTTAAGGGTGAGGGTTGTAGGGGATATTGCTCAGGGAGACCTTGGGATGGTCCCCAAGGGCAAGGGCAAGGCCTAGGAACAAGGTGTGTACCACTTCTGGTTCATCTGGCTTGAAACAAACTTTGAAGCAACTATGAATTGTTCCTACTGTGCGTGTGTGTGTGTGTGTGTGTGTGTGTGTGTGTGTGTGTGTGTGTGTGTGTTAGGAGGGCAATATCTTAGGAAAGGGAATACCCTCTCCCTGGAGATACTACAAGGTGCACTGTGAAAGTTAAAGCCTTGATTATCTTCTAGGAGGATTCCAGAACGTGTTTTACTGTTTTAAAAAGGGAATACCTGCACAGACAGCACCTTGACAATCAAAGTCCCTTGGCTCTTTGTGTTAAAGAAAAAATTCAGTTAATGGCAAAGGTGGCTGATGCATGCTTCAGAGAAATATTCAGAGTATTTGAAATAAAGTTGGACCTATTAGAACAAGATAAAAGAGGGACAAAGGAGTGGCCTTGAAAAGAAGAGTAACAAGGTAATCTTCTACTCCAGCTTCTGGGGATTTCAGCTCAAAGGAAACATCCTCAAAGTGAATTGCAAAGGGAGAACAGGGGAAAAAAAAAAAAAAAGGAAACCTAGAGAGATGGCAGACAACATTAATTAGATAAAGAGACAGAAGGAAGAAAAGACTAAAAAATGGGGAGTTTTCTTTTTAATCCATATACCAAACAATAAATCTGAAGAGGCAGAGGAGTTGATGCCAAATGCCTTTGGGGAGAGGAGGAAAAAAACAGTGAGAAACTATCCGGAGAAAGACAACATTAGGTGAGATATCTTTCTACCATTAATTGCCAAGTTAACAAGCCAGTTGTTAACATAATAGCAGAAGCAGTTTCTAAGAAAGACTGACTAATATATCAAAGAAAGGGAATGGAAAAGGTAAATGAAATAGAATTACCTAGGCATGTCTGATTCTTTGTCCCACGGTTTCTAGATCAGGGAGTTATATAAGAACTGATATTTCAATGTTTGCCCGAGCTTCCGGCTTACTAAAGCCTTATGACCTTCACCAGGATTGAGGACATCCTCCAGAACATTTGACCTTTATAAACACTTCAGATCCATGGGCAAGTAAAACATATCCCGCTTCATATTCAGTCACAACTCAAATGTACCTTTTAACAGGCACTAAATCATAGTACCTTGGAAACTTCTGATAGGAAACATTCATTTGGACATAAAATACATGCATACCTTCATTAATTTTGACTAATATATCCTACTAATAAAAGATGTTAATGATAGGGGAAATTGGGTAAAGAGTATATAGGATCTCTCTACATTTGTGTTTGTAATAATTCTCTAAACCTGGTATTTCTTTTTTCTCATTTTTTAATGTTTTATTTATTTTTGAAAGAGAGATAGAGACAGCATGAGCAGGGGAGGGTCAAAAAGAGAGGGAGACACAGACTGTGAAACAGGTTCCAGGCTGCAAGCTGGCTGTCAGCACAGAGCCCAATGCGGGGCTCGAACCCACGAATCGTGAGATCATGACCTAAGCTGAAGTTGGACGCCTAACTGACTGAGCCACCCAGGCACTCTTAAACCTGGTATTTCTTAAAAATAAAATGTTTATTTATAAGTCAAACTAATGATTTGTCAGTAAGAACTTTGCAATAAATGTAGAAGAGGATAATTTGAAACAAAGGTATATTAATAATAAAATGGTTTAATTATGGAGAAAAATAAGCTAATATGTAAGGGGTTGGACCAGTGCAACGTCAGTATTTCTTCTAATTTTTCTATTTTTATCTTTTATTTCCACTTTTATCTATCACACATACACTAATACATTCATCCCTCAGCACTCTTTCATTAATCTCAGCATTTACATGTTTGGCTTAACTTTCTTCTTTCCAATATTTCCAGCCTTGCCAAGAGTTAAATGCTTAAATATGATGGCTAGGTAGTAATAAACTACACATGTACATATAGATTCTGTAAGTACACATTAATAAAAATTAATAACCACATGAGTATAGCCATATATACAGAAAAATATAATGTCAAGAACACTGTATATTACAAATAACAATAAAATATAATTGGGAGGAGATACATACTTTGTAGAAATATTTATTAGCTTTATTTTCTTTGATTGTATGTATTATTTCTTCACCAAAAAGAAAACATTCTTCCAACAAAACTATTATGTGAGGTTTAGAGTGACTTTGTCATGTATATTCCTAATTTATGCAGGGTGGCTTTTCCTTTTTTGGTCTTTATATCTTTCCTCCTCTTCTCAATCAAAGTGGGAACCCCTCAGCTATTGTTTAAAATTGTTATTTCATCTGTTTTTATTTTGGAGAGAGAGGGGGTATAAGTGGGGGAGAGGGGCAAAGGGAGAGAGGGAATCTTAAGCAAGCTCCACACTCAACATGGAGCCTGACATGCGGCTCAATCAATCCCAAGACCCTGGGATCATGACCTGAGGCAAAATCTAGAGTCTGACACTTAGCCACCTGAGCTACTCAAACGCCTGCAACAAGATATTTTGGATAGAGAAATATTGTAAGTAATTGTTAAGTTTTTCACAATTAAAATGATTTGCTATCGGGGCGCCTGGGTGGCTTAGTTGGTTAAGCGTCCGACTTTCGCTTAGGTCATGATCTCACGGTTCATTGGTTCGAGCCCCGCGTCGGGCTCTGTGCTGACTGCCAGCTCGGAGCCTGGAGCCTGTTTCAGAGTCTGTGACTCCTTCTCTCTCTGACCCTCCCCTACTCATGCTGTCTCTCTCCTAGAAATAAATAAAACATTAAAAAAAAATTTTTTTAAAAATGATTTGCTATCAAGTGTCAGTTCTTACCATTGTTTGTGTGACCTTGCATAATCTCTTTATTTAATAATGTTAGCTATAGAACGGGCATGAAATAATATTCACCTGGTAAGGTTGTTGTGGGTATAAAATTAGGCACTTGACAATATGCTGAATCAACATTATGTATAACCATTTTTATTAAAATATTTATTATCATTGATGAGTTTCCCCCAACCTGAGATATGCCAACCATCTGATTAATTTTGGGAGTAGAATCTCCTGTTAAAGTCAAACCTGGAGATAACATCATCTCTGGTCAACAGCTGGACTGCAACCTTGTGAGAAATCCCGAGCCAGAAACAGCCAGAAAAACTTTCCTCAGATCAGACAGAAAGAAATTGCATGAGGTAATAAAGTACTATTGTTTTAAATTGATAAATATTGGAATGATTCATTTTGTTGTGATAAGCACTTAGTATTTGTTTTGATGCCTGGAAGTGAGGTACTATTGTAAGAAAAAACAAAATGTAGGAATGGTTTAGAGATTCCCAATGAACTGGGAGAAAAATAATTTTTTTAAATAAATAAATGAATACATAAGGTCTGATGTGTGTTAAAGAAATTATTAATAGGCTCCCATCTTGGAGACCCTGTCTGGGGGCTCAGTTGGGTGAGTGTCTGACTCTTGATTTCAGCTCAGGTCATGATTCCAGAGTCTTGGGATCCAGCCCTTCACTGGGCTCCACAAAGAGCATAAAGCCTGCTTAAGATTTCTCTCTCTCTCTCTCTCTCTCCTCCCCCCCAATAAAATACAGTAAAATAAAATAAAACATAGTAAAATAAATAATAAAATAAATTAAATTAAATTAAAAATGTTTGTTGTTTTAAGCTGCAAAATTTTGGGATAATTTGCTACAGTGCAATAAAGAATCAGAACTGCAATGTAAAATTAGATGCAGGAAGTCTTTGCAACAGTGTTAAGTGCTTGAACTGTATTAACCATTGTTATTTTTATTAACACTTACTGTATTTAGTGAGATTGCCCATTTATTATCATATTCCAAGAATATTAAGAGTATGGCTCTACCTTTTTCAGCCTTTCGAGAACTTCTGAATTGGCTGTGACACATAAAATTAACTTTTAGGATTAAGTTACACAAGCTAGTAATCTATACTTAGCAAAAGCATAGCTCATTTGGGTTCTCATACTTTATTCTTACATGAGTCTATTTGGTAAGTTTACTGTACCTTACTTCACCCATCCATAAAATTGAGAAATAATTTCTACCTACACACCTCACAGGTGTTTAAAATTAATGAGGTAATATGCATAATGCTCTAGAAGCCTTTAGATAATGCTATAAAAGGAGTATTTTATCCCTGTGGGAGAGGCTTACCTATTTTTCTGAATACTTCCAGCATGATAGAAAGGATAAGGAGTAGGTAAGTTGGTAGATAGGTAGATAAGAGGAAAAGTGGATGAAAGAGAGAGAAAAAAAAGAATAATAAATTATAGTACAAATTATCTTTTCCTTAATGAAAGTATCTTTTTAAAATTCTTGACCACAGTATCTTAAAATACATTAGACCTTATATTTGATAGCAATCTGGTTTCTTTGTAGTATTTTAAACTAAAGGAAGGTTAGTTATATCTTCATAATTCATTTGACACTTATATTTTTCACCTTATCCAATTGTTCTTTTTTAAGTTTATTAATTTTGAGAGAGAGAGAGTGAGGGTGGGGGAAGAGCAGAGAGAGAGGGAGAAAAAGAGAATTCCAAGCAGGCCCAGCACTATCAGCACACAGACACCAATGTGGGGCTCATGAACTATGAGATCATGACCTTATCTGAAACCAAGAGCCAGACACTCAACCAACTGAGCCACTGAAGCACCCTAAAACCTATACATCACTTTTTATAATGAAATTAAAAAATCAATTGAAAATAATCCAATTTTCTATGTATTTTATCAACCACTTCTCTTCTTATCCAATCTGTATATTTTAAATTAATGATGCTTTAGTATTTCTGTTTTATACAGAGCGTTTTCTACATGAGTGTTTTTGTGTATATAAATACAAGAACTTGTAAAAGGACATTAAAATGGAATCTTTTCTGGCTGATGTTAAATGACACACAAAGTAGCAAAAGGAGAGATAACATGTCACACCAAATTTTCCAAAAGAGAGATGGACCATCTATGTAGTATTTGCAAGTGTAAAACATGTGTACTCCTTGTGAGACCCACTGCTAACTATATCTTCTTCCAAATCCTGTCCAATAAAGACCCCTAAGCAATAATGAAGGAGGTGGAAATTTAGAGAGTCTTTGGTGAGCTTTGGTTGTGGAACCCTTATAGGGTGTGTTAGGAGGAACTTCCTCCTCATAGCAAGCTTGGTGGGGAGAGCACAGAGAGCTTATATATATTCACTGGAATTTGGAGAGCACAGTATTTGGTATGTGGATCACACCTTGTCATTCCAAAGAATACAACACTTTTTTGACTGCCTTGAAACAGTAAATAGAAGATATGGATTCAAAATAACCACGGATTAAAGTTGCATGCTTCTTACTGACGTAGTGAATCTGAATAATCTGAATTGTTTAACCAGTGTGTCATAAAAGTTACTTGGAAAGGCACAAAGACTTTGAAATATAGAGGAAGATGCATATAGTAGAATTCTGAGGAGCTGAGCAAGCATCCTCCTAAGCAGCACCCCAGGAGGTACGTAGGACTGTCACTGAATGAGCAGAGAAGTCTTCTCTGATGACAGAACAAAAGTGCTCCGTCCAGAGTGAAATTGGCTCCACCACAGCTACTCATTATTACATCACTTTCTGCCTCCACTGACCACCACCTGCCTCACTTCACCACTGCCCCCTGGTGGCACCAGAGGCAGTCTCAGGCTGGAGGTAGAGGGAAAAAGCTGACTTTGGACTCACCCTTCCAGGCTTCTCAACACTGAAGTAGTTGGAAAGAGAGCTATGGAATGAGAAAAGCTTTGAATTTAGAATTGTGAATTTCCAAGGTTGTGGACATTTTATTAAAATGAGTCTGTGTTTAGACCTGAGGTTGTGTGAATATTTTTTAGTGCCTGAGGACTGTAAGACAAGCCAAGGGCTATGCCTTATATTTTATCTGAGGACGAAAAGGAAAGATCTCCTAAGGATGCAGGAGGAATAAATCAAGTTGTTTGCTGTTGTAGCTGAGTCTCCACTGCCCACATACAAGCACGCACATACCTACACACACAACACCAACACCTGTATACATTTGTTCCTCAGTTTATATATGAATATATTCCTAATGGGCTAGAGAGCATATTATACACCAGCATTGTTCTAAGTACCTTTGTATTTTATGTATATTAGTATATTTAATCCCTCAAATATTATGAAATGTATATTGTATCTTAGTACTATTATTCCCATTTTATAGATTAGAAAATTGAATACCAGAGTAATTAAATCTTTTGTAAAAGTTCACATAACAGGAGACAGGGAGAGGCAGGATTAAGGTACAGGCATTCTGCCTTTCAAATTCTTGCTTTTAACTACTACACTCTATAGTGCATCTTTTTGTTCAAATATTTATAAATATGAATGCAAATTAATGTATGCGCACATATGTACATCTATATGTGTATATGTACATTTTCATTCTTGTTAATCCTTTAAAAAGTGGTTCAATTAGCGCTCCTGAGTGGCTCAGTCAGTTAAGCATCCAACTCTGGATTTCAGCTCAGGTCACAGTCTCACGGTTCATCAGATCAAGCCCTGTGTCAGGTTCTGCGCTGACAGCAAGGAGCTTACTTGGGGTTCTCTCTCTCCCTCTCTCCTCTGCTCATGCATGCTCTCTCTCTCTCTCTCTCTCTCTCAAGATGAATAAACATTTAACCAAAATAAAGTAGTTCAATTGTTTTGGGGAAATATTCATAGTTCTTTTAGCTATTCTACTTTTTATCTGAGACTATACTCTGAATCTGAAGTTCCCATAAATTTTATAAATAAGAAGTGAAATCATTATTCTACTTTTACATTAAATTCTACCATAGAATTAAAATTCTACTATTTATGGGGGCCAGAGAGATAGGTAGAAAAGTCAGAGGAAACTTAAATCCTAAAGCTGAAGTTCACTTGATAATTAATACTTGCATGATATTTCAGATTGACTTACATTTTTCAAAAAAAATGGAGGCTTTATGAAAACTCTTTCAGGTTTGTTTTGCTCATTTTCTTCTGTAAGTAAAATGGTTCAATTTAGATTGACTCTTATTTGATATAAATTGCTCTAGATGTATTTCATACACATAGAAATCTACTCCTTTCCTCTGCATTATTAAAAAAGAAAAAGAATGAACTTTCTTTTCATAAGAGTATGCTGTAATAGGGGGTACTTAGGTGTTTTGTTTGTTTGTTTGTTCCAAAATAACATGTTAGATCTTCTCCTTACCCTCTTGAATGAAGTTATATGAGAGATTTGTACTATTTAAACTAGCTTTAGAATAACTTTCCTTCCTTACGCATACTTTGCTTTAAGGATATGATCACACTCTCCATTTTTAAATGTTGTTGTTATAATGAATGTATTATTATTTATCAAACTGGTGAAATATGGCTGGAAGCAGCATATCATAGTGTTTCAAATAATGGACCTTGAAGCTAGATGACCTGAGTTTGAATTGTGGCTCAGTTTCTAGCTTTGTGCCCTTGAACAAGTTACCTAACCTCTCTGTGATCTAGTTTCTTCATGTTTATAATGAAAATAATAATAGCAATAACTCATAGGGCTGTGATAAGCATTAAATGAGTTGATATTATGAGCTCTTAAAACAGCACGTAGAATGTAATAAGCAAGAAAAAATGTTATTAAAAGGTGTTTTTGTTAGTTAGGTTTGAACTGAAGTATGTAATTTTTCTTGCTGTTTTTAATATAGTTTAAATCTCAGACATTTCACTGAATCATTAGTTTTTTTATAAGCTTAGAAGACATTAAAGAAGTATATTGACCAGAAAATAAAACTAAATGACACCCTAAGAATGGGAAATGTTTATATAGTCACTTATCAGGACAATCACACAGAAAAAAGACTAGAATATGCTCTTTATGGATCACGCTATTTCTATAGCATCCTGGGAGCACTAGGGAGGACGTTTGGGATGAAACCAAGAAGAAGAAGGTAAAATGTGGTGGAAGTGAAATACAGAGGGAAGGGACCAGCAAGTAACTATGCATGGAAAGCAGTAAATCATAGCCATAGGACATGTATTCACACACACGCAGATACCCACACATGCACACACACACAAATGAGTGTTAGTCATTACTCTTTTTCATAACATTAACATTTGATCATAAGGCACAACTTATGTAATCAGAGAAGTAGAATAGGAAAGAGAACTTTTAGCATATATTAGAAGTGGCACCCCATCCCTCCGGCTTAAGTGACAAGCAAACTAGCTTATGCATGACACCCATATTGCTCATTCACTGTTTGTCACCAGATAATGAGGATTTCTTACTGTTGGTTGATACACATCCTGTTCTGGGCTCAGTACCCCTCTTACTTTTCTAGCAGCACCAGTCTCCTATTCTCCCAACATCTGAAGCTGTTTGAAACTCATTTTACATCATTTTACATCAAATGTACTGCTCTCTCTCCACTTACTGGCAATAATAGGCTAAATATATCAGTTTCTCAAAAAAACAAAAACAAAAGCAACAACAACTACAACAAAAGAAAACAAATTTTAATTGAGTAAGTCTGAAAGTCTATAGAAAAAGACTTGTTGAAAGTATTAGTGGGTTGCTTCTTTTTTGGAGACATAGAGATGCAAACCTTGGTGAATGAAACCCTTATCCTCCTTCTGGCTAGGATCCAGAATTACAAAATATTCACACAGTGAGTTTATGTGATGCCCTAACAAATACAGAAGATCTGAAAAGCCAAGACAGACAACCCAGGATGTCCTACAAGTCAGTACATTATGTTATACTTATTCCAGAACACTCATAAATACACACATAAACAGACACATACACATAGAGTTCTTGTAAAATTGAGTAAATTGCTCTTATTTTAGTCAAAAAGGACCGTTATTTTTCTAGTTACTTATAGACATCCTTAAGCCTATATTTTACCAGTGTGAGTAAAAAGGCTTTCAATTGAGGAAGAAAAACTCAAAATATCAACATATTTGTCCATTGAAAAGAGAAAGGTATATACACATGTGTGGGTTGGGGGTTGGAGACATTGATATTTGAATCCAGAGGTGGGAGTTGAAATTAATGGGTTCTAAAATACCTGAAATATGACTAAAATTGATCATCAGATTATTTTAAAAAATTTGTTCTTATGTATAAATTCTGCTCCCTAATTAAGTTTATTAATTTAAAAAATGTTGCCTCCTCAGTAAAATTCTTTATATTAAAAAAGTTTGTTGAAGCTAAGAAAAATTATCTTTCATTTTTTCTTTGATTTCCAAGGCTAATAGCTAATTTATTCTTAAAAGGGAAACTCTCAAATAGATGCACATGTGCATACACACACACACACCCACACACACACTCACACACATACACGTACTTTTCTTGTTTTAAGAAGTTTGTGAGTGCAGACCCATATTTGAAAACACATAACTTTAGTTTAAAAGTCATTTTAGTTTTATATTTTATGTGTATGGGTATAGCTTTAAATTGTATTCTGGTTATTTTCTATGGATATTTCATGTGGTGTTGGAATTACTCACAGGCCCATCACCAGAAGGAAGATAAACTCATGGAAATAGAGTCATATCATTGACTACTCCCCCAGCAATAAAAAGGAATGAACCACTGACACATGAACCAACACAGATAAAACCAAAAGTCATGCTGAGTGAAAGAAGCCAGATTCAAAACTAATCTGTTATAGAAGTTAAAACAGGCTACTTCTGGAAGAGGCTGAACATTTGACTAAAAAGAACATGAGGGAATTTTCTGGCTTGGTGAAAATTTTCTATATCCTGTTATGATTACATAAGCATATTCAAAAAACCGAACTGAAGACTTAAGATACCTGCAGGTTATTGCAGAAGTAAACATATAAAAAATTGGAAGGAAATGTGACAACATGGTTGCATGTTCTATTATCACTCAGTTTTCGTCTGTTTTTATAACTTTTGGTTTTTTCTAAATTTTTAAATGAAGAAGAATCAATATTTATATATTTGTAACTATAAACATTTATGCATACATATATACACATACATATTTATAACTATACATTTGAAGCACATATTTGATCAGAGAAAGTAAGATATTCAGTTTTTACTGCTAGGAAAAAATATATAAGGGCTTACTACAAGACATGAATAGGGAAAAGTGGAGGTATCTGATTATTCACAGCCTTTGGAGTTTAATTTTGTTGCTGTTGTTTGCTTTTTCAGTTTTTGTAAAAAGGTCTCCTTCTAACCCTCTAATCTAATACCTAAACCTCTATTCAGTTCTCTTCTGTAAATAGACTCAAGACCAGATAACATAGCCTATTGTATAGATTAGTTAATTATAGTTATTAAAAATGTCAAGAAAAAAAGAGGGACGTATAGAGAATAGAGAGATGATGAATAATGGAAACCATAATTAGCTCAGAAGTTTGTTTTAAGAAACTATGGAGATATAAGAGTATCAAAAGAAAGATGCAAAATCAAGAAAAGATTTTCAGAGTGTGTTTCATTTTTAACCAGAGTAACTATATCAACAACTATATTTTTTACCAGTACATTTTGAATAAAAGAATCAAATAAAATTGAGAGGTTTTCTAACTATAGAAAATTTTGTAAAATTACTAGAATTTATTGCTCTTGGACCCACCTGTTTTTTGGTCCTTAGCTACTTGCCCATTGGCAAGTCTGGCCACCACATTCATCTTATTCACCACATTTGTCCTGTCTCTAATAACCAGCTTTCTTAGCCTCTCCAGAGCTAAGGTTTTAATTCTGCTTATCTTTTTATATTCACAACCCAGCACCCATGTCCAGTGCAACCCAATGTATGAAAGCCAGTTACTTCCACCATATCTGGGCTTGGACTACACTGTGGGATGTGGGATCTTGATTCCCTAGCAGCTACTCAGAAAGATGCACATTCTAGAAGTTTATTCTTCATAGAATAAACTCTGTATAATGGGTAAAAGGAGATAAGAAGGGAATGGCAGATTAATCCATTTTCCCTCTTCATCCTGAGAGGTTTTTTTCAAGCTGCAATAGTCTACATGGTAGTTCTGGAAGACATCTTGCCAGAGCAGGTAACCTACTGGTTTTTTTGGAAACTGAGTCCACATTTTCAAACAACTCTTTCTTTCTTACTCTCTCGCTATTGGACTGTACAATAATGCTTATGTGCATAAGATTTGTCTCAAGCTTTGTTTTCTAAGGAAACTTGGTGAAGACAATAAATAAGCAACAATAAACCCCAACTATAATAAGATGATACTAAGTCCCTTTAGGTGACTGTTATGAAATAAACTTGTTTGGGGAGGAATCTCTACAGGGTTAGAGGAGATTGAGCATAATAGGCATAAAATATTGGCTCAGGTTTAGTTTTCTCTTTGAGTTATGAAGATGCTTAAGTGTCTATCACCATAGTAATGTAGCAATTATGTGATTTGCAATGAAATTTATATGCATCTGACATCATATCACATATGTGATAATGCACATGTTAGACACTGTATTTGCTTGTGAAAATAGCTAAGATAAAAGTTGTTCTCACAGAACTCACAATTATTATCAATGTTATATAGTTAAGCCTAATTAATGATATGAAGATAGTATTAATTAAGGTATGATTAATTTTATTTGTTATACCAATATGTAAAATAACATATTATATGTATTAACTGATGTTAATGCATAACATCAGGAGATTTGAATTATATTCGCAATTCTCTTCTTGGAGTGGCTAATAAAAAAGACCTTGAAGAAATCACCTAGCTTCTCCAGTTCTCATTAATTAATAAAATCAATGAGTTGAACTATATACATAGAAAGGCCTAATGTTGTCAGATACAATATTAAGAGTCATTATTTGGGACAGTATAATAGAGTACACAGATGATGGCCAAAGATCAGCAAGCTTTTCCTATCTCCGTGTAGCTGCCTGCTATAAAAGAATTGATTGCATTCAGAAATACTTCAAGAATGCTCAGTAAAATAAAAGAGGTCAATGATCATTATGCTTGTTCTGGGTAATTAAGGCCATGAAGAATACAAATAAAATGTGAGATTTATTCATTAGCTCATGCAACACATATTTGTTGAATATCTACTGTGAGATAACTTTTGTATTTGATATGGATAATACAGTAGTTTACAAGAGAGAAAGAGGTGTCCTACTCAGTTAAGCCACTCACACATACTTGACCCAAAATGGAGGCAAATGCCCTTGGGAGTTGTTAGTTGTGGAAGGAACAAGAGAGCTAGAACTTTTAGACTAACAGTGGAATTTGTGATTCTATACACTCTTCCAGAAAGGTTGAAAAATCAAGCTGTAGAAAAGGCAGTCTGGAATTCAGGAGCGACCCTCTCAATCTGTTCATCATCTCTTCTGCACACTGTGTTTTGGCATCCTTCTCCCTCACTGCATCTGGTTTACTCCACAAGGGAAGAAACATGGCAATTGAGGGCTGATGACTTCCATCTCTTCCTGTAAAGCCACTGGCAAGAGACTGATAAGCAGCATCTTTTTGTCTTTTCTCGCAGACCACATATCTTGGAAAAAGAGATAGTGTCACAACTTGGCTCAGGTCTACATCCAAGACTAATTAAATTCAGTCACAGATTTATCAACTTGTCCAGGGCTGGGTCTCTGGCCAATCAGAATGGACACAGATAGCACTGGAGAAGTTCCTGGAGAAGGTCTGTCTTACCACAGTTTTCTAATTCCTAGCTCATGGTGCAGTCCAGGGAGGACAAGAAAGGGTCACATAAGCCAAGATCTAAGTAGAGAATGTTGGGAGCATTGAATTTCAACACTGCCTTCCAAAAACTGATCATACTTTTTAGAAATCAGTGTTAGTAAAACAGTATTCTTCTGGGGTATAAAGTAATAGATTGAGAAAATATATTTTATTTGGTACCTAATAACAAGTATCAAATATACACAAATGAGTATTGGGTTTGTTAGTATTTTCACTTTCTTACATATGTTTATTTTTAATAGTCACTAGGTGGCAATTTTGGGGCCAAAAGGCACAGTATCTGATTATTAGTGTAGTTTTATGATCTATTAAGTTTGCAGTTCATAATGGAAAGATAGTTTTATCTGGGGAAATTAGCTATATGAGCTAGTTTTTTTTTTTTTCAAATACATCTGTTTTTATAAGGTTGACTGACTATACAATCCAAAGGCAGATAACTTAGTGTTCTTTAAATGTTATTTGACTAATATTCATAATTATTAAAAGCTTCCTACATTTTACCTTAAATTCTTCACTTCATAGGATTTCAACAGCTTCTTTTTGATCACTAGGAGTACTGCAGCATAGTTATAGAAAATGTTTGTCTCATTAAAATTTACCCTACTGCAAGTTCAGAAGATAGTGAGTGTATGTATAATTTTATTTCCACTGGGTGATTTTTGTAATGTGTATGAGCCATTCTCTCTAATGGAAAGTGCAATAGGAAGGTACTTTAAATAGGCATTAATCCTCACAATACATTTGCAAGTTAGGTAAGCAACATGAAGCGTGGAGCCATAATAGGCGTTATCCACATTCATCCACCTTCACAGCCCACAAAACTAGAAATCACATATAATGACAACAAAAAAAAAGACATTTGCAGAAGGAATAGCAGGGGTAGTTGTGGTTTTATTTCCTTTCTGGTTGTCATAGAGAGATGAGGCAAAAGGAAAGCACAAAGCTGTACATTTTAGAAAAAGTAGCAATAAATTAAAATAACACAAAGCAACACAAGATAATTGTCATGTAAAAGAATAAATGACGTCTTAGACTATTTTTCCAGATAAGGGCAACTGGATATTGACATTACAAAAAATACCTCCTCTGATCCTCTTGTTACAAAGCCTCCTCTCCTCTGTACCTTCATTGACATAATAACTTGTTCTTACTAAATGAATCAGTGGAGATAGAGCATTAATTTATTTGGGTGGAAGCTGAAAATCTATCAAACACACACACACACACACACACACACACACACACAAACCCAACCAAAGCAAACAACAGTAGCAAGAATATGTCTTTGAGATTGTCAATACTTCCATGAAGAAAGGATTCCTGCATATCTTACTTGCATAGAAGATACAGAACTTCCACTGAATCTCCAAAAAATGATGTCCTCTTATTGAATAGTTTATTTTGTCCATTTTGGACACTGAACATATTCTATAAACCTCATAGCAGATATTTGGAATCAATTAGAACATAATCTGTTTAAAACATATATGGAATATAGATAGGCACACATTAACACTTAAATAATGAAAATAGAAACTTGGTAAATTAGCCTGTATTTGCATTAGGCCAATCACCAGGTTAAAAATAACTTTGTGGGTTTTAAAAAAAAAAGTTAATGTTTTTTTATTTTTGAGAGAGAGAGACAAAGTGCAAGTGGAGTAGGGTCAGAGAGTGAGAGAGGTAGACACAGATTCCAAAGCAGGCTCCAAGCTGTCAGCACAGAGCCCAACTCGGGGCTCAAACCCATGACCCCTGAGATAAAGACCTGATCCAAAGTCAGACACTCAACCATCTTAGCCACCCAGGCATCCCTAACTTCGAGGTTTTCAGCCACCTTCACTTCTCAACAGTGTTGAGAATTTGCCAGAATTCTTGATTAGGCAACAATGAGTCAGTAAGCCACTAAATCAATGTTCAATCTATACTTATTTATCTACTATGTGATTTTAGTGTATATGTTTATTAATGCCTACTCTTAAATAGTAACCTTAGGTTATTTATGATATACTATAAGCAATATTAATTCTTTAGTATTTAAGGTGATTGTGCATTTACGTAATTTTTGATTAGCCTACACACGAAAGTTAGTCATTACCACATTTTTTTCTATACTTCTTTACATAAAATAAGGAATAGACTCCTTGAATATTTTTTCTGTCTTTTTCCATCATTAGAATGAAGTGAGTAAGTGCTTAGACAGACAGTATAAAAAATGGAAGTCCAAAAAAATCCCTTCACTATCTGTACCTTGCCTTGGCATACTGCTCTTGCTGATTCAACAGAACTTTAATTTCAAAGACAAACTTCAAATGTCTATCAAATATTTCAAGGACAGAAGAGAAGACCTTTAAAATGTCATTCTTTTATAATAAGTATTTAAAGCTTTATGCCTATACCAGAATATTAATTAAAATGTTGTAATCTATACATATATATCAGAGAAACTTTTTACCAGAAGAGAAGAATTTCTAGAAACAGGAACTGAATAAAAAAGATGAAATAGTCACAATATTCCTAAAAAAATTATGTCTATTGACAGATATGTAATTGTTCATTTGATGTCAACTTCCTCCTACAATTTTTCTACTTATCTTTTAATATTGTGGAATTTTAAAACCTCATCAAAATATTCCAAAGTCATCAGTTTCCTAAAGCACATTCAAAATTTGCAGAGTAAAATACCACACAACTTTTAGCACCATCAGTATAAAATCTGTTATAGATACAATAATATGGATTTTGTATGGTCAGTTTGAGATTGTTTACATAAAGATACTGTTGTTCTTGTTTGTCCCTCAAAAGTCTTGTAAAACATTAGCATAATTGTTTATATTTAGTGCAAATTTGGTTTTGGAGCAGTATAGTATATGTGACAGGCAGAGATTGTTGATTTCATTTAACTCTAAGAACCTTAATTCTTTACACACTGCTTCTTGGCTAGATGAAAAAGCAAAGTGATCACTGCTATCTGAGGAATACCTGAGGAAGACCAATCAAGCTTCAAGTGTACTGCTGAATTCAGCCCTGAAGTGCCAGAGAACCTCACTGGAGCATGATGGATGGGATCATGTCAAGTGGTAAGACTGCAGAGTGTTTGGGTAGACAGAGGCCCAACCTTACTTCTCCAAGGGAACTTTAAGCACAAGCAACAGAGTTACTTCGATGTTTGTCTTTTTCTGAGAAAAGAAAAAGCCCAGTGCATCTGAAAACACATTTAGGTCTCCCTGATTCTATGAGTTTGCAGAATAGGTAGACAAGTCCAACAGAGGTGGCTGATCATAACTCTTTTAAATATGGATTACAAAGCTGTCAGCTGATGCTCCCCCGGGGAATGGGGGGTGAAATGCAAACAGATTCAGTGCTAAAGAGGAGCTCTACCATAAGCTAGTTATTTTTAACTTGATGTTCATTAAACAAACAAACAAATCAATCAGTGTCTGGTGAGAACCAGGAGATCTAAAATTAAAGTGATGGAACATAAATCAGAAAAGGATAACATCTAACAACATATTGTAGAAAAGATGCTGGGAGATAGCATTACTGAGATTTGTTGTGCAAGCAAGTAAAGGAGGGAAATAAATAAGAATTGCTAAATATTTCCATGAGGAGAACAAAGAATTGTGCGCAAAACTATGGAGAATTTTGAATGCTATGTTCAAGTGGAGCTTTATTCCCACGTAAATAAATGTTTTAAGAACTCTTTTTTTTTTTCCTAGCCAAATTTTGGCTCTTACATCCCTTGAGAGTCCCTGTTTCTGAATCTGAATACCCATTACTCCTCTTTCCTTGAAAATCAAATACTTTCTGTCCACTTACTCAAAGTCTATTCCTTAAAGTTTATTTCAAAATTGTCATTTACATCAAGCCAACCTCAAACATTCCGATCAACAGAAATCCACCTCTTTGAAAATTTTAGTTGTTACTCTGTGCCCTCTCTCTGGAACTTCTTTTTCTTATTTCCCTTTGAATTGTTCGTTATCTCTGTATGTGTGAGCTCTGTTTTGGACATGTTTGCTTAAAGTGTTGGCATGCCATCCAGGTGAAGATGTCAGCAGACAACTTCCCACATGAAGATAAAACTCCAGAGGATGTTTAGAGTCAGAAAGCAGGCTGTGTCTCAAATTCAAGTCCAAACAAAAACTGAGTGGATTAGATGGATTGCAAAAAAATAAATTCAGAGAAATGCAGCAGAAAGCTCATAATTTCTGTCCTTCCAAAGTGGTTTTCCCTGAGATGGTAAGAATCAGCATAAGAATGCAGAAGTCTGGGCCATGAAGGATATTGAAAATCTTGCCTCAGGGACCAAAGTTCTTGGCCATCAGCCATGTGGAAGTTCTGCCTTCAGTGTGGGAGGGCTGACAGGGGAATAGAACTTGATAAACTCCTTTGGGAGAGCACAACACTCATCCTCAAGAGATAATTTGCTTAAGTTTCAACAAGAGCAGGAACTAGACTTTAATCTTATTATCTGAGAATGTGTGCCTTTTTGTTACTTTGTAATATCTTTTAGAGGATTGAAGAAATCAGCATTGACTTCCTACATGAGAAAAGTAAACAGTAACAAGATTTTGTGCAAGGAACCTGCACGTAGAAGTTGCTGGAATTTTTTTTTTCTTTGTTACCCCTCATTCAAACCAGAGTGGAGGTGGAGGTGGGAATCACATTTAATTTTGCAGTTTCACTTAGAATTCTGAAACAATTCAAGAACAGGAATTTAATCAGCAAAAGCTATGAAACCAACACAGGCCATAGGTGTTTCTTATGTAATATTATCTGAAGTAGAAAATAATAAAGGGGCTTTAAAAATAATCCTGACAACTATCTTTCTCACAAAACTTAAATTTCTCATTTTTTCCCTATAAACAGGGGCACATAAATGCCTACTGATGGATTTAGAGTCTGAGCAGTAATAAGATAGCTCCCTGGTTAAGGTTAAGCATTGGTCTAAAACACCCCCTCAACCTAATATGTGAAATGGACAGACATACCAGGTCCTGTGGTTTGTCCTGAGTGAGGGTAGAATAAGGCTAGGCAAAATGTGGAGAATAAGAATAAATCTATCCATTTTCTAAGTGCTGACTCTGCCGGACGTTTCACTTGCATAATCTATAATGCTCATAACTACCCTGTGAAGTTGATAGTATTCTGGATTTATGGATAAGAAAACCACAAGTCTGGAGGTTAATTAAGTTGTTGGAGGTCACATATTGAGTAATTAGCAGTAGTTGAATTTGAACCCAGGTGAAGAAATAGATTTCATCCTGGTCTACATCTGTCCTGCTGGACCTTTGAAACATCAAGAATGCTGACCCTGTAAAATCCTTTGATCAGAGAAATCTCTGCAAAACTTCCACCTGGATTTTCATCATTATTTATAATGGTGGAACAAGCAGGCACTTAACTAGATGCGGCAGAAGACATGAAGGAATCAGAAAGCTACTAAAACCAAAAGTGAAAATGTCCAGGTAGATTCCTGAGTTGTGAATTATGCAGAGCAGCAGTGATAACAATCAGTGCGCTGAGAATGTGAGGGCAAGGCTGTTCCTCCTGCACTGAGAAGGCTTCAGAATCTCTGACTGTTACTCCTACCTTCAGGCACATCGTCTTGGCTTCCTTTGGCTCCTTCAGGTAGCATATTTCCTAAGTTATTAGGAACTGTATTTGTTTTCTGCAGCCACCACAACAAAGTATCCTGAGTTGACACCTTAAAACAAAAGACCTGTGTTCTCTTAACAGTTTTGGAGGCCAGAAGTCTATATCAGTATCACCATCAGGATCACCACCAGTGGCCAAGATCAAGGTGTTGGAAGGATCACATTTCCTCCAGGGACTCTAGGGGAGATTCTGCTCTGGTTTCCGGGGGATGCAGCACTTTGATCTCTGCTTCCATCTTCTTACCACCTTGTCTTCTGTGTGTGTCTTTGTGTGCCTCCCTTGTAAGGATACATTTGATGGTGTGCAAGATTCACTGGGCTCATCGAGGGTAAGCTCCATTTTTCAAGATCCTTAACTTAGTTACATCTTTTGACCCAGAAGTTAATCTTCACAGGTTCAGAGATGAAGGTGCGGACATATCTTTTAGGAGGACATCATTCAGTCCACTATAGTAACCAAAGGACAAGTGGACACTTGGTCAGTTTGATTTGAATAACATATGATTTACTTTGTCTTTTTGGCACCTACTACATTCTTTTGATTGAAAAGTAAAATTTAAAAAATTTAGTTAGGTATAATTCATTAGGAAATACAAGTTGAAGGTGGAACACAAAACTCCTTCAGATTAGAGTTCTCATCCTTGGAGACCCAACCCTTCCAAGGGTTGTGAACTAGTGGTAGATTGTATTTTCATATGGCCACATTATCCAACAATAAGAAGAAATTTACAAACAAAGTTTTGTTAAATAAGTCTCAAAAGTAAGCGCTTACATAGTTTGGGCATAAAATAACAGGTTCAGTCAAATGAGTAAGTGTAATTATTATATGCATCATGGAGAATATTCTCAGAAATCATGAAAAAAAATCAAGTTTAAAAAGTTTGCAATCTACTTTCCACACCCAGAAGGAGGGACTTTAAATGTATAGACATTTTGTAATAATATTCTCTTCTACATCTATCAAGAGTTCAGAAAATAATTTCTCTAACACATACTTTATTCATTCATTCATTTATGTTTATTTACTTTTGAGAGAGAGTGAGTGAGTGAGTTAAGGAGAGGAAGAGAGAGAAGGAAGACAGAGGATCTGAAGCAAGCTCTGTGCTGAGAGCAGAGAGCCCAATGCAAGGCTCAGACTCACAAAATGAATGATCATGATCTGAGTAGAAACCAAGACTCAGATGCTTAACTGACAGAGCCACTCAGGTGCCCCTCTAATACACACTTTTGTAAAATAGCTATTAACTTTTTAAGTCAATTTTACTCCTTTGGTTTTTGCCTGAATTTTAGCAGGTGATTGGCACAGATATATCAACAGTGAACAAAGATAGTGACAAGGGGATGTGTATAAGAGGACAGTGGAGTCCCCGGAGCTTTGTTCCTGGGAGGCATAACTTGTTGGAGACAGAAACAGAAGAAAGTGAAGTCTACAATCCCAGGGGTAAAGTAATGATTAATATGACAAGAGTTTACAGAGGGAAATTATGCAGATAACATCAACAGTGATAATCTGGTAGAATATTTTATAAACATTAATTCAGACCCAACTCAGAACCAAAGTGGAAAGAACTGATTGGAATCAAAGCAGCACAGTTCTGCTGTTCCCACCATAAACATAGACAAGGATTCACAGAAATTTTGCTGTTCCTGGTATTTTGATTAATACACCTTTCAATCTTTTGAAGTGTTACAAAAGGCACTTCAAAATGCAAATTGTTATTCTGTTTTTAGAATCCCAGGAGGAATATTATAAAAACTTGTGTCTTATCAAACTTTACATGGTAAGAGGAATAAAAATGAGGTCTGTTTTAAGTTTTAAAGAAGAAAAATCACAAATACAAATTGGGACTCTCTTCCTTGAACGTACTGAGTTCTCTACAAAATTTTACATTTCTACACATGATTTTTATTATATATACATTACCATGAGGTTGTGTTTTGAATTCTATACATTTGAAAACATAGGATGTCAAGGTTTTCAATAAAATGTTTCTCTCTGCTGACACCTTGATGTGGATATCTGCTGGGGTAGTCTTTGTATACTGTGTTCTGGAATTCAAATAATAACAATAACAGTAATAATAGCAGCAGTAATAAATTTAGTACATATCATGCTTAGAATGAACCAAAGTTTGTTATTTTTTAAAGTTTTTTACTTACTATTTATTTTTGAGTGGGAGAAAGTGGGAGCAGGGGAGGAGCAGTGAGACAGAGAGAATCTCAAGCAGGCTCTGTGCTATTAGCACAGAGCCTGATGTGGGGCTAAAACTCACAAAACTGTGAGATCATGACTTGAGCCAAAACCAAGGGTCATATGGTTAACTGATTGAGCCACCCAGGCATCCTGAACCAATGTCTGTTCTTGCCAGAGTTCAGCCACAGCAGGTCCAGGGGTCCCTAAAGGATGGACAGTGTCAGCGAGAGAGGGATGAGAGAGCCCCAAGAATCTTTCTGGTCACCCCGCAAGCATCTCCCCACTGTCTGAGACTCAACTTTATGTTATGATTAAGTGTCTGGGGGACGGCACCGAAGTGGCATTCTGATGATAAATTCTTTGATCAGTAAAAACTTTCCAGAACATTGATATGCATAGGTGTATGGGGAGCAGCCCAGAAGTTGTATTTTGATGATAAATTTCATTGATATGTAAGAATTTCCCAGAACATAGATTTGTAGAAGACTCATGCATAGCCTTTATCAATAGTGATTGAGGTAGGTGATTTAGATGTTTATCCTATGGGGAAGGAAGGTATCTCTAGCATTCAAATACAAGACAATGTTTATAGGATAGCAAAGGCAAATTTAGTTTTTTGTGAGCAGGGGTCAATAGCCTATTTGCTTAAGGGAAAGTATTAAGAAAAACAGGTTTTTCAGGAAACACAAATGTTTGCTCCCATAGTAACAAAAGAAGAAATGTCTACAATAGGTTCCTTCACAAGAGGCAATCAGCATATCAAGGCCAGAATAAGTCACTCCTAACACCAATCAGCAAGGTGCCTTGGGATTCGGAGCTCAAGTAGAAACAATTGAATATAGGTGGATATTGGTTGTCATCTGAAGGTAAGAGCCATCCAAACTCACCTTAACCTTAGTTTTCTCAACTAGTGAGTTCAGAAATGGTTCTCAACATGTTCTAAAACATTTACAGAAAGGATATAATCTTCAAAGTAGTCTACAAAGTATGACTATGCTATTTTGCAGCACAGAGAAAACTGAGGTATGGATGCATATTTGAAGAAAAATATCATTTAGGAAAAACAATTGCCAAAATTCACTACAAAATCAAGTCAATTGATCTTTGCTAGTGTTATAGTTCCTGTCAAGTTTCAAGTTGTTCCAGATATTTTACTTTATTCTTTTAAGTTTATTTCATTATTTTAAGAGAGACAGAGAGAACATGAGCAGTGGAGAGGCAGAGAAAGAGGGAGAGGGAGAGAGGGAGTATTCCAAACAGGCTCCATGGGACTCATGCAGAGAATGGGATATAAGTTATCCTGTATAGAGCCCAACATGGGACTCAAACTATGAAAACAAAGAGATCGTGACCTGAGCTGAAATTAAGAGTTAGACACTTAACCAAGTGAGCCACCCAGACATCCTCACCCCAGATATTTTCAAATAAACTAATGTAATAGCAGAAGTGACTTGTCTACAGCATATAATTTTTAGTACATAGTTACTAGTGCCAGTCTGATTCTTAAATATTACAGAATGTTTATTTACTTTGAGAGTGGTAGGGGTAGAGAGAGGGAGAGAGAGAATCCCAAGCGGGTTCCACACCGTCAGTGCGGAGAGTCAGATGCTTAATCACCCAGGCTCAGGCTGATTCTTGAATTTAATTTTGGATTAATAAAAACTTTGCAGCTTATACATTAATTATAATTAGAGACAATAGTCACTTAAGCAATTTTTCTCCAAGTCTAATATTTAAACAAATTCTAATGGCATGAAAGAGCTGAGTATATTTTCATCTCTAAGGGATATGTTGATGTGCAGATAGAAATATTATATCTACATCTCCATTTATATATCTGGAGACAAAAAGAAACAGAAAGATGAAAGACAAAGGACAAAACTAGAGACAGAGGCACAAGGAGTCCAAGAGAGCTATCAATTCTTGAACTTTTATAGTAAAAACCATTTTTAGACAAAGCAGTCTAATTGTTTAATTGATTAACTAAAATGTCACAAAGAGTGAGACTCAACAAAAGTGATTCATGTATGTCTCATTTTCTTTTAATCAGCACATAAACATTCACTTGATAAACTTTTGATATAAAGCCAACTGCTTCCCTTTGATGTCACAATTGAATTGAGTCACAATTAAAGTTCTAAGATGTCTTTCATTTATAAACTATACACATAAAAAATAGCATAAAATTTTGGCTTGGAAGTAGAATTCCATGTAGTGGAATGAAAACTTTAAAAGATAGCAATTTAATGCTCTTAATGCTAAATATTTATAGCATAGTATATGTTCCCAATTTTGGCTGCAGGTTTTCGAATTTATATTTTAATATTATGTTAGTCATTGAGTTTCATTTGGAAAAATACAAGCCCCAAACACAAAGGTGTATAAACATATTAAAAGAAGGTAATTATTCCATAAGTGAATATTCCTGGAATTCATATGGAAAGGTATAGAAAAAAAGGAACATTTCAGGTCTTAGGTGCTTGAAACCTGTAAGGGATCAAAGTTTTAAATTATTGGCTTAACTATTAAGTTCTATAATCAAAATGAAAATTCTCCATAATTAATAATATGACAATGAAATATCAAGATAGTCAGCCTAAACAAATAAGATATAAATTTACAAAGTACAGTATATGTTTAAAAGTTTTCCAGTTAATGGGGCACCTGGGTGGCTCTGTTGGTTAAGCATCTAACTTCGGCTCAGGTCCTGGTCTCAGCTTTCAAGGTTTCAAACCCCGATTCATGCTCTGTGCTGATGGAGCCTGCTTTGGATTCTATGTCCTCCTCTTCTCTGCCCTTCCCCTGCTCATGCTCATGCTCTGTCTCTCTCTCAAAAAAAAAAAAAGAAATTTAAAAAAATTTCCAGTTAAGTAAGTAATCTAAAAAATAGGGGAAAAAATGAAATCCTGCAGAGTACAATGTAATACTAAAAACTATGATCCCCTCAGTCAGACTGCTTCCATCCAATTCAAGATTAAAAACATATCAGCTACAAACATATGAAATAAAATGTTCAATCTCACTGCTCATTAGAGAAATGCAAATTAAAACCCCAATAAGATATTACCTCCCACTCACTAGAACAGCTACTATCAAAAACCAAGAAACAGAAAATCCCAAGTGTTCGCTGGGATGGGGAGAAACTGGAACCCTCCTCCACTGCTGATGGGATTGTAAAATGGTATAAACACTATGGAAAAGAGTATGGAGATTACTAAAGGAAAGAAAAGAAAATTAGAACTACCATGTGAACCAGCAATCCACTTCTGGGTAAATACTCAAAGGAACGGAGAGAGGGTCTTGAAGAAATACCTGTATACCCATGTGCATAGCACCATTATTCACAATAGCTAAGAGGTGGAAGAAAAAGTCCATAGATGGATGGCTGGATAAATGAAATTGGGTATATACACACAGCTGGGGGGAGCTTTTTCTCTACCCTCTTATGTTTTTGATTGGGGGTCTGAAAACTGAACTGGCTAAAGACGAATTAGCAAGAGAAGAAACAGACTTTTATTCATATACACACGCAGGAGTTCAGAGAAAATGTGCCTGAAGAAAGTGGTTGGGGCTAGGGTTTCCATACCATCTTTTTTTTTCTTTTTTAAGTTTATTTTTATTTATTTTGAGACAGAGAGAGAGAGAGCACATGAGCAGGAAAGGGACAGAGAGAAGGAGAGAAAGAGAAACCCAAGCAGGCTCTATACTGCTAGCATGGAGCCCGATGCAGAGCTCAATGTCATAAACTGCAAGTCCATGACCTGAGCTGAAATCAAGAGAGGGGCTCTCAACCCAACCGACTGAGCCACCCAGGCACCCTGATTCCATAGCACCTTAATAAGAAAAAAGGAGGTGAAAAAAGGTACTGAAAATAAATGACTTCTTAAAGGGAGAAGAATGGGAGAGGGAGAAAAGGAGCTTAAAGAAAGAACAAAATACTTTTGACAAAGATGAATCAGCCCTTAGGAGAACAGGGTGGAGATGTGATAATTTTGTGACCATGTATATCTGTTTATGTTTGATGCAGACTTCTCTCGGGTGATGAGTTGATTTTCTCTGGTTGGGAAACTTATGGGGAGACGATTCATGAAGAATTAAGATCTATTGGAAGGTGTTGTTTTCAGGCAGTTAAAGGAATTCAGAAAAAAATCATCCTATTCTCAAATGTCTTTAGCTCAAAAATTTAAGCTATCGTGGTGTCTTCTGGACTACTTTAATACAGGGGAATACTACTCAGCATTAAAAAGAAAGAAATCCTATCACGTGCTGTACCATGGACGAACCTTGAGGACACTATGCTAAGCGAAATCAGCCAGTCACCAAAAGACGAAAACCATAAGATTCCACTTCTGCCAGGTCATCTAAGGTCATCAAATTTACAGAAACAGAAAGTAGAATGATGTCCACCAGTGAATGAGAGGAAAGAAAAAAAGGCAAATTGTCATTCAATGGGTAAAACTTTCAGTTTTATGAGATGAAAAAATTCTGGAGATCCACTTCACAACAACATGAATATACTTAACACTACTCAACTGGACATTTAAAAATGGTTAAGACGGTAAATTTCATGTTATGTGGGTGTTTTTTCTTTTTACCACAATTAAAACAAAAACCAACCTATCAGCTAGATGACTTTGACTAAGACACACTCCTTCTCCCAACCTCAATTTTTGTTTCTGTAAAATGGTAATTATGGTAATAGCTCTGGCAAGTTAAGTAGAAAAACTGAGATGATAAATGTAGAAGACTACATGCAAGCCCTGTCCTACATAAACATAAGAGAAAACAAAAAGGAATTCTAGAAGATGAGAGAGCATGGGACAAGCTGAGGGCAAAATGGAGGCTGGCACCCCCCCCACACACACACACCCCACTAGGTGGAATATTGTTCCTAGGTGTGATGTTCCTCAGATACTTCTGGCTGCCCAAGAACAAAGGAAAGGGGTTTTAGTGCTTGCCAGGATGATGTGGGAAACTAAGGCAAATAAAAAATTAAATTCTCTTACTGCCTACAGCCCCTTGACAAGTCCTTGAAACTGTCAGAATGACCTCCCTCTAGGAGTTCATCTGCTTTGATGACACTTTACTAAGGGCAAAAGGGAATCTTAGCTTGACATTATTCCAATCTTGAGGATCTTGTAAGTCTACTTCCTTCTCTCAGCTGCCCCAGAATATATGCTGGCAGTCATACTCCAAGCTTATGGCCCTGATATGAGTCTGAAGGGTCTCATGACCTTGAGGTTTCATTAACTGGTAAGAAATGGCATTTCCCTAGCAACAGCTAGCCTCTCAAGGTCCTGGAAACCTTGCTTTCAAAATACCTTAGAGACTTACATTATCCTTGACCCCTCCCAATCTGAGGATATATAATGAGTTACCCATAATGACCCCAGTGCAGCTGTTCCTGTCCATGGGGTCCTGTCTCCATGTTTTAATAAAATCACCTTTTTGCACCAAAGATGTCTTCAAGAATTCTTTCTTGTCTCTCAGCTCCGGACCCCACCATCATCCCAGAACTTCATCATAGACATAAAGGCAAACTAATTAAATGATAGCTTGGCTTAAAATGGAATTCTTATAGTACAGAAAGAGTTTACTCAGATCATAAGTGTGTTAATGAATAATCCCTTTGCCTTCATGTGTTTGTTTACTTCTAGAATGAAAAGGCAATAAATCTTGGGACATTTCTAAGGAATTTCTTTTAATATCCATTGCTATTATGGAATTGATTTCCACAGGGATGCATTCTGGCCTCTGAACACCCTGGCCTGCTGACCTGCTTCTCACTTTTTTTTTCTTTACAATAAAGCAAACTTTGGCCTGAAGATTTTACCGGTTTTGGTGAAATAATCCAAAGCAAATGGGCAATGCTTTCTAGAATAGACCGGATTTAGTTAATCAACATTGGAAATTGCCTTGTTCAGTAAGACTTCAATTCAAAGAAAAAGAATAATGTGTTGGGGTGGGGATGGGAAGTTTTAACTAAGAAAAAGGAAATGGAAGATAAAAAGCTCTAAACTCTCCCTGCATAATTTGTCCATCTTCTCACCTGCTGTTTTTATCTTTTAATTTTTTATCTCCCTCATTATATCCTCATCAGGGAGCATTCCATGCTTCATTGCTTGATGCTATTAAAACTTAAGTTTAAAAAATAATTTTAAATCTCTTCCATCTGCATTCTACTTTCCTATCAGGAAACCAAGGTCGATTGGTATTTGAAGACAGCAGTGTGTGTGTGTGTGTGTGTGTGTGTGTGTGTGTGTGTGTGTGTGTGCGTGTGTATGAATGCACACACACACACACATACGTGTGCATATGAGTTTTCAAAGCTCAGATTGTTTGCTACATCTGGCCTCCTATTCCATAAGGACATATCTGATACACTGGAGATAAGTTCTGAATTAAATTTTACCTCTTTAAATATTTGGGAATTGATTGGGAAGGCAATTCACTGGAGAGGGAGAAAGTCCCATAGGAGTTGATCTCATTTACCTGGAGCCTTCATTTCTTAGACCATTTGAGATGCTAATTACAAATTGTTTTTGATTGTGCTGATGACCCTGGTAGTGACATGGGGGAAAGAAATCACCATCTGAATATATCTCTGTTCTAAATGAAGGTTACCTACTCAGAAACCCAGACAAGGAATAAATAGAGCAATATGCAGGCTAATTTTCTTTGTTTTCTTTGTATTTATATTCATACGCATAGAAAGGTAAAAGGGAACATAAAACAATAACACTTAAATGATTTCACTTTGATGGCTCCTTAGGTAGTAGATTTTCAAGGATTACGAATAATTGCTGAAACAAAGACATTTGACTCTGTCACTTAAAAGGACTCTGATTTTCAGAGTAGGAAGGTAAAAAGCATGGAATAGGAGTAGATGAGTCAGACCATGTCTAGCCATGTTTTGAGTCCCCTACTGTTAATTTAGTATTTTACTTTGAGTTTTGTTCCCTAAAAACTCTTAAATTCCTGAAACAACCCATCTTTCCATTTAAGTCCTAAAACATGAGTGCCTGATGTGGACTGAAGGGGTAACTTGAGTCTTGTGAAATCTTATTTATTAAACCAAAACCTCCTTTTGTGAAAGAAGTAGTTGTGTTTTTCCTGATGTCTCATTCATTGCCAGTTATCTTTTACCTACAGAAGCAACTGGCTAATCATCTAATATCCTTGATACCTGATGTGATAGTCTAATGTGTCTCTGCTTTCAAACATGAAAATCAACCTTTCAAAACCAACAATAGGTAAGCAGATGTCCAATAAATCCTTTACACTTTTGGGCTTGGGAAAAAAGAAGCCTCATCTTCACTTCCCTTCTATCATTTTAATATGGCTGAACAAAGGAACAAAGGCTCAGCGGCTCACAGCACTGTCATCTCTCTCCAATTCAGTGAAAGCATACATTTTCCAGGTTTCCTGGCAGTGCATTAATGAGGGAATTGTCAGAGGGAAAGAAGGAGTGAATACATGGTTCTCAGTTCCATATGTCAATTCTTTAGCTACCTACCCACTGTATTATGGCCTCTGGAAAATATGCTTTGGTTTTTAGTTATTGGTAATTTAGAGAACATTTATGTTTTCACTCTGTCATCTTTTTGACCCTCCTCAGCAATATCCATTTAGATTTTGGGCATGGAGTTACTTTCCTAATACTGTCCGACAGTTCCTCTTCTTCTCAAATGCAGATATATATTGGCAATGAGCCACCTCTAATTATTTCTCATTACTTTCCTCCTCCTTTTAGCATGTTCTTACTGTGTGGAGCTTTGCCAATTGCTGACAAAAGCCAAATTAAAAAAAAAAAAGAAAAAAAGGAGAAGATACTTTGATAGGTAATTTGTTTCAGAAACACAGTAGCACCATTCAAAGCTCCACTGGAGTTTTCTTGTTGCCAAAGATCATACCTGCTGCCTCCCATGCTAAACAAAGGAATCCTGCTTCTGCTTTGGCTTGTGCTGTTACAAACTCTGGAGGCTGTGGAGACAACTCAAGAAGAGAAAAGTAAGGCAAGGCTCTGCCCATTTATTTACATGCACATGTAATGAGAAGATGTCCCCATTCGTTTCTGAGCTCTGCAAGCCTTCACTTGTTATGGAAATAAAAAATCTATTTTCCTTCATTCAAGAAAAACATATTGAATACTTCCTTTATGCAAAGCACTAGGTTAGACAGTTGGAGATGAATCACCTACTAAAAGGAAACTGAATGCAGCTTATGCTGAGAAAACTTTTATAATATCATAGGAAGGATAATGGATAAATGATTATGATGATATGGAAGAGAAGGAAGAGCAGAGGAAGAAGAAGAAGAAGAAGAAGAAGAAGAAGAAGAAGAAGAAGAAGAAGAAGAAGAAGAAGAGAAGGAGAAGGAGAAGGAGAAGGAGAAGGAGGAGAAGGAGAAGGAGAAGGAGAAAGAGGAGGAGGAGAAAAAGAGGCGAAGAGGAGGAGGGGGAAAATCATCAAAGTAGTTGGTGCAATTATATACTTAGGAGTCCAAAGAGAAAAGGAAAGTTTCTAGATAGTGTTGGAGGAAACTGCTCTGTGAAATAAGTGGAATTTAATGTAGACCTTGAAGGATAACTATACTTAAGTAAAAGACAAAGGAGAAATACTTGCCCAACACAAGAATATGAAGGTGGCTTTGTAGAGGTTATATTAAACCTAGTCAGAATCAAGGTTGGTAGAAAAGCTAGGTATTATTGGAAGATAGAACTGGAGAAGTGCATAAGGACCAGATTATAAAAGACATCTCTTAAAATAACCAGGGGCATGGAATTTATTCAGAATACACAAAAGTTTACCTATGAGGTGGCCATGTCTGATCAGTACCTCAGAAGTATTACGAATGGAAAATAATGAACATATTGATGGTGATAGAGAGAGGTTCAGATACACAAGACACTATTAGCAGCCTTAAGGAGAAAAGAAGTGTTTAATCGGATAAGACTACAACAACAGGCTACTATAGCCTGCATGGCTCAAACTATAAACTTTTATTTTTCGCAGTTCTGGATGCCAAATACCTAAGATCAAGGCAATACCATATTTTGTGTCTGGTGACAGCATGCTTCCTGATTCATAGACATTGCATGTTCACATGGGGTATGGGGTGAGGAAGCTCTCCGGAGTCCCATTTAAAAAGGCCCATTCACGAGAATTCCACCTTCCTGATTTAATCACCTCCCAAAGACCTCCACCTCCTTATGCCATCACATTGGGGTTAGGAATTCAACATTTAAATTTTAGGTGGAACTCGAACAACTGATGGTTACCAAGGGGAAGGTGGGTGGGGGAATGGCTTAAACAGGTGATGGTGATTGTGGAGTGCTCTTGTTGTGATGAGTGCTGGGTGTTTTATGTGGGTATTGAGTCACTGAACTGTACATCTGAAATTAATATTTCCTTGCGTGTTGGTTAACTGGAATTTTAAAAAGAAAGAAAAAAAAACCTACACTGTGTATAAATAAAACTTCTTTCAAGTAAAAAAAAAAAGTGGACACAAACATTAAGTCCACAGTAAGAAATAAGTGTTCACAATTACTTGAGTCATGGTGACAGTGATGGGAAAGCTGAGCCGGATGAGCTTCCGCATTACTGGAAACTTTGGAAAGGATGCAGGCTCCCTTCTGTTATCTGATCCCAAAGCCTCTTTGGGAATCTCTGTTTCTACTCAAAGAAACAAAGGCATAGGACACTGGACAGGGCTACTTCACAAGAATTCACCAGCACCAAAATTCTCTGTGATACAGTTTATTTCCTACCTTCTGATATGTGTAGGCAAAACAAATTTAAAACAACTTTATCTAATTTAAGTGGTCAAAAAAAGGATGTGGTGGAATAAGTAACTCTGTTCACATATTTCCAAGATATTTTATATTTTATCCCTAGAACTCTACTTTGAAGGAAACCATCAATAGTTCGAATATGCCGTTCAAATAATCTAGTTGCCACAATGGGTCACAGATAATTACTACTTGGAAGGGAGGCTAAGTGGGCGGGCAAGGGTTAACTAAAGACCATGAACTCACAACCTTTTTTGTTTTATCCGCTTTGTAGAAAGAACTATTTTTGCTAGGTTATTCTTCATACATTTTCTCCATATCAATTTTTACTCTCAACCTGCTACCACAGTCCTTCCACTGGTAACAGGAATCATGAAAATGATATACTGCAGTATTAGCAGGAAAACTCGAAACTTGGCCAGTTAAATTATGTGCAGCACTCCAGGTGTCCTTGCACGGTTTGGAGACGATCAGCCTC
This sequence comes from Proteles cristata cristata, assembly GCA_017311185.1. Taxonomy (NCBI): domain Eukaryota; kingdom Metazoa; phylum Chordata; class Mammalia; order Carnivora; family Hyaenidae; genus Proteles; species Proteles cristata. The sequence goes on from JAESUZ010000127.1 coordinate 137,372, forward strand.
AGGGTCTAATCTCACAGTCTTTCATGTGAAGTCCGCACAGAAGAACTGTTCATAATGGAATATCGGTAGGGATTTTCTTATTACTGATGAAATAAACCAGAACTAGGACTCAAATTATTTCATGTATAATATGTTCTTTTCCCTTTCATTTTATCTGTGGTCTGAGGATGTGTCCTTGCTGGGTTTTTTTCCCCCAGAAAATGTAAGGACTTTCTGACCTGATATTCTTTTTCATTGATCTCCAAAAAGAAGCAAATGGTAAAAATTTATTACAGCGAGTCTTTTTAAGTGATATAGGATCCAAATTATGCACATATTATGAGTTAACCAAGGCAAAACTGTCATATATCAATTGAACTTATTAGTGGGAGATGAAAAAATATCAAACTTATTAAAAAGAAGTGACATAAATAAATGTGAAAGTATAGGAAGTGCATTTTAACACCTTCCTGATATTTTAAAAAACGTAATGATGTTTCTTAAGAATTACGAAGATATTTCCTATTATCTTATATAGTTAATGTGCTTGCCCATAAGTTTCTTCATTCACTTGTATTTATATTCATTCATTTTCAACAGATATTTTACATGCTTACAATAAGCCACACAGTGTCCCAGGTGCTAAGGAACAAGATGCATAAGCCCTAAAGGAGTGGAAAGACTTGTCAGAGAGCCAGAAAGTGAGAGAGATTTAAACAAATAGTTGTTGTCAGTACAGTAATCGGGGTATACATAAGTATGATGTTAGTTAAAAGAGGGAATGTTGTAATTTTAGCTCAATAAAAAAATTTTTTTTCCAGAGAAGATACCTAGATTCCAAATGGGAAGGCAGTTAAGACCTTGCTAATTAGACAAGAGGAATTCCACAGGGAAAGAAGTGCCTGCATGAAGTGGAAGGAAAGAGCTGGCAGGAGGAACTTACAGAGGTGTTAGGGTCTGGCGCTGGGTAGAGTACAGAAAGTAGTGTTAGTTGTTTTTCCTTTTACTGTTTATCTTAGCTCCGGTGTAATAAATATTGCATCAACCATGCCAAAGAGCAATTGGTTAGATATTATGAAACACTAAACTCAAAGCACATGTACACACACACACACACACACACACACACTCCTCAAAATGGCTGCCGTTTATCATCCTTGATGAGAAATGCATGACTGTCATGGACCTGTTACTTAGAGTTGAGAGAAACTGATCCTGAAATCATTTTATGGCTTATTTTTACTTGTTTTATCATTGTAAATAAAAGCTATCAAATCAAACAACACTTGAAAATCCAAATTCAAAACTAGACGAATCATGACGTTTCCATGTTCTTATATTTTCAAATTATGACATAAAGTATATTGTATTCTTTTCTCCAGGGAAATAACATCGTTATAACAGTAGTGCTATTAAGTTTACTTGAGCACCTTTATTCTTCGTGGTCTATCCTAGAATGTGATTACTTCAAATGGAAACAAGAAATTTGAAGAATTGCAAATGTCCTTTACATTATTGCTCCCTTGTGTGTGTCTGGTATGCGTGAGAGTGTTAGGTGTTTAAGTTCAAGTGTGACTTCACGGTCTAGAAAAATTAGGCAGCCTAAATTTGTTTTGGGTGCACTTACATATAAATAAAGGGGATTTCAGTTCACTTTTAGCATAATTATCTACTATATGAAAAATATTCTGGTCAGGGTAAAACAACATAGTTAAGCATAATTTTAGAGAATAAGGCTCATGTTAACAAATGATAAGAGAAAAAAACAGCTTACTGACTTGTAATATCAAGAGATTATTTCTGGGAAAAATTATGGCTTTTAATTTGGCAAAACTGGCTTTGCATTGTTATTGCGTTGCGTTGGTTAATTGTTAGCTAGTGCATTTGACACATTTGGTTCCCCTTTTGAGGATAAGTTCCATGAATCCATGACTTCCATTCTTTTTTTCTTTTTTTTTTTTTTTTTCCTGTATCATTCCTGGTTCCCAACGTAACTTTTTCCTCTACCCTCCTGGATTTTCCAAATGGGACCAAAGAAATATAACTGACAAAAGACAAATTAACAAGAGAAAAGAAAGCATTTATTAACATGGGCAGTGCACATACAAGTGACAAAAACTGATGAGTGTCTCAAAGGGGTGGTTAGAATTTGGGACTTTTATAGCATCTTAACAGAGAGCACATTTGTAGAAAAGTGACAAGACAAAGGAAAAGGGTTTAGGCTTTTAGGGACAAAGAACTATGGGGAGGGGAATGGAAGATAAGGGTTATTTTAATAAGGTTTGCTTTGTTGAGTCTCCTCTCTCAGGACGGTCTCTGAGCTGATGAAGGAGTCCAGAGTTGATTCTGGTGATTTAAGAATCTAAGTTTGCTTTTAGGCAAGTGGTGAGTGCAGGCAGAGAGCTTTGGTGTTTGTTGTTTTTCTGTTGTTTCCAGCTCAAAACAATCCTTATGCCAAAGTTGGAGTTTGGGGGTGGCATATTCTGATCCCTTACACAAGGATTCCTCTTGGTGATAATTATTTTTTAAAAACCATGATTTTTGTTTTCATGTTCATAATAGTAATGATGATGATGATGATGATGATGATGATGTTATAGGAAAGACACTGGGGGGAAATTCACAAATCTGAAGTTGGCAAAAAATACACAGATATTTAATACCATGGGAAATGATTTGATAAACAGGAAACTATTTTTCTTTATTTGTCTTTTAATTGAGTTCTCATCTTTCTCAATCTATTAGATATTTGCCTTTGAATTTGAAAAGACTGAAGCCTGGAGGACAAAATAATTTGCATATTTGTTTGTCTATTGCTGGAGACACAGTCTATTTAAAATGAACATTATGGAATGGTCTAGTATATTTCATTTTCTGGTGTATTAACACTGTGCCCTCCAAAGGACACTTTTCCCAAAGGTAGTTAATAATTGTTATACACATTTGAGAATTTCCAGACTAAGTACATTTGAACAGGTTTTTCTACTTGAATAATTTTTCAGATTTCAATATCCTTAGCTTGTAAAGGAGTCTAAACTATATATTTTTCCCTTGGAAGTAGATAACCATGAGCATTTTTTTTTTCTTCCAAACAGCTTGAAAAATTAATACCTGTTTGGGAACTGATATCTGAAACAAGAGTTTCACATGTAACTTTAATCAGATTCAAATACTGTTAGAGAAGTTTAAGTAACATGTTTATATGAGAATAAAAAATGATAAGGACTTTTAAAAAAGTAAAAAGAAACATTTGTTTTTGTTTTGTTTCGCATTTGTTGAAGGGTGATATTTAGGGATTTTTCCTATAGATATACTTACACATGTGTGAAATGACATGTAAGAATATTTGTATCTATATTTTTGATTGGAAAAATATTAGAAACAACCTAAATATTCACCAATAAGGAAAACCTTGGACATAATATGGTAGTTTCATATAACAGAATACTATGTGGCTTGAAAAGAATAATCTGTTTTCTTTTATATTCATACTATTAATTTCCTCTCTAAGTTGTATATATATATATATGTGTGTGTGTGTGTGTGTGTGTGTGTGTCTGTGTACATACTTAATAACACATTATATAATATGGTTTTATATTAAAAATATTTATTTATATATGTAGAAAAACACATTCGAATGTCTATTAAAAATACTGATAGATAACAATAGTTGTCTGGGACAGGAAAGCATTAATGGCTGATTTTCTGTTTTTATCTTTCTAACTTTTTTGATTATATTGATACATTTCCTCATCAAGCAAACAAATAAAACATCAAATGATGCAAAATGACTAAAATGATCAAATCAAAATAAACAAAAATTTAAACTTTAAGTTGTAATAAAGCAACTGTATTATTTGGCTAATTCCTTATACCTAGTGAGGAAGCAAGAAGAAAGTCCCTTAAAGGTAAAGTGAAGGGTTGAACTTAATGATGTTCATGGTCCTGGAAATGCTAAAGATTTACTATGCTTCATGGCTATGGTACAGGAAATGCTGAAGATTTACTATGTGAGTTTGGATAACAGTTTTAAATCCCTTATAAATGTTCTTCAGGACCAGAATCTAGAGATATTTGTGATTTCACTTTGGTTCTTTGTTTGTTTGTTTGTAGTTCTTAGGAATAATGAATGAGGAATATTATTGTGCTATATTTACAATACCCTAAATATTCTTTATTAATGTTCACTGATTTATTTTTTGAGAGAGAGAGGGAGTATACACTGGGGAGAAGGCGGGGGGAGGAGGAGGAATGAAAGAGAGAGAATCCCAAGCAGGCTCTGTGCATGGAACCTGATAGAGGGTGGAGGGGAGAGGGAGGGTGTGATCTCAGCACCCTAAGATCATAAATTGAGCTGAAATCAAGAGTCAGACACTTAACCAACTGAGCCATCCTAGTTCCCCGTAAACATTCTTTCAGAAGAATAAATGCATCGTCTTGACTGTTCATATATATAGTCTTTTTCAAAGATTCTTACATTCAAATTGTTCCTGCTGTACAAAGCATGGCGCTAGGCACGGAGGAATTTGGAATTTTGAGATATTGCTGCTATTACTACAGTGATATTCTAAGGAAGAGAGTTTCCCTTCAAATACTCAAATAATTGGGACAAATTTTAATTTAATTCTGAGCAAAATTCTGTTTTGTATTAAGTTTAAGGATATTAGCTCTGATATTAATGTCACATTCTCTGGAAGATCAGATGGGACCAAATAGTGTAGAATTCTGTGTAATTAAGAGGTGCTAATGAGAGACAGGGTTTGACACACAGAAGAAGGGAGGCAGCCGGACAAAATCTGTGGGGCTTAAGTTGGTTTGGTGGGGACTGGAATATATTCTCAGACTACTATAAAATAAATGATACACTGTCTGGGACTTATTTTAAAAATTTTATATAAACATTAAGGACTATATGTGTAGGCTACTTTAATCTACAATTTAGCAGTGCTTAATCTATAATTGAAATATCGAGTACAGTGAAACCTTGGTTTGCAAGCCTAATTCATTCCAGAAACAAGCTTGTAATAAAAAAACATTTGTATATCAAAGCAAATTTCAAGAACAATGAGTTCAGTTGTGATCATGTGACATTTGGCATCACATACTACTCGTATTGCCAGACATTGCTCATTTATTGAATGTTTGCTCCTCTTGCGGAACACTCACAGAAGTTATTCACAATCCAAGGTTTTACTGTACTTCAAATGGTATTAAATATGACAGCACCAGAAGATGTTCTAGGTAGGGGTTGGGTTGGAATATTGTACAGATACTGTCTTCACTGCATCAACATAGTGTATGACTTTAGTAAGCCTAAGGGCCATTTCTTTTGAAATAGTGCTCTAAACCTAGGATTCTGCAGTGGTTCTATGTCAAAATGCTCTATCAGAGGGTACTTCTTGACAGTAACTAGAAGATTATCTGGATTATACCATTAGAATATGCTTACATTTTCAAAAAATGAACCTTTTTTGCAAGGTTACCAGAGCATATAAAGGGACAGATCTCTGAGACTTCACGGCACAATTTGTAACATAGCACAGGTCTCCAGGCTGTAAGGAGGAGTTCAATAGTTCACACCAACCTCTGAGTGTTAGAGATAACAATAATTACTGAAATTAATCTCATATTTATGAACTGTATATCACCTTAGGTCAGTTTCCAACAAACGATTACAGATATCAATATAAAATCCTGATATCTTTCCCTAAAATTCCATGTTCTAGGTTTACTTAGATATTTTCCCAAGCAGAGCCCCAAACTCAAACTTTGCCAAACCATTGTTGTTCTTTCAAAAACAACTCTTCCTCTAAATATTTCCATATCTTGAGATGCAATTCTTGTTTTTCTCACTATGTGGACTTAAAAAAAAAAAAAAAGGTGGTATTGCCAACTTCTTTCCCAGTAGCTAAATCCAAATGTCCATCTTTGGGGATGAATTTCACATCCACCCACTTTACATCTGCACAGACAACATTCTGCTGCCTTTGTTATCCAACACAGATGTTCTTGGAATTATATCCTGATTGATAACCCTTCTACTCTCATCTATCCCATTGGGGGTTGGAGGTAAGGGTGGGGAAAGACTTCAAGGAACTACTGTTATTTACTCTAAGTATAGATATATCAGCTCAAATATCTGGTTTGTTCAAAACCTGGCTCTTCCCACTATTATTAAGACAAGAGCTGACTAGCATCAGGTAGTCTTTAGTGTGTCCACATGCACAATATTAATTTCTTTTTCTAGTTATTTGTGGAAGGGATCCAGATATACTACTCAAAATGCCATTTGGGCAAAAGAATAATTTTGTGCTGAAAGTATTTCATTTCCTGAAATCTCTTGTGTGCCTGAAAGCAGTCTCCCCACAGCTCAAGTACCATAAATCCCCTCTCCAGATACAAGTCCAGTTCTCTCAGAGAGAAGTTAACACCACATCCAAAGAGACATTGTCAAAAATAATCATATTTCCCATTTGTTCTTCTAAAGGGTCATTTTTCTTTCCAAAAAGCCATTGGCTTTCCCCTAGACACTCTTTCTTCCCCCTCCTTTCACCTAACTAAGTTAGATTTACAGACCCCAAATTCTAACCACCTCTTTGGAGTTACTCATCTCTGAGTGCTCCCATATGCATGCATGATATGCATATGAATAAATATTGTGTTTCTTTTGTTAGTCTCTCTTTTGTTAGTTCATGATGCTCTGACAAATAAACCTAAGATGGGTAAAAGAAAAATACTTTTCCTCTTCTACATTTACATGACTTTCTTGATCATTTCCTTAAGAGTTTTCATCAAATGATCAATGTACCCTAGCAGAGAAGCCTTCTTTATCATCCATAAAATATTGCCTCAACCTCAGTGTTACTTACCCTACTTTATTTTTCTTCATTGTATATATCCATACAATATAGGAAGTAATTAAGTAATCAACTAATTTAACTGAACCTTTACAGCATTCTTTCCCATTCTTTGTGATTACCTAGACTGACCCTTCTTAAATGGTAGATATTAAAATGATATATTTATATTGAATGAGCAAATTTAAAAAAAAAAACAACCATGTGGGTCATAAATGGGGATCAATCTTAGATAACATAGTCTCATACTGTAATATTTCATAATTCATTTATCTATGTAGTTTCCTTTGTCTGGAATGTGCCCTTTTTGGAAATTTTGCCTTTCTGTATTTTAGTCTTTAAGATGCATCTCAAATATTGCTCTTATAACATACTTAGTTATTACAGCATGATCCTGTGTCTTCCTCTTATTAACACTTAAATGCAGTCCTATAAGTGTACTCTTGCTAAAATATATATATTCAGTTTTATATTGGAGTTGTTTGTCTTTGGCTTCAAAGACACTATGAAATCAGAAACTCCTTGAAGGCAAGCACAGTGTTTTATGTCCCTGAAAATTGACCATAGTAACTGTAACAGGAATCTGATTATAGTTTTGTACTGAATTGGCCATCTGTGGAGAATAAAACTGTTGTTTTTCTCAGTCTTCCTATAAAAAGCTCTAACCTCCTAATCCACTGAAATATATATAAGAGTAGAGAATGTTTTCTTTCAATTGTCTTGTAATAGTTTCACATATTATGAGAACTATATTGACAGCCATTTTTTCTAGTTAATTGCTCTGAATCAGGACTAATAACACTTTTTTTTCATGTCCCTCAGAGTGTCCAATGGTTACAGCCCAGACTTGGTCCTAGGTTAAACCTCAAGGGGCCTAGGAGACTAGAACATTACCTCCCTCAGAACTTACAAGCCAAAAAGATGAAACCCCAGAACTTGAAAACAAGTTCAGGTCAGAAAACCTTCTGAAGAGTGCTGGAGAAGGGAGGACTCTTTCAGGGGCAGAGATAGATGGATGCATTTTCAACTTTATAAAAAGAGACAAGTACCATATGATTTCACTCATACGTGGAATTTAAGAAACAAAACAAATGAAGAAACAAAATAAAAAAAGAGAGACAGACCAAAAAACTCCTGGCTCTTATACAGAGAATAAACTGGTGGTTGCCACAGAGGAGGTAAGTGAAAGGATTAGAGAAAAAAAGGTTTGACAAAAGCAAACCTTGCCTGGGGCTCAAACTCATGACCTGTGAGATTATGACCTGAGCTGAAGTTGGATGCTCAACCAACTGAGCCACCCAAGCACTTCTAAAATTTATTTATTTATTTTGAGAAGGAGGAAGAGAGCAAGCAAGCAGGAAGACAGGGTGAGAGAAAGAGAGAAAGAGAGAGTGAGAGAGAGAGAGAATCCCAAGCAGGGTCCCCACTGATAATGGTGATGTGGGACTTGAACCCACAAACCATGAGATCATGACCTGAGCCCAAATCAAGAGTCTGACACTGAGCCAGCTGAGCCACCCACATACCCCCCAAAATAATTTTTCTTGTCCCTCATTTCTGGACTGCCTGTATATTTCTGTAGGAAGATTTCTCATCAGCTTTCATCATGTCACATTAAGGATAAAGACTGGGACTGGAGAAAGGACCAGCACACTTGCATTCTATGAGGTAATAAGAAATCTCTGACCCCCAAAACACATCGAATGATGTTTTTCCTTTCCCTTGTATACTCTATTTCCTGATAGAATTCATTTCTTTATTTATTGGTTAACAATGATCTAAAAACTTGGTCAGTAGGGAGATACAAGTGGGAAGAATCAGCAGTCACTTTTGAGGCATTTTTTAAAACAAGTGAGAAATGTTTATTATCTATATAGTATATATGTTGGACATTAAAAACCATCATGTGGTTATATTTTAGGAAATTAAAATTGGAAGCAATTAAAAATAAAATATTGACCCATACATTTTTATTGCTCATGCGTTATGTGCTTCTGTGGTCCTTGTAAGACTTAGCAGTGCTGTGACAATGAATACAATCATAGAAATGGTTCCATTAAATGCTTTAATCACTTCCCATCTTGACTATTGCAATTAACTCCTTTATTGTCTTCCTAAATTCTTACTCTCTGAGCATCAGGGGGTCCAAAAGATGGTTGTAGAAAAGAATAGCACTATTTCTAATTCTAGGGCATGCAATCACAACATTCTTTTGCTTGTATCTGATTATTAATTCAGTGACAGAACTTGAACTTAAAGTTATTTCATTATATGACTTAAAGAAGCAACTCCTTTGAAGGAAAATTAGAGAGAGAAATCAAGAGGTTGAGAGAGTGTAGAAGAGTCATAGCATCAAAAAAAAAAGAAAAAAAAACAAATATGAAAATAACAAGGAAAAGGAAAGAAATAGAAACTTAAAGATTGTGAAAGCTATACACATGCACAGCATTCTATAGAAGAAATTAATAATTTTAAAAAATCCTTTAACTTGTGAAAGTAAAGATAGAACAAAGTCTTATTTGGTATATTCTGTTATACCAGAACTTGAGGCTTGAAAAAGAATGATTTGAAAGAAAACTAAAAAATATATACTTGAGTAAATGCATAAGATATTTGAGATATGGTATTTAATATATACTTGCAATGTACTATAATGTATATTTGTAAAATATTTCGTTATTTGTGAGCCCCAGTTTAGCAAAGTCTATGCAGTTACAATTTTTTTTTTAATATTCAGAGGATAATCTTTATCTTTTGACTTTGGGAACATAGAGAATAATTATAAAGTTTGACCAGCTTCTTTTTCACTTTCAGTACAGTATTCGATAAGTTACATGAGATATTCAATACTGTTATAAATTAGGCTTTATATTAGATGATTTTTTACAACTTTAGGCTAATATAAGTATTCTGAGCACACTTAAGGTAGGATAGCCTAAGCTACAGTGTTCAAATGTTAGGAATATTAAATGCATTTTTGACTTACAATATTTTCAACTTATGATGGACTTATTGAGAACATAACCCCATTGTAAGTTGAGGCAGATCTGTAGACAATTATAAACTTGCCTTCTAATGTGTGCAGTTAATATTTGGCACTGCTAATTCATTTGACTTTTTATTATGAATATCCTTCATATCCACCACTTAGTGGATTTACATTAAACAAAGATGAGGAGCTTTTTTTGTTGTTGTATCTTCACACCGTAAGATAATTGATGTAAAACTTTTCAGTCTATATCCAATATCATATTCTAAGATGTTTTGTATTTAATTATCTTATTTAATTACTCTGTGTTTAGCACTTGCTATGTGCTTAGACTTACATCTTTGTCATCTGTTGATCCAGTTAATTTATTAATTTTTCAATTTTAGTAAATATTTGGAAGGAAAATGTACTCTGATTTTCTTTTTTCCATGAGGTGATATTTGAGATAATTACTTGGAAGATAGATAATCTGGCTTTCTTATAGTGTGTATGTATGTGTGTGTACTTGTGTGTGTGCATATCTATAGTATATAATTGAGAATTTGCATTTATTAAACAATTGTTAATTGAATTTTTGTTCCATACCAGAAGAATAGGGCTCATTCATAAAATATTAGGTTTTGAGAAGCTGGGTAGGAGTTTTGGGGCACTTTTGGCTGCAATAATCTTGATGAACATTATTTGTTTCCCTTGTTCTCTGTTGCCTTCTCAAATTGGCCTCATGCCATTTGAAAGGAAAAGGATCCAATACGATGAACCCTAGCCTGGAGCTATTCATTTAATTATTAACACTTCACACATAAACTCTACTTCACTGAGGGTAAAAAAACACGGAAGAAAAACTTCTTATGAACTTATAATAGATGTAAAAGTGCTTCCCGTAATTAATGACATTACTATGGACAGGGAGGGAAAGTCAGAAAAAATATGTCTAAAATAATTATTTAGACATTTGTGTTTGGGCAGGTTTTCATTTGGCCTTCTGGATAACAGCACAATTCTTGTTCAAAACATGTTCATTGTTCTCAGCTGCATATCAGTGACTGGCAGTAATAAAAGATGCCACACAATATGGCTTGTGTCACTTTGTGCAAACTAATTTGTGGTCAAAGGAGAGTCACAAAGCATCCAGCTGGAATATAATTACTTGGTGATGATTATGTAAAGAGTCAGTTAAGGCTGTGTCTATGCAACCCAAAGAGGAATGAAGATTTTATACTTATAAAGCTTATTAGTTTGATGTGAGGAGAAAAGAAAACCCAAATTGAATTGCTTTGGATGTAATTATCTTTTTAGCAATTATCTAGTTTATCTGAACCATGCTCTAGTATTTGTCTATTGTGCTCTAACAACCTACCTTATATTCACATATAAAAAAATGGGGGATGCTATTTGCACTGACTTACACAAACACTGCTTCTGATTTAAGATAGAAGAGAAAAATATCTGGGAATTCACTTACACATATTAATTCATTCAAAAATAGATATTGAGTAAATAGTGTGTGCTGGTTTTGTTGTAAGTATTAGAATATGGGATGAACAAAACTGAAAAAGTCCCTGCATGTATCAAGCATATTATTCATCCTAGAATGATATGAATGATAATGAAAGAGTCAAGATGCTGTATGAAGAGGCCAAAATTTTTTGAAAGAAATGTTTTTAAATCTAGCATTCACCAAAAGTCAATATAAATGTGTATATTGATAAATTAGCCCTTTACTCTTTTAAATGGCAATTATCAAAAATTTCCATTATTTCCTTGGGTCAGAGAAAACTTACTAACTTAGGTCCATTTAGTCACATATTACCATGCCAAATCACTAACAGCCATTTATTTGAGATAGACACCAACGAATTCTAGGAAAATGTGTCAGTTTCATTAAGGCAGTACGTTACAAGATCACGGAGAGAGAAGCATAGTCCTTCCTTTGTCAGAGGGAGAGAAACAGAGTGCAGAAAGGAGAGTGGTGGAAAGTAACTCAAGTCAATTTTTGTTTTAATTAATGTATAATATTCCCCAAAAAACAAGGATTTTATTTAAAAAGGAGTTCTATTTTGGGGTGCCTGGGTGGCTCTGTTGGTTAGGCATCCAACTGTGGATCAGGTAATGATCTTAGTTCGTGAGTTCAAGCCCTGCATCGGGCTCTGTGCTGACAGCTCAGAGCTTGGAGCCTGCTTCAGATTCTGTGTCTCCCTTTCTCTCCCCCATTCGCACTCACTCTCTCTCCCTCTCTCAGATATAAATAAACATTTAAAAAATGAATATGTCTTTTCATTTAATATAGGATAAACAATGCACATTCTGAATTTCCAAACGATTATATTAAACAAATAATTTACTAAACTATAATTCAGTAAAAGATACTTTGGTAAATGCTAAACTACAGTAGTTCAGGGTTCCCTGTTGGTCCCATTTCATCCCGGCCTGGCATTTAAATCAGTCTTGCAGCAGGTCGCTCTAACTGCGTTAGGGAAGCTGAATCTGATCTGCTCTAAAGTGCTGTCGTGATTCGGAAATACGTGATAACACTTAGCCATCCCTCTACCTCTGATTAGAACCTGTGTAGACATGAGCCAGCATGAAAACACTCATATTCACAAATAGCCTCCATTCTTATGAGACGATGGAGCTGATAAAACAAGTCAGCCAAAGGCACAAAGAAGTAAAAATGTTCAAAAGAATAAGCTATAAAGATAATTAACATAGATACCGTGGCAGAGGGACTGAGTTTTTACTCTAGATGAGGCGTCACTTTTCTGAGGGACCCTCTGAGATGAGGGTCCATTCAGGCACACAGAAACCACAATGGTCATTTAACAGAAAGAATTCAGTAAAAGGAATTGGTTAAACAAGCATTGGTGAATGGAAATTTCAGAAAAGGATCACCGAGTTAACAGGGAATATACTTTAAGGAGCAACTCTCACCCTCAACGTTAGTGGAGACAAGGGGAATTCAGGAACACTCCAAGTACACAAAGTTGGAGGAAGAACCAGGGCGACTGGAAGTTCACTGAGGAAGGAGCGCTGTGTAGTTCATGTTGGCACCATGGGAGCTTAGAAGAAGGGTCTTTCAGGACTGGAACTCAGACCACATGAAGGAAAGACATTGTATGGCCGCTACTGGTACCTCCAAAGGGAATGTCTTAGTGTTCACTTTCTTTGTAACAAACTACCACAAACTCATTGACTTAAAACAAACTCATTTTTTATATCACAGTTCTGTAAGTCAGAAGTCTGGACAGACTCAGCTGCATTTTCCGCTTAATGTCTCATGAGGCTAAAATCAAAACATTGTTCAGAACAGCTTTTATCTGGAGGCACTGGGAAAGAATCACTTCCAAGCTCATTCCAAGCGCACCCAAATAATCTCTCCTTTCTAAGGCTGACTGTGCCATAGAACATAACACAATCACAGGAGCATCAGGAACTTGTGAATGTGGGGGCAGAGAATCCTGGGGATTGTATTAGTTTACAAGGCTTGTGTAACAAAGTACTAAAAGCTGGGTGATTTAAAACAAGATAAATTTATTCTTTCACAGTTCTGGAGGCTAGGAGTCCAAATTTGAGGTGTTGGCTAGGTTGGTTCCTTCTGGAAAGCTCAGAGGAAGAGTCTGTTCCATAGCTTTCTTTTAATTTCTGGTGTTGCTGGAAATCCCTGGTGTTAACTTGGCTTGTGTCTGTATGATTTTGTTCTCTCCTTTTGTTGTCAAATGGCTGTGTGTCTGTGTCCTCATGTGGTAGCCTGCTCTCCATGTATGTAACTCTAGGTCTTTTCTCCTCTTCTTATTAGAATACCAGTCAGGTTGGATTAAGGTCCCAATCTATTCCAGTATGATCTCATTTTAACTTGCACCTCAATTACATCTGCAAAGACCCTATTTTCAAATAAGGCCACATTACATGGACACCAAAGATTAGGACTTCAACATATTCTCTTGCTGATAACTCAACACACAACAGATCATATCTGGAAATTCTGGGAAGAGGAAAGAAGTTTTATCTAAGGGTGGGAGAAGAGACTGGAAACTGGAGGTGAAACAAAATAAAATTGCTGTTACAACAATTTTCCCACTAGGTTTAAGGGCCATCCTGAAGTCATTGCTAATAAGAATAAGAAGCCAACAGTAAGAGAGGAATATCTTATTCTCTAGCATTCTAGTGTTTATATATTACTTGCTATTGTCAAAAACATAATAGGGATCCACTTGGAAAAAATAAAAAGGAATGTAGCTTACAGTTGCCCATGTCCAGAAGTAAATATAGGATATGGAAGGATAAGTTTGGAAGGGAGACACAATAGCTTAATAACTGATGTAAGGAGGAGGAACATATTGTATTAGTCAGGGTTCTTTACTGGGTATACTTATCCCATGTGATGTATAATTTAGGAACTGGTTTCTATAATAGTAATTGGTTCATGTAGTTATGGAGGCCAAGAAGTCTCACAATCTGCCATTTGCAAGTTGGAGAAACAAGAAAGTCAGTGATAAAATTCAGTCTGAATCCAAAGGCATCAGAACCAGTGTAGTCATCAGAAGAACCAGTAGTCAGTGGTGTACTGACTACGCTGAAACTGAAAACCTGAGAACCAGAAACTCCAATGTCTGAAGGCAGGAAAAGATGGGTGTCCCAGCTCAAGAAGAGAGAGAAAATTCACTCTTCCTTTTTGTTTCTTTTGGGCCCTCAGTGGACTGGATACAGCCTGCCCTCCTTGGTGAAAATATACCTCTTTACTCTGTCTACTAAATCAAGTGCTAATCTCTTCCAGAAATACACACTCAGAAATAAACTATGTGGACACTTCCAACCAAGTCAAGTTGAGAAATAAAATTAACCACCACTTTTCCTAAGCCAAGGGAAGAGGTCATTTAAAGACCCAACCATGAACACACTTTGGCATGTTTAGGTAAGAAATAAGTGTTTATAATGAGTGACTAAGAAATAGACAGGAAAACAGATCACTCGGGGCTGAGTGTGTTAAGTGCTATAAGAAGTATTAGGAATATTTTCAGCATGGGATTTACATAATTTTATTTATATTTATATAATCTCACTTTACAACTATATAGGGAATAGAAGTGGATATTCACTATAAAGATCCTATCATATTCTTAGAGATAAATTCTACATAGAAAAAAAATTTGTTTGTTTTCACCAACAGTGAAAAAGGAAGGTAAAAGAAGAAGCAAGAAAACTACTTAGAAAATTATTTCAGTAGTCCAGGCAAAGGGTGATGACACCTTTGTTTATATTAATCATACCATTGATTAGATACCCTTCACCTCAGCCTGATTAAGCTTTAAGCAGGTTTCTTCTTGACTACAGGAGCCAACCTCACTTTTCTTAGAACATTTATTTTTGAAAACTTGCATGTGTAAATCCCTTCTTAATCTCTTTGAGATATGATTTGTCCTAAATTCAGAATTTTTTTTCAAGAATCTGGGACGTATCTCTTTGAAATGTAGTCAACAAAAAAGGGGCCTTCCCATTCTGGTGTCAGCATGACAGTGGGGATGGGATAGGAGAAACTTAACTTCTTTGCTAAGCTACAATTGGCAAACACAGATGACCTAGTCACATTGAACAAGCTCCCTATCGATGTTCCTCAGTACTTTCCCATTATGTCATATGAGCACTTAAAAATCTGCGTTCAATAGAGTTGAATGCAATCTTGCTTCTTTTTCAATATTTTGACTCCCATTTGCAATTTTAAATAAAGTCTTTCCTGCCTGTTTAATTATTCCAGGGCAATTGTCTTCTACTTTATAGATGAAGAGATATGATTAAATTTGGAATATTATCTGGAGTTAGAGTTGCTAATAAATTAGATATGGGAGTGAATCATAAAGAGGAGTAAAAGCTGTAACCTAGTTTGCTGAATGGCACAACTGGGTGAATGGTTGTCTATTTACTATAATGAATCAAGCTTAGGGAATAAATTTAGACAAGATAATCAACAGTTCTTCATAGCCTATTTTAATTTTGAGATATTTATTAGCCTTCCAACTGTTATATCAGATGGACAATTGAATATGTAAATCTTGATTTATGGGGAAGAGCCAAAGATGGTAATAAAATTCCTAAGTTACCAGCATAGAGATGTTATTTGTAACCAGGAGAGGACATGAAGTCATTTAGGAAAAACTTTTAGAATAAGTAAAATGTAGAATAAGACAGAATACCTGTGGTATTTCTTTAAACCAAGAATCCTTAAATAGAAGACACACCTTTAAAATAGTCAGCAACATTTTTGTCAACGAGATGAAGAGTCCAAAGGGATAATACAAGGGTTTTATAAATGGGACTATATCCTCATTTATGGTGTCTTTTTTCAATGCCTAGTAAGATACCTTGTTCACAGGATCCCAGCAAGAAGTGAGGAGATTATATCCCTTTGATATGGCCTCATGTTTTAATTCATATTTAGGATGGAGTGTTTTAGATGTTCTTATCTAGTTCATTTTTATATTAAAATGTCCAACACCTGATGACAATTAATGGTTTTATTCTACGTATTTAAATGCATTAATGTTGTGTCATCCCCTTGTTTTATCAGATAGTTTTGAAGGCAATGAGACAGTGCAGCTTGGTCCCTCCTGCAGGAGTTTGATTTGAAAGTCAGGAGATTGAGAAAGAGAGAATCTGCAATAAGAGTGGCTCTTTAGCTCAAACCAACCTTAAGAGCAGTAGTGCTACGAAGCCATTAAAAAAAGTAATAAACACGGAAAATGTACATCAGACACATGGGGCACTTATCAAGGAGTAAAAGGCTTATAAGGGTCCTCAGCAAGATAGGTGGTAGAAAAAACCAGCAGAACAAAGTCTCATTCTCAGGATTTCATGCAAGTGCACCACACAGAAACCAGCACTTTGCTGATCCTGAGGGAGGTGAAAGAAAAGCTCTGTATTACCAGCAGGAGATGCCCTCAGCCTCTGTCTCCACATCCTTCTTTGTTTTAACATTCTAAGCCCAATTGACAGTACTCACCACCCACTGTCCACCTCTTCTGTTCCTGTTCATGCTCTGTTAAGTGTTTCTGAGCAAATCAAACTTCAGACTGGACCCCTTAGAATAATTGCTTCTTTACCTCTTAGTACAATGAAAATTCTTTCTAAATGGTGGTATTACCAGTAGCCCAATAGAAAACCCCTTCACCAGCAAGTTATTAAACCTTCAGCACACTGTGTATTTCATGCTTTATTCTTGCAGAGATTTTTATATTCAGTGTATTCATCTCCAAGGATTTTGATTATCTTTCTTCATCTAATCCCTGCTATTCACTATTTCTTTCCAAATTTAATTTAGCAGTGTATGCCAAATTAAAAGTAAAAAACATGTGTTCTGGTCTCAGTTTGAGTAATTCCATCTTCTTTTGCTACTGATCAATAAGAAATCTATGTTTTCTCCTTTGGTCTAAGAAACAATATCTTATGGGCTGAATTGTCCTTTGAAAATTCATATGTTGAAAATCCTAACCTTGAAGCACTCTAGAATGTGGCTCTATTTGGAAATGGGATCTTTTTTTTTTTTTTTTTACAAATAGTTTATTGTCAAATTAGTTTCCACATAACATTCAGTGCTCATCCCCACAAGTGTCCTCCTCCATGCCCATCTCCCCCCTCCCCATACATCCATCAGTCCTTAACTTCTTCTTTGCCAATTCTGATGCCTTTGATTTCCTTTTGTTGTCTGATAGCTGATGCTAGGACTTCCAACACTATGTTATACAACAGTGGTGAGAGTGGACATCCCTGTCGTGTCCTGATCTCAGGGGGAAAGCTCTCAGTTTTTCCCTGTTGAGGATGATGTTAGCTGAAGGTTTCTCATAGATGGCTTTGATGATGTTTAAGTAGGTTCCTTCTATCCCGACTTTCTCTAGAGTCTTTATTAAGAATGGATGCTGTATTTTGTCAAATGCTTTTTCTGCATCTATTGACAGGATCATATGGTTTTTATCTTTTCTTTTATTGATATGATGGATCACATTGATTGATTTCCGAATGTTGAACCAGCCCTGTAACCCAGCAATGAATCCCACTGGATCTTGGTGGATAATTCTTTTTATGTGCTGCTGGATTCGATTTGCAAGGATCTTGTTGAGAAATTTTGCATCCGTATTCATCAAGGATATTGGCCTGTAGTTCTCTTCTTTTGCTGGATCTTTGTCTGGCTTGGGAATCAGAGTGATGCTGGCTTCATAAAATGAGTCCGGGAGTTTTCCTTCGATTTCTATTTTTTGGAATAGCTTGAGAAGAATTGGGATTAATTCCGTTTTAAATGTCTGGTAGAATTCCCCAGGGAAGCCATCAGGTCCAGGGCTCTTATTTGTTGGCAGATTTTTAATCACTGATTCGATTTCTTCACTCGTTATGGGTCTGTTCAGGTTTTCTATTTCTTCCCGTGTGAATTTTGGTAGTGAGTGTGTGTTTAGGAATTTTTCCATTTCTTCTAAGTTGTCCAATGTGTTGGCATATAATTTTTCATAGTATTCCCTGATAATTGGTCGTATTTCTGAGGGGTTGATTGTAAGAAGTCCATTTTCCTTCATAATTTTGTCTATTTGGGTGCTCTCTCTTTTCTTTTGGATAAGTCTGGCTAGAGGTTTCTCAATTCTGTTTAGTTTTTCAAAAAACCAACTCTTGGTTTCGTTGATCTGTTCACTCGTTTCTTTGGTCTCTATGTTGTTTATTTCTGATCTAATTTTTACTATTTCTCTTCTTCTATTGGGTTTAGGGCGTTCTTGTTGCTCTGCCTCTAGTTCCTTTAGGTGAGCTGTTAGATTTTGGACTTGCACTTTTTCTAATCTCTTGAAATAGGCCTGGAGAGCAATGTACTTTCCTCTTAGGACTGCCTTTGCCACATCCCATAGATTTTGAATTGTTGTGTTTTCATTTTCATTTGTTTCCATATATTTTTTAATTTCATCTCTAATTGCCTGATTGGCCCATTCATTCTTTAGAAGGGTGTTCTTTAACCTCCATGTTTTTGGAAGTTTTCCAGACTTCTTCCTGTAATTGATTTCAAGTTTCAAAGCATTGTGATCTGACAGTGTGCATGGTATGATCTCTATTCTTTTATATTTGTTGAGGGCTGCTTTATGTCCCAGTATGTGATCTATCTTGGAGAAAGTGCCATGCGCACTTGAGAAGAAAGTAAATTCCCTGGCCTCAGGATGTAAAGTTCTAAATATATCCGTCAGATCCATCTGGTGCAATGTGTCTTTCAAGTCCATTATTTCTTTAGTGATTTTCTGTCTGGTTGACCTATCCATTGCTGTAAGCGGAGCATTAAAGTCCCCTGCTATTAGCACATTCTTATCTATGAGCTTGTTTCTGTTTGTGATTAATTGTTTTAGATATTTAGGTGCTCCCATATTCGGTGCGTAGATATTTATGATTGTTAGTTCTTCCTGATGGATGGACCCTGTAATTATTACGTAGTGCCCTTCTTCATCTCTTGTTATTGTCTTTAATTTAAGGTCCAGTTTGTCTGCTTTAAGTATTGCTACTCCATCTTTCTTTTGATTTCCTGTAACATGATATATATTTCTCCATCCCCTTACTTTTAATCTGAAGGTGTCTTCCAGTCTAAAATGAGTTTCTCGTAGACAGCATATAGATGGATTTTGCTTTTTAATCCATTCTGCTACCTTATGTCTTTTGATTGGAGCATTCAACCCATTTACATTCAATGCTATTATTGAAATATGTGGGTTCAGAGTCTTTGTATCTTTTGTAGGGTTCATGTTTGTGGTGGTGTCTCCTGTATCTTTGTTCCTTGCAACCTTTCCTTCAGAGCGTCCCCCTCAGGATTTCTTGTAGGGCTGGCTTAGTGGTGGCAAATTCTTTCAATTTCTTTTCATTTGGAAAGGTTTTTAACTCTCCTTCTATTTTGAATGACAGGCTTGCTGGATAGAGGATTTTTGGCTGCATATTTTTACTGTTCATCACATTGAAGATCTCTTGCCATTCCTTTCTGGCCTGCCACGTTTCAGTAGATAGGTCTGTCACCACTCTGATAGGTTTCCCTTTGTATGTAGGGCTTTTTTCTTCCTAGCTGCTTTCAAAATTCTCTCTTTGTTCTTATATTTTGCCATTTTTGCTATGATATGTTGTGCAGAAGATCAATTCAAGTTACGTCTGAGGGGAGTCCTCTGAGCCTCTTGTATTTCCACATGTACTTCCTTCCCCAGGTCAGGGAAGTTCTCTGCTAAAATTTGTTCCAGGACTCCTTCAGCACCTTTCCCTCTCTCTTTCTCTTCTGGGATTCCTATGATACGGATATTGTTGCGTTTGACCGTATCGCTGAGCTCTCGAATTCTTCTTTCCTGTTCCTGGATCAGTTTTTCTCTTTTTTTCTCAGCTTCTTGTTTTTCTATAATGGTGTCTTCTAAAGCACTTATTCTCCTTTCTGCCTCTGCAATCCGTGCATTGGAGGCCTCTAATTTATTATGTATCTCATTTATCGCATTTTAAAGTTCTTCATGCCTATTTTTATTTTCCATTCTGTCTGTAGCCATAGTTTCTTTGATGTCCCCTATGTTTTATTCAAGCCCAGCGATTAATTTTACCATTATTCTAAAATCTTGTTCAGTGATGCTGCTGATATCTATTTTGAGCAGTTCATTAGCTGTCATTTCTTCTTGGAGTTTCTTTGGAGGAGAGCTCTTTCGTTTCGTCCTTTTAGTTAGCTTTCCAGCTCTTGTTGGTTTTAAAGACCTGTTATGCTCTCTGTTTCTATGAGCGCTGCTATATCCAAGAAGACTCTTTGACTTTCCAGGACCTATCCTTTCAGAAAGTGTCTTTTGAATGGTATCTCTTGGTCTCTCTTGTTGGGACCTTGGTTATTTTATTTTCCTATTCGTAGTGATATTTGGGACTCTCCAGCTTGTGTACTCTAGCTTGTTTCTTGAGGTAGCCCTGGAAAAGAAAACAGACAGACAAACACACAGGGAGCAGGAGCACACAAATGCACAGGCTAATTCAACTAACATGCAAAGCGAGAGGGAAAACGAAAAAGTTAAGAGAAAAGTCGGAGGAGGGAGGACGAATAATATGGAGTATAAAATACATAAAAGGGTCAAAAAGGGGAAAAGAAAAGGAAAAAAGAAGAAAACTGATGACAAAGAATGGTTTAAAGCATATACCTGAATTTTCCAGCTACAGTTAAATAGCCGTGTGTATGCAGTGCTGGTTGAAAAGCAGAGAGAAAGAGAGAGAAGTCAGGGCAGGATGAGGCAAAATTGGAAATAGAATGAACAGGCAGAAGGGATATGAAGCTTTTTTCAAAGAGGTAAAGGGTAGAATATGGTTGGATAGGTGAGAGAAGGGTGCTGGAATTATCCAGAGAAACTATATAGTCTAATTACTCCTGAGAGAAATAGTTGAAAATGTCGGTAGGTGTAGAATTTACATTTACAGAATGGACTCGTGATTGTTTAAACAAGCTGGAGACCAGAGTTAATGAGGTCAGTGTTCTGGGGAAAAAAGAGAGAAAAGAGAAAGAAGAAGAAAAAAAGAAAGAGAAAAAAATGGGGAAAAAAGGAAAAAAAAGGAAAAACAAAAAAAGGGAGGCAGGCACCTCTCAGGCAGGGATGGGCCTGGCGTGATCCAATGCCTCAGGTGGGAGCTCTGCTTTGGCGGTTGTGGGAAGGAGAGTGGAGGTGCTGCAGTCCCTTCTTGTACCCCGCTGTACCTCACTTTTTTGGGCGTGTAGACTCCCCGTACCGGGGGCGCAGCCGAAGTTTGTTGCACTCTTCGACCCAGGCCAGTCCCAATCTCCAAATCCCAGTCCGTGCGCCCCGCTGAAATTTCCTTAGACACAGCTCCCAGAAAACCCCCTGGGGGCAATTCCAGGCCCCCTGCAGAGCTCTGGGGGTGGCGTCAGAATCGCTGCTTCCTTCTCTGGGTCGGGCTGGTGCGCATGGGTGGGGGCTTGCCTGCCGGGTGCGCAGAGCCCGCTGGAGTGAGGAAAACCAGGTCCCTCTATGCTCCTCACCCGAAACACGAACTCACAGGCTAATTTCCCAGTTTTTAGTTCTTTGCCTTCCCTCTCGAGTTCCAGCCAGCCATAAGTGCGGTGTCCGCCCGGTGTCCGCGCGGCTCTTTCAGGGGCCCCAGCGGCCCAGGAGCCATAATGGCGGCAGGCGCGCTGCTGCTCTGAAGTCCAGCTGCCAGGAGCGGCACAAAGAAGCAGTTTGTGTGCTCAGCCCCCCAGGACCGGCTGGTGCGAGGGGACCTGGTGTGCAGGTTTTGGCAAGTATGGTCTTTCTCTGCCCCGAGCAGAGGTTCACACACCCCCCCCCCCCGAATGGAGGTTTTCTGTTTTGGACTCTCTCCTTTTCCCCTCACTCCCCGTAGAGGGTAGAGGGGGATCGCCTCTCACCCTGGAGTCTCCGATCCCGGCCCGATTTTATCTTCCCCGGTTCGCACTCTCGTTAGAAGTCTCTCTCAGTGGATTCTGTGTCCTTTGTCTCCCAGTCTCTCAGGTTTTGTAAGGTTTCCAGTGGCTTCAGATCTTTTCTGTGTGATGTATGGGCGCGAGTGCAAGTACGGAGCTCCTTACTTCTCCACCATCTTGCCCACTCGGAAATGGGATCTTTAAAGAGGTAATTAATGTAAAATGAGATGCCATGAGCTGGCCCTAATCCAACATGACTGGTGTCTTTATAAGAAATTAGAACACAGACACACACAAAGGGAAGACCACGGGAAGACAAATGGAGAAGAGCATCAACAAGCTAAGAAGAGAAGTCTGACAAGGAAATTAACCCTGTTAACATTTTGATCTTTAGTTTCTAGTCTACAGGATCATGAGAACATAAATTTCTGTTATTTAAGCCACCTTCTCTCTCTGTGGCATTTTGTTAAGGCAGCTTTAGAAAACACTTCCATACTACTCGCCATACTATTTCCATTGCGGTGTATTTGCTAAGAATGCATACTCTTAGGTCACAGTTTCTTTATTCAAATCTTGGTTATCATTTAGTTATTATATAATCATAGAAGAGTTAGTTAATATTTAAGTATTAACATTTAGAGAAATGATCTGTGCAAAGCACTTAGTCTTTATGAGAGCTAAACAAATTTTAGCTATAGTTGTTATGAGACTATTACAGTTATTTAGTAGTAACGTTTTTTTATGACAACCAAAAGGATTATATACCTCCAAATGGATTGAGAGTAGAGCTTTCTAAAAATGTCAGGAGTTATGTTTTTATAGTTTTATTTTCAAACTGCTTCTTGCAAAGTAACAAACATTTCCAGTGTGCATTGTTATAACAAAAAAGTTATGTCACTGAAATGTGAACACTAACAGAGCAAAAGGAAGGCACTCTTTGAATCTGTTGTAAAATGTAAAGGCTTATAGAAATCTCTATGCCATATATTAAATTTAAAAAAAGAAAGAAATATAATGGCAGAGGCCATGGTCCTCTGATTTGGCTATTGTGTTCCCAGTGTCTATTATTCTAATAGGTAAAAACAGTTAGTAGGTCTTAAAAACTGTGAATTAACCAATATGATTTAGTTTTACTGGGGAATGTAAGAGAGCATTATACTCTCTTACATCATAAAAATTCATCATAAAGATTCAGATGAGGAACATGTTTCTGAAAATAATTTAGTATGTAAAAAAAGAAAATAATTTATAAAAAAGTGTTACAATAAGAACACTGGTTTCACTTTATGAGCAAATTTATTCTTATCTGTTGAGGCTGCCAAAATATCTTTCTTGGTACAGCCAATATTGATCTACTTCAACGGACATCTTGTTCTCTTATTCAACGACACCCAATAATACTCTTCAAGGCTATGGTAAGACATCTGTCATGTACTGGTTTCAATTTACTTTCTTTGACTAGAATGACTTTTGAATGATAGAAAATAAATGTTTTAGTCTTTTTGCCTATGGATTCCTCTTTGATATAGATGTATAAAGGTAATATCATGGTGTGATAAGCAAAATAATGATCTTCCAAAGATATTTATGTCCTAATTACTGGGATCTCTAACTATATTAGATTACATGGCAAAAGAAAATTAAGATTACATGGAATTTAGTTTGCTAATTAGCTGACGTTAAGGTAATAAAGTTACCTTATATTATCTGGGTCTTTAAAAGTGGAAACGTGAATCTGAAAATGAAACCAGAGAGAAGATAACATGAGAAGCCCTGGGCCAGACATTGGTGGCTTTCAGTTGGAGGAAGCAAGGACGTAGGCAGCTCCTAGATGCTGAAAGGAACAGTGAAACCAAGATCTCCTATAGCTTCTAGAAAGGAACATAGATCTACCAACATTGTGAGTTTAGTCATCATCCATTTCAGAACTCTGAACTATAGTCCTGTAAGATAGTAAGTATGTGGAGTTTTAGCTAGCAATTTTGCGGTATTTTCTTTTAACAGTAGCAGTAGAAAACTAGTGCACGTGACTTCCACTCCACATTAAAATGCTTGCATTTTCTCCTATAGAACACAAATTCATTTTTTAAGCTGCCACTTATAGGTATGAAATTTGGTTCATTTTATATAATTCAAAATATCCCCAACTTTGCCAAATTCTGTCAAATAATTGATCTATTACATTCACGTTAAACCAGCCTGATGCTGAATGATTAATAGATGATTGAACAATTATGGTCAACTTTTGTAAGAATACTGTGAAATATTCTTTCTCCTGAAACTATGCTATTCTGTGGTAACTATTGAAAAAGATAAACAATCAGACACAATTTAAGCAGATTAGGAAAGATATTTTTAGCACTATTGCAATATGAAAAAGAGCTGAGATCAATTCCAAATATAGCAAGGACACCTGGGGATTTATAATCAAAAAACAGAGTGAGGGAGTCAGTAGATAAGTTAGTAAGTGGAGACATTGAGGATTGGGGATTCTTACTAAAGCAGCCTAACAGGAGTGTTGCTAAAGGCAGACCAATGGCTTAAACATCAAGCTGGGAAAAGGGAAATGTATATCAAAAATCAAGAATGATCAGATATCAAGAGTAGGAAGATGAATTAGGATTCTTGCCAACATTGGGCTTACCAAGGACAGAGACCAAAGATAAAGTTCAAGGCCTAGTGGAGAAGAGAGCTTAGAGGAACCTAACTAAAGTGTGGCCATGGGAAGAGTCTTTGACTATTATCATAATATTCATCGTTATAAACTTATTTATCTTAAAAATAGATGTTATAAGAATTAAGAAAGAATTACATCTACAACATACAGACCAGCTCTGTTCAATAAAATATTATGTAATCCATTATGGCTTGAAGGTCATGTGGTGAAATCTAATCTCCTATATGATGATATTTGGAGGCAGAGCCTTTGAGAGGAAATTAAGTGATGAAGGTAGACCTCTCATAAATATTATCAGTACCCTTATTTAAAAAAAAAAAAAAGGCCAGAGAGATAGATAGCTTGCTGTCTTTCCTACCACAGGAGAATATGACAAAAAGTCAGCGGTCTGTAACCTGGAAGAGGACTCTCACTAGAACCTGATAATATTGGCACCCTGATCCTGGAATTCTAGCCTTCAGAACCGTGAAAAATAACTTTCTGTTGTTTATAAGCTGCCTAGTCAATGATACTTTGTTATAGCCTCCAGAACCGATTAAGAAAATCACAATGTACATTTATATTTTATAGTATGAATATTACAAATATAAAAAGAAACAGATATGATTAATAATATATTTTATTTAACACACATACAAAATGCTATAATTTCATTATGTGATCAACATTAGTAAGTGTCACAGACTATAAGCCTGGAGTTCTCTCCTGTCCAGCAAGCGAGTAGACACAGAATTGAATACGAGAGAGGCTAATGTGTGGGAGGAGAGAAAAGCACCAAACAGAGGCTTTGTCTCCTTATTTATTGAGGTCGCTCAAGATCTTACACATGTGGTGAAAGCGAAGAAAACAAGATCTTATATATGTGGTGAACATGAAGAAAACATATAGTGTAGTCATTAACTGGTTGTGTAAGAAGCAAAGGGTCTGGAGGGCAAGAGAATTTTGTGATCAAAGCACTATAGTATATTGGTGCCAGATGGAAAGTAATTTCCTGCAGGGGATAAACAAGTTACTCATGATTTCATTTTAATATCTCGCTAACTAAACTTAGGCGCTTTCACCCCATTGGTGGTGGCTTTCCACCATAAGCTTTTTAAACCTATTTCCCCACAAATAAGATGCTAATGTTCTTTTTCCACTGTAAATCTTTAAAATCCAGTGTGTATTTTACAATTATGGCATATTAAAATTCAGACAAGTCATATTTCATGTGCTCTATAGCCACAATGGTTGGTGGTTATCACATTAGACAGCATGTTTATAGTATTGCTAAACAAAAGTAATGGATTTGTTATCTCATTCTGGGTTTTTTTTTTTTTTCATTTATTTCTAGGAGAGAGAGAGACAGCGTGAGCAGGGGAGGGTCAGAGAGAGAGGGAGTCACAGACTGAAACAGGCTCCAGGCTCTGAGCTGGCAGTCAGCACAGAGCCCGACGCGGGCTTGAACCCACGAACCGCGAGATCATGACCTAAGCAAAAGTCGGACGCTCAACTGACTAAGCCACCCAGGCCCCCCTATCTCATTCTGTTTTTATAGGTTTTAAATATATTGATGAAGTTAGTCCCCTTCAAACAATCTAGAGAGAGGAAAACTTTAAAACCTGATCAATTTTGATTGTTCTCTTACTGATATCCTGAGAAAAACATCAATTCTGTATCTTCTATATACCAGATGCTGTGCCAGACACTAGGGATATAGCTGTGAACAAGAAATGCACAGGGTTAGTGTATGAAAACTTAAGGCTTTGTTGAACCTAGAGTACTAAAGAGGCAATTGCAGTATGTTCTGGGAAATGCTCTGTTGGGCAAAATTTAAGGCTTTCTTCATCTGTTTGGGCTGCTATAAAAGAATACTATAGATTGGAGGGGGCTTAGAAAAAAAAAACAAAAATTTGTTTGTCACAGTTCTATAGTCTGTGACTACCAAGATCAAGGAGCCAATAGACGTGGTGTCTGGAGATTGGCTGCTTCCTGGTTTATAGATGGCAGTCTTCTTACATGGAGTAAGGGTCAAGGGGCTCTTTGGGGTCTCTTTTATAAGAAAATGAATCCTGTTCATGAGAGCTCAGGCTTCATAATACAACCACCTCCCAAATGCCCTACCTCCAAATACCTACCTGGGGCATTAAGTTTCAGCATGTGAATTTTGGAGGACATAAACAATCTACAGCAGAAGTTAAGGGAGCCAATGAGAAGACCACCTAATCATTTAAAGAGAGAGAGAGACCAAAAGCAACTTTTAACTCTTTTCCTGAATCCACTTTCAATTCTTTTTAAAATGAGGAAAATACAGCAAAAAGTCCACTTTCAAACAACGCCTCCCAGCATATATATCATGTCTATATTTCCTAGTTTTATCAGAGAACCATTAATAGGTTCACAGCATTCTACTCTTCTGAACTGATTTTTGAATATCCCAATTATATCAAATATATTAAGTATGTCTACTTATAATTATACTTCTTTAGAACTTAAAAACTATGTATTCACTCAAAATAATGTATGAAGTATGTACGGTATATCCCAGATTGTGGATTGATAGGACACTTAGTGAGTTCAATGGCTATTATAAATGAAGAACATAGTACCTCTTTTAGTACATAAAGTAGCTACAGGTCTTTTCTCTTTCAGCAAAGGGATCATAATTGCCATGGACAAGAAGGAGGTCAAGAAAGTTGACCTCTGTTGTAGAGACGCATGTCTTCTTCATACCTAGAAGGCTAGGAAGCTTCATTTCAATCTGCAGAAAAGCAAGTGAATGCTTTCTCAGTCTAACAGAATATTTTTTACTGTGATATCAGTAGGTGCTGTTTTGATATGGAAAAGACAGAAGTAGAGAAAATACCTAACCTAGGAGAAAGATTCTCAGTCGATGTATATTTTATGTAAGTATGAAAATCAGAATCAGTGATAGTGGCCAAATGGTTGTATGAATGACCCTAATTAATTATCTCCCTATAGCTACTCTCTTTGCCCTAAATATATCCAGCCCTCTCTCAGTCTAACATGTGATCTACTTTGTTTAATGGGTTATTAACATACATTATAGCAGATTAAAAATACATGTTTATTTCTGCCTCCACTTCTTTAAAATATGGCCTGCTCATGCCTGCTTCTCAATACAGTTGCTAAGATGTGCCCGGCCTAACATATTACAGGTGGAGTCACATGCAATTGAACTGACTTTCCCCAGTTTTCCTGCCCAAGACCATCCTTGATCTCCAACAGCCAGTTCACTGACAAACTCATAAAGTACACTGAAAGAACATGAAAGAACAGTGACCAGTGGAATTTGAGCTGATATGCTCAACTCCCCCATTCGTGAATACCTTACATGTAGGTAAGTATGCACAAAGAAATATATTCCATTTTTGACACTGATCAAGGCTTTCAAGCCGAATATCTACATTAGTTACAATACAGGATACAAAAAGGATAATTCCTTTTCTTGATCACTATTTCCATCTTTTCCTCTAGGCCTGAAGTATCCTCTGAAAGACAAAACTCACATTCAAATGTGACTTTGAAACCCTAAAGGATTAGCTGGGTAGAGCTGGCTTTCTTTTCTTTTTTTTTTATGGCAAAACAATTTATTTTAGCTTTTTATTACCTTTACATGATTTTATTTTTAACTTACATCCCCAAAGTTAAAGAGAAATCTAACAGGACCACTAAGTATGAATGAAAAGATTTAAAAACAATATAAAGGTTTAACAAATTAGAATTATGATAGAAAGAGTCACAGTCTCAGTACATGTCATTTATTGATTACTATAGACATATTTACTGATTTTAATTTCAGCCAATTCTTTGATTTCTAACAAAACGAATGTAAAATTCTGTGGGGAAATTGAAATATGTGTGTAGAGCTGGCTTTCTTAAGAGAGAACCAAGCATAAACAGGATCTGCAGCAAAGAGAGAACAGTGCAATTCTACACTTACTTGCCTTAGTATTTCCAGATCCTTGTTATTATTGGCATAAAATACTTTTTTGGAACAGCTACCAGTGAGCATATCTCACAACTATACCTGGGTATGTAACATCAGCCTGAGATTGTGAATAAGGGCTGCATGGGAATTTGCAGAGATAAGGCTTGACCATGAGTTTTTACTGACGGGAAAATAATTCTTCTCCCTTGTCCATAGTAAGCTGTGCATGAACTCTGGCATGCCATTCCTAAACTCCCCACTTTAAAGAAGAAGAAGAGCGCCAGCCTGAAAAGCAGAAGAGGGTATTTATTTAATGCACATAAATAATTATAAGGTGAAAAGAAGTTCGCTTTCTCTAAAGGGAAGATGACATATGGCTAATGGATACCACAGTAGCATGTGCAAATGTCAAGGCATCACTCAAAAACTCTGGCCTATTTTCTCCACCTTTTGCATTTATCACTTCTTTAGAGATTTATAGTCTCTGAATTTCAGATTTTGGAAGTGTAATGGCTATCACCATGAATAAAATATACCGGTGTACAAGTTATTAATCTCGTGCTACCCTGGCACTTGTGTGGGGTCTAGCTGAATTTAGATGATAGCATATTCATTTTCTACTGCCTCTACTTAAAACCCTTTCTCACAACTTTTTCAAATAAGATTTCAGGTTTGTTTGAATACCTGCTCTGCAATTTTAGTAAGTTGATTCCTTTTCTCAGTGATCTGAAAGATTGCAATGAGTAATGAGAAATGTTCACTCAGAAGAAAAAAAAAACGCCTTTCTATTTAAGATGTTTAGAAACTAGTGTTCATCTGAAATGGGGAAAAGGATTAGTACCAAATGTAACAAAGTGCCATAGTACATATTAAGTCAATTTTAATATACAGCAGGTGGGAAGATATAATTCTAAATTATGTTAGGTGCAGTGCCTAAAACATAACACACTCATAGATTTCAAGTAAGATTAAATTTTAATAATATTCATTTATAAATATGCAGAATCGAAGTGTTTTAGATTCAGGTAGTATCATAAAAATAGTCTCAAA
This sequence comes from Proteles cristata cristata, assembly GCA_017311185.1. Classification (NCBI taxonomy): domain Eukaryota; kingdom Metazoa; phylum Chordata; class Mammalia; order Carnivora; family Hyaenidae; genus Proteles; species Proteles cristata. Next base: position 167,261 of record JAESUZ010000127.1, read on the forward strand.
TTTTCAATTCATAATTGGTTATTGGCAGTTATGATCAGAACATATGAATTTCTCCATTCTAAGAGCTTTCAATAAGCAAAGATAAATATACAATTATAATACTATAAGATAAATATAGAATTATGTGCAAATTTGTTGGGTATTTAAAAAATATGATATATTCTTTAATAGAATTTTTAAAATGTGACATAAAGATATCTTCCTAAAATGTTGTGTCCTCATAATTTTTTAATTTAAATATTCTATTTTTTTGGTAACCAAAACTAACATACTTCTTTACAAAATAAAATCTATGGACATGTAGAAGTTAATGAAAATATTAATGTATGTATGTTGTTTCTCTTGTTAGAAGTAAAATCTATTTAGCAATGAGTTAATAGGTAATTTTAGTTTTATGGCTATGTGTATTATTTTTTTACCTGGAATTGGTCTTTTGCTGGTTGAATATTTATTTTCATCCCTCTTGAGCAATCTTCTGAACCAATTTTCAATCAGTCATTGGAATAATCCTGCTTCACTTATTAAGAACACTGAAATCATCAGATCAAACTATGTTCCATTCTATTGTTGCTTTTGTTTAGAAGGTAAGAAAATTCAGCAATGCTATTATGGGAAAACATCTGCGTTTTGGACTTAAAAAACAAACAACTTACTCACCACTAAATATTTCAAAACCTTTTGTTCTATCGTCTCTTATTTTCAAACTCATCTTTCTATGTTCTGTTTTACCATGCACCATCAGGGCTTTGCCACATGTTTTCTTTGCCAGCCCTTAGGTTCCCCACAGCGGGGAACCTAGAAGCCCAGAAGGGACTTGATCCTTTCTGTCTGCTTCATTTTCCAGCAGTGCTTCTTCAACTAAGCAGGATATTTGGTACTTTAAGTTTGTTGGTAGAAAGTTAATTTAAGTTTGTTGGTTTTCCTCATACTTCTAGAACCTGCCTTATCAAATTCCTTCTTGAAGCTACCTACCAGGCAGTTCCTCTTCCTCAGAAGGCTGGATGAGTCGCGATCTCATTGGCTTTTCCTGTGAGCACGTGAAGTTCAAGCACTTGAGGCTGGATCCCCCGCTGAGAAGAACCTTCCCCCTTGGAGAGGTCTCAATTCTTGTTTTACAGGTTTCCTTCTCCAAGCTTTAATAACCCAGACCTCTTCATTTTCTTTCCTCAGTCCCGTCTCTTGCAATCACTACCCTTTTAATATGTAGCATATACCCTTTTCCTTTCCAGCTCCCTGATACCTAGTTAACAATACTTTGAACTTTCAGTTTGTATAACTGGGATAGATTCTGTTTCCTGACCTTATTGGAAGGTGCGGAAGCAAGAACCAACAGTCATTCTGTTTTTCAACCCTAATTTTAAAATTAAGACCTCAATCTTAAGAGATCTGTTCATCCTAGTTTCTAAAACATTATCGTAAACACACCTGTATTGTGAGTATTGAGGGAGTACCACCTTAAAATAAATGAAAAGAGAGAAATTAAAATATAACTATCTGTTCCTATATGCTAGGCCCTATGTTCTAGAAGTTCCCTTCACTCATATATATTATCACATTTAAGGGGGAAAAAAGATTACCCAGAGATTATATATAATTATTTTTAAATTGTTTTTCAAAAACTTTATTTATATTTTCTGAAAGAGAGAGAGAGTGGGAGAGGCAGAGAGAGAGGAAGAGGGAGAATCCCAGTGCAGAGCTTGATGCAGGGCTCCAACTCATGAACCATAAGATCATGATCTGAGCGAAAATCAAGAGTTAGACGCTTAACCAACTTGAGGCCTCCAGGTTATTTTAAGGTTATATAGGGTTATTTTAGAACTTTGAATTCCTTCTAATTTTAGGAGTTCATAATTTAGATAAAAATAAATGCTTAACCTTTAACACAAGTAGAAATCCAACAACACTAGCAGTTAATTACAAAAATATGGCTAGCTATCATATATTAAACATTTATTTCTTTGTAAGCAGTCTATTACGTGCTTTCCATACCTTATTTCATTTAATCTTCAAAAAAACTCAAGACAATAACAAACTTATTGTTATCACTGTCTTCAAAGGAGGTGTAGGTATATCAAATAATTTACAGAAGATTACGTACTAATTGGCTGACAGTATAGGAATCCAGGTTTTGTTTTCTGTTTTTTTTTTTTTTAAACTGCAGAGTCTGTGGTTTTGAAAATCATATTTCAGTTTACTTTCTAATTATATTCCTAAGGATAAATGGATTTTTACTTAGTTTTTAAAAACTTTTTGTGCTTATTGTATAATCTGTTGTCAGTAGCTGCACTCATTTCAGTAAATTTCCCAGTGTCTCTGGTAGAATGGTCCAGTACTAGCCCTACTGCTCTTAATTTGGACCTGCTTTTAGTGTTTTCTTTTGTCTGAACTCAAAGCCTACTCCTCATTTTCTTAAGCTGATATTCATGCAACAATTCTAAGATATTCTACATTTGATTATGCCCCTACATTTAGAGAAGTTAGCAGCTATCAAGAGTATCTACACTGTGCTGTGTGTGATCTAACCAAAAAACTAAACTGAGGTTGTCCATTTGCATTTTGGGTTCAAGGGTCATAGCAGTCCATGCACTAAAACTAAGTCTTATTATCCTTCCTGCACTTCGGTGAGAAATGTGAGGTCTAGTGCTTATGTAATTCTTTAGATGATTAATGGTATAAAAATAAATGGATGGAATTGATGGTGCCAAAGGTAATTTTATAATTTTGCTTAGCATAGATTTGCTTCCATATCAATCAAACATGTTCTATCAATTAGCATCGATTAAATACCTACAGGTACAGAGTATTGTAGAGGATCAGAATACGCCTCCCCAAATATGTCATTTTGGTATAAGAATTATTTTGAGCTAAAGACAGTTGGGAAACAGAAGGTACCAAAAAAGCTCTCTGTCCTCTAAAAGACAGAGGAATTTTTTTTACTAAAAAGGCAACTTGCAACAACTCTACGCTTTTATCTGCCTGGATATAACACTAAGTGGAATCCACTTGACAAATCTTATGAAAATAACCTTTCTTTTCCATTAGTTTCTACTCTTATGTTTACTCCCCTACAATTTACCCCCATTAAAAGCCTAAATCCTTTTCCCATTGTCTTGGCACTTTTCTGCAAATTCATTGTTTTTTAAGATGCTATGTAAGCCCAGAGTCTAATCGTCCCTTTGAGATACTCACTAAACTTTTGTCACATGTATTCATGATGCACATGTTAACAAACTGTTTTCTTATTAATTTGCTTTCTATCAGTTTCATTTCCAGGCACCCAGTAGAGAATGTAGGAGGATAAAGGAAGTTTGGTTTTTACTTATTCCTCCCTCCAAACTAGTACAATTCTTTATTTAGGTAAAAAAGCTTGAGTTCATACTGTCTTCTTTCTGGCTATAGAGTAATATGTTTGACTATGGATGTCAGATATATTGTATAGAGAAAGTACTCGTAATCGGGACCATCATTTGCCAAAATGTTAAATTGTCTTTGCTAATGATCACAGAATACTTTTAAGGAAAATATTGAAAACATATTTCAGCATATTTTTCTCGCTAACAGACAAGGTGACACTTCCATACCAGGATAAAAATATTAAATGGCCCTTCTTTGGAGAAAACAAGTCATGAGTTGTTATAAGAATGAGTAATGAATGACAAAAGTGATATTACTCCCCTGAAGGGACACATCTTTCACAGGCAATGCAAATAGGTCTGATTTCTAGACAAGTAGGTAAAGCAGGCATACTTGTGCCTGGAGCATGTCAATCCTTGGTGACCTACTCTATTACCAGAAAAGGAAGGGACAAAATTGTGTCTGAGAACCAGAAGACAGGAGTTAGGTGGGGTGGGCTGAATGATATTTGAAGAGTATAGTAAAAATATTTGAGGAGTAAAAATTGCCAGTACATCTTTCATGGTGTTGTAGGTACACTACAGAAAAGAAAACCACAAAGAATCCAACTCAATTTTCAAGTATATGATTATATGGGCAATTGTGTCCCGCAGTTCATCATTTTCAAAAGATTCAGTAGAAGAAGAAATGGACTTTCACTGGAGTCAAGAGTGACTAGGTTTTCATCAAAGACAGAATGAATTGATAGCAGGTATTAAAATTCGATATATGTTGCAAGGGACATCGTGTAACTAAGTCTGTCACAGATTCCATGTGGTAAAGAAGTTTAGTGAAAGAAAAATTACTTCGGATTGGAACAAGCAAGACTTTTTATGGGCCATAAAATTTGACCTGAATAGTAGTATAATAAAAGGCTATCTGAGAATGTCACTAAAATCAAAATAATCAGGGAATAAATAAGACAGGAAAACATTTAGAATTTGTACTAACATTTATTATTTTTCATGGCTTAATAAGTCTGAGTGATTTTTATGTGCCGGGCATTGTTCTAAATGTTTTCTCTATGTTACGTCTTCACACTAAATAAATCCTCACAATAGTGCTATGAAATTAGTCAGGCCCTGGTGTTATCCTCACTTTGCGAATGAGGAAACTTTAGCACAAGGGTGATGGTCAGTGATTGTCATTTGGCTACTAAGTTGCTGAAGTGGGCTTTCTTTCCTGATAGTTTGATTTCAAAGGCCAAGCCCTTAACCATTGGCCCAGTGTGCTCTCCTTCCCCAAACCACGTATCTCCACATCCACATACCAAATTAGACATGCCGCCATCCAGACTTTAAGGTCTCTTCCACATTGGTTTCCAATTTAAGAATGCCTTTGTTATTAAAAAAAGAATAGAATTACTTTGAATACTGAAAGGTACACCAAGGTTTTGTTTGTTATGTTTTTGTTGTTGTTTTTAAAGGATCTCTTTGTTGTAAAAGGTCTTCAGAGATTAAGGAAGAATTGAAGCAGAATTAAAACTATTATTCCTACAGCTAAAGCAGTGAAGTTTTGAAGACAATGAAAAAGTGACCTGAGCATCTTTTCCCTCCATTAGAGCTTTCTCCCCTCCCATACATACATGTAGTATTTGGTTTTCGGTATATAGACAGTTATTTTCAGCAGTTTACTTTTCTTTGTTTCACCTATTTTTGAAACATGGATTTAGAGATTCCATGGTTCTTTACCCTTCAATCTGTCCTTTCCTCTCCAGCAAATAGTTAACCTCTTGGTGTGCAGTTAATATTTGGTACAAAAAAAAAAAAAAGTCATTGACCTTGTATGTACATAGTGTTGTAAATGGCTGCTCAGTGGGAAATAGCATTCTTTCACTACTTGCTACGGGTACACTTTATATTTGGCCTCAATACTCATTCTGTTGACTGCATATTTGAACGTTATTAACCAATTTTGCATTCGAGTTTTAAGGTTAGTTTTCACTGTAAGTCTATTAACACAGTACTTCTGAGAAAGTTTTTGGATTATCATTTCTTTCTTTGCCTTGAATCTGCAATCACAAATTCCATTTAAAAGGAATGTGTTGCCCTAATGTCCACTACAACAGCCCTGGAAACTAGAAAACCAGTAGTGAATTTGCAAAACAGATGATTCACACAAACCCAAGCAATCATGCATAAGAATGAAGCCCCTTAATGGATCCCTCAGTCCACCAAAAACAAAGCAAAACGAAACAAAACAAAACCTTTCTTATTAAGACCTTCCGTTTGAAATTACATCTTTGTCACTTGGGGCAGAGCCTTTAAAAAGTGAAACACTCACTTAACTCTTCATCCCAGCTAGATCGCAAAATTCCCTGGTGGAAAATTAGGTAGTTTGGAGAGTACATTGACTTGTGCAGATGAAAAGGCACCCTAATGGTCTGAAGAGTTAATACGCTCTAACACCCTCCTGCTGCAAATTGGCTAGAGGATGCCCTAGTGACCCAAAACAGTCCATGCTGAAGTACATCTTTTAACACCTAGTGTGGGAAGGCTTATTTAACCACTGCAGAAAATTTAAATTACAGACGGCTCTGTTGTCTAAATCATTCTCAAGGGGAAAATGACAATTCTGAAAGCTGCATTAACTCAGTAGAAAAACTTATAAAACAATCCTCTACTGGCCTGAAGGAGTTAATGCCCAAGTCTCTGCTGAAGTCAAGTCAGTTTTTTAGGGTCAGGAACATAGCAGGGTCTTTGCTTCCAGGCCAAACTACACAAGGACACTCAGTAACGGCCGAGGGAGAGGTATGTGATTAGGAGAGGTGCCGGAGAAATGATGCTGTTTCTTCCAGCCCCGTCTTCAAGGCTGAAGTTGTTAAAGTATTATGATTTGGTGGCTTAAACATGTTGGTATGCTGATGACTTTTAACTTCTAACCTAAAATAATTTGACACTGTGGGGAAAAAGAACAAGTTTTCCTATTTTGAAATATGTAGAGACGAAACCAGAGGCTCTGTTGACGCCACAGCTTATTAAAGATGCAAATTAAAAATATCAAAAAGCATGGAGATTTGCTTAACCTTTTACCAAGTGTAAATCTTTAATCTGATCTTAATATGAACTTCGTTGATTTACTTAAGTTTAATAACACACTGAACTCATGAGGTGTTAACAGTAACTTTAGTGGTCAAGCATTGCATTTTAGAATTGATAGAAAAAGGTTAATTTGAAATCCAGTCGGGAAATCATATTATATTACACAACATATATCTGCTTTAGTGAAGAACTGACAAACTGCAAATGCCTCAGAGGAAAAATTCTACTGAATTAAAAGGAAAAGATTAATGTACTTGGAAATGAATTTGCATTCAACTGTAAAACAATGCCGTTATGCCATTTTTTCTTTCTTTTTCTTTTAAATGTAAACAGTCATTTCTGAGGCTCCTGTTACTAAATTAGAAGGTTATATAATGCAAAATGGAATTGAGGACATTTGGATTAAAACAAAAAATCAGTAGAAAGTTTTTATTATAAACACTAGCTCTCACTTAGTACTTTATTGTTGGGTTACTTTTGAACCTTTTTTTTTTTTCATTTTACAATAAACTTAGCCATGCTACATTAAAAATTTAAAATATACCATACAGGAAAACAGCCACTGCTATAGCCTTTAGAAAATGATTTAATTTAGCAATTTCAGAAGTAGCATTAATAAAAACAATATAATATCCAAATGACAAGAAAATAAGACAGGCTCTCATGCCTGTACAGGCCATTTCTTTCATCGTCTCTAAAAATTAGACTCACAAACATGTCATAATTACTTGAAATTGTCTGCAGTATCAGGAAGAATAGTTTAAAATCACTTTATCACATGCCAAACCACATTCTATCTCTGACAACGTAAATGAGTCACTACTAAAAATAAGGGTTGATGATTAATTACCCGAAAGCATACCTGCCAGAATTACCAGTCATTGGAACCAGATTTCTTACTGAGACATACACTTCGATAATTTAAGTACATGCTTCGGCACTTCACCTAGTCTAAGACACAATCTTTATGATATGAAAATAAGTAAATATCTCTGAAATAAAGCTGTACTGTGCTAACAGAATAAACAGATAAGCGAACAATTCTATTAGTGAATATCTACGTATAGCAAATGTTAATCTTATCCATGTCTTACGATAGCTCAAAGATGGTGGGTCAGGGCAGTTTGTATCATTGTCAAGTATGACTTCCATCTTGAAAACTCTAATTTGACCCCTATATCCGCAATCATTTTAAATTATTTTTTTAGTCTTTTTTTTTTTTTTTTCATTCAGGGAGAACTCAGTCCTTCCAGTGAGAAAATCATAACATACATAATACTCATTGGGTTAATCTAGGATAACTATTTAGGGGCATGGATGATTAATTTTCTAAAGATCACTCTTGAACTTCAAATAGGTTTCACATTTCTGACAATTGAGCCATTATGCACATCATATTATCAGATAAAATATGAAATCTTTGGTGATGCTGAGCTAATTGAATTTTGGTTTCCAAATCCTAATACATTCAATTAATACATATTTTATTTCACTAGATTTGCAGTTGTTTACTGTTTTCAGTAATAAAAACCTCTGCTAATTACAAAAGGCTGCCTTTTGAAATCTCTCTGAAGAACAATGAAAAATTGTTGCAGGAAAGGCCTTTCTTCAGGAAATTATTTAGCTCTTATTGATGGAAATAGATTCTACTCTCCAGAGGTTTTCCTCTTCCCTTATTCCCATCAATTTTTCACAAAGCACCTAGAGCAATTAATGAATAAATCAGATTAGTTCACTCCACCAATCAAGACTTACTTTTCAAAATGGCCTCTGATTCACTTTATAATGTTCTACAAAATCCTTAGAATAGATTTGGTGGCCTAGAATGATCTTTGCTATGTCTACCTCTTAGACTTTATTTTTAGCACTATTTCCCCTAACTAACCAAATAAAAGCTGGCGGGTCTTTAATGTTTGCAAAATGCCAGTCCTTACAAGATATTTAGATGTGCCATTTATTTCTTACACTTGAACTGTTGAATTCTCTTCCAATAGTCTCCCACTCTTGATCTGTGTAATTAAAACTTATCCCTGGGTCTCCTTTAATTTTTAAATATCCCCACCAATATGCCATCACAACCACCACCATCACCATCACCACTAAACTTCTGTTACATTGTCACAAAACCGTCTTTTGATGTAAAGCAGAAAAATGCATGATGTATTCTCCCTGTATTAAATATAGAAATGCATACAACAACCATGTTTATTTAGATATTTGTTATATATATGATTTTTATGGATTTATCACCAAATAAATATAATAAGAAAAGAGAATGGAAATATGAAAGAGAAACAGCATGTATAAAAACTTGAGGATCGCTCACACAATAAGAGATAGTAATCTGAATAGCCCTACATCTGTTAAAGAAACTGAATCAATTATTAATAAGCTTTCCAAACAGAAAACACCTGGCTTGGATGAGTTCACTTGTAAATTCTACCAAACATTTAGGAGAGCAATGATCTAATTTCCTACAATCTCTTCCAGAAGATAAAAGCAGAGGGAATACTTTTGAACTCATTCTATGAGGCCAACATTCTCCTAATACCAAAACTCAGACAAAGACACTACAGGGGAAAAAAAACAAAACAAAAAAAACACCCTGCCAACCAATCTCTCTCATAAACATAGATGCTAAATACCTTCACAAAATGTTAACAAATCAAGTCTAACAACATATTTTAAAAAAGTAGACATGATGACTGAGGTTTATCCCAGCTATGCAGTCTGTTACAACATTTGAAAATCAACTACTATAATCCATCACATGCATTGGCTAAAGAAGAAAATATATGCAATCATTAATAGAGGCAGAAAAATTATTTGGCAAAATCCAGTACTTATTAATGATAAAAACTTAGTGAACTAGGAATGAAAGGTAACTCCCTTGACTTGATAGAGAATATCTACAAAAAATAAAAAACATCATACTTAATGGGAGAAACTTGAAGCTTCCCACTAAGCTTTATTTATAATTACCTAAACTTGGAAGTAACAGACATGTTCACTAGTAAATGAATGGCAAAAACAAAACAAAACAAAACAAAAAAAAAACCCACAAAAAACCTGTGGCACATCTGTACAATGTAATGTCATTCAGCATTAGGGAGAAATGAGCTACCAAATTCTGAAAAGACAAGGAAGAACCTTAAATGCATATTACTACGAGAAGAAAATAAGTTTGAAAAGGCTACATACTTTGGAATCTAACTATATAACATTCTGAAAAGGCACAACTATGGAGACATTAAAAACGTCAGTGGAGGGGGCCTGGGTGGCTCAGTCAGTTAAATTTTTGACTTCAGTTCAGGTCATGATCTCATGCTTCATGGGTTTCAGCTCCATGTTGAGCTCTGTGCTGACAGCTCAGAGACTGGAGCCTGCTTCAGACTCTGTGTCTCCCTCTCTTTCTGCCCCTTCCCTGCTCACACTCTCTCTCTCTCTCAAAAATAAATAAAGATTAGAAAAAAAAATATCAGTGGTTTCCAGGGATTAAGGGAAAGGGATAAATACATAGGAGGCACACAGAGGATTTCTAGGGCAGTTAAACCACTCAGTGGTAATGGTAGAGACATGTCGTCCTACATTTGCCCAAACCCATACAACACACAACGCCAAGAGTGAACCCTAATGTAAAGGTGAAGTTTAGGTGATGATGATGTGTCAATATAGGTTTACCAGTTGTAACAAATGTACCACTCTGTAAGGGATGTCAGATGTCAACAGTAAGGAAGGTTGTGCATATATTGGTGTAGGTATATGTGAACTCTCAGTACTTTCTGTTCAGTTTTGCTGAGAACCTAAAACTGCTCTAAAAGTTGTTTATCAATTAAAGCTATTAGTTAAAAGGGTAATTATAAAATTAGTCCAGCAGAAAGTGTATTAAGTGGAAAAAAAAAAGACTGCAAAGTCTTTTTAAGATGAACAAAATACTTTATTTAAGAAGAACATGGGAGTGTATTAGCAAGATACTTCCTTAATTTGCAAAATATGCAAATAGAAAAAATAAAGGTAGACACCAATAAGAACTCATTACTGAAGCAGATACTGTAAACAAGGCAGGTGAAGAGGGTGAAAATATGATGAAAAAAATGATGACATAAGATACATCAAAAGAATTAGGGAAATATAAGTGAATCAGGGAGGTAATCTCCAATAAGCTGTTTTTTCTTGAAAATATCACTCAACCTTTATAGCCTAATAGGTAAAATAAAGGGTTGATCTAAGTTATCTCCAAGCACCCCACAAACTCTAAAATTAGAAAATCTTAAACAGGTATTCCTTAAAATCTACTAAGTTCCAGAAGTTGCAAAACATAATAGAACTATTACTCAAAGTATAAGATAATATGGGATGATAGGTCACAGAATAAAGGTTCTAAAGAAAATAAGATATGTGAAGTCTTTGTTGAAAGAAAGAGGATGAAAGGGAGAAAACCTTGGAAAAAAAGATGAAAATAATGTCCTTAGACAATGAGAAATGGAAAGGTAGTTTGAGATGAGGCCAAAGAGAAAAGGGAAAGAGGAAAAATTAGAGAACAATGCTGTTAAAGGTCAATTTAACCTTCACATCAAAGTTTAATTCAATTTCCTGGATACATTTTGAGGTTAGTAATGTCTTATTAACTTAGTTTTCTCTGCAGCTGGAATTTAAATGTGATTCTTCTGTCTGCCTAGCACAGGAAGATGTGTAACTGGCTCACAGATAATTGAAGGTTTATGGTGACCAAATTCTGCCTGCATTCACCACAGCAATCTCCTCAGATCTGGAAGACAAGAACACACCTAAATAAAAGTCTATTATGTCTGATACATTGGAATCCTTGATATGCCATGAGGAAGCCTTTTATTTGTAATATTCCCCCCTTGATTCACAGCTCAACGGGTTAGAAATTTTGGAGGGAGAAACTGCGATTTCTTTTTTTTAAATAGTTTATTGTCAAGTTGGTTTCCATATAACAACCAATGCTCATCCCAACAAATGGCTTCCTCCATACCCATCACCCCCTTTCTCCTCTCACCCCATCTTCATCAGCCCTCAGTTTGGTCCTTGGTATTCAAGAGTCTCTTATGGCTTGCCTCCCTCCCTCTCCCCAACTATGTTCTCCCCTTTTCCTCCCCCATGGTCCTCTGTTAAGTTTCTCCTGTTCCGCTGATAAGTGAGAACATACAGTATCTGTCCTTCTCTGCCTGACTTATTTCACTCAGCATAACACCCTCGAGTTCCATCCACATTGCTACACATGGCCAGATTTCATTCTTTCTCATTGCCATGTAGTATTCCATTATACAGATAAACCACATCTTCTTTTTTTTTAAATTTTTATTTATTTCTAGGAGAGAGAGAGATAGACAGTGTGAACAAGGGTGAGTCAGAGAGAGGGAGACACAGACTCTGAAACAGGATCCAGGCTCTGAGCTGGCAGTCAGCACAGAGCCCGATGCGGGGCTCGAACCCACGAACCGCAAGATCATGACCTAAGCGAAAGTCGGATGCTTAACCGACTAAGCCACCCAGGCGCCCCAAACCACATCTTCTTGAACTATTGGTCCGTTGATGGACACTTAGGCTCTTTCCATGTTTTGGCTATTGTTGAGAGTGCTGCTATGAACATTGGGGTACATGTGCCACTATGCATCAGCACTCCTGTATCCCTTGGGTAAATGCCAAGCAGTGCTATTGTTGGGTCATAGGGGAGTTCTAGTGTTATTTTTTTGAGGAATCTCCACACTGCTTTACAGAGTGGCTGCAGCCCGTGATTTCTTAGAAACATAATGGCTTAGAATCTTCAAGTTCAAATCATGCCTCAGCTACTTATTAACCATGCATATTTTTTAATGTTATTTTAGAGGCACCTGGGAAGCTCAGTCGGCTAAGCAACTGACTTTGGCTCAGGTTATGATCTCATGATTCGTGGGTTCGAGTCCCATGACAGTGTAGAGGCTGCTTGGGATTCTCTCTCTCTCTCTTTTTGTCTCTGCTCCTCCCCTACTTGCATGCTCTCTCTCCTTCTCTTCTCTCCAAATAAATAAATATTTTTTTCAAAAGGTGACTTTATTGTGGTGAGAATATACCATGAATATTATCCTCTTAACATTTTTAAAGTGTGCAGTAAATTATTGTGGGGCCTAGGCATAATGTTACACACCAGCTCTCCAGTGTTTATCCATCTTGTGTGACTGAAAGTTCATGCACATTCATGAGTTTCTCCACATTGCCCTTTTCCTCTGGTGTCTGGCAACCACCATTCCGTTGGTTGATTCTACAGATTTGACTATTTTAGACACCTAATCTAAGTGGATTCATCCATCATTTGTCTTTCTGTGACTGCCTTATTTCACTTAGCACAATGTCCTCAAAGTTCTCCACGACACACCACATGTTGGGTCACAGAACAAGTCTTAAATTTTAAAGGTGGAAATCATACCAAAGATCTTTTCTAATCATAATGGAACGAAACTACTCACTTGTAGAAAGAAAGTTGAAGAATTCACAAATATGTGGGACTGAAGACATGGCTTTTTCTGAGTCACCTAAGTTTCTATGAACCTAAATGTCTTTATCTGTAAAACTCTGCCCTCTTATGGTTAAAGTCAGTTTGGGATCTCAAGTGCCTTCTGTAAATGAAATGGAGCTGCTGAGAATGCAGTTACTACTTGGGTCATCTGTCCCAGAATATATACATAGTGTGACAACTACCCAGTTTGAGTCTTTTCTTGGTAGCCTCATCTTCATGAGAAAACACTTTTTTAGTAATGAAGAGATTCAGGCAGTCCCTACCATGACTGTACCAGAAACTTGTAAATTCACTAATATCATTATTCCTTTAGCTGAAAGCTACATTCCTGAAGAGCAAATTAAAGTCCGAGGAGGAGAGCATAGAGAAACAAAGTCGTGTAGGCCTACATATGAATGGATTTCCTCAGATCTGCCAATAGCAGTTTTAAAGGTGGGATAAGCAGAGTAATCTCTGGGTGACAGGCATTGAGGGAGATGAAAGTGATTCATGTGATTAAGTCCCTGAGAGCAGAGACTGGAGAGAATGACAATACACATTCCCCGCATCCAGTTTTGCTGGTGGCCTGCCTTGCCCTCTGCTTTCTTATGCCCACCAGGACATGACAAGTTCAATGGAAATTGAAGTGTTTTAGAAAAATTCTAATAATAAACCTCAAATACTTGTTTAGAGGATCCAAGTGATTTAAGTAAGAAGCGATGATGGATGGAAACCTGACCGTTAAAAGTGGTATATCATTCCCCTATAAGAGCTATTTGAAAGAGATTCCTTTTATTTCAGGAAGCTACATTCTCAAATTCGAGAATTTGAATCAAAATTGTTGAATCCTGGTTCACCAGCTCAACTTCAAATGCAAAATGATATGATGTAGATCTCAGCCAATTAAGTTTCAAGATGAATGCTTTAAGTTGCACTAATCATTGCTCTGGAAGCTTTTGTAGTTCCTTATATATATTTAAGATATTGGGGAGTTTTGTTCTATTTTCTTGGACTGTTTGAAAAAACTATTATTTTCATATCATCTACACTTCATATTTTAGCCCATACTTTGAGGATGTTTTCTGGCCACTGTGCAAGTCTATTAGGTAATTTTGATAATTTGCCAAATCTGGACATTTTACTTATCACACGCTTCTTTTATATTAACTCAACACTCAGGAAAACATCTTAAAATTGCCTATTGTGAAAAGCTATACTATTTGTAGCAAATGCTCCATTAATTTTATAACTTGTAAAAAGTGAAATGGACACTGATGTGATGGTGGCCAGGTGAAAAAATCACAGCAAACTCTCACTACCACTGTGTGATTACTTTTATAACCTCATTCGCTCTGTCTATCCATGAAAAGAATATTCACTATACATTGCTGATCTTTGTACCATCTTTCCATCTTTTGTGCATGCCCTGTCTGAGACTAAGTTATTGTAGATGTTGTCCACTGCTTCAGAACTCCATTGGGCTGACGGTCAAAGATAGTGGCACAGCCTGTGACAGGTGCTAGTGCTTGTGGACTTCTATGGTGACCCAGAAGAGGCCTCAACAGCTGCTTGGATGCTTGAGCATAATGAAGGTAAATCTGAACAATTTAACTGACACCATTTCTTAAAGTTGGTCTAAAAAGAAACCCTACTTGTAACACCAATAGCATTTGCTCTAGAAGAAGTACAATTAGATACTGATTTGTCAAGATGACAAATACTATTAACTTCCTACTATGTGTCAAGCAGTATGCCAAGCACTGGGGCCACAGGTGAGACAAAGTTCTGTGACCTCAGCCAATCGTAGTCTCCCAGGAGAAGATAGAGACAGAAGAAAAGCAAATACGAAAATATATTTCTTGGTATTTTTATTATTTATTTCTACATTCCTTCTATGTGCTGTATATTTTATTTTTTAATGTTTTTATTTATTTATTTTGAGAGACAGACACACAGAGAGAGAGAATGAAAGTGCAAGAAGGGATGGGGCAGAGAGAGAGAGAGAGTAGTCTTCTGACTTTCAGCACAGAGTTGGACGCGGGGCTCAGTCCATAAACCGTGAGATCATAACCTGTGTCAAAATCAGAATCAGACACTTAGCTAGCTGAGCTACTCAGGCACCCCAATGTGCTGTATATTTTTTAAGGGACATCGACTCTAATGCAAGTCTGCTTCTTGCAGTTAAGTCATTAACAGCATTTGATTTCTAAACTGTCTTGATTAATGGTTTAGAACTAAACATACAGCATATACTTTTTAAACATTTATTTACCACCAATAAATTATAGAAAAGAAGCTCTACACTAATTAATTATCATTTTATCCATTTTATTGACATAAAACCATTCAATGTACTTTTTAATCAAAATTGATTATTTTGACATGTAACCTACATGTAACAATCTGTTTTAAGCATAAAAGTTCAGTGAGCATTGCCAAATATACACCAACACCACAGTCAAAATGTAGAGTATTTGCATCAACCCAAAATGTTCTCTTATGTCCTTTTATAGAAAGTCTTCACACCAGCAAACCCAGGTAACCATTGATCTGGGTTTTTGTGGTCACTGTAGATTAGTTTTGCCATTCCTAGAATTATGTAAAAATGAAATTACCCAGTGAGTCCTTATTTGTTATTGGCATTTTTTATTCAGCATAGTTTTGAGATTCATCCATTTGTTATGTGAATACATAGTTCGTTCCTAATTATTTTGGGGCAGTCAACCAAGTTTGGATACAATACAATCTGTTTATTTTTTTACCCAAACATTTGGGGGTATATCCGATTTCTATTATAAAAAAAGTTGTCATAAACATTTTTGTAAAAGACTTTGTAAAGATATATCTTTGTGTTTTCTTGGGTAAATATAAGTAGAATCATTCGGCAGTATATTAAATATATAAGAAATTGCCAGACTATTTTCAGAGGTGACCATAATCTATATTCACACCAAAAACTAATGAAAATGTGAATTCTAGTACTATTGGTGTTTAATTTTGAATAGTCTAGTGGATACGTAGTAATATCTCATTATGGTTTTAATTTGTATTTTATTAATTCCTAATGTTCATTTCAACTTGGGACCATTAGTATGCTTTACTTTATGAGGCATCTCTTCAACTATTTTTCCAATGTTAATCAAATCGGTTGCCCTTTGATTATTGAGTTGTAAGATACACATGTATAGTTTAGATATGTATATATAAATCGTTACATCTATATCTATATAGTTATATAGCTATACATCTATATCTAAATATCTATATTCCCAGTTAGAAATATCTATATCAATATTTATATATCCACATATTGAGATATCTGTAGACATTAATAGATGCCTATATATGTATATTTATAAATGTGAATACACACACACACAATGATATAGATATTTTCAACTGGGAATATAGATATCTATATATACATGTTTTTACCTACCCTACTATTGAGCCTAAAATTACTGCCTCAATTCCTTCTTTTTAATATGCAGTCAAGTTAAGGACCATTTATGCCCAGTTGAGCATAAAATTTTGTTAGCTTTTTCTATAATGATTCCCATAGGATTCCTTCAAATTCCATAATTTAAAAAAAAATGTTTATTTATCTTGAAAGGAGGAGTAGAAGGGTCAGAGAGAGATAAGGAGAGAGAATCCCAAGCAGGCTTCTTGCTATGAGCACGGAACTCTATAAGGGACTTGATCTCATGAACATGACCTTAGCCGAAATCAGGAGTCCAATGCTTAACCAACTGAGCCACCCAGGTGCCCCTCAAATCCCATTAATCAGCATGTGAAGGAGGCCCTTAATTTTCCTCTTTACAAAGTCACACCTCTGTCAGTGCCCCATCATCATCACCAAAACTGTCAAAATTATGAATGGTCTGAGATTTTATCCTGTTTGCCAGCTACCAAGTTAGCCTGACATAATTTATTGGATACTAGAAATAAATAAGACTACTAGGTCAAAGGACATCATTACTTACAACAATAGCAGTATTCATGGTATCAGATTTTTGTCATGAGGTTCTGTTAAAGAAAATAATATTCATTCAATGACATTTGTTAAAGAACAGTAAAGCCGACTTTTTTCCAGACCACTTCAGTGTTTGTAGGGAGCATTGCAATGGGGTTTTGCAGTGGAGAGAGCATGGGCTCAACTCCAAACGCAACAAAGAAAAGTGAGAATTTGTGGTTAAGGGGTGAGAGGGGGCAGTGGATGGAAAATTCTTAAGAGGAAACATCAGGGGAAAGAAAGAAATATGCTAAAGTGGCCTAACAGGATTCTTGCAAAATTAGACAATGCAGAAATAAACACAGTTGCACAAAAATCAGAGAAAGCTTAGTTGAGAACAGATTTCAGAAAAACCTTACCTGGATTTTGGTCAAGGAGAAAATCTTTGTGAGTTCCCTATGCACCGTTACCTACAAGGAAACATGAAGAGAGCTCTGTGACAGCCACACATACAGTGAGTTGGATTAGAGAAGAAGGAGTCTGAACATTAGGGAACTTGAATATTTTATAATGGAAGTTGGCATGTCTATTCTTTGCTCTAGAGAGAGACACTATCTAATAGAATTGGAGAGTAAGTAAACCTTCTTTTTGCTCCAGAGAGAGATAATATCTATTATCCAAAGCCGTTTGTTGAACAAACATCTCTGAAAAGACAGAACAAAAATTAGTCTGTACTTTTGTTTGTAACAGATGCAAACATGTGAGAGATCCATGGAGAATTATCTCTCAACATAAAATTGTATAAATATCAAAACTGCAAAATTTAAAATCTGAATTAGAAACAATGTAGCCCATTAGGTACTATACCTAATATCACATTATGGTAATGATAACATTCATTTCAAAATATATATTGATTAATTACCATGTGCTGAGCAGTTACAAATTCTTCAGTTGAGGGGTGCCTGGGTGGCTCACTTGGTTAAGTGTCTGAAATCAGCTCAGGTCATGATCTCACATTCATGGGTTCGAGTCCCGCGTTGGGCTGTGTGCTGACAGCTGGAAGCCTGGAGCCTGCTTCGGATTCTGTCTCCCTCTCTCTGTGCCCCTCCTTCCCTCATGCTCTGTCTCTCTCTCAAAAATAAATAAGCATTGAAAAAAATAAATTCTTCAGATTGAAACTGGTATTTTTAAAAAAAATCAGTATTACCTTTAGACTCAGAAAAGAGGAGGAGGTCTCTTAGGATCCTCACGTATCACAAATACAAATATGAATAAATATATTAAAGAACAAATAGTTGACTTTTTTTACTTGGAATCTGGAGCTCAGTTGTGGTACATAGAATACTATGACCTTACATAGCTGGTCTGCCTCATTAACACTCATTAGGCCTTAGTGAAATGATTCCCCTTAGCACTTACCTCATGTCCTCCAATAAAAGGGCAACCATTCTGAAATCAATGGCAGTGTCTCTTTTACATTCTGTTAATTTGGAAGATGCACACTGTTTCAGAGTGTAGAGAGGATTGAAAGGAGGAAGTTCTTATATCAGAAAAAAGTAATTAATGCATTTATTTTTACATAACAAAATAAATCACTTTCCAGTCATGGAAGGATTTGTTTTTCTTTTTCCTCTTCCTTTTATTCCTCCTTCTCTTTGGTTGTTTTTTTTTTTAATTTTTTAACATTAATTTATTTTGGAGAGACAGAGAGAGACAGAGCATGAGTGGAGGAGGGGCAGAAAGAGAGGGAGATACAGAATTGGAAGTAAGCTCCAGGCTCTGAGCTGTCAGCACAGAGCCCGACATGGGGTTTGAACTCACAGACCATGAGATTAGGACCTGAGATGAAGTTGGACACTTAACAAACTGAGCCACGCAGGCACCCCTTTTTATGCTTTAATTTATGGTTCCAGAGGGAACTAACAAGTTATCTCCACATTTGCGATAGTCTCACAGAACACTGAGGAATATTTATAACATTAACACAACTTTAAAAAATATGTATTTATATTTTTCTAAGCATAATATTTATAAGACATTATGCTGAAACTTTACTTCAACTAAAGAGATATTGAACATTATCCATTTTATTTTATAATTATTCAATAGGATTTAATTAAATATTCAAAAATTGATAAAACTTTAATTTACTTCAAAGATGGATATATTATAATTATAATCTTGGTTTAAAAAAATTTTTTTACAAATAGTTTATTGTCAAACTAGTTTCCACTTAACACCCAGTGCTCATACCCATAAGTGCCCTCCTCCATGCCCATCCTCCCCTCTCCCCCACCCCACATCCATCAGTCCTTAGTTTGTTCTCAGCATTCAAGAGTCTCTCATGGTTTGCCTCTCTCCCTTTCCCCCACCATTTCCCCCCTTCTTCTTCCCCATGGTTCTCAGTTAAGTTCTTCCTAATCCTCCTATACGTGCAAACATGATATTTGTCCTTCTCTGCCTGACTTATTTCGCTCAGCATAACACCCTCAAGGTCCATCCATGTTGTTACACATGGCCAGATTTCATTCTTTCTCATTGCCATGTAGTATTCTGTTGTATAGATAAACCACATCTTCTTGATCCATTCGTCTGTTGATGGGCACTTAGGCTCTTTCCATGTTTTGGCTATAGTTGAGAGTGCTGCTATGAACATTGGGGTACATGTGCTCCTATGCCTCAGCATTTCTGTATCCCTTGGGTAAATTCCTAGCAGTGCTACTGCTGGGTCCTAGGGGATTTTTACTGTTAATTTTTTGAGGAACCTCCACACTGTTTTCTAGAGGGGCTGTACCAGTTTACATTCCCACCAACAGTGTAGGAGGGTAATCTTGGCTTAAAATTTTAACATAATTTTAAGAAATAGAAAAAAATGTGTTAAACATAAAAACATTTTAATATTTTGTATTTAACATTGACTTTAATTTGACTTTTTGTTAAAATACTTAAATATTTGTATTATGTGGAATTTATAATATGTAAAACAAAATTATATTTAATTTTTAAAACCTTTACATCACTATGAATTGATTATAACTTATATAATAATTTTACTATAACAACATAATTTGCTACATTATTAAAAAGGCAAAAATTTATATGCACAGAATAAGAGCATAATATTTATATTTTTATTACCAATCCAAACATCACTAGCCAGTCAGCCAAGCACAAACATATGCACAAGAAATATTAAATTCAAACTTCTTTGATATTTTGTAGCTTTAAATCATATCAAAATGGCTTTCCACGTAGATTTATAAAGCTATAATTTTCAAGAAAAGAAGACAGAGTATATTTCATTTAATAGTTTGTTAGTTTTATTTATAAATGTTAAATCTTTAGGCATATCTTCCATTGTCCATCATATTTACTCTTGTCATTTACTCTGCAGATTTCAGGGTAGGCCTTCTGGTTGTAGCACTTTCTCCTTGTAGGAAGGAAAGCATTCCGCATGCCGATGGGAAGAGAATTGTAAGATGTGGAATTTCAAAGTTTCTGCTGGTTTTGTGATGGTAAATGAAAACCCAAGGTGGATGTTCAGTAGTAGATATTATTACGAACACAGGCTCAAAGTTCAGCAAGGATGCTAATATGTGTCACTGAGCTATACTGTTCTAAATAATAAAGAGAGAACTGATCTAGGAGGGAGGTTAATATATGGGTGGAGGGAAGGCAATAACTCCCGTAAACACTTCTTCATGGAGAGATGCCATATACGAGTGTTAAGAGGAAAACAAGGGAAATAAGATTTATCGTTTTAGGGTAATGGAGTCATAGCACGAAATAGTACATCATTCATAAGACAATCCATCTCTGAGCTAACATTTTGGAAGCTGAAGTTCAGATTCAGAAGTGACTATGTGAAATTTAGGTCCCATTTTCCTCCAGGAGCCACACAACAATCGGCACCTCATAGGTCATGTAACAGGTGCTATAATAATTTCATTTAAACCTCTAAATATATGACTCCTCACTTAAAAGTGTTATGTGAATGTGAATAAGGCATGACCTCTGCTCTTAGGGAGTTTATAGTCTGTTAAAGAGCAGCATGTGCAGATAACTTCGATTGAGTTTTAAAAGTGTTAAAGAGGAGTTATATAGAGTTTTACAAAAATTAAGGGAGGTTGTAAATAAAATCATCTCATATAATTAGTGAAGTCTTCTCCAAACGGTGATATTTCATCTGGTCAACTGTTGATTAGAGAGCCTGAGGATATAATTTAGAAGGAACAACATCTACATAAGCATGAAGAACTAGACACAACTCAACTTGAGCAAGCAATGGCTAGTGTTGTAGTTTTTCTAAAAGGTAGAACATGGTTAGGGAGACTTTTTTGAAATTACTAAAATCTAAGGGAAAGTTTATTACAATGAATTTTTGGAACTTCTACAGGCATGCCATGCATTTTTTATAGCTTCAAAATGTGTTCCAATTCTATTATCTCCTATTTCCTCCTAACATCACTTTATTTTCCATTGAGATATTTTTTAAGCCAAGTCATATGACTGGAAGTGGTAAATTAAGTAGTAGTAAATTTCATAACTCTAAATCTTGGACATTTCTGACTCCTTCCAGGATAATGAGTTACTACTGGCTACATAATCACTTCTCCAAAGGAAACTAAAAGAGTAACAACAAACAAGGTTTATAGAAACTAATTGAGAAAAAATTATCACGATCTCCATAAGATAGTCTAAGGATGTCTGATAGATGATTGTATTATGATCTGCATGTGTTGCACCTGTCTTATACAATACGCACATCTTATATCTGTATGTATTATGTGTCTGTGTGTGTTATGTCTTTGTACGGATTATGGGAGGTAGAGGGCAACCAGCGGGTCAGGATATGAATCAATATTATTGGATATGTGCACTGTGTTGAAAGGAGCCTTGCTGAGTTTTTACATTGTCTTACATTGCCTTCAGATCACTGCATGCACCTTTACTGCCAAAATCAATAGCAATAGCCCAAATTGTGAGCTAATTAAATATAATATAAAATATTAGAAAGTCTTATATGTGAGAAGGATTAATGAAAATATGAAATATGTGTGATTGCCTGGCTGCCTTCTGACTTCTCATCTGTTCTGGTCTCTCTCTAGTCTCTAAGCATTTTGAGATTATAAATGAAACCGTTGCTTCTAAGGTTTAAAGGTAAAAACCTAACTGGAAGAGTTACTTACAAGGTGGCAACAAAAGTTCTGTCTTACGTCTGTTACACCTGTGCCTCCCTGTTCACCATGTCTTTAAATATGCCAAGTCAGACAGGCTGGAGCCTGGGCTTCCAAATAAGTCCTACGCGTGGAATAGCTGATTTCCCCAAGGACAATGTGAACTCACATCAAAATAACCAGATACCGGGGAAAAAATCTTCTGAAGAAAGATAACAAATTGTACAATGCATTCCATCTGAAGCAGAAATTATGAAACCAGTAGATCAGAATTTAAAATAAATAAAATCAATGCAATTAAACAAACAAACAAAAAAAGATTTTAGCAAAGTGAACTAAGAATGGGAAATACACAAAAGAACCAAGTAGAAATGTTCTGTTTAAATTGCACAGCATTTGACATTTGTACTGGTTTCAATGGACATCTCAATAAACCCACCTTAAAAGAAAGACAATGTAAGACAATGATATCTGAAAACCAACATCACTAAAATATCCTATAGAAGGCATCCTTACAGTTTCTCATGAACTGCCATGCATTGAACCAATAATAAATAAGTAGATAATAGAAAGATAAATAGGTAAAGATAGAGATATATAAAAAATTGTAGGTTGTGTAAAACTGGAAAATAAATGTGAGTTTCAGGATTAGATTGTGGAAATTTTCAAGAACAACAGCAGGTAAAGGTAATGTGATAGATACATTGAAAAAAATGTTGAGGAAAGATGTACTTATGTCCTAATGATCCAACAAGATAAGTAATTTTTTTAAATGAGATAAAATATTTTAAATATTAATAAACACAAACTTCCAAAAATGAAAGAAAATAAAAGAAAATTTATGAAATCAATAAAATGATTCATAAGGTCCAAAACATGATAAAATTTATAATGTAAACAAACAAAAAAAGAAATAGAGGATTATTTTTAAAGGAAAAATTTGTGAATTACCTTAAGCTGCATCTCTAGATATTATTAATAATTAGATATTATTGATGATAAGTTAATATTTATAAATCACTGAAGGAAAGAACTTTGAGTATAGAATGTTGTATCTAGCAATGTTTCATTAGTTTATAAAAGCACAAAATATTATCATGTATGATTGTACTGAAAAAGTTTTCTAGGCAACAAATTGGCCTTGACACATTAGAACAATAAATCAAATTGAGATTCTTCTAGAGACATGGAAATCAAAGATGATCAAATATCTTCCTAAGCATATCACTGCCTAAAATGAATAATAAAAATAGCTGAAACCAAAACCATAGTAGAAATAATAAATGCAACAAATAAATAATAAAAGAGAAAGACATACATAATATATACTAAATGGAGGAGGGATAAACCAAAGTAACACGATGGAATTCTAGTATTTTTCTTCCCCCTTTATTCATTTTATTATGTAAAATTTTTGTTCTTTTTTTTTAACATATGCTTTAGTGGAAAGCATTTAATAGGTGATTTCCTTATGTATTAAATACATAATTGTTTTTATGTTTTTCTACTAGTTTCTGTTGAAAAAAATAGACATAGTACTCTTTCTACACTTCCTTCAAGAGATAAGTCAATAGGCAGAATTCTGGGACTATGTTTTCTGTAGCTATTCTTCTCTTTCCTACAACTAGAAATACTGAAAACAATAGATAAGAAATTAAAATAAGTAAAAACTTTTTTTTAAAACTGTATACCATATTCACACACACACACACACACACACACACACACACACACACACACACACACACACAGCAAAAAATCCCTCACACCTGGACAAATGGTGAACTGCCTATGGATCTGTTTACTACAATAAAAGCAGATCCTGAATTTGGATTCAGAAGACGTCTTGTGAAATACTTCCCTAGACACTTCTTAATTGCCTAATTAGGTACAATTTTTAATTTCCTTGGCCCTAGAGATATGTATCTGTAAAATAGCAATAAAGACAACTTTCCAGCATGGATTCCAGAGTTCTTATAGAAATATGTAATTCTGGTGTATGAACTGAAAAGACAGATGAAGTTAGGTTACTAATTAAAGACATGTGTGTAACCATTCCAATATTTCATTAAAGAAAATTTATTTTATACACTGAAAGTATCTTCCTAAGTGATGACACACCATATATTTAATAACTTTTTTTACACCAAAAATGTCATTCCTGAAAATATCCAGTCCCCTAAAGAACCTGAAGTCAGTTCTAGGTTCTTTAAGAAATAGCTACTATTTACACTTATGTTTATCCTTTAATTGTCCCATGAGAAAAAAATAAACCCTTGGGTCAAACTGATAAAGAAAGAATGTATATATAGGAAAGGAAAGGGAAAGAAAGGGAAAAGAAAGAAAAGCTTATGGGCTGTTACTATTACTCAGTGAGATTCCATATGAACTGGTAGGTCAGCAAAATTCAGAAACACTCTGAATTATTCCACAAACCACTCTAGAATCAGAGCAGAGAATCTTGAGAGCTTCATCTTGCAGCCATTTGCTTGGGTTATGATTTCTATGCTGTTAATAACCCTCATTCCTTCTGAGCTGTGTCTCATAAACAAATTATATAAATCATTAGTTGAGTGTTTCACCATTGCTACTCTATTAGCCTGTGTTGACTCTTAAAAAGTCCATTTTATTTTCCTTTCTCATATAAACCATTATACATTTCTACTTACTTCATTAAGTTCGTGTTTATTCATTTGTAGCTAACCTAACTTTGAATAAACACTGCAAATACTGCAAAACATTCCCATCTTCTTTTACCTTTTTACATTTGAACCAGAGTCTATGAGTGTTGGTCTTCCTTGGTTTAAAATCTTTTTTTAAAGTTCATTTATTTATTTTGAGAGAGAGAAAGCATGAGTCAGGAAAGGCAGAGAGAGAGAGAGAGAGAGAGAGAGAGAAAGAGAAAGAATCCTAGCAGGTTTCCTGTTGTCAGCACAGGCCTGATGTGGGGTTGAACTCATGAATGATGAGATCATGACCTGAGCTGAAGACTTAATCAACTGAGCCACCCAGGCACCCCTGGTCTTTCTCTTTAAAATTAAACCATAGTTCACAAACTCAT
The DNA here is from genome assembly GCA_017311185.1 of Proteles cristata cristata. Classification (NCBI taxonomy): domain Eukaryota; kingdom Metazoa; phylum Chordata; class Mammalia; order Carnivora; family Hyaenidae; genus Proteles; species Proteles cristata. The sequence goes on from JAESUZ010000127.1 coordinate 192,387, forward strand.
AAGTACTTTTCTTTATCACCCATTCCTCTACCACTCTTTTCTGAAGAAGATGCATTATGTAACTGTGCATCAAGAAAGGGTATATGTATCCACACTCATATTTTAGAAAGACATATAAAATCTCAGATGGAGTGATTATATACTTACAGAATCCAATGCAAGGACTAACTCCTATCCCTGGAAGTGACCTGCTTTCACTATAAAACAATGAGGACTCTTTGTAGAGTGCCAATATTTGCCAAGTATTGGTTGGTCATTAAATTTATTTTCTTGTTTATTTGTTTTTTTATCCCAGATAATATAATTAACAATCAATGAGGCATAAATGCAGCTAAAAAGAAGTTATATGGTTAAAGCTCGTATCATTCTATAAAGCAAGGAGACAAGTTTATTGAATGCTTAGTAAATATTTATTAATATTATCTTGAAATTATCCATTGATTTACTCATTTACTTAACATTTATTATATGACTATTATGTAGCAGCAATCGTCCTAGACTTTAAGAATTCAAGCAACGAGAAAAAAACAAACAACCCCTTCCCTCCAAAATTAGGCTCTAAACTCAATAAACTAATTATATATAATTACATTAAATATGTATATAAATATATACATATATGTTACAAAGTAAAATGTCTGTAATTTTGTGCATACATGCACACACATAAACCTGTTCTAATAATTATAAAATATTAAAACTTTTAAATAAAAATTTATAAAATGGGAGATTTAGGGAACAAGTATGTGAGTGGGCCAGAAAGATCTTCAAAAAGGAGAGTGAGGAAGGTATTGAGGTAAAAGTTTAATAATGAATAGTCACCCCACCCATGAACTCAAGCAGTTAAGTGGGGGGTGAGAACTCTCTGACAATGGAAACAGCAAATGTATTGGCAATGAAGGGAAGTTCAATGTGTAATAATGTGTGGCCAAAGACTAGAAAATTCTACAAAGAGATATAGCAAGTACATGATAACAAAGAGATCTTTTTATTTGGGGAGGGAATTTAGATTTTACTTAAGTAGTTGTGAAACAATGGAGGTTATTGACTGGGATAGTTTTGTCATAATTAGCTTTTCCCTTTAAGAGTGATAATTGTGGAGTCATTATAAAGGATGGAAAGGAAAGAGCAATTTCCAATTTACTAAGAAAGATGTGATTTTGAGTGGATGAAATGATTAATAAATTCATAACGAGACAGTAGCAATTGGGAAGAAAAAGATAAAACAGAAGAAAGTTTTTTTTTTTTTTTTTTAGAGTGGGGAATAAGGAGATATTTAGGATAATTCCAGTTTGCATTCCTGAAGGAAAATTAGTAAGTCTTTATTGTTCAAAGGTAATTGGCGGTAAGGTGGATGCTTTCATCAGGGAAAAGATTAGGATATTGTCAATTTTGGCTTCAAATTCAGAGATACTATTGAAACTGAAATTCTTATGGAGTAAACATTTGTACATCCAAATGGATGTATGGATTCAGTATTTAGCAGGGATCTTGGCTAGAGATGCAAATCTGGAAGTCATTAGTATTAATAAAGTAATTTTCTTTGGTAGTAAAAACAATTTAATAATTCCTACAATATTACTACAAGAATTCTGAGAGTAGAGGTGCCAGGGTGGCTCAGTTGGTTAAGCATTTGACTTTTAATATCAGGTCAGTTCACCATCTGGTTCATGAGATTGAGCCCCACATAGGGGCCTGTACTGATAGCATGGAGCCTGCTTGGGATACTCTCTCTCTCTTCCTTCTCTCCCTCTCTCTTTCTGACCCCCACCCCCTGCTCACATGTGCATGCTCTCTCTCTCAAAAAGAAATAAATAAAATTTTAAAGAATTCTGAGACTAGACTTTGTCTATTTAAAAATATTTCAAAGGAACAGAAATGGCTTTCATTCGTATGGTAATAATAGATTAACGTCATAGAGTACTGACCATGCCATAGAGTTTCTTTGTTTTAGGTTAAAATGCATAAACTGTATTAGTTTTCTTGAGACTATAGAGTGCAATTATGAATTCTTTTCCTTTTGTTTCAAACTTCAATTATGCTTATTTATTTTTATTTTTATCTCGAATAATATAATTTATCTATTCTTTTTCAGATTTTTACATTTTCATATAATATTCAATACAATAATTAGAAGTCATAGTATTTCAAAAGTTAGAAGAAATTATGTAGCTTGAAATTTTTTTTTTTTTTTTTTATTTCTAGGAGAGAGAGAGACAGCGTGAGCAGGGGAGGGTCAGAGACAGACGGAGTCACAGACTGAAACAGGCTCCAGGCTCTGAGCTGGCAGTCAGCACAAGCCCGACGCAGGGCTCGAACCCACGTACTTCGAGATCGTGACCTAAGCGAAAGTCGGACGCTTAACCGACTAAGCCACCCAAGCACCCCAAGTAGCTTGAAATTTTTTAATCACATAAAAAGAATATAATATTATAATGAAGTTATTGCAGAAAATATTAGAAGGTAAATTTATTTAGGATTTTTTGAGAACTAACTATTCCTTCATATAGACTTAAATAGGAGACAAAAATGGATTTGCTCTATTTATTCCTTGGTTAGAATTTCTACCTACTCTATGAAATACTTTTTTTTAAATTTTTAACGTTTTATTTGTTTCTGAGAGACAAAGAGACAGAGTTCAAGCAGGGGAGCAGTAGACAGAGAAGGAGACACAGAATCCAAAGCAGGCTCCAGGTTCTGAGCTGTCAGCACAGAGCCTGACTCAGGCTCAAACTCATGAAGCATGAGATCATGACCTGAATTGAAGTCAGATGCTTACTTAGCAACCCAGGCGCCCCTATGAAATACTTTAAGACAATCAATCCAAGAATTTATAAGGTTTCAGAAAAACAAATGCTGTCCTCAATTATTTAAAAAAATCAAAGACGATAGAATTTCTCTATGAGAATATTCAGCCACATAATACAAAGAGCCACTCGTGTAGAAGATGGTCACTCATCTATGCAGGCATTAGGCAGTAAGGTTGAGTGAATATGTTCAATGAGGTATTTAAATCCCATAAGGTTGGAAAATTGTATGGTGAGAGTATCCTCACATCAGTTTTCTTGTACCATCAAATTCAAGTTCATGCAACCAGTTATCCAAGCCAGAAATCTTGATATCATCCTTGCCCTTCATCTCCTTTACTTTCTACAGCTAATAACCAAAAAAATAGATTTCTACCTCCTTAATATAGGACAATCATTTTATGTCAATGTCTATCCCCTGCTTCTACTTTATTTTAGGCAACCATTGTGTCTTGCCTGGATTGACTCAAGGTCTTCTTATGTTTTTGCCTTTCGTCAATTCATATTCCACTCTGAATAAAGGTTACACTCAATTTCCCATCACAATCAAAATAATGTCTAAACTCCTGACAACTGTTTTTAGGAGGTTTTTTATAACTTCACTTTCTTACAATGCTCGATACTTTGTACCTTATGATTTAACCATTATGTATCTTGCCACATCCTATGTCATTATTTGCCTTACCCCCTCACTTTCCTCCCCTATACCACTTTACCTTGTTAATCACTGAGAGCTCTCTTTCAGTTGCCTTCTTTGAATTCCCAAGCCTTACCAAAGTGCCCTTCCTAGAAGCCCCATTGTGCCTGTGTCTCCTGCTCAATATACTTACATCATGCTACCAAGACTGATTACTTGGAATTACATCCACATTGGATGTCAGCAACTTCAGGGTGGAAACTATGTCTTCTTATATACTCCAAAACCATGACTCAATTACTGCTTACGTGAAGGTGAGAATTGTCTCAGATTCACTTTTATGTAATTGTTTAGCCATACAACAACAATAAAAATGTAGTTAGTGAAGTCTGACAAGTAACAATTATTCAGGTACCTCTTGTACTAGCTGAAATAATTTGTTATAGAACATAGCTGCAGAAAATGTGAAATTGCATTTAGTAGCTTCTTTACAAATGCTTTACATTAGTCTTATAAACTTCATTATCAATAATAAATGACATATAAATCAGAATAGAAAATGTATTTATATTTCAACATGCACCTATTTTAGACATTTGTCCTCTCTTTTTCCCCTACTATTCTATCTTTCTTCCCTCTACAAATCCATTATAGTATTTAGTCTTAGTACATATATACTATCTTATCTTCATGTGACATCTCTCTCTAGCAGAATATCCTGGACTTCATTATAGGATGGTATCTGGGTTCCATGAGAACAGAAGCAGAGGAATGAGAACTCTTAATGTTTAGAAATGGAATTTGCACATCTTCACTTTCTTTGCAATTTTTTTGTCAAAGAAAATCATAAGCCCAGTCCAGATTCAAGGAGAAGGAAAAATAGACCCAATTTCTTGCTGGAAAGGGCTGCATGTGGGTATAGGGATAAGAAAAGTTATGAACTATCTTTGGAGAGTATCTTTTATCACATCTAAAAATTATGCATATACATATGTGTTATATATGTGAGTGTATATATAAAAATATATAATATACTATAATTTATATATAATGTACTATAAATTTTATATCATAGAAGTCACATAAGTTATGTGTAATATAAGATAAAAGCAAAATATATGTTATATATTATATAGTTACGTTATCTGAGTTTTATTATATATTATTTTATATTAGTTATATATGTTTATATATGTTATATGTTACAATATGATTGAGCATAATCAATTAGAAAGAAAAAAGGAAACCAACACATACAAAGGGGATTAAATTATGAAAGATAAAATAGAGAAGTTTTACTAGAAAAGTTAATCAACAAAAACCTTTAGAAAGAGATAATATTTGAGAAGCAATTGCTTAATTTTATGAAATTAAAATAATAATAAGCAATTGCTTATTATTTTATGAAATGTTCTTTCTGATTTTTGCAGTACAATGAGTAGAAGTATATATGGAGAGAAGAATATATATATATATATATAAGTATGTGTATAAAGGAGAATGTATATAGGATATATATAGAGTAGGAAGAAGTATGTATGTAATTCATATATAGAGGGTTTACAGACAACAGAACCTCAGGAAAAAGGGAGGGGCTGATCTGGTCTTGGTTATCTAGCTTACTTATTGTTGAAGGCAATGGGAATCCAATTAGTATTAAATGACACTGCCATTCTTGGCATATAGTCACTGAATAGCAAAATAGATTATTGCTAATGGACACCTAGGATCAAGTGTCCATTAATGGTGCAATTCTGGGAAACAAGTGTCTATTGCCATAGGAAATAAAGGGTACAGTAACTCAGGATTATGGGTCAGAGCGGTCACTTCTAAAGGATAAACACAGCTTTAAAAATACATGGACTAGGGGCGCCTGGGTGGCTTAGTCAGTTAAGCGTCCGACTTTTGCTTAGGTCATGATCTCGCAGTTTGTGGGTTCGAGCCCCGCGTCGGGCTCTGTGCTGACTGACAGCTCGGAGCCTGGAGCCTTTTTCAGAGTCTGTTATCTCCCTCTCTCTCTGACCCTCCCCTGCTCTCTCTCTCTTTCTCTCTCTCTCTCTCTCCTAAAAATAAATAAAACATTTAAAAAAATTTTTTAAAAAAATACATGGACTCAAGCCTGCAGACATTCTATACTTGTGCTAACATAATTTTCTATCTCTTGCAGCTATAGGGTGATTAACCAAAATCCAAATGCATAATCTGTTCCTACTTATCAGTGAATATAATCAGTTGAAGTCCCAGTCTTACCAGATGTTTGATCTAATGGGACATATATACTATCAGAGAGTGGGAAAGATTCTTAAAATCTGAACCATGTATTTGGGAGATTCAGAAGCCTTGGTATGGCCACACACTCTGACTAATACTCTTATCCCTTAGGAGTATTTATTACCTAGTTGACCAGGCTGTATCTGTCTTTCTAGAAAGCCCTTAAAAACCTATGTTTAAGTATCTACCCAAGAGAGTTTGATTTAATTGGTTTGGGGTGTGGTCTTGCCATCAATAATTTTTACAAGTTCCCCAGATAATTATAATATGTAGCCAACATTGAGATTCACTGACTCAGAGAGAGTTTTCTGTGCTTTTGTTTCTTCCTTAATGAGCAAATTGGAACAGCTGGGACTGGTTTTAATTGGTTGGTTGGTTGGTTGGTTGACTGAAACCTAGGTTCACCTATGGCACCAATAAATTACATTGAGATGCCACATTCCTGGATATTGGTAAAGAGAAGAAACTGAAGAGTACGGGAAGTAGGAATGTTGGAGTGATTTTTAACACATATGACCTGTCCAATCATTTCTCAAATAAGTAACTTTTTGCAAGTCATTGCATTTCCTCTTTATGAGTTTTTAACAGTACTTTTCTCATAAAGAATTAAATAAGTTAATATCATTAAAAAGCTAAGAACATCCCTGGTACATATTTAGTTTTATATAACTGTCAACAATAATTATGCTGATATTCAGTGATAATGATTAAAAATCACAAGAGAAAAAGTAAACAATCTTTTGTAAAGATCCCAACAAATATATAGGAGAGGGAATGTATCAACAAATTTGAGAAATATTCAGGCCAGGGATTCAATGGATATGATAGAAACTCCTTAGGTGTTAAAAGGAAAGTAATAACATTTACTTTGCTAGAGGTATGGTTTAAACAATTACCAGAACAGGCAATAGAGACAGTCTAATTAACTAAAATTTTGACTAGCATTGATTTTTGGTTTGGGCTATTTACTCATGTAGATAGTTAGAATAAAACAGATGGGCAGGCTAACAAAGTCCTATATTATTTATAAAAACACACACACAAAATCAGGTATGGAGACTAGATATGATTTGGAGCCACTATAGCAGAGAATTATGGCTCCTTATTCAATTTCCAGAACCAACTACAGCCAGTTCACAGATACAGAATGATTTGAATGATGATGACTTATAGTCATTTACCAGTTTCATTGTGAACTATAGATAGAAAATAGTTCAAACTTCCTTCCAAATTGACACTCACTGTTAGGGATCAAAGGCCACTTCTTGCTACTCTCTACTGCCAAATAAAGAATTATGATAGTTGAGACTAATGGAATACCAAGCAATCTTGTTTTAATAATTCCTGAGTATATATTTATGGTGATCTTCAGCAAATTTTGGTTTTGTTTTACTATCTGATCTCTTCCAAAAATTGAGTTTGTAAACAAGGGGCAAAATGAAGATTTTCAGTTGATTGATAAACATTTGGAGGAAAAATGCATAAACCTATTTTTTTCTATGGATACAGAGTATGAGAACATTTATTATTTGAATGATTACAACAAGATCCTCAGTGAAGAGAGTGAAAATGATGTCTCTTCAGATGCAAGTCAATCTTCTTCCATAGCTATCTCATTTTTGCTCAGTGAACTCACTCACAGTATGATTATAATGATACAGCTGGAGATTTTGTAGCAGGTACAAAGCATGTATTTCCTTACCTAAAGTAAAACTGGTTACCACTCTTAAAGTTACTTTAGTTTCTAGCAGCAGTGGCCAAAGCAAAGCTGGAAATGCAATATTATATTCCCCTTTAAGGAAGTGACAGATTGGTTGCTTTAGACCCTTTCCATCATGAAGAGACTCTTCCATTCTATCATGTGGTCATATGTGGGATACTTTATACATTATCATGATATCCCATACAACAGCACCACTATAAAGGAGAGTAACTGCAGTGAAAGAAGGCAATAGTGTATGACCCTGGAATGCACCATTCTTTTCACATTCCCATTCACCTCGTGAAGCTAACGCATGAAAAAAAGGGGGAGGATATTTAACTTAAGATTCCATGTAAGCTTGAAATGCTGTCCTGCAGCAGGAATTACATGCTCTGGGCAAACTGCTATCGCTTTGTCCACATCTCAAATATGTGAGTACGAAACACAAAGCATGGAAATATAGATAATACATTTCAGACCTTGTCTAATTATCCTCTCTGAAAATATTGTCTTGTATCTAGCATTCAGGAGTGCCATTGAGTTAAATGTTTTAGTAATTAAGGTAAATGTGTCTCACAGGATACTGGTCAGATTCCAACCAGATCCTTTGGGCTTCTCTTCTCTTGAATAGACTTAAGGGGGAAGAAAAGGGAGGGAAGTGGGAGAGAGTTATCTCAGGGAACTGAGTCTGACTAAAACAGCAGCAAGAAGAAGTATGGACACAAAAAAAGGGGACCTCTGAGGTTTTCATAATTTTGTCAATGACCAGTGTAGAATGTTATGAGAAGACTGCACATCACTAACACAAGATATCAGTTATCTCAGAAATGAAAGTTGGGGCACTTGGATGACTCAGTCTGTTAAGCATCCAACTCTTGATTTCAGCTCAAGTCATGATCTCAAGGTTCATGAGATCAAGCCCTGTGTTGTGCTCTGTGGTGACAGAGCAGAGCCTACTTGGGATTCTCTCTCTCCATCCCTCTGTCTCTTCCCTGTCTATGCATGCTTTGTCTCTGTCTCTGTCTGTCTCTGTCTGTCTCTCTCTCCCTCTCAAAATAAATAAATTAACAAAAAAGATAATACTATCTCACTAGGTAAATAACTTAGGCCTCCTGGGTGTTGCCTAGAAACAAAGTAAATGTAGAAAGATTTGAGAGGTTCAGTGTCATGAATAAAGGCTGCGATCAAAAGCAGAAATGAGGGCTGTTTCATGCTCAGTCAGCTATCACCTTCCATTTAGTTTCATGTATATATTTACATCTTTGAGGCAATTTCTTTTCTTTCTTCCTTTAAGTATAAAGAGAAAAGGAGTTATTATCAACAAAAATTGTGGGACATAGAATTGGACACAATATTTGCTGAAATTGTAGGTGTTCTCCCTGAAGGTTGGAGGGGGCACATAATTGTATATTGGGTTGCATGTAGCAGTATGTTATGGACAGTAAATTTTATTTTTATTTTGGAAGTGTCATTATAGGAAGAAGGATGTATTTAGAATTTGAAGATGGAAATGGAATGAAATGAACTGGATCATGTTCCTACAGTTTTTGCTATGGGCTTAAAGTTTTATATTCACTGTACTTTCCAGTAATTTTACATAGAATAAGTACTGGTGGAAGAGAAGATATTGTCTACCACAACAGGAAGTCAGGAAAAAAGATCTCCCAACTATGCTTCTACATATACACACCAACAGAGTCAAAAGAGCTACAAACAAATAACTGACTAAATCTCTTGATTTTACTCAGGATTTTTTAACTGGATGAAAATTTAAAGAAGTAGATTCTTAAGTTCTGGGAGCAATTCTGTACAGTGCAAGTACAATAACAGTGTAACCAGTGTCCAGCAATGGAAGTCAATGGTCATGTAGGTATCACAAACAGAGGCAAAGTTTTCCACAAGAGTGATTACTTTATGTAACTCTATGGAATTTGTGACCAAGAACCTATATATTTGGGGACATTACTTTTGGCTGTGTATTTTATCCCCTCAGTTATTTTGAAACCTACCCCAACTGCTTCCAAGCAATCATATATATTCTTAAATTAGCTAAAGTCAAATTCTGAGGTCTGCCACAAAATTATTGGTTAATATATATACATTAGGCTGAAATGAATTTCAGTGTCTTGGTAAAAGGCTCTGAAAAAGTGAAACTTAGCAAAAATCGTACAATACTTAAACTGATATTGACTTAAGAGATCATACTCTGGGACTTTTTTGGTTGGTTTGTTTTCTAGGAGAAAGTTAAAGTTTAGCAGTGATGAAATTCACTTAAAACAAATAATAATGTATTGAGAATTTAATATAATAAGAAGGCACCCTGACAAAGACTTTGAATACATAATATTATTTAATTCTAAAATATATATATGGGGAAAGGTAGTTTTTTTTTTTGTAAAGAATTTTGCTTTCTTCTGGATTGGATTTTTTTATTATTGTATATTCTTAATTGGCTGATCAGCTGCAACATATCATTGTGCTATTTTGGTAGTTGGGTTGGAATTTATGCAATTCACCTTTAACTTATCATAGATGCCCACAAGTCGTTTTATAGCACTTGGTATAAAGTGTGAGGACCTCATTTCACCTAAAGTTTGATACTTACATATGTTTTTAAGCTTTGTAAGGTGAGCAATAGTAAATTCCCATTTCTCTTTTCCTGGTGTTCGTGCTATTGTTGTTACACATTTTATTTATACGTATGTATAAATCCCATATTATATTATTTATACATTTAAAAAATCAGTGATCTTTGGGGCCTTGGATGGCTCAATCGGTTAAGCATCTGACTTCAGCTCAGGTCATGATTTCTCTTTCAAAAGTTCAAGCCCCGCGTTTGGCTCTGTGCCGACACCTCAGAGTCTGAAGCCTGCATCAGATTCTGTGTCTCCGTCTCTCTCTGCCCCTCCCCTGCTTGCGTTCTGTCCCTCTCTCAAAAATAAATAAACATTAAAAATATATATAATTTAAAAATCAGTGGTCTTTGAAAGGAATTTAAATAGTAAGAAAAAGATCATATTCATTTGTATAGTCACTAATCTCTGGTGCCCTTATTGTTTTTGCAAATATGGATGTCTCTCTTGCATCATTTTCATTGTGTTTACAGGACTGCATTAAACATTTCTTGTATTGAGGAATTATAATTGATAAAGTCTTTCAGTCCTGTATGTCATAAAATGTCTCTGCCTCGTTTTTGAAAGACAGTTTTATTGGTACAGAATTATTCTGGATTGACATACTTTGAAAATCTTGATCCACTGAACTAAAGAATTGAACCTTGCTCAAAGAGAGGTCCGGCCTTTGCCCTCAGCTTCTAGGAGGTAATTGCTAAACCTTTGAAATATCCTGCCTGATAAGGCTGTCTTTTTTTTTTTCTTTTTTTTTCTTCACTTCAAGGTTTGGGGCTATGCCCAGTCGTTAACAGTACGATTTATGGAGAAGGCTTTGTGTCACAATATCAGTTTTGACCTGTGCTGAAGTAAACCACGTGGGCTGTTAACCATGTTCATATAAACAAATGCTAATAAAATCTCTAGGGACCATAAGGTACTGGATACTTTCTTTATTGGCAAAAGTCTGCATAGGGTCAAATATTATTGTCAGGAAAGTTAACACTGTCTGCGAATCCCCTGGCAGAAGACAACTGGAATTTCCATGTTTAAAATTTTCTGGGACTCTGCCCCATCCATCTTCTTTTGGGCTGATTTTAATCTGTAATCATTTTGCTGTAATAAATAGTAGCTGTGAGTATAATAGTCTTCAGTGAATTTTGTGCATCCTTCTGGCAAATTACTGAAACTGAAGGTCATCTCAGGGATCCCCACAGTTAGAATTGGTGTCAGAACTGAGAGTGGTTTCATAGTGTATTCCCAAACTTTACACCCGTCTTCTAGTTTGCACTGTTCCCAATGGAAATTTCTTGTCATCCTTATCTTTCATCCTCTGTACAACATATAGTATTTTCCTTTGGTTGCTTTTAAGATTTTCTCTCTTGCTGTTGGCTGTAAACAATATGATTATGTATTTTTCAGTCTATGTTTCTTGGAGTTGGGATTATTTAAGTTTTTGATACATGAGTTTAGAGTTTCAACAAATTTTGATTATTTTCAGCCATTTTTATGAAATATTTTTTTTCTGTTCCCCCTCCTTCAAGGACTCTATATATGTTAGGCCACTCAGAGTTTTCACAGAAATAACTGATGCTGTGTTGATTTTCTTAACTATTTTTCTTCTCTGTATATTCTACTTCAGATCATTTTTATAGTTATTTATTCAAGTTCACTACTCCTTACTTAGGCAATGTCTAATCCCCTGTTAAACCCATTCTGTATATTTTTCATCTCAGGCATTATAGTTTTCACTCTTGAAATTTCATTTCAGCCTTTTATAAAAATATGTTTCTTATCTCAACTTCATATAATCATTTTCCCTCTAGTTTCTAGAACATATACAATACAGAGATATAACATACACTAGTTATATAACTATTTTAATATCTTTATAAGCTAATTAAATCATCTCATTTCTGGGTTAGTTTGGATTGCCTGTTTTTCTTCTCATTAAAGTTTGTAATTTCTACTTTTTTGTAATTAAAAATTTTTTTAACATTTATTTATTTTGGGAGAGAGACTGAGAGAAGAGAGAGAATCTCAAGAAAGCTCCTCACTGTCAATATAGAGTGGGACACAGGGCCTGACCCCATGAACCATGAGATCATGACCAGAGCCAAAACAAAGAGTTGCTTAATGACTGAGCCACCTGGTGTCCCTACAATTTTTTATTCAATGCCAGACATTGTATTTTACCTTGTTGGATGGAGAATATTTTTATATTCTTATAAATATACTCAAATAATTGGTCTGGAATACACCTAGTTTCTTGTAATGTTTGATCCTGTTACTACTTCTTGTTTTGAAGCTTTGTTAGGTGGTACAAGAATAGTGTTTAGAGTAGGAACATTTTACCTAACTATTGAGCAAAACAATTCTGAATAACTAGCAGAAGTCCTATAACTTATGGGGATTTTCACTATGGCTAGTGAAATAGAAATTAATCCAAACTCTTATAGTACAAAGAAAAAAACAAGATCAACAACAACTGCTGGTCAGTATCTTCCTGAAGACTGCAAATTTCCAGATCTTTCTCTCTTTCCAGCTCTCTTTTCTATAATGTTCTATTCTGCAAATCCTAACAACCAGGCTCCTAAATGTTAAACTTGATCTCCTTAACTCTAGGAGTTTATTCATAGACTCCTATTCCTGTGCCACAATGTGGAAACCCTCTCTAGTCAGTAGGCTTTAAGAATCATAATTCTCACCTCATTTTATTTCCATCTCTCAGGGACAACTTTCTTTTGTTGCCTAATTTCCAGTATATTGAAAAAATAGGTTTAATCTATTTTGTGTGTTTTTTAGTTGTTAAAGGCAGGAGAGTAAATCCAGTCTCTATTATCTGATTTTGATCAGAAACAAAATTCTCTACAACTTAACATATTTTTGTATACAATTTGTACATATTTTCATTATGAGTTACCAATAGGTTGAATGTCTTATCCAAGATTATAGCTCTAGAAAGAGGTTATAAGGTATTCAAACCCAGGGTATCTGACCCACATCCAAATACTTAATGTTTTGTTTTCAAAAACAGTGCAATAAATTATGGAGACTTTGTTAAAATCACGATTACTGACACATACCATGACATTCTTTCCTCTATGTAACATCATCCGTACACTCCGAAATAAGGTTTCCAGTGTTTTTAATGATGCAAAAAGATGCCACTTAGTGAAATTTGCCCAATATTTATGGTAGGCAAAGTGCTCGTTCAGCAATCCCAAATTATTAATCCAGCTATTACAAACACCATGGTGTAAGAGGGTCTTCACTGGAAGTCAGGATAAATTAAGTAACTGATCATTCTATCAAATGCTTACCAGTTTTTCTGTCTTATAGAGAATCTAGTAGCCAGGGTAGCAAGCAAATATTTAGCAAGCAGTACATTTCCAATAATGAAACTGATAATTATACTTCTTTCACACAGCTGTAATTGAATAAATCTAATTGCCTCTTCTGCTCAACTTTAATGCTAGGTTTCAAACTGTTGTATGGACAGGAAAGCAACATTAGAGAAATTACTCTAGTGTTGCTTTCCTTCCTATACAGTGGTTTGAACTTAGGCAATAAAGTTAAATGGAAAAGGCTCTATACTCAATTTTCAATTATAGCAAAGGCAGGGAGCCACAATTATCCCTTTCATTACCATGATGCTCTTCACCGCTGCCTGGGCAAAACTTCTTCACTGTTGTTTGATGCCGCTGTGACTCAAAATGAAGAGCACTTGAAATCAAAGGTTAAAAGTAAGGGGCCAAATTAAAGTGATGTGACATGTGTAAATGTAAAAATTTACATGAAAAAAGAAATGATGAAGAGAAATACATTGAATGCTAGATTGACTTCCAGAAGCACTATGGAGGATAGAGCTGTTTGGAAAGATTTAATCAATCTTTGTTTCAAATTTTAGTCATAATAATAATGCAACTTAATTATTTAAAATTTAGAAGACTTTCAATAAAGAATATTTGTGTCTTTAAATTACAATAGTTTCATAAATGTTTAATAAACATTTAGTATTTTCTACCTTATATTTGCAACATTTCTCAAAGAATTAATCCTAAGAGCCTTTACTTAACTGTTATTTCAATATTATTTCACTATCCAACTTCGTACTTTCATAATGAATTGTTTTCCATGTTAGCCAGATGTCATTTTTTTCTTTTTTTATATTTTCTTATTTTGAAATGTTAAGTTATTAAGTACTTGGTAATATCACTCTGGCATCTAAAAATGAACAGTGCCAACTGGTAATCACACTTTTGTTTGTTAAAGTAGACACAGAAAAACACATATTTTAATGATAATCAAAGTTATTCAAGGTCAGTCTTGACTCCTAACTGTCCTTTTCCTAAGAAACCTGGTAAATAGGTACCTGGGTATAAGTTTATTAAACCAAATGGAACTGAATGGGGAATGGTGAATTAACACAGACACCAATACAGACACACACAGACCCACAAACACACAGACACACTTTTCTAATATGCTAAAAACAAAAATTACTTAAAGCTACCAAAGATTTCTTAGGACATGATCCTATACAAAAATAAACAAATAAACAAACAAAACACAATAGATTTTAAAAGACTGTAGTACATCCCTTTAAAAGAGTTTATGTTCTGGGGCACCTGGGTGGCTCAGTCGGTTAAGCGGTTAAGCATTTCACTTCAGCTCAGGTCATGATCTCGCGGTCACAGTCAGTGAGTTTGAATCCCACGTCGGGCTGTGTGCTGACAGCTCAGAGCCTAGAGCCTGCTACAAATTCTGTTTCCCTCTCTCTCTGCCCCTCCCCCACGTATACTCTGTCTCTCAAAAGTTAAAAAAAAACATTAAAATATTTAAAAATAATAAATAAATAAATAGAAAAGTTTATGTTCCAGTCTTGGGAAAATCACTGAGTACAGATTTAGAAAAATAATACCTATTACATATTCTTTATAAGAGAGACTTCTGGGGCTCCTGGACGACTCAGTCGGTTAAGCTCAGGTCATGATCATCAGCTCAGGTCATGATCTCACGGTTTGTGGGTTCCAGCCCCAAGTAGGACTCTGTGCTGACAGCTCCGAGCCTGGAGCCTGCTTCACATTCTGTATCTCCCTCTCTTTGACCCTGCCCTGCTCAAGCTGTCTCTCTCTCCCTCCCTCAGATATAAATAAAACATTAAATTTTTTTTTTTAATTAAAAAAAAGAGACTTCTGTGATCAGATCTGTATTACAAAATTATCTGTGAGGATATCTACACTTGCTTAGAATTTTATATTTCCTTGCTAGGAATTATCACCATTTAATATTTGTTTAGACTATTAAGGTAGTGTGGTAATCCCAGGGAAATTTTCAATTTATTGAAATTTTAAAATAATTTTATTATACAGATGGTTTACATATATTTTTGAATTCTGGGTAGTCACCAATTGTTATATGTTTTAATAAGTTCCGAGAGGGTTTGTCTGCTATTCTTAATCTTTGGCTTTAAAATACTTTTTACTTTCAATTTTTATATAGTATAAGAAAACCTTTGTTTTACATAAGGATAATTTATAATATTAGATCCTTGGCCATCCTCAATAATTTCTATGAAATATATAAAAATGCTTGTATTAATTAATCATTTCACATTTCTCAATTTGATATTTATTATTACTTAATCTTTGATATGAATATCTAATATTTATTTTATGTGATATCACTCATATAAATTACTTACATAATAAAAGTATGCAAATAACCTATCTTAAGATCAAAAACTCATCTAACAACTTAAAATTTTTAGGCAAAAATTGTGGTTAAATTTATATGAAGTCAATTTCTTTTTTAGTCTCTAAAATGGGTATTATTGGACTGGCATCTATTATTGGACTGGCATCTATTATTCTTTTAACTTCACAAATTATATTTCTTATATATTTTGAAGCTTTTATGACTGTAACTTGGCAAATTGTTTTTTTAAAGGTGAATAGATTTTCCATCCCAAATCGTCTATTGCGTTATGACTTGCCACTCACCCAACAAGAGATGGAGTCTATTTCTCCTCAAATCTAGGCAGGCCCACTGAACCTTGACCAATCAATCCAACACACTGGAATTAAGTCTGGGTTGGGCTAGTTTGAGCAAGAGATGGAGTCTATTTCTCCTCAAATCTAGGCAGGCCCACTGAACCTTGACCAATCAATCCAACACACTGGAATTAAGTCTGGGTTGGGCTAGTTTGAGCACTTCCTTAGTCTTAGAACAACTGCTTCTTACTTCTGGAGACTGAAGCTGCCTTGTACAAAGTCTAGGCTCTTTTACCAGAGAGAGAAACCATGTGGAGAGATACTGAAACACCACACATGTTAAAAAAGAAGCTACATTGAATGTACAGCCTTTGAATGATTCTGTCACCAGTTGCCCTGTAACTGTGAATGTCTTGGAGATCCCAAATAAGAGTCAATCAGTATAGACCAGTTAATACACAAAATCATGAGAGATAATAATAAATTATTATTTAAGCCATCAATTTGGGGGATTGTCATGGTATGTAACAGTAGTTAACAGAAATGATTCATTTGTGATTTAATATCTGAAATAACAGCTAAACATAATAATAATAATGATAATGATAATAGTAAATAGTACATTGCACTTCATAGAGGGTTTTGATATTTCACAGCATGTTTCTACAGTCTTATTAGTTTTACATATTCTAACACACTTATGGATTCATTATTAAATGTTTCTTCTGGTAGTTCTGAATATTCATAAGCCTACTTTTGAGTCTACAAGTCAAACTGATTTACATGGAGCTTAAGTCTTCTGATTTTCTAAAGACTTATCTGTTAGCTCCATAGCATTGTGGAAAATAAAAGAAATATAAAATAAAATTACAGTGATTATTCAGATATGTTTTATACACATTCTATTGATTAAGCTCATATAGTTTATGGTGAGGAATGCACTTAAACACAGTATAAATAATATTGTAGATATCAAAGTTACACCAAACATATTGAGAATATGGGAATTATTACACCTTGTTTTCTAAGCAGTTTCATAGTGTGGAATTATTTGGTGAGTAGATCATAACTATAAAACAATATTTAAAATCAGTTGTCATAAAATGATAATTTACTTAAATAATAGTTTTGAAAATACCTTATGATGAAATTCTTTTAAAAATACTATACAGAGGTGACTGGGTGGCTCAGTCTGTTAAGCATCTGACTTTGGCTCCTGTCGTGACCTCATAGTTTGTGAGTTTGAGCCCCACACTGGGCTCTGTGCTGGCAATTCAGAGCCTGGAGCCTGCTTCAAATTCTGTGTCTCCTTTCTCTCTGCCCCTCCCCTGCTCATGCTCTGTATCTCTCTCAGAAATAAGTAAACATTAAAAAAATTTTTTTAATGCTATAACTGAAGGCGGAACTGTATTAATTATCAATGAATGAATAAAAATCTTACCCCAGAACTTAGAGCCTTAAACTATAATAAGCACATGTTATCTCATAACTTCTTGGGGCAGGTATTCAGGAGCATCTAAGCTGGGAAATTCTGTTTCAGGCTCTGTTACAAAGTTGCTGTTAAGTTGTTAGGCTGGAAGACAGTAAACATAATAGAGGCTACAGGATGCGCTTCCATGATGGCTCACTAAGATGGCCGCCAAGCTTGTGCTGGATATTGGTGAGCTTTTCAGTTTTGTTGCATATTGTTGCCTCAGCATTGTTTGAGTGTCCTCACCACAGGATGGTGGCCCTCTAGAGTGAGAAACCAAGAAGAGGAACAAGGAGGAGCTGCAAAGCCCGTTATATCCTGGCCTTGAAAGCCACACTATCATTTCTGCCATATTCTATTTGTTTAGAGACATTTAGGCCAGCCCACATTCAAGCTGAGGGGAACAAGTGTCTACATTTTAAAGAGGTGACCTGAAAAATTTTTGGACATGCTTTATTTATTTTCATTTTCATTGTTTAACGTTTATTTATTTTTTAAAGAGAGAGACAGATCATGAGTGGGAGAGGGGCAGAGAGAGAAGGAGACACAGAATCTGAAGCAGGCTTCAGGGCTCTGAGCTGTCCACAAAGAGCTTGATGTAGGGCTTGAACTCACAAGCTGTAAGATCATGACCTGAGCCAAAGTTGGAGACTCAACCAACTGAGCCACCCAGGCACCATTTTGGACATGCTTTAAAACCACCATAAGAGGGGCGCCTGGGTGGCTTAGTCCGACTTTCGCTTAGGTCATGATCTCGCTGTTCGCGGGTTCGAGCCCCGCATCGGGCTCTGTGCTGACTGCCAGCTCAGAGCCTGGAGCCTGTTTCAGTCTGTGACTCCCTCTCTCTCTGACCCTCTCCTGTCTCTCTCTCTCTCTCTCTCTCCTAGAAATAAATAAAACATTAAAAAAAAAATTAAAAAAAACCACCATAAGAGGTAACCTAATGTTATTTCATCATCACCTTCAAAATTAATTAATTCAAAATGCTTGGCACATAGTTTGTGAATGAGAAATTGAAGGAAAAACAGATTTAACAATGACTGTAGAATTTTTCTGGGATTTTTGGTTTCTAAGGAGTTTTAATTAGAGATAGATTGAAACTCAAGAAGTTCATAATGTCATATTAATTTGATAACTAAAATATAAAGATTTTACTGAGAAAGCATATGACATGTTTTTATATAAACAAGGACCAGCACTGCTGATTGCCAAAGTTAGCCAGTTGATTTGTCTTTATTTTAACGAAACATAGATTATTATTATATAATTGATATTAAAATGATTTCTCTTTTCTTGAAAAAGTAAATTATTTTTAAATTTAACATTAACATTAAACATTTTTTTAAAGTTTATTTATTTATGGGTGGCTTGAAGCGTTTGACTTTCGCTTAGGTCATGATCTCGCGGTTCGTGGGTTCGAGCACTGAGCTCAGAGAGAATCTGAACCCTCAGACAGGCTCTGCCCTGACAGCTCAGAGCCTGGAACCGACTTTTGATTCTGTTCCTCTCTCTCTCTCTTTCCCTCTTCTCTGCCCATACTCTGCCTCTCCCTCTCTCAAGAATAAACATTTAAAAAATTAAAGAACAATTCGTATCGTTAGTCAGGCTTTTTAAATTACTTTGATTTTAAGGTAGTAAAATAAGCTCAAATGCATGTTTTTTTCCTTCTAAAACAAAATATTCAGTTAAAGAGAACCAAAAAGAAGAAAATCAAACTTCCTCTTGAATTTTCAAGGCCTCTACATTCAATTTTTCAATGCTATATTTTTAATCATCAGAAATCCACTTAACTGACCTACATTGCAGAGATGATTCTGTGTCTTATGAAGGAAATCACAGGTAATGGATTGGGAAACACACTCTTATGAATTTTTAGTGATTACCTGCATTAAAAAAAATCCTATGCAGATGAGCATTCCCATAAGACCTATTAGTAAGTATTCATTACACTTTATAAAAGGTGTTCCCATGGTCTCCTACTGAGACCAGTGGCCTTAGGTTCTCAGGTAAGAATGAGAAGCCTCTGGAGGGAACATATATTTTGCATTTCACAGCTATGATTGTTTTCCCATTTTATTTATATCCACTGCCTTCCTCCCTCCTATGGGAGAATTAAACAGCAATTTTACTCACTGGGGAAATTAGCTCATCACTCACTTCACTTTAAATGAAACATTAAACAGGACCCTTCAGCCATTGTAATAACCATAACTAGCATCTATACTGTTCTTGATAAAGTCTTCCTATTCTCTCTGGAATGCTATCTTTATTACTCTTATAATTTTCTTTGGAGGAACCAGAATCAAGTGCTCCATTATGAAGTCTTGTTTTTATCATCCATTCTTTTTCTTCAATCCAGTTGCCCGTGGATGATTGATAGAAAAACTCAAAGTGGTAACTTATTTTTAATCTTAATATTTTTGTTGATGAAGTATTAATTGATCTTCCTTATACACACAATTATGTATAATCTTGTATTCTAGTAGTTTTATTTTTATTTTTGTGCTAGAAGAATGCAGAGAAATGGTCATGCTATTGCCCCGGAATACCCTAATTTCCTTACTATACTCTTTGTGAGGAAGTGAGCTTAATAGTTATAAAGCTTTAGATAGTGGGGGAGGTATCGAAGTGGTTACAGGGGCAAGGAAGTTAACATTAATTGCAAATATTTCCATTATTGGTTAGCACACAGTTTCTATTTTCTGTCTTGCCCTAAGTGTATCACTCTATGTATGTCTTATTACATTAAAGCCTGTGTACTAGGAAAATCGACTGAAGAATTTAATATCACTGAATTAGATGTCATTAATTATTTTTTATTGTTTTTTATTTTAATTTCAGAATAGTTAACATATAATGTTGTATTAATTTCAGGTGTACAATATAGTGATTCAAAATTTCTATACATTTCTCTGTGCTCATCATGATAAGTGTGCTCTTAATCCTCATCACCTATTTCACCCATCCCCCTTTCCATCTCCCCCTCTAGTAACTGTTCTCTGTAGTTGAGTCTGTATTTCTACTTCTTTCTTTTCTCCTTTGTTCATTTGTATCTTAAATTCCACATATGAATGAAATCTTATGGTATATGTCTTTCTCTGACTGAAGTATTTATTTAGTATTATATTTTCTACATCCATCCATGTTGTTGAAAATGGCAAAATGTCACTGTTTTTATGGCTGGATAACATTCCATTGTGTATAAAATACACAGCTTCTTTATCTATTCATCAGTCAATGGACACTTGGCCTGTTTCTATAATTTGGCTATTGTAAACAATGCTGAGTAAACAAACAGGTGCATGTATCCCTTTGAATAAGTTTTTTTTGTTTTGTTCTTGTTTTTGTTTTCTTTCTTTTGTAAGTACCCAGTGATGTGATTATTAGAGTGTAGGGTAGTTCTATTTTTAACTTTTTAAGGAAACATCATACTATTTTCCACAGTTAGATGCCAATTAATTCTAATAATTTTAGTAGAATTCTGATATTTTTGCATATTGTTTATTAATCAAATTATTCGTATGTACTGTGCCAATAAAGAAAGCCAAAAACTCAGTTTTATTCTGTTATTCTCAATAAACTTTTTCATTTGTATTTGAATGGAAATTTAACCTAGTTTTTTCAGATATTTTAAATACTCAACAATGGAAATAACTATCTGTATTTTTCAGTATAAATACCTATAGCAGGATTTATAGCATAGCCTTCTCCTCTCTGATGAGTCAATTTTGATTACTCCTAATTAGATCATTTTTTTGGAGATATTTCTTCAAAATAGCTTAGAAAGTAACTCTTTCTGTTTTTCTCCATTGCTAATGAAAGTTTAACCTGCCTATAATTACTCCCTGTATCATATGTCCCACTTTCTGAATAATTATGTTGTGTTTGCTTGAAATTATTCACTAGAGTATTTCTAAAAATAACCAAAGACAATGTATTAGTTTCCTTCTTATTTTTTCAAAACCTTAGATCTATCAATTGGATATACTGTCATTAAATTTTAGTAAACGTAAACTTTTGCTAACTTTGTATAGTTGTCCCTCAAGTCATACACTTTCATATTAAGAACACAATCCTATACACAACCTAATCTTGATCAAGGTCACAGAGCTTGTTTGTATTAAATTTCAAACAGTAATACAAACCTTCTGATTAAAGGTCCAGTTATTTACCATGACAATTTGCTTAATTTTCAGATGCCCAACAAAATACAGAGTTAAAATACTTAATGCCTCTATCTCCACTAAATTATAAAAGCCAAATTTTACTAAAAGTAATAATCAGCTCATTTCGTCCTTCTTAAAGTTCTCACTCTTGCATGCCATGTTATAAAACCTTAAAGTCTGGGTTCTAAAGTTAGGCCTCCATTAAATGACTGAAGAAAACATTTATTACTATAAAATGAGAACTACAAAATACTGGCCATTGATAGATTAGAATTATTTCTTTTGAGTGGAATTACCCTAGTTGTACTAGAGATTACAGAGTAGTATAATGAAGAAGCAGTCTTCATTTGTACGTTCAACTGTCAATAGCTTTGAAACCCCACTTCACTCTGCCCATCTGGGCCCACTTCTAAGAAAGTGAAAAGATAGGCTGAGCGTTTCCTCTTTTTGTTCTGGAAGGAAATTCAAATTGTATAATCCCTGGAGCAGAAACCCTTCCCATGAACACATTCCCTACCCACGTGACTCACCTTGCTCTCTCAAGGTATTCTTGTACCAGTTTGGGTGTCTTCCCTGCTCTTCATAGAAAACCTCAATAAGTTTTGAAAAACTTAGTAAGTTGATAGACTCTCACAAGAACCACAAATTCAGATTTCCAAGGACACTAAGTTTTAGTAAACAAGTGAACTACATTAGAGGAAACCTGGACATCTAAGAAACATCTGTACATCTCCACTAAATTCCCATCATTCATGCATGGCCTTCAATGATAGATTTTATAATTTTCTCTCTAACTGATAAAAGCTGACAGAAAGGAAGGGGACATAAAACAAAAACACAGTATCATCAGCTCTACTTCACTGACATTTATATAACACTCCATTCAACTCTAACAGAATAAACATATTTTAAGAATGTCCATGGAAATTTGAAAAACATAGACTGTATACTAGAATATAAAGAAATCTTAACATTTTTAAAACTGACTTCATACAGAGTGTGTTTTCTGAGCACAAAAAGATTACTTTGAAAATAAATAAATTATCAACATCCATGGGGATCTCATGGATCAAAGAAGAAATCAGAAGGGAAATTAGAAAATAAAATAACAAACCATCAAAATTTACATGAAGTAGTTAAAGAAGAGGCTCATGGGAAAAATATAAAGTTTCATGGTAAAAAAATAAACTAGGGGTGCCTGGGTGGCTTAGTCGGTTAAGCGTCCGACTTTCGCTTAGGTCATGATCTCGAGGTTCGTGGGTTCGAGCCCCGCGTCGGGCTTGTGCTGACTGCCAGCTCAGAGCCTGGAGCCTGTTTCAGTCTGTGGCTCCCTCTCTCTCTGACCCTGCCCTGCTCACACTGTCTCTCTCTCTCTCCTAGAAATAAATAAAACGTTTAAAAAAATAAAAAAAATAAAAACTACATGATAAATAAACGTATTTTAATAAGCTACAAAGTAAATGGAAATGAATGAAACTAAAAGTAAGCAGAAGGAAAGAAATGATAAATATAAATGCAATTGAAAGCTGAAAATTACTAGAAAATAGAGTAAAACCAGAATCTGTCTTTTTGAGATGAATAATTTAGATAAAATAAATATATATCTTGAATTATTCAAATTACCCAAGCCAACTGGAATGCTCAATGTCCATTGAAAAATACATATAAATGAAACATTTTTTCATAAAGAAAATTGCCCCAGATGGTTTCTTTGGTGGATGGTTCCAAATACTTTAGGAACATATATGTAAAAATCCATATTTAACAGAATTTTAGCTCATCAAATCTACATTATATACAATGGGTAATATACATTGAATAATAGGTATTTATCCAATGATTGCACAATATGAAAAACCCAGCAAATGTATTTATATCATATTAAGAATAAAAATAGGGGCACCTGGGTGGCTCAGTCAGTTGAGTGCCCTCTCTTAGTTTCTGCTTAGGTCATGATCTCATGGTTCATGAGTTCTAGCCCCACATAGGGCAGGGCAGAGTCTGCTTGGGATTCTCTTTCACTGTTTCTTTCTCAGCACCCGCCGGCCCTCCTTTTGCACATGCTCTCTCTCTCTCTTCTCTTCCTCTCTCTCTCTCAAAATCAATAAATAAACTTAAAAAAATACAAACCATGCAATCATTTCAGATAAAGAAAAAAAATTTGACACACTCCAACATGGCTTCATAATTAACTCTCAGGAAACAGAAAAAAGGGGTGGCGGTGGAAGGAACCTCCTCAGCCTGGTAAAGGGGATTTACTAACAATCTATAGTTAATTTCCTACTTCACTGCAATACACTGAATATTTTCCCTTGACCTAGTCTGGATATCTAACCTCTGCCTTCTCTTCAACATTGTACTTGAGCTCTTTGCCATTGCAGTAAAATAGAAATACCTTTCACACATAGGTGAAAGAAAATAGTGAAAATATGTGTGATTATAATCATAGCTGTGTGTATAGAAAGTCCTAGACTATTTAATAAGCTTCCAGATCTTCTGAGTTCAGTAAAGCCACAGGTTAGAATGCCAGTGAACATGCTGGAGAATTTATATACTTAATTTCAAGACTTATTATATGAAGCTATACTAATCAGTAGAGTGAACTAAATCTCTATCTATATGTCAGTGAAGTAGAAAAAAATTGCAATACATAAATAAAACATATATTACCTATAGAATTTTGATCAAAGTGACAAGAAAACAAGATAAAAAATTGCCAATAATATCTTTGGTGTGCTGATGCTGAATAGATCTCTGTGTGTTTCGGTATAAAAGAAAGGAATTATATAATTATTCATGAAAACATGACTTTTAAGATCTCTCTCTATTGAACAAATGTACACGAGTTATTTAATAAGAAACTTAACTGAGGAGAGTAGAGCATACTAAGGACAAGTGAGTTCCTGCCTCTGAAAATGTCTCTTTTTAGCTCAGTTCTATTGTCAATGTCCATCATTAGTTGTTAATACAACAATCCTTTTCATTGCCAATAACAACCACAAAAATATCTTTCCCTAGGGTTGCCTGTTGCATGCTCCAAAGAATGCAAGGTGCTTATGAGAGACCAGGTGTGCACAACAGGAAGGAGTTAAGATAAAGCCGTCAGAATGATAACAATTGTGCCTTGATGAGTTCTTGTTATTTTAAGACACACCTGCTCCAAGTCAGCAGGATTTCTGAGGAAAATCAGAAATGTGTTGGATGTGTCCCAAGGCACATAAAAGATTGAATTCAATTCTGTCTAGCTGATGTTTAGAAATTTACAGCAGTGCTGACTGGGCTAAATGGCTTTCTTGCAGAATTCCAGAAGACACAGTGTTGTATTTGTCAGAGAAAATTACATAGCAGATCCCTTGTGAAAAATGTATAACCTCCCCTCTCACCTTTCTTTCCTTCCTCTTTTCTTGAGTAGGTGTGCCAGACTTGACCAAAGTAGAAATGTGATAGGAAGATACACCATTATTCATAAAAAAAATTCACAATATCAAGGTTAATTGATGATTGCTACAGTGACTTGTATTATAATGAGATTCATCTAATTTTGTATGTGAATATATAAAATATGTATGTATTTATATATACACGTACATATTTATGTGCATTTGCCCACACAAAAATCACTGGATGAGCAAGTTAGGTATACAGGTGCACTTTGTTTTATTCTGCTTGCAGATGCTGTGCTTTTGTGTGTTTTCCTTTTTTTTTTTTTTTTTAATAAATTGAAGGTTTGTGGTGACCCTGCACCAAGCCAGTCTTCTGGTGCCATTTCCCCAACAGCATTTTCTCCCTTTGTGTCTCAGTTTCACAATTTGGTAATTCTTGCAGTATTTCAACGTTTTGATTATTATTATCTTTGTTACAGTGGTCTGCAATCTGAAAATACAACTGGCTGAAAGAGATGATGGTTAGCATTTTCAGTATTAAAATATTTTTAATTAAGTTATATACAATTGTTTCTTTAGACAAATTAGACTTCTTTATAGTATAAACATAACTTTTATATGCACTAGGAAACCAAAATATTAGTTTTACTCACTTTATCTTTTAAGTTTTTTTTTTTTAACATTTACTCACTTTTGAGAGACAGAGCATGAGCAGGAGAGGGACAGAGAGAAAGGGAGACACAGAATCTGAAACAGGCTCCAGGCTCTGGTCTGTCAGCACAGAACCCCACACGGGGCTTGGACCCGCAAACCATGAGATCATGACCTGAGCTGCAGTCTGATGCTTAACCAGCTGACTCTCCCAGGCACCCCTTGACTTACTTTATTGTGATATTTGCTTTATTGCAGTGATCTGTAATGAACTGACTATCTCTGAGGTACGCCTGTGCATGAATATATAATCATTATTGTCACCTTGCTCTTTGTATGTCCACTACTTATCTATTTCGTTCAAAGAAAGCTCACTAGTTTTATCACCAGAAAACAAGGCAATAAAGGTTTATTTCTATTTGTTGGGGAAGTGTAGTATATAAAGATATAGAAATCAGAACCGTCCAAATGTATTTGGGAACTTTAAATAACATAATTTGTTGTCTATTGCAATTTACCAAAATTTAAATGTGTGCTCCAATATCCCATATTTTAAATTACAATGTTCATGGATCAATAGTGAAAACATGATAATCATATGTTAGAGGCAACTATAAAATGGAATTTTATCTAAAATCCTGACAGAAAAATGTATGTATAACGTGTTATTTCAAACAATGGTGTAGTGGTACCTTAGAAAATACATTTAACTCAAGATGAAATAAATGAAAAAATTATATCAAATAGAACAAAAAAAAATTGAGAAAAGATCAAACTCACTAAGAAAGTTAGAACAATAAAATATATGCCTTTAGCTCCTGTCTATTTTCTTGGTATGAGCTGAAATTACACTGACATTTTCAGCAAAGATCACAAAGAGAAGGAAATGGAATCAATTACATGCTATAAAATGGCTATAAAATTAAAACAACAGCAAGACAACCAAGTTGGCCTGAGAGAAGAGGCTCAACTACTCTACCACCAGGGCTTTAAAGAAAGAATCATTTCCCCTTGGGCACACACACTTTAGATCAACTATTTTGTGTTATAAATATTATATAAAAATATACTCATAATAAACACAAAATGCAGGTCTGCAGAGATATTTCTTATATTACTTAAAATATATTGATGGGGGGCACCTGGGTGGCTCAGTCAGTTAAGCGTTGGATTTCAGCTCAGGTCATCATCTCACCGTTCATGAGTTCGAGCTCTGCATCAACCTCTGTCCCAACAGCTCAGAGCCTAGAGCCTGCTTCAGATTCTGTGTCTCCCTTTCTCTGTGCCCTTCCCCCACTTGTGCTCTCCCTCTTTCTCTCTCAAAATTAAATAAACTTAAAAAAAAAAAAAACACATTTATGGGCGGGTTGGGGAAACTCAGCACATAGTTTAGTTTCTAAAGCTCCCTTAGCAAAAAGCAGGGAAGAAGAGGTTAGAAACCACAGGTTTTTGGTGTTTTGTTGTTATTGTTTTTTTCAGTTTTTAAAATAGAAATGGTAGTAGGATCTACTTATTTGGGTTGTTCTAGGAATTAAATGAGATACTAAATAGCATACACAACAGCAAAATATATTGGTTATTATTATTTATAAAATGATAAATTATTCTTCATTCATGAAACCATCCAAAAATACTATTTCTTTCAGAGATTCTTTCAAGATGTCTTGTTTGGCACCGTGTTCATGGGGATGCTCATGAAATGAGAATTAAACATACCAGTATGGTAGGAATACTAACTACATAAACACAGGATTTCCCAAGGAAACACCTACATTGTGATCAGGTTTAAATCTACTTCTGAAAAATGAGAAGCCCAATGAGCCATGAGTGTGGCTAGACAGCCACATTTTGTCTACAGTCAGTGACATGATGGGCCAAAGGAAAAGCCTGCATGGCAGGAATGAGTTAAGAAAAGGGGGTTAGAAAATAACATATATGAATGGACATCTAGTCTCTGTTATTCTGTGGCAGAAAACAGTCATAATCCTTAACCCAGAAAAAAAAAATGCCTGTCCTCAGGAGAAACTGGTTAACCAGAGTCTGTCTAAACTTTGGGGAGTATGGTCAGGGCCTGACTGACCTGGGGGGAGGGAAATATCAAACTCCACCAAGCTTATATTCTTGTCCAAACTTATAAATGACTAAATTCTCTTTAATCTTTTACTTAATATAATTATATTCCATTGTTATTTGCTTTTAGAAATTGCCAATTTTAATTAATAACATTGTCATCATGAAATTTCATGGAGAATCATAGTTTGTTATAATCAAAAAATACTCATTTGTTCAATTTAAAACTGTAAATAATGAAATAAAGAAATCAGTTGTATTTACATTTTGTGTCATATGATACCAGTTAAAATTGATACTAACAAAAATATTTAAGGAAATGTGCATGCATTCGATATATATTACTGGATATATTGTACAAAAATAAAAAGCTAATTAAATGGACAGAAAAATCTATTTTATGTATGTGGGGAAAACAAACTCACTTATGGAAGTAACTCACAACTAAAGAAGTGGTTTGACTAAATGATATGATTCAACATGAAAAGAAGGCTCTTGCTGACTTGTTCAGTCACTATAGAGAATTCTGATTTTGGTACAATGAATAAATACTAAAGCACAATAATGAGAATAAATTCTAGAAGTTCACATCATATGTACAGATCACTCTCAAATATAATTCCAACTGCTGCATATAAATTTTAGTCATTAAAAATAATGTGTGATTATTTTAATGACAATAAAATTGAATGCACAGCAATATCTTGTAGCATATCTGAAACACATTTGTAACAGAAGTATAAATGTGCTGTTGAAAATAATTGGTTATAAAATATTAATTTCCTTCCCTTCTTTCTCTTTCACAATGGACTGAAAAGCCTAAATAGAGTAAAACATATTAAAAATATCTGAGGTTCTATTATATGTTAAGCATCGTTTTTTAAGTTTCTATTATATGCTAAGCATTGTTCTGTACGGTCTGTATATTTGATCTCATTTTAATTATCATGGTGAAGGTCAGTGGTTAACAAACACTTGCCTGGAGGCAACTCCAGTCTACTCCGTTTTTGTAAATAAGGTTTTATTGGACCTCCACCTTAATTTGTATTGTCTATAACTACTTTGATGCTGTGATGGCAGAGTAGAATAGGTGCAACTGATCAATGATTAATTAAACCTAAAATATTTATTATCTAGTCCTTTACAAAAAAAAAAAAAAAGACAGGCAGCCACTAATGTAGTTAATATGATTCTAATTTTCAATGAAGCTTAATATCGGAATGGAAGACATGCACTGTAGACCTTGGAGTCAGAAAGGAATCCCGTTTGATTGACTAAGTGATTGTGTTCCTGGTGTACAGCCCAGGAGTTCAGAAAATCTACTACGCAAAGATAAGATGGTGTAGATTTTTTTTATCAGCTGTTCATGCATAAGTGTCCTGGGGTTTTATTTGATGGAAGCTCAAAAAGAAAAAGGTTATATAATCATATGCTGAGTTTATAGAGGAATGGAATACAGCCCACCCACTTTGCCATATGTCCTCCTCCACACTTCACACTGTTCTACCATCATGTTTAATTCTCAGGACCTCATCCCTTTGTTCTTCCTTCCTTCCAGTTATGTGTCCCTTTTATAATTTAAAGCTATTTCATTACTTTACTTTGGGTCCCATGTTTTCTGACACTTCCAAGTCCTTCCTCTGTTTATTAGTCTCTTTCTTCACAGACAACTTCTTTTGGAAAAAAAATTGCCTTCAGTTATTGTGCCTATTTTTTCATCTTTACTCAACTTATTGTGGTCTGGCATTTGTTTCATTCAATTCACTGAAATGATTGTGGTCAGGGTCCGTAAAAATATCTTTATAACGGAGGTCAGTAGACACTTTTAAATCCTTATCTAATTTGACTCTTTATGTTTTACACTATTGGACACACTGCACTGATACTGAAACTGAAATAGTCCATACCTTTGTTTTATGAAGTCACTCTCTCATTGCCTGTCCCTATTTTTCAGGCAGCTTCTCTTTTTGTTTTATTTTTATTTATTTTTGAGAGAGAGGATGGAGTGTGAGCAGGGTAGGAGTAGAGAGAGAGGGAGATGCAGAATCTGAAGCAGGTTTTAGGCTCTGCGCTGTCAGCACAGAGCTCGATATGGGGCTTGAATTCATGAATCCTGAGATCATGACCTGTGCCAGAGTCAGACATTCAATGGACTGGGCCATCCAGGCACCCCATAGGATGCTGCTCTTTTTATCTTTTGAGATGATCTATTTTTCTCTTGATGCCATAAATGTTGATGCTGTCAATATTCTATAAGGGAACTTGTCTTTTTATTCTGTTTATATTTTCCATGAGGAAATAAGAAGCATTTAAATTTTTGTTGCTTATGTATTGCTTCCCATGTCTTTAATGAATATTTATATAATTAATAAATGTAGGGTTCAGTCTATATTTTCTCCTAAATTCCAGAATGATATGTGTAACAGCATTTGCTATGTATTCACTTCCTATCCTAAGGCATCTTAAGTATGTCCCTGTCTAATGTCATTTTTGCCTTTGTCAAATGTATCTTCTTTTACCCCATGTGCTGTGTTCTTTATCACAGTAAATGTTATTTTCCTCTACTCTGACTAAAGATAAGAATATATCTGAACAATACAGTCATGGCTATGTAAAATTATAATAAAGCTATTAATTAAAAAAAAGAGAAATATAGCTATCTAACAGATTGTCATGTTCACATTTGCTCACCAATGCCATTGTCCTAAGATGAATAAAAATGGAAGAAAATCAACATCTTAAAGTTGTTTGGGAACATAAATTCATAACCAAGTTTATTTCAGTTCTTTAAGCCACTGGGCAAAACAAAGTGTGAATGAATATCTGTGCAAAACAAGCAACTCTAATATCAAAGAAAAAGTACTGGTTAAATAAGTTTCATAAAGATAATTAATTATTCTAGTTATTTTATTTTATGTATTTCATAATAATGATAGGGGATGTGCTCACAAGTACATAAAAGTGAAGGATGCCTCAAAATGTTTTAGGATAGTATCTGTAGGATAATCTCATATATTATATTGTGATATATGTCTCTATAAGGAGATATAGATACAGACATACTACAGATTATAACATATATAGATAAATCTATAACATATATTTATCTATCATCTATCATCTATCTATCTATCTATCTATCTATCTATCATCTACCTATCTATCTATCAGTATGTTTTTAGAGGTGTAATCAAATGTTAATAGTGGACAGCACTGTCTAACATAAAAACTAAGTAATATACTACTTTTCACATTCTGGTCAATTCTCTTGGGATAGTTATTCAATCACTTATTTTCTTGATTTTTCAGAGTTGTATCACCACCAATATACTGATAATGTTGTAGTGACAGTTTATTTAAAAAATCAGATATATAAACTCATATATTATCAAACACATGACAGGCACATACTAAAGATCATTATAACAGTTAATATTTCTACATGATGCAAATATAAATTCGACGATGATTGTAAAATCTTTTTACAGTAGAACTTACATCGTCTCAGTCGGGAAAAAAATAAATAGATATGTACAATGCAAATTTCAGGTAGTAAGAAAATATAGCAAGTTTGGAAGGGTAGTCTTTGAGAAGGTTTTGTTGTATATGATAAGCAGTTGATGACTTCTCCAAAGGGCTGACTGTGAGCTGAGATGTAAATGCCATCAGTGCTGGAGAAAGAGCATTTCAGCTGTGGGACAGCAATAGCAAAGGCCCTCAAATAGAAGGAACTGTACAGCAGTTGTGACTGGTATATAGTGAAGGAGAGAAATATAGGGAAAACAGTCAAAGATGTAGACAAGAAACAAAGTTCCATGAATATTTTCACATTTTTGTGTGGCCATGGTTTTTTGAGCAAAGGGCACTGATACCTGGAATAGAAGATGACTGAAAACCAGCCCTAAAGAGAGAGATCTCCAAAGAGATAGTAACTCTTGTCTCTAATCAGTGTTTCTTATTTACTTTTCAGACTAGTAAAGTTTTAGGTTATAGAAAAGATAATATAAGGGATATTTAAGACATATTAATCAGCTGGGTTATTTATAGATATTCCATTTATAGATATGTGGAAGATGGTGGCAGGAACAGGTTTGAGAGAAAACTTATACTGACTCACATCATGACAAAAATGTGTATTTTTGAATGTTAAAGTATAGTAATAAGGAAAAAATGCTCTAAGATATAAATTCAAGAAATAAATGTAAAGTTTTGGAAAGGACACCAATATTGTGTTGAAAGGACACACATTTCAGATTTAGAATTTCCCTCGCAGTCATAGAGATTCTCTAAGCTCTCTTCTCTGGTTTTCCTGGTTTCCATTCATTGGACTTTTAGTCACATTGTCCTTTCCAGCTTAGGTTCATAAGATGATTATTTACATCATTCTCCCAGTCTTCATCTTATTCCCTTTCTGAGAAATAATATTTCAGGTTGAAACTCTTTGCTTTCTCCAAAAGCGAACATCCAGGTCATGACACTCATCCCCATAAAATACCTCTATTTTAATCTTTGTAAGAACACCATTGTTCTCTTATTCACTAATAAATGAGAATATCTAATGGATAAGTTACTTCATGGATCCATAGAGTTATTTAAAATAAAAATCATATTATAATTTAAGATGAACTGATGCATAGAAACACAATGTAATTGGAATTAATTTAGACAATCAATCACAACTGTTGACACTACCAACAAGGGCTCAAATTAGTGCCAATATTGATTGTGGTTCTTTTCTGACAATTGTTTTATGGGTATTAAATGGAATGCATAATAGCATTGAGCTCAGAGGAATCCTTCTGCTTTTCTCCTTCAAAGAGGACTTACCACTGCTTACAATAAATCTCTGCATCCATTCCTCTTCTAGCTTGTTACAGAATTGATTCAAAATCCTTGATTTTTCCTTAGTTGCATCTTATATAACAATTTATCAAATGTTTTGCTGAGATCTAGATAAAAGACTCCTACTGCCTTTGCCTCATTTACTTCACTACTCTCTATAAACACTTGATCAGATCTCTTGGGCCCTATCCGTCTATATCCTACAATGTTGGCAAACCCTACACCTGACGCTCTTCTCTTGAAAACTTGCATGCTTATTTATTGTAACTGAAACACTTACTAGTTATATCAAGTTTCAGGAGGCTTTTCATTTTTTAAAAAATACAGGCAATTTAACACAAATCATTTTTTTTCTATTCAGGTTCTCAGAGGGATGACTGAAATAGTATGCTTCAGATTTTTGCATCCTTTTGCCTGTTTTCCTCTCGTATCACTGTGAGGATTGCTGGCCCCTTTCTTTCTGAAACTCTCTCTTACACAGTCCCTTTCCATGCCATTCTTTAATGATTTTCATCCTATTTCTCTGACCACTTGCTCTTTTTCTTCTTTGTCTGCATCTTACTCCAACAGTTGTTTGAACCCTGGTGTTCATCAAGGTTTCCCTACTCAGCTCATTCTCCTACTATATGTATTATATGTATATATTTCACTGGATGATCTCATTTCTTCTTGTCACAAACCTTGTTTTTTTCCTTGAAACTCTGTTGTCCACATGTCTGGTAGATTTTACTAACTTGTCCTTGCATAGGAATGTCAAATTCAACATTTCTATAATTAGCCTCATGTTTCACTCAACAATAGCCCATTCTGTTATTCCCTCTTCATTTAATGTTACTATCTTCTGCCTTCTTTCCCAGTCTAGAAAATGGAGTCATATTAATCCTCTCATTCCCTCTTTCCAAATGCAATTAATCACATCCTTCTGATGTTTATCTTGTAAAAGTATCTACATTCTGCTTCTTTTTCTTGGAGGTACTCATATTATTATCTCAGGATTATGCCAAGATTCTCCTATATATTCTATCTTGCTATGAAGGGCCCTCTAAAAGCCATCTGTACACTGTATCTGGACCAATCCATTCACATCAACTGTTAAAATCTATCAGCTGTTTTCCATATTGTAGGATGAACTTTAGGCTTCTTAGCTTTGAGAATAAAGCCCTACATATTGCCACATAAGAACGCAAATATATTTTATATCTCTGTCTATATGGAAATCTCATTTCTGGCAATTTTAATAAGTTACATTTCCTTTACATATTTGCCAATGCTGATCCTTTTGTCTAGAAACCATTTTCTTCCTCATTGGAACTACACTTTGTTGAATTTCAAAGATAAGCTTGGGCTTCTTCTGTCGTAGAGGCAATATGTCTTCTCTCCTCTATTCTCATGGCATCCTATGTACACAACTCTACCTCACTTGTCACTCATGAAGAAATTGACTAGTAAAACTCCTTCCACTAGTCTGTGAGTTAACTAAATAAGGCTTTAATGCCTTTTTCATCTTTTTGTAAGTAGTATTTGGCACAGCATTTGGCTCATGAGAAGCTTAAAGTAGAATTAGCCCTAAGGAAGATTCTTTCTAGAGAATATTTCAGTTTTTGCCCTCCTTGAACTTTAAGGCATTTTGTACTATTGACTGTTTTCTATCTTTAAAAACAGTCTCCATTTCCTATAATTCTGCAACTTATTAATAGTTTTTACAGTCAAAATCTTCTACTCATGCTGTATGTATTTGATAGATATTTAGGGTATCCATGCTTTCTGTATTCTCGACTCATTACCTTCTTTTTAGGGGACTATATTTAGTTCTGTGCATTAATTTGGTATCACTATGTTGACAACCTCTATGCTAACACCCTTGGTTCCAGATCTGCATTTCCCATTGTCAAATAACATTTACATTTGGTCTAACTGACATGTCAAATTCAATATATGCATGTTTGAACTATTATATTCTCTCCAAAATGCATTTCCAGTGGTCAATAGTCCCATGATAAAAGTATTTCCACCCAGCTGCTTATGTCAGAACCATGAATTTATACTCAACAGCCCCTTTTCTGTCAACACCTACCCTCAAGAAATTAATTACCCAAATTTACTGATTATATTTCTTAAACACATCTTAAATCTAATAATTTGTTCACTTCAGTTATACTCCTTAGACCAAACCACAGTCATCTGTGTAACAATGTGAAAACCTCATAATTAGTACATGTCTATGCTGGCTTCCCTTCAATGCACTCAGAATGTAGTCAGAGAGATTGCTTTTTTAAAGCATAAGAATAATACTCAATAATATCCATATGTAAATCTCTGGGACCTATGTATATATATTTAAAACATTTTTCTAATGTTCATTTATTTTTGCACATGTGTGAGAGAGAGTGGGGGATGGAAGGCTCGAGGGAGAAGGAGACACAGAATCTGAAGGAGGCTATAGGCTCTGAGCTGTCAGCACAGAGTCCAATGAAAGACTTGAACTCACAAACCAGGAGATCATGACCTGAACTGAATTCAGATCATTAACCAACTGAACCACCCAGGCGCCCCATGTAAACTATGTAGATTAATTTTCATCACAAAGGGGAATTAAGGTTGCAAATGGAATTAAGACTGTCAATTAGCTAAATTTACAATAGGGAGATTATTCTCGATTATATGGATAACCCAATATAATCACAAGGGTCCTATAAAGTGGTAGGAGTAATCTGAAGGGAGAATCAGAGAGATGAAAACATGAGAAAAAATAGGCTTGGTGTTGCTGCTTGGAAAGCGGAGGAAAAGAGCCATGAGCCAAAGAAAGCACACAGCCTCTAGAAGCTGGAAAAGACCAAAAGATGTCTTATATCCTAGAACCTCCAGAGAAGAGTGTAGCCCTATTGACACTTTGATTTTAGTCTAGTGAGACCTGTGTGAGACATATCCACAGACTCTAAAGATAATAAATTTGTATTGCTTTAACCAAAAAGTTGGAGGTAATTTGTCACAGCAGCAATTGAAAACTAATACACTAAGAGCCAAAATGATCTTCCATCATGTCTTCCTCACATTGTCTTTTCTGTTCTCCATATTTCATATCCTTCCAACTGCTCATTAATTATCATTTGCTGAACAAAATCTTCTCTGTTCCAAATATTTATCCTGTAGCCTGCCAACTCTTGGTCTAAGCTGTCTAACTACTAGCATTGATAACAATATAAATTAAGTGGTTTGTCATGTAATTATAAGTTAAATCTCTCCTTCCATTTTTATATATTCTGATTTTCATATTTTTCTGGTTTTGTGCATTTTTAAGTAAAAAAAATTAAGTACTCTCTATGCCCAATGTGGGGTTCAAACTCATAACCCTAAGGCCAAGAGTAACATAGTCTGCCATTAAGCATGCAAGGCACCCCAAAGTCTCTGCCTTCTTAATGAGAATGTGAGTCCCAGAGGTAGATATCTCTCTATATTCAACTTTTTTTTTTAAATCTCCAGAGCCAGCAGAGTATTGTACACTTAAGTTGGCCCTTAATAGATATTTGTTCAATAGGAAATGCATTTACTCATTGTCTTCTGTGTAATATCAGTGTAAAACTTTTGACATGCCGTATTTTTTGACTTCTCATGGTATCTCAATAGTATAACTATTATGTCTATTTTATAGGTAAGGAAATTAAAGACTAGACTAGCTAGAAATTTCTCTATGGGCCATATGGTTAACAATGGCTCAGCCACAAGACGAAATCAAATCTTTGAGTATTCACTCACTATGTTCTTTTAATTATGCACAGTGGTCCTTTGAGAGAAGCTACTACAGTCATTAACAAACATCAGGTCAACCATCTTGCTTGAATCCTGTTAGTATCTGAAGACATCCAGAAACACTAAAACCTGAAATAAAAATCTTTTAGCTATTAATTTATATCCATCACATAGTATAGTAAAGAATAGAAGTAACCTGTGAATAAGCACAGTTTTATTAAAAAAACGAATCAATGAGGAAATTGATGAATGAGTAAACAAATTAGGTGTTTACCTAATTTTATTTGGAGTAGAAAGAATGCTTGGGTAGAGAATCCTTTAAATAAATTAAAATCTTAGTAGATAAGTGTTTCAGTTATATTTTTTTCTGAAGCTAGTCCAATAACTTCTCTCTTCCTCTCTGGTAATACCTATAAGTTTGGGGGATACATAGGGAAAATAAGACCTTTATGTGTGAGGATACTACCTTTCTATTATTATCCTGGACAACAATGAAAGTGAACTTAAAGTGAACAGAGTCTGTCTAAATTAAAGTGACTCTACTTATGTTAAACTTTCTGGAAAAGAGAAATGTAAACAAGAGAGATACTCAGCATGCATAGTCAAATATCAAAAAAAGAATAATGATTAAAAATAGAAAAAGACAGGAAAACAGCAATGCATACTCTCATTTCAAAGCAAGCAACATTAGATGATGAGGTTCATTTCCCTTAAGATTCCCAGGGCACATGCAGTGTCCTCACCACGCCCTCTTGCTCTAGTGATTTTATGCTTGGAATGAGGAGGCAAAGTTCATCTTGATTTCCTGATTCAGCTGAAACCCTTTGTGATTCTCCAGTTGCCTGAAGCCATTTAGGAGTTATAACTATTCGGACACCATACTATCCCTTGTTTAGCTCCTTCAAAAGTTTATCAAAATGTGTAGTTGACACCAGTACACCTGTAGCTAGTATGTTATTTGTGGTATTTTTTCTTTATTCCTTGGAAGAAATGTCATGGTGCTACAGCATAAAAGGTTAAAATATGGGGTCACAACTAGACAGGAGTTAAAAATAAATCCCACCTCAAAATCTTATTATGCCAGTTTCCTCATCTGTTGAATGTGGGTAATAAAAAGAGCCACTGCATAGAATTGGTTAGGGAGTAAAGAGGTAAGGTATGTGAAGCTCTGTGTACAATGTCTGGCATATTTTAAGGCCCAGAGATATTGAATATGACTATCATTATTATATCATGTTAATCATGATCTCATTACTAAATATGGAACCTTCTAAAAAAATCCCATTAAAAATATGTAATGGTTTACTAACTGGTCAAACACTAAAACTCCTTTACAGAGCTTCAATTTGTACTGTCTTGGACAAAGACTAAAATCTTTTTATAGATTCTCAGTGATAGACTAGACACATGGCTGTGACCTCTCGGAAACATATATTATCAGTATCCCTTCAAATAGCCATTTTATGTTTTCTTATTTATGATATAAAGGTTTACTCTCCTATACCCTGCTGAGTGACACCATGTCTCATCTTCCCTATCTGGGAATCCTGAGGTCTAACTCCACTGCTTATCAAAAAATAAATCTTGGAAAGGATTTGGGGTTTACTTAAGAATTTTAAATAAAGCCTATAATTTTGATCTGTTAAAGAACTGGGATAGGATCGCTCCTCGCTAGTGAGCACTCTTCTCCTTTCCTGTAAAGTAGTGCTTAAAAAATAAAAAATAAAAAAAAAAAACCATCATTTTACATTTTGAGTTAGTGTTCCTTATCTTCTATAACTAAATCTTCTCTTTATATATAATCATATATTCTGACATAAGGAGAAGCTAAACAATAAAGGCAATGTTCTTGGAGAAAAACTAGCACAAAGCATTGGGATTTCAGTGATCCATCCCATTTTAGAACCACTCCATTCCATTCATTTGGTCATTTGTTCATTTATTCGCAATGATTTCTTGAAAACTTACTATGTTATGTATTATTATATCATTGGAATAAAACTGTTAAACAAGATAGAATCCCTGTTACTTGTTTCTTCTGATTTCTGATTATTTTTAAATCAAACAACAAAGTTGACTATATTCATGATACAGCAGTCTATTAAAAATTCCTGTGATAATATTAAGCATGATAGTTCAAGTCACCATTTCTTAGAATCTGTGTAATATCTTCTATGTATGTTTGACTGTATTAAGATATTCTCCAAAATCTGCTAACATTTAAAATACAAAGAATCCCAAATATAAACACATATATGTATTTGTCACATTCTGTTTGTCATGAGCTTAGTGTTATATGAAATTCAATTTTACCTGACTTATTGCAAAGCAAATGCCTACTGTATCTTAAAAGTCTATTTAAAAATTATTTTGAAAGTTGGAGATTTGTTCTTGCCTTATAAAGAAGCAAGATATTGTAGCTTGAACCAAAAAAAACCCTATTTCTAGTACCTTTGTTTCCTTTCCATAAATCATTGTTCACAATGGTGAGCCAATTTGCTATTAGTTTCATCGATCCTTTCCACTGATCTTACATGACCGTAAAGAATTTTGTCAAAGGCTTTCCAAACATCTAAGTTTAAAATCCTCTTTAACACCCTTCCCACATTTGTCTACCTGGAGTGAAATCCCTGAAGAATTTTACAAAAGTAGTGAGTGATTCCTTTTATTCCCTAAATGTGTGTTGTCTGTTCTTAATCAAGCTGAGCTTTTCAAAGTGGTCCCCATTTGATCTCCAAAAATAGTTTCTGAAAGTTTTCAACATAACAGAAGCTGAAGGAAACTCTCTGAAATGCCTAAGTGTGTTTCCAAGACTGGTCTTCAGTT
Source organism: Proteles cristata cristata (assembly GCA_017311185.1). Taxonomy (NCBI): domain Eukaryota; kingdom Metazoa; phylum Chordata; class Mammalia; order Carnivora; family Hyaenidae; genus Proteles; species Proteles cristata. Next base: position 231,565 of record JAESUZ010000127.1, read on the forward strand.
AGTATTTTGTTTTTGTCAAATTGAAAGGAATGTTATCTTTATAGAAAAACATATAAAATATTGTAACGCGAAAAGCTACATGCCTTCTTTAAAATTTAAATATATTGGCAAGAAAAGTTTCAAATCTACTTATTCGTTATCATACTATATTATTTTTTCATTGACATCATCTCTTCTGTCAGAATATTGGGTCTATTTGTGCAGTTCTGAATTTTGGTACCATCTCTAAATGAGGGTTAGGGAATATCAATGTTTGTCAAAGATTTATCTTGAAACTAATTGTTATTATTGTTTCCTAGCAATTCAGTGCAAATCTCTATTTAGTATTGAATACACAGTCACCTAAATCCTGTGTGATTTTGTTTTGAAATATCTGATTATAATGTAACGTTCTAATGATTTATTTGCTCAGGATAAATATGTGATTTTGAATACAACTGAAATTTTTTAAGCCTCAGATTCCTTCCTAAAAACGGGTAGCCAGAAAATTTTAGAAAATGGTGCAAGAAAGAGGTAGTAAGATCATGAAGGTTTGTCTTGAAATTACTGTGTTTTTCTCTGTCCCATGTGTTATAATGGACTTGGAAATTCTTTGCACACATGCAGTCATCCCAGGTTCTCAGTTTTCATCTATGCAGAGATTAATCTGATCCCACTGAGGTGTCCCCGTGTCCTACTACTAACTCAAAACTGCCTAAACAAATTCTTCAGGTTTTTGTAAAACTAAGTCTATAGTTCTAACTGCATTGGTGGATTACTTTATTGAGTCTCCCCCATCTCTAGATAACATTTTGTACATCATACTCTTTATGTAAAAAATGATCAAGAGCCTGGGGTACCTGGGTGGCTCATTCAGTTAAGCTCCAAATCTTGATTTTGGCTCAGGTCATGATCTCACAGTTCATGGGATGGAGCCCCACCTCAGGCTCTGCATTGACAGTATGGAGCCTTCCTTGAGATTCTCTATCTCCTTCTCTCTCTGCTCCTCCCCGACTCGACCTCAATCTCTCTCTCTCAAAAATAAATAAACATTTTTTAAAAATGACCAGAATAATGCATTGGTGACTCAGTTGGTTGAGTCTGACTTTGGTTCAGGTCATGATACTGCAGTTCATGAGTTAGAGCCTCGCATCTGGCTCTGTGTTGACAGCTCAGACCCTTAAGCGTTTTTTGAATTTTGTGTCCCCATTCTCTCTCTGCCCCTCACCCCCTCATGCTCTGTATCTCTCTGTAAAAAATAAACGTTGAAAAATTAAAATATATATATATTAAAAAATGACCAAGAGCCTTTCCCCCATAACTAGCTTCTGACATTATCAGTCCGCTTTCAATAAAGTTTGGTTCACTGAATCATACCTGGAGAGAAGAGGCAAGGATTAAACAGCTCTCCATGACATGATAATTTTGCATATTTTCAGACAGTAAAATACTAAAATAGATTTTCTATTTAAGAAACTAATTTAAAAAAATATTCTACTCCACCCAATCAGCACAATGCTTCAAAAAGGCAACAAAAGAAAATTTCCTGATTTTTTTGTGGGATTTCTCAGTTTAGGGTTCATAGGCACATAAAATTTTCAAAATAGGTTTCAGATAATCCACACTTTTGTTAACATTGCATGTAAAATCATATGTACATGGACCTCTTACATTCTCTGTGAAAAAATATTCATGGCTTAAATGAAATTTACCATATATTTCACAATACACAATATGCTTGCATACTAATTACCAATTTCTTTTACCTATTATTAAAATGTTTGATTGTGTTTAATTATCAACAAAAACTGAGAAAAAAGTAAAACAAATATAATTCTACATTTTCATAGGTAAGAAAAATATTACTGATAGTCTTGATTAACGGTTCCCAAAGCAAATATACAGATAATTGGGAGGGTCATATTCTCAATAAGATTTCTGATCTCTGTACCGCTGATCTCTGAAGCTCATGCTTCCAATTGTTCCAAATACTTATTTTATTTTATTTGTATTTATTTTTAATATTTTTTAATCTTTATTTTTGAGAGTGAGACAGAGAGAGACAGAGTGTGAGCAGGGTAGAGGCAGACACAGAATCTGAAACAGGATCCAGGCTCTGAGTTGTCAGCACAGACCCTGATGCCGGACTCGAACCCACGAACTGTGAGATCATGACCTGAGCTGAAGTCTGAGGCTTAACTGACTGAGCCATCCAGGCACTCCACTTATTTGATTTTAAACCCTTAGCTTAGGTACTGGAAAAAAAAAAGTCATAATTTATCCAAATTGTTTGACTTTCCCCTACCAGGACACAATCTCATTAGGTATGTGGATTACTGTATTGACCACCATATCCCTCAGGCATTTCATTGTTTTCCTTCCGGTATAGACTTTTATCAAGCTAATCAAAATCTGTTGTTGTCCATCAAATTTTCCCCAACTTTCAACTTTAAATTTTTGGTCATTTATTCAATTAATTATATGATAGTTTCCTACCTATTAAAAATTGTGGATAACACAACAAAACAGTTTAGCTATCTAATCTTGTTCTCTCACATGTCAGCTTGTGAGTCCATCTACTGAGCTGTAAGGGCATTTAGTATTTATTTTTCCCCCATTTTCAATGGCTATTTCACTGGATAAGAGTTAAGTTACAGGCAGATACATTTGCCATAGCAATGAATAGAGTGAAATGTACTATTCATTGATTAGAATGCCAGGTTTTACATTCAGAATAAGCAAGTCTTTGAGGAATAACATGGGAAAAGTAAACTAAAATTTGCAAAAGTATTCCACACTGTCTAGTAAAGCTAGACAGAGGGAATTCATATGCATGAGAATGATAATGTGAATTCTAATTCTAACACTAAGGGCAGAAAATTCAATAAATGAAGCACTATTTGCCTACTAACTGCTTGTTCCTTTTAGTAGAGGCGCTCCAAGGAACTATTGCTCTACATTTGAAGAAGTTGAACTTTATTATTATCAAATTCTTTCATAAAACTGGAATCCACAACAGATGGTTATTTACCTGTTGACTGAAAGCTGAGTGACTAGTTCACTGTGAGGCGGCATAGATATCACTGGTAACTTAAATTGTGAGAAAGTTTTGCTTTACTTTGACACAGTAATTTTTACACATTGGCTCTAGAAAATAAACCATTTATGTCAACTTGAATGAGTCTAAACAGGTTCAGATCTTTGAGATGATAATTAGTGAACATGATTTTCTGATAATTCTGGTCATTTTCCTCTTAGGTATTCTAGTGTGTATACAGCTTTTAAATATGTTGTAATACCGAGACTGATTACACTATATTATGTATACTATATGTATATACTGAGTTATATATACATCGTTTTAATGCCCAGAGTTGATATTATTTTAAAAGATTTCAGAGTTAATTACCCATGTAAATATGCTCATTGATGTAGTTTTGGAGTGGTGGTGGAAGTCTGGAACAAACAGCCAACATAGAATTTAGAGACATTTTTGGTGCGAAAAGGTGATTTTATTAAAACATGGAGACAGGATCCATGGGCAGAAAGATCTGTACTGGGGTTGTGAGGTGTGACTGTTTACATACTGTGGAGTTGGAGAGGAAAAGGCAAAAGGGCTCTTTCCAAAAGGGCTTTCATGAGCACTCATAGGACATTGGAAGCCTAGTTCTTGTCAAGGGAAGGTTGATTTTCCCTCTTGCAAAGCATTAACTTTAAGACAATAAGGAAGTTCCCAGAGAAATTTTATACTCTGTTTGCCTCAAGTATTTGTCAGTGGGCTGCAGATTAGGAAGAAATTTAATCTTATCTGCATTTTATTCTTGCCTTTGTTCCCAACATCTCTATGGAGGGGAGGGTAATGATAGAATTCTAAGAAACTCGGTCCATAGGTTTCTGAAGGCTGCTTATTTTTGGTAAATTATTAAAACAATTGCAAACTGATGGAGACTCCTGCCTTGCATGACTGTGACCTCTATCAACTAACCATTTGTTTTCTTCTTTCCCTTGTTCTTGCCTTCTGCTCCCTCATTACTCTATATAGTCTAGATTTTATGCAGTCAAATAAAACAGTTTTTCCACAAGTTTAAACCAAAATATTATTATTTTATTACTTTTGAATATTCTCTTGCACATATAAAGAAAAAATAATATTGTAAGAAGAGGTTTGTCAGTTATTTATTAAAACACATGAATTTTTCCAAAAATTTTTTTTACTTTATTAAATAAAACCCAAAATTGGGGGCATCTGGGTGGTTCAGTAGGTTGAGTGTCTGACTTCAGCTCAGGTCATGATCTCAAAGTCTGTGGGTTCCAGCCTCGGACTTTGTGCTGACAGCTTGGAGCCTGGAGTCTGCTTGAGATTCTGTATCTCCTTCTCTCTGCCCCTCCCCTGCTCACATTCTGTCTCTCAACAATGAATAAACATGAAAAAATTAAAAAAAAATTGATAAAATAAATGGAAATCTAAATTAACTAGTAATGATGTGTCTCTCAAAAATGAATAAACATGAAAAAGTTAAAAAAACCAAATTGAAAAAATAAATGGAAATCTAAATAACCAGTAATTATACTATTAGTAATAAATATATGTTCTTATCAAGTAATATGAATTATTTTAAGAAGTTCCAGGACAATAAATGATGAAAGTTACCCAAAACTTGTCATGAAGCAAAATTGCCTTTTCTTTAAGAACATTGACATGAGTCATCGTCACTATTATCAAGCATTTCACCCCCCAGAACCAATATTGTGCCTGCAGCAGCCCTCGTGGTTCTTAGTATGATTGGGGGACACACTTCAACAGAAACCATCTGGGAACTTTAAGGAACAAGATTTATTTATTCCTAAATCCTGGAGGGTACATATCACATAGGAAGGACACATACCCCTTCTCTCAGGGCTATAGAAAGATGGAGGTGTCAGGAACCTGGGGGTTTGCCTTTATTAGTGCTCAAGGGTGGGTGCCTAGGGTTTCACTGGTTCACTCTTTATTGGTTAATTTAAAGCATAAGAATAGGAAGTAGGTGGGGGAAGGGAGAATCAGGGTCATTCAATCCGGTCCATTATCTAGGTCACCAAGGGCTTTCTAAAGGGGAACTTCCTGGGTAGAGCAGCTTGGTTCTTTCGAGTTGTTTTTCTAGTATCACACTGAGGGATGCCTCCGAAATGAATGCCTTGGCAATCAAATGTGTAACGTCAGTCACTTACATTATAATCAGAAAGGTTAATTTTAGACACTTGCACTACACTTGATTTATTTATTTGTTTTTTAATGTTTATTTATTTTTAGAGAGACAGAGAAAGAGAAAGAGAGAGAGAGACAGCATGGGAAAGGGAGAGGCAGAGAGAGGGGGAGACACTAAATCTGAAGCAGGCTCCAGGCCCCAAGCTGTCAGAACAGAGCCCAATGGAGCCCTGAGCTCACAAGCCCGAAATTATGACCTGAGCAGAAATCAGATGCTTAACTGAGACACCCAGGCTCCATTTCCCTTAATTTATAAGTCCCTAAAAAATATTTCTTAGTTTCAGCTGACAAGTTATATTTTGTTACATGTACTAGGTTATACTCTTATGGCTATGTAAATATTATTTTATAATCTGAAAATTCTATTATTTTTTTTAAATGTTTTTTTTTTAATTTATTTCTAGGAGAGAGAGACAGCGTGAGCAGGGGAGGGTCAGAGAGAGAGGGAGTCACAGACTGAAACAGGCTCCAGGCTCTGAGCTGGCAGTCAGCACAGAGCCCGACGCGGGGCTCGAACCCACGAACCGCGAGATCATGACCCAAGCGAAAGTCGGACGCTTAACCGACTAAGCCACCCAGGCGCCCCAAAATTCTATTATTTTTAACTACACAGTAGATAGTTTTTTTTTTAAAGTTCTGATTGTTTTATTTTTTTTCTTTATCAACTGTAATGAATAAAATATTTTTGAGCTTTTCTTTCTAAATTCAATTGCCTTATTGTGTGAAAACTATTTCATGTCTCTTTGTCTTCTTTATGATTGTAAATTTTCTTTGTTTCGAGCATGAGCTTAAAAGAATATAAATGATGTTTTAATAAGAAATATAAATATTTAACACTTTCAATTTTTAACAATACAGCTTTTGAGCATAATTTGTAACAAACATTTACAAGACATGAATATTACTCAGTTTGGTTGAAATAATCAGGCTGTATTTCAATCCAGAAATATAAATTTGTTATACTGGTATTAAAAGGTATTAAAAGGCTTTCTAGGTTTCTCTGATTTGTGCAAAACGTCAGTAAGTGCTGCAGCTTCTTCATTATTAAGCCTATTTAGGATTTATCACACACTCAGAAGACTTGTTTTAATATTTTAATGGAATATTTGACATACATTTTATCTTTGTTTTTTCATAATTCCCTGATTTTGAAAAATACTTATGCATAAATGTTTTTCTGTGCATAGTATAACTGAAAATTAATAAAAATATACTAAATTTTTGCTTTGTAAATGACCAATTTGGTTAATTTATATTCATTTCAATCTAAAGAGCCTATAAAGAAACTGATACAGAAAAGCATATCATCTCAAGAAAATTTCTGATTAATATAATTTCAGGATCAGATTAAACAATACAATATGGGGATATATACTACTCATCATTTCATCATATATTGAAGATAAAAGAATCAGGAAAAGATATTTTTTAACACATGCCGAGCCTACTTGTTCTAAAACCACATATACTTTGATTCACAGACTATTCTAAGATCCTGCATAATTTTAGCATCGCCAGCTTTCACCTTTCTTCCTTACAAACTTTATTTTCCAACTTGTGGAAAATGGAGAACGATTGCGATCTAAATTATAAATAGACATTACTAACATTATTGTTAGAAACAACTATACAGAGAAGAAACAAAGGTAAAGCAAACTGCATAAACCCGTTAACACCAAACTGATCTAATAGCAAATTCTATTTTTGAAAATTCCTTGTTCCTTTGTCTATCCAATAGACAATCTTGGATCCGTATCAGTTATCAATAGCCCACACCAGGGAAGATGACATCATTTATGCATATGAGCAAGATGATTCAGTTTCACACTTTTATAAGTTACTTGTTTATGGTGGCTGATTTTCGGATGTTCTATTATTATCTATTGTTCTATTTTATAGTTCACAATTCTCAAAGGAAAGTTAATTAAGCATGATTTTCGTTAAGAGATAGGCTTCCTCTGGGGCAATGCAAAAGTCCTTTTTATATCTCAACACTCGCAACACATAAAATTGCCTTTTAAAAATGATTGTCACTTGAAAATTACCACAATACAAAAAAAAATCATTAGATATAGCAAAGCCATCCATGTTGTCTTCTAAAGATAAAGTTAATAAAGAACTCAGAATGAAGCAAAAGATACCAATAAAGCAAACATTTAGTCATTCTAAATGTTCCTTATTACTATTCTTATTGGAGTAAAATTGGCATATATTAGTTTCAGGTGACACATGTAATAGTTTATCATTTGTATACACTACAAAATGAGTATCATAGTAAGTCTAGTTAGTTAACATTCATGACCACACAATTGATCTCCTTCACCAATTTTGCCTATCTGTCTCCCCTAGCTTTGTTCCCTTCTGATAACCACCATTCTATTTTCTGTATCTATGAGTTTGGATTTGGTTAGTTTTGCTTGTTCATTTGTTTTTGTTTTCTAGATTCTGCATATAAAAGAAATCATATGATATTTTGTCTTTTTCTGTCTCAGTTATTTCACTTAGCATAACACCTCAAGCTTTTCATATAGTTGCTAATGACAAGATTCCCTTCTTTTCTTTGGTTGAATAGTATCCCATTGTGCACATGCACTTGGTGTGTGTGTGTGTATGTGTGTGTGTGTGTGTGTGTATTTTACACATACAAAGCAAAGTCAAGAAAAAGCATGGAAAGAGCACTCTGTGTCTTTAATGAGTCTATGTCTGAAAGTGCTCAGTGCCTTAACAAGGCACAAGAAAATGCAAAAAAGGAACTTACCAGCAAAGAAATCCCAGCTGCCCCCTACATTTCTAGTAGATGCTTTAGCATTAGTCAATAAATGTCTTTCTCATATAATCCAGTTACCTTTCAAACTAATTCTGAGTCCAGACTAGTGAGTTTATGGGTTAACCCCTCAAAAGTAGCATCTCAGATACCCTAAGTTCCCCTCAGTCCCCTGGACATAAAAAAACCCATTGGTTTCCAAAGACAGATGTTTGGGGGTGCCTCATTTTTCTGAAGCAAGTCCCAAAAATTGGAGTGCCTGATATGGAGCACAAAGCCCTCATTCGCTCTTCAGGGAGAAGCTCCACCTCTATGGGATCCCTTTCTGTTATGTATCATGTGCTGGGGGTGGGATTTTTGGTGAGACCATATCTCTGCCTCTTCTGTCCATCTCAATATGGCTCTTTTCCTCTTGTTATGGAGAGAGATGTGCAGCTATTTTTCAGCACGAATTATTCAGTACGTACCTGTAGATCTCGTTGACCCATGGGAGGAGGTGAGTTGAGAGTCTTCCTACACACTGCTTCCCTAAATATCCTTAAGTGCCCTAGCTTTGAATTTCCATTGCCTATTGCTCCTCCTTTCCAGACACCAACATTATTCCAAATAACATCAAATCAGTTAATAGACCATAATTTTTTTCTCATATAAAATTTCTAATATATGCCTGTGGTACTCTCATTTTTATGTATATGAAGTGAAATTTTGTATATAATTTATATGTAATGAATTACAATAAATTATTAAGGTTTCCGTACTCAGGCTTTTTATCATTGCATCTGTTCTTAACTTTTATAACTTGAGTTTTCTCACAAGAGGAAAAGATAAAAATTTTCTATATTTTCTCACATTCTTCTTATATAGGTCTAATCAAATTTTTCAACTCATGAATATAATATATGGATTATAGAAAATTACTTACATAAAATCTAGTTTACTGAAATCTTCATTTTGACTTAGAAGGAGATACATTGAATTTAAATGATTAATTGATACATTGTATTCTTTAAAATTTTCTAGATGATTTAAAACAAATGTTAAACTTTAATTTGGTAAGGTTTCAAAAGGAAAGGATTTTTTTTGGTTGCATCAAGGATTTTTTAAAAATGGTTAAGGATCCAACTTTAAAATGTGTGAATGTTGTCTGAGAAAGGTTTGCTGATTTAGCCATTTTGATTCTCACTGAATACTTGTGAGACATACGGTTAGCAACTATTATTATCCACTTTTTCCTCTCACACATTTGTGCTGGACTATAATAGAACAATGGATACTAGTAGGACTTTTAAAAACATGGTCATTTCATTTTTGTTTACAACTAGAGAAAGATATATATGTCTATGCAAATATGTCACACATATATATCTTTAAGTACAGTGTACACAGTATCTTATGCACTTGAGTGGCAGAGGCCGGTGTTTCATGTCCCTAAGTTCATTCTAATTTGCTTTTAGTACTTAGCATAGAGTCCAAACAATACCACTTCAGAGGATGTACTGGTTATTAGATAATTGTTAGAAGTAGCCCACTGTCCTAAGAAGATTTGGATTTATGGGAAGATATAAACTATTTAATTATTATACATAGAAATGAACCAAAAATAGTCTACATTTAAAAAGTAGAGTAGTGCACAGTCCATATGATTTCTTCTAAAAATTTTAGAAAGAAAGATTTTTTAAGGCCAACATTAACATTTAGAAGAAGAGACAACATGTCTTAAGAAAACAAATCATTTAAATGAAGCAATAAAGATGAAAAACAATCTGATAGAATAAAGCAAATAAATTAGTGAATAAATAAACCTACAGGTGGCTTTGGCCAACACAACTAGCTGTTGCCAATGTTTTGCCTCTCCCTTCTCTTTCAATGATAAAATAATTAGTTTTACCTGGGTGTGTGATAGTTCCACTTGGAATGAGGTTTGGGCTTCCTGACTTCCCAAACAGAAAGATTTGGCCAAGTGACTGGGTTCTGGACCATAGGATAAAATAAGCTGTGGGCAATTTTCAAGCAATGTCTTTAATAGGCAGGTGCAAAACTTTCCCTTGCTATTTGGAAAATAGATATTACATCTAGGGGTTTGTTTCTGCACCAAGAGGTAGAGTATGGCAGTGTGATCACAGATGGAGGACCCATCATTTTGGATGGTGTGGTTTCCAATATCAAACTTGTAGCAATATTACACAATGTGGGGTATTTAAAAGAGAAGTTAACTGATCTTTCCCTTTAATTGTCCTTTGCTCCTGTTACAGAAGTTTCTTACTTCGGAAACTAAGTAATCAAAACAGTTAAAAATAATGGAATCAACAAGTGGGCCAAATTACAAATTACATACAGAAAATGGCATATTGTTTTGTTTTTAAATGTTTTATTTATTTCTGAGAGAGAAAGAGAGACAGCATGAGCAGGGCAGGATCAGAGAGAGAGGGAGACAGAGAATCTGAAACAGGCTTCAGGTTCTGGGCTGGTTGTCAGCACAGAGCCTGATGCGGGACTCAAACCCACAAAGCGGAAGATCATGACCCGAGCTGAAGTCGGACGCTTAACCTACTGAGCCACCCAGGAGCCCCAAAAGTGGCATATTGTTAACGCATATAAAGAGAAAAATATATTATAAGAAGAGGTTTGTCAGTTATTTATTAAAACACATGGATTTTTCCAATTTTTTTTTTTTACTTTCTTAAATAAAACTCAAAATTGGGGGCATCTGGGTGGTTCAGTAGGTTGAGTGTCTGACATCTGCTCAGGTCATGATCTCACAGTGTGTGGGTTCCAGCCCCACCTCGGGCTTTGTACTGACAGCTGGGAGCCTGGAGTCAGCTTGAAATTCTGTATCTCCATCTCTCTGCCCCTCCCCTGCTCACATTCTGTCTCTCAAAAACGAATAAACATGAAAAAGTTAAAAAAAACAAAATGGATAAAATAAATGGAAATCTAAATTAACCAGTAATGATGTATCTCTCAAAAATGTATAAACATGAAAAAGTTAAAAAAACAAAATTGATAAAATAAATGGAAATCTAAATAACCAGTAATTATACTATTAGTAATAAATATATGTTCTTATCAAGCACTATGAATTATTTTAAGAAGTTCCATGACAATAAATGATGAAAGTTACCCAAAACATGTCATGAAGCAAAATTGCCTTTTCTTTAAGAACATTGACATGAGTCATCATCATTATTATCAATATTTATAAAGTATGAGGTTTCCTAAAGTGTTACTAAATGTCATCTTATCATTTAATCAATTACATATATAATAAAGCATTTATCATTATCTTTATTTGACAAGTGAGAAAATTCTGGTTTTAAAATATAAAATGATTTATTCAAAGTATTAAGAATGAAAATCATTATGGCTTGACTCCCATGTTTTTTATTCTAATGTTTATTTATTTATTTTGAGGGAGATAGTGCTAGCTGGGGAGAAGGGTGGGGAAAGAGGGAGAGAGAATCTTAAGTAGGCTCCATGCTCAGCATGAAGCCAGATGTGGAGCTCGATTCCACAACTGCGAGATCATGACCTGAGCCAAAATCAAGAATCAGAGGCTTAACAGACTGAGCCATCCAGATGCCCCTGAATCCTATTTATCTGACTCTGAAGCATGTATTCTTATGCACTGCATGTACTATACCACCCATAGATTTTCAAAATGGTCTAAGTTTTAGGAATGTGTATAGATGTTACTTTGGGGGGATTGTTCAACAGTGGAATTTTGGTAAGTAATGATTAATCGGTTAATTTTCTCTCGGCCACATTTTTCAAAAATTATTAAAATGTTGCTATAATTTTGGGTTTCATGAAGTAGGCTCTAGTGTTAGGAGTCTCAAATGTAGTTTGCTCATTAAATGGTTTTGAGTGTATATTTAGTAAACTGGTAATTTTGGAATATTAGTACAGAATACTCACAGGCATCACCAGAGAAGTAAAATTTGTACTAGGTAATAAATTTGTCACATTTTATCAATCATCATGTTTGAAAAAGGCTAGAATGGATTTTCTTTCCAAGATCTCAGTCTTCAATATTGTTTTCACCTTTTCCCTCTATGATTATGTTTTTTGGAATCAAGTTTCCGAATTTCAAAATTAGCTATCTTTCTCTTATGCTGGTGAACATAAGATCCAGTCATTAATATCATCTCTTTTCCTATAACACTGGTTCTTTTCAACGAAGGTGAGAATCCACAAATGGTCCAATGTACTACACCTTGTTGAATTCTCTGTCTCTCTTTTATTTTCAGTTAGTCATTGATTTAACTCTACTGAATAATATAAAATAATGAGTTTTATATCTTCCTTGTGATATATTTAATTACTTTTCTCATTGTGTTGCAGGATGTCAGACATTGAAATTAAGGTTAACTGGTAGCCCTGTTCTTTCTGCTATTATTATTAAACTATTGTTACCATTACTATGAGATACATTGGATATATGAAAGGATATAAAAATATATAAAGAACACCTATTGATAAACAATCTTGTTTAAGAAATAAAATATTACAATAACTAATAACTAAATAAGAAATAAAATAATTTGATAACTAATAACTGAATAACTAAGAGACTGGTTTATAAAAACTGATAAATCCACAGGAAGTTGGCTCCACAGAGAGTTACTAAAGGAAATCCTGGGAAAGCTATAGATGTAGTTTGTAATTTGTAGAGGTAAGAATTGGCAGAAAGAGTTGCAGTGAGACATGAGCAGAGTCTGCATTTATGTTTACTTACTAGAGAAGGCCTGCCTCCAAATGAAGTCCACTATCAGCATCAAAGCAAATGAAGATGCCCTTATTTCAAAAAAGTATCCCTCTGTCTTATCCACACACTAGCTTCCTTTTTTCTATGCATGTTCATTTCCATCTCCTCTTGTGCTCCATTACCTGACAATTACCTGAGCCTTGTTTGTGGATATGCCCATGACAATCTTATGATTTTTCTTCTTTGTGTTTCAATTATGAACTTATTCTAGGAGATAAGAATTAGAATCTGGTGGTCATTTCTGCTTCTAGGAATTTTGCCTAATATGTCACTTTCCAGCATACCATTAAAATGTCTTTTTACCTTAATATTGCATGTGAAAATCCTATATTGCAATAACTCACCTTGATGCATTATTCATTTTCCTGAATTTGGTAATTTTTTAAAATTAAAAGTCATTGTGATGCATTCTACTGCTTTTCAGCAAACATTTGAACTGTAATAGTCTTGCTTTGTGGAATAAACACAGTTTCCTTCCCTGTTAATAATGAATATATTGCTTGTTTTGGACCAAGGAATGCTATAGAAGTGATGTCATGTCCAAGCAAAGAGTTTATATGTGTTTGCACAGTTGCCTCGGACACTGGTGTTTCTTTCAAACACCTTGAGATCATCATGTGTGCCGGGAACACTGAAACTGACCTACCTATCCATGAGCAGGTAATAAATATTTGTTGTTGGAAATTACTGAGATTTTGAAGTTGTTTTTAAGATAAGACTATTAAGATAGGACTATTATAGCAAAGTATAAACAATGTATCGTAAAGTATAAGAGATCCAGATATCCTGGGTTTGACTCTCAGCAACTCCTATTTCTGTGCGAACATAAAGTAGATTCCTGAAAATACTGGAATATCTGATTTTAATGAGTGTGAAAAAGATCAAGTATACCATATGGGGATTTGGCTTTCTATTCTTGAATCTCATCTGCACTTTCGTCCAATTTAATATTAAGCTTTACTGTCTATATAGACAAACAATTCATTACCTTGATGAATTCAAGTACTTCCTTCCTTCAAATATTACTTATGGTCCAAACATTCTAAGTACTTCTAGTTTGCCGTTTCTTTCCCATGCTTTTGTACTTTTGAGATTCCAGTCTTAATTTCTGAAATATTGCCACCCATCATCCCCATCAAGCCACCTCTTGCTGACATTCACAATGCAGCTAAAACAACAACTTCCGGGGGAAGTTTTCTGTGGTCTATTTTTTTTAAGTTTATTCATTTATTTTGAGAGAGGAAAAGAGAGAGAGAGAGACCTAAATATAGAGCAATCATGAGTCTCTGTTGAAATAATAGAGTCATTCTTTAGGTATGGGCAAAGCTATAACTAAAACTTATTATAACTATAAACATTATGAAATGAATTGTGTGCCCCCCAAATTCATGTGTTCGAAGCCCAACCTCTCAATGTAACTGAATTTAGAGATAGGGTTCTTTAAAGAGGTAATTAAAGTTAAGTGAGGTTATGAAGGTGCATTCCCTAATCCAACAGGACTTGTGTCCTTATGAGAAGAGGAAAAGACAGGAAGCCCCAGCCACCATCTTCAACACAACTATCCAAAGATGGTGAAACCCAGCAAGGGTCTGAGGGCCAGCTGCCTGAAGAAGACAGAATCCCTGGTGTGGACCACACCCTCTTCTCCAATCACATCCACCATCTGCCGGCATTATTCAATTCAGAGCGGATATTTCCAGTCTGAGGATGTTTTTACAGGATTCAGCCCGTGCAAAGGATTTTGATCATCTGGAAGAAGGTACAATGTCCCCTTTAGCCAGGGAAATGTGAGAGAAGGAATAGCGAGGTTTTTTGTTTTGCTTTGTTTAAGGGGCTTGCTTCCTTAATATAAATAATAAGAAGCCTTAGATTTCTGTAACATGGAATAATATTCTAAAGTCATTACTTTTTCTTTTTTGAGTTTGAGACCAAGCACAGATGCCATTTAGATCAATACATTTTCAAGGAGTGTTCCACAGGGTAAGTTTATGACTTTAGTAGCCTTTTGGTTTGGGGAGCACCAGGAAGTCTTTTGTTGAGAGGCTTTCTCTCTCAAAAGAGAGAATCCTTGTTTTTCCTCTGACCTTTTAAACGTAAGGACACAAGGATCCTCTGCGGGATGGCGGTGGGGGGGACATTTTCTTTGTCTAGGGTCCTTGATGATTTGCTCTGGACTGAGGTTGCTCAACTGAGGAAAGGACAGGAAAGTTCTGAAGACCTCCTCCGTCAACAGGTGTAGAAGGTGAAGTGTCTCTTGGGAAGCTGATGTAGAAACTTAGGAGTGTCCTCCTCACTCCTCCTCCTCCTCCTCCCTTCTTCACAACACAAGCCAGAAAGGCTCTGAGAGAGCACAGTCAGAAGGCAGCCATCTACAAGTCAGGGAGACCTCAGAAGAAATCAAGTCCATCAACACCTTGCTCTCTCCTCTCCATTGTTTTTATTATTCATGGGTCTTTAAAAAAAGATAAAATTTTGGTACACAGAGTTACATTTTTGGGAACACCAATCATTTTATGGTGTTAGCTTCCTTAATTGAAATATATAAGAATTACTTGGGCGGCTAATTTATAGAATAATGGATAGAGTGAAAACTTCTGAAAATCTGATCTCAGACCCCTAATTCTTATGAACATCCACAAAAGAAGAGCTCTGTGTGTCCATGCCTGTGCCCTTCCTCTTGTGGCTCTTTCACATTGTCTTATAATTGATCCTCGTTCTCCAATGCTGTGAGCAATCTACCCACAAAATAAATCTGGCCATGTCATTGCCTTTCTTAAAAATAAGCAAACCCAGCTCTCTTAGTTTATTTTCTGGCACTAACATCCAAAGACGGCAAGATGGGTGAAATCGCAACTCCTGCATCTTTAATCCTTTACAACTCTTTTGGAAAGCAATATTGACTAGTCATGTCACTCATGGGAATCTATTTTAAATAATAAACATCCATGGGAAATAAGAACAAAAGAATCAATGGTGAAATATGTAACAGAAGAATTCTATTCTCAATATTAGCCTCTTTTGAAATGTTGGCGACGGTATATTACATACCACTAAGGTAAAGAACTGAGAACATGTATTCAGTAACTCCTTTCTTACTCTACTGTAATTTATCTTTAAAGCCTTAATGAAATCTTTGATAATAACATCTCTGGAATTTTAAAGAGAGATATGACAGCCAGAATCAACAGATTATTCTATTCTGTGTATTTTTCTATTCTGTGTGAATAAAGATAGGTATCATCTTTTGTATTTTCACATACCTCTTCCAATTTCCTTAAAATATAATGCCTATAATAATACTAAATAATATTTAAGCTTAATTAGTTTACTTTGCAAAAAAAAAAAAAAAGCCCTAACAACATGTTTCAGTATAACCTCCATGTATTCTATCTAATGAAAAGGCCATGTGCCCTACAAAATAATATATATACATTTACATGTGATAGTGATAAAGGTATGTCAAGTAAAGACATGTTAGAACTTGGATGACTTTATCTTGTGAGGTACCCTGAAATACTAACTAACCAACATTATCACATGCAATGCCCCTTCGATGTCCACCGCTCTGAGTAAATCTTTTCAATTTCTTCACAAATTGCCACATTAATTTTTTTTAAATCAACACTCAAAAAGACCTGAACATCTCTTACCTAATGTGAAATACTTAAAATATACACATACTATGATTTCTCACCCCCTGATCTTTTTAGACACACCTAACTATTGGAATGTTCCTCCTTTTCTATTTACCTGACAAAAATTGTTTTATGTTTGAGACCAAGTCAGAAGCTTCCTACAGAGAGTCTTTCCCTAATTCACAGAATAAACTAACTTTCTTCCCACACTTTCTCATGATTACTGCATGGTATGAGGGTTTTTTTGTTTGTTTTGCTTTGTTTTTTCTAAAAACTTGTCACTCACTTAATTATACTACTTATTATATAGTAATTGTTTTGAGACCTTCCTGTGACTGAGGCTGACCAAGAGTGATCCAAAGATTTGTCACATAACCACTGTTAATTGTATTATTTCCCTCTTTCCCTCTCCCCCACGCCTCTCTCTTTTTAATATAGTGTGGAAGAAGATAACCCATTTCTTCTTGTGTTACCAAGAGCTTTCACCATCTCTTTGTTTCTACATGCTGACAAGCAGAAAACTCTAGTCAGAAATGGAAAGAAATGAATTTGCCATGCACACAAAAGCTAATATGAAGAGAATAAAAAAACCTACTGGATACACTAAGGCCCTTGGTGTAAGTATTTCAAATGTGCACTGTGTCCCTGGTCTTCATAATTATGCATGCCCATTAATCTCCATTTATGTTGAAGCTAATTTGAGATGGGTTAATGTCACATGCAATGAAAAGATTCCTGACTTACATACATACCTATGTTAAGATTAATATTTAGCTTTAGTACTGACAAAATTTAGTTCAGCCAATTAACATTTGATTAAAAACATTTTAACTGTATTTTCTGAATGATTACATTCTAAGGCACTAAAGTAGAGGGTGTTCTGTTTTGGGTTTCTTTGAATATTGAGTAGGAGATAAAATTATTTGAGTATTCATGAAAGAAAAAAGCTAGAGGGAGAAATATATACTTCAATGCTTAACAATTAGGAGTTCAAATTCATAGAGGATAAAAACCTAAAAAAAAAACCATGAAGAGGGAAAAGAGTAAAGTCTTCATGTTCCTTCTGTGTACTCCCTTCTCCCTCTGTAATTATGTACATAATAGGAAAGTCCCATTAAAAAACCAAAATGCCATCAAATAATATATTAAAGTTGTTGGTGTTTTAAATTTTTAATTAAAATGTCCTTGTTGTTGTTGTAGTGAGAAGGGCATTTTCAATTTCTTCTATAATAATAGTGGATAGGGAGTTACAAATGGTGATCAATTATTTGGCTTTACCATATGGAGAACTAAGTATTTCAGAAATCATTTTTTCTGGCATATGCACCTTTGTATTTTACAAGGCATCAGGGGCCTATTCACTACACAGAAATTTAAAAAGAGAAACTTTATTGTATTGTTCCCTAGTGTCTGGCCAATATGAATTCTCAATTGGGTTGGCATTTTCTTCTAGATCAGTTAACTGAAATCATATTGTCACAGAATAGAAACTCATCACGAAAGAGTTAATTTCAGTATAGTTTTTAGATTGAATATTTTCTCTCAAAGCCTAATTTGCAAGCCTACTGCGATCATATTGTAAGTGAGCACTGACACCCCAAGGAAACAGCAAAACAGAAACATTGTGTATTTACAGTCAGAAAGAAGAAACAAAGGAAACATAGACCCATAGAAACACACCCACATCTGTACACACAAACTAAGACATTTGATTTGTCCCTTGTAATAGATTTTGCACACTGTAGTTTTCTGAGCAATAGTCAGAGGACAACATAACTTCCCAAATAATTGGGAGTGAAGTATAGTGGGAAATACACTGAGAATTAAAATAAAACCACCAAGTAGAACTGCAATGGCATAAGATTGGCATCTACATAAAATTCTCTTTCTTTTCAAGTTGACTCATCCTTTGGTCAGTCACGTCCAAAATAGGTTGTTGATGTGAGCTGCCCTTCAGTCAGCCTGAAGGTTTCAACTGTCATCTAAAAAAGCAAAGGTTGGGAAATGGGGCTGCTGGTGACTCAGTTGGCTGAGCTTCTGACTTTAGCTCAAGTCATGATCTCATGATCTCCTGATCTCATGGTTCATGGGTTCAAGCCCTGCATTGGTCTCTGCACTCACAGCTTGAAGCCTCAAATCCTCTCTCTGTCTCCCTCTCTCTCTGCCCTCCCCTGCTTACACACTCTCTTTCTTTCTCTCTCTCTCTCAAAAATAAATAAATAAACATTAACTTATATATATAATATTTATATTACATTTATGTGTGTGTATATATATATAGAAATATATAAGAAAAAAGAGGAGATGACAAGGAAGATTCATGAGCAAAATCATCATCTAGGACTACTACTGTCCTGATGCTTTATGCATGCCACACATTAAGAAAAAGTTTCTGGCAATTGACTACTACTCCCTTCTAAACTCTATTATCTATTTTGATCTTATACATTTTAGCTTTATTAAGTAACAGAGAAGGCATATAAGTAATTTATCCTCTTCCTATTTTTCCAAGAGTTGTACTTAGCATGGGTAATATTATATAGTCCCTCCATAGATCAGTAAATAATACGTTGGTCAACTATACCAAACCTGTAGGATGGGGACACATGTGTCACTTAATGATCTCGGGACACTGCAAACAGCTGAGATTTTAAAAAGCAAGGAAAAACTCTACTGAGTAGTCTGGAACCTTCATGCTCAGGTGCATTTTCTAGCCTTTATTTTTTTTTCCAGCAGAGAAAAGATAGCTGTTTTTAAAGACACATTTTAAGAGCCAGACATATTAAGATATACTGTAAAGCGAAGAATTCGTAAAAGTTAAAGACTTGAGAGTTTAGGTTCTGTGACAGAGATGAATCTACTATAACTCTTGAGTCGACCATAGGATTTTCAGGAGGTTTAAGTTTGAGGCTCTGGTGTCTTTCAGTGTTGACAGAATTCTTTAAAACAATCTAAACCTGCATATGTCAAGACAAATGGATATATGTAGGATTCTGTAGTTGACTTTGTGTATACTCGACCTAAGTTGTTCAAAGTTAAGTTTCTAAACAACAGCAATGTTTCCTCTTATACTCTACTTTGACCAAAATTAACACAAATACCCAACTTCTACCACCAATTTCCCTAAACATTTATATTAAAAGTGTCCCGCAAATAATAATCTATAAAATGAGGGAAAAATTCAAAACCTTTCTCTGAGAATTTATATAACCTGCATCATGTTGAGCATGTTTTCGGAGGAATGTTTCAAAATGAAACTTCCCCCAGGAAAATGAGAAGTCTAGTTCAAGCAATCTCTTATACGGATATTTTTGGCAAGAAAAATGGCGGCTGTGTTACCAATGATGCAATTGTATCCACATGAGTAGCTTATTAATGGGATACTGGGTTAATTGACATGACGAGCATATAATCAACCTGAAAGTGCTTATCTTTTTCTGACATGGTTTGGTGGTTGGCTGAAGTCTTTTAGTCCTTTGTTCTAATTTGGCTGTAAATCAATTGGATTGTGTGGCATCATGGGTTTTGCACTTTGTGGGCTTGTAGTGATAATCATAAAAGGTACTGGAATTCCAACCTAGTCCTCCTCATATTATATGAGCTAAAACAAGTCTAAGTAAAACATTCCAAAGCAATCTAATATGCACACCTCTCCCGTTTATCTTGTCCATTAAAAAGTCAGTATTTTTTATAGGATAACATTGAAGTGAGTTTCTAAAACAGAAGAAAATTAAGAAATATTATCATTAGTATGAAAACAGAGTATATCTATGATTAAATAAACCACAATAAATTAAAATATTTAGATACAATTTATTTGACAATTTTTTATATCAGCCAAATATATACCTAAAGTACTAGTGGAATAGAAGGACACATGCTTAGAGAATTAAG
This sequence comes from Proteles cristata cristata, assembly GCA_017311185.1. Classification (NCBI taxonomy): domain Eukaryota; kingdom Metazoa; phylum Chordata; class Mammalia; order Carnivora; family Hyaenidae; genus Proteles; species Proteles cristata. The sequence goes on from JAESUZ010000127.1 coordinate 251,847, forward strand.
TGGCTCTACTCACTACTTCAAATTTTATTTGACCTTTCAAAACAAATCTATTTCTGGCCACCTGTGTACTCCCAGACTGCTTTCATCACCTGAAGAAGGCTGTCTCAAATATAATCTTTGTAGGGAATCCATAAAAATTGTTTTTTAATGAACATATTAGTTACTTAAGTGTATTACCAATGTATATTTTTTCACAATTTCTTGAAATCTAGTTTCAAATTCTGAGTGTTTATGTTCATTTTGACATAAAGAATGAGCTAAATTTTGGTTAAAATAATATTTACCCAATTGAGGCATCTGTGTGGCTCAGTCTGTTAAATTTCTGACTCTTGATTTTGGCTCAGGTCATGATCTGGATTCATCGTAGGATAAAGCCCAACATCTGGCTCTGCACTGACAGTGTGGAGTCTGTTTGGGACTCTTTCTCCCTCCACTCCCTCTGCTCATGCTCTCTCTCTCTCTCTCTCTCAAAATAGATAAATAAACATTTAAAAAGTAGCTTTAAAACATTATTTCACCAATTATTTTAAAATGTTTTCTTAATTTTTTATGTAAATTTATGAGGTCTATATTGATGAAATATTGGCTAAGATTGAATTTGGTTGTAAGCAACAGAATACCACGACATTAAGTGATATATTTTATTTTCTCTCTCTCTTGCTCTTTTTCTCTCTCATATAAGCTCAACTGAGACAAAGACATTCTCTTTCAATTCTACTTTCTTTAATGTCTGCCTTACATTTTTATGGGCTCAGACTGACTACTGTACTCCAGGCATTATACTTTCATTTCTAAAAAGAATAAGGAAGGATCTGAAAACATAGATCTTAAGACATAAAATATTTGTGTGTGTGTAGTGTTTAATTTTCTAAGTAGAGGTAAAATTCACATAAATAAAATTAATTACTTTAAAGTGTCTAGTTCAGTGCCATTTAGTACATTAATGATATTGTGCAGCCATCATCTCCAGCTAGTTGCATAATATTTTCATCAGCACAAAAAGAAACCACATATTCATTAAGCACTCACTTTCTAGCCCTTGGTAAATACTAACCACTTTCTGTCTCTATGGACCTACCTAATTCTATATATTTCACATGTATGGAGCTATACAGTTTGTGACCTTTTGTGCTGGAGTTCTTTTATTTAGCCTAATATTTTGGAGGTTGATTCACATTGCAGCATGTATTGGTACTTCATACCCTTTTGTAATTAAAATCAGTTGTACAGATATACCACTTTTTGTTTTTGTATTCATCAATTGATGTAAATTTGGGTTATTTCTACTTTTGGATATTGATCTTAGTGCAGCTATGAATATTCCTGTATAAATATCTGTTTGGATACCTCTTTTCAACTTGGGGGTACATAGGCAGGAATAGAATTTCTGGCTTACATGAGAATTCTATATTTAAGTGTTTGAGGACCTGCCAAACTTTTCCACAGAGACTATGATATTTTACATACCCACCACCAATAAATGGTTTTCAGTTTCTCCATATCCTTGTCAATACTTATTAGTTTCTCTTTCTATTTTATAGGCATTTGAGTGGGTGTGAAGTGATATCATTGTGATTTGGATTTCCATTGCCCTACTGAGTAATGATGTTGACAGTCTTTTCAGTTATTTTTTAGCCATTGCATATTTTCTTTGAAGAAATATTGAGTAAAGTCCTTTGCTTACATAATTATTTTTTCACGTATATTTATTTTGAGAAAGACAGAGACAGAGCACAAGCAGGGTAGGGGCAGAGAAAGAGGGAGAGAGAGAAGCAGAAAGAGAATCCTAAGCAGGCTCTGCACTGATGTGGGGCTCAAACTCACAAACCTTGAGATTATGACTTGAGCCCAAGTCAAGAGTCAGATGTTTAACCAACCAAGCCACTCAGGTGCCCCAACTCCTTCATTTTCCTTTTAACTGGGTTGTTTGTTTATTGTACTTTTATGATTGCATTGTAACCTTTTTTTTCTTACATATTCTGGATATTAGATACTCATTAGGAATATGTTTTTCAAATTTTTTTTTCCATTTTATAGCTTGTATTTTCAGTTCCTTGATATAATCTTATGATGTACAAAAGCATTTAATTTTTCAAAGTCAAATTTACTATTTTTTTCCTTCTGTGTATGCTTTTGATGCCATATCTAAAAATCCATTGCCAAATCCAAGGTCATGAGGATTTGCTCCCATATTTTCTTCTATGAGTTGCATAGATGTAGCTCTTACATTTATGTCTTTAATCCATTTTGAGTTGATTTCTGTGTATTATAAAATAGAAGTCCAATTTCATTCCTTTACATACAGATATCTAGTTTTTCTTTTTTTTTAATATATTTTTTTAATATATTTTTTTAATATTTTTATTTATTTCTCGGAGAGAGAGAGACAGTGTGAGCAGGGGAGGGTCAGAGAGAGAGGGAGATGCAGACTCTGAAACAGGCTCCAGGCTCTGAGCTGGCAGTCAGCACAGAGCCCGACGCGGGGCTCGAACCCACGAACCGCGAGATCATGACCTAAGTGAAAGTCGGACGCTTAACCGACTAAGCCACCCAGGCGCCCCACAGATATCTAGCTTTTCAAAAACCATTCGTTGAAAAGATTATTTTTTCCTCATTGAACTGAATGATCATGGTAGCCATATTGAAAATTAGCTGACATAGAGATATAGTGGTTTACTCACGAGCTATCAAATCTTTTCTCTTGATCTATGTGTATAAACAAGCCTATACTTTTGTTTAGACTGGTGTAGCTATGTAGTAAGTTTTGAAATTAATCCTCTAATTTTGTTTTTCTCTTAAAGATTGCTTTGTATATTTTGGGTCTCTCGTAATTCTATATGAATTTTAGTATCAGTTTTTGTTTCTTTATAAAAACCAAAATGAAACAGAAATTTTGGGATTTTTGTAGTGATTACATTGACTTTTTAGATCACTTTGAGTTGTACTCTTGTCATAACAATATTAAGTCTTCCAATCTATGAACACAGGATACCTTCCTGAGACACTAACTTTTTAAACCCTTCCCAGCCATTTGTGTCTATGTAACATAGGCCACAGCCTTGCCATATTCCTAGAACTAAAGAAAACCTTGAGGATTAATTTCAACCTTTTACTGCCCTGAAAACACTGGAGTTAATTTATAAAGGCAGACTGTGAAATGGATATTGGGGGAAGGGCAATCAGCAGTGTCTCTATATGTCATAATTAAATTCATGTAGAAATGATATTTTTTTAGTTTCACATTTTAATCATTTTTAGGCATTTTAAAGGCATTAAAAATTGGTAGAACCTTTAAGAATCAGCTATAATTAGAACACTTACACATGGGTTTCTCATGCTATTAAAGCCACCTCTAAATAAGAAAAATATCAGGGGCACCTGGGTGGTTCAGTCTGTTAAGCATCTGACCACTTCAAGTCATGATTTCACAGTTCATGAGCTTAAGCTCGGCATTGGGCTTTGTGCTGACAGCTCAGAACTTGGAGCCTGCTTCAGATTCCGTGTCTCCATCTCTCTATTTCCCTCCCCAGATCGTGTTCTCTCTCTCTCTCTCAAAAATAAATAAGTATTTATTTAAAAAAAGAAGAATATCAATGAGTTTGTGTCTTTTTGCAGGCCACTAAAAGGCACACCCCAGTCACAATTATTTACACTCCTGACAGAAAATACCCCACTCCCATGACTTTAAAAAGTCTAACTCATTATAGGCACAAGATGGGGCTTAAAGCCTAAGACATCATTTAAGTCAAGTACAAGTGTAAACGATGTTTCTCAGGTGTAGTTATTTAAAGCTAAAGACTTATGAACTAAAAAGACAAATTATTGGCCTTAGATTTTTCTGAGGACCTCACACAGGAAATCATACTCTCATAATGAATTTCATTTTATCTGTACATATTTCTTATTTTAAGAATCATTTTCCGGAAGAACCTAGAAATCAGAAACAATTTCACTTCCAAATCCAGAATTTCCCACTCCTTGACTTTTCCCTGAAATGTTACTCAAAATCATAATAGTTCTTTAATTCATCTCTCTCTCCCTGCATTTTATAATAGAAGTCAGATGTCACCGCCCAGATGTCACCACCTATGTTGCTCTACAAAATCTTTCCTGCTAAATTGGATACTAAATTAGATACCCTTTATATTTTCCACATTCCTGCAGTTGCCATTGTTGCCAAGTTTGCCACCATTAAATAATAATTACTCCTTTCCTCTGGTTTTCAACAGTTTCTCACTATCCTTTAAGCCTCACTTTTCAATTACAGTCTTCTCAAAGTCCTTCTAGCCTCTGCTTACTGCCTGGTCTGAAAGACACTGTCATGTGTCTTAGGCTTTTAGTATGTTGTACTCCACTTCCAGATACCAACGTCCCTTCAAGTTTTATATCAGTCTGTAATAAACTACTTTGTAACTTAGTGGCTGAAAACATCATTTGATTTTGTGAGTCAGGAATCTGAAAAGTGTTTGGCTGGATATTTTTTCTCTAAACCACATGGTGTTAAGTGGGGTGTCTGGGGCTCAAGAATCCACTTTCCAGGTTGCTTTCCTGCATGTCTGGCACTTGGGTTGTGCTGCTCGTTAGTTGATGCTGGGAGCTCAACTTGGGCTGCTGGAAATGTGCCTATATGTGCCTTCCCCATATGTCCGGAGTCTCTCAAAGCATTCGTGGCTGCTTCCCAAAGAGAATGGATCTAAACAGTACTAAAGTGGATTATAGAAGCAGCCAGTCTCTTATGGCCTTAAGCCAAGGACCGGTATGACATCATTCTTCCATATTTGTTTGTTCAACGAAGACACAGAGCCTGCCATTATTCTACATGATGGGACAGAATGGACCCCTCCTCTAGATGGAAGGCACGCCAAAGAATCTATGGCTGTTTTCCATCTTTAATCTGTAAGTGGTAAGATTTACTGAAGCTGAACACATACACATTTTTCAACTCAATGAGCTTTTTCATCCAGTATATTCCATTTGGTATATATTCAACAATGCATGTACATATGTTTCCAAAATGCATTTCTGGAAGGTTCATAACATCACTATTTGTAATTGAAAAAAGGAAAATATTCAAATGTCCATTAATGTACAACTGTTAAGACAATTTGATATATTTCCAAAGCTAGAATATATGGAATTGTACTTAATAAACTACAACTAAACAAATAAATATGGGCAAAAAGTACAAACATAATGTCGACTAAAAGACAAGAGAAATATACATATATGTTATATCATTCCATTTACGTAAAGAAAAAATAAAGAGGCAAACTGAATCTATTTGGTCAGATATTGATATAACACGAATTAGATGTTGAGATTCTGGGTTGTTGGTATATTACCTTTCTTGATCTTCTTTCTGGTTCAGAGTTATGGTCAGTTTTTGATATGTATATATATTATATATATATATACATTCTGCTACAGTGAGTTAACAAAAAAGAATGAAAAATTATGATCTCACACTGTATCAGCTTCTTATTTTAGCGAATTACCCAAAATTAAAGTAACTAAAGTAACACATGTATTATCTTTCAGTTCTGGAGGTCAGAAGTATGAAACAGGTCTTCCTAGGCAAAAATCGAATGCAGGAAGGCAGCATTCCTTCTGAAGTCTCTAGGGGAAAATCCATGTCTTTGCTTTATTCAGTTTCTAGAGGCCCCTGTATTCATTGATTCATAGGCCCTTCCTCTGTCTTCAAAGGCAGCAGCATGACACCTTCAAATCTCTGACTGTGGGTGTCTTGCCTTATGATTATTTAGTTGGGTCCACTAGAATAATCTTCCATTTCAAGTGCCTTAACTTAATCACATGTACAGAGTCCTACTGCTATGTGAGGTGACACATTCACAGATTCCGGAAATTAGAACACTGAAATCTTTGGGGAATCATTATTCTCCCTACCATATGTTTTATTACCTCTAATTTACCTCCACACTTTCTTTCTTACTTTCCACTATTTCTTATTTGTATTCTCATTCTTCCAAAGTGAAAACTTGGGTCCATTTATCAACTGGGCCCAAAAGGGCTGTTTCCTCATTCTTTGTGTATTTAAATGAGAAAATTGATGAGAAATTGAGGTAATTTATGAATGAATTGGGTAGTGAGTGTTCATCAAATATCAGTTTATTTTATAGGCACCGTAAAATTATAAGCTGTGACAAAAAATGGGCCACATGTCACTGATATTTAGTGCAAGGAATAAACCAACACACAGAAAAAAGTATGGTCTCATTATTTTATTTGCTTTTCAAAAATTAAAAAAATGTTAATATTTACTTTTCAGAAAAGAGAGAGACTGTGCAATGAGAAGATGGGTAGAGAGATAGGTAGACACAGAATCCAAAGTAGGCTCTAGGTTCTGAGCTGTCAGCACAGGACCCAATATGAATCCCAAACCCAAAAACTGAGATCATGCCCTGAGGCAAAATCGGATGCTTAATTGACTGAGCCACCCAGGGGCCCTTCGGTATTTTAAATAGGAAATGTGTAATGCATGAAATCAGGTACAGTACTTACATAATTATTTCAAGGAAAGTATGAGCAAGTCCTTGACTGAATCTCATTAATATATTTCCACAAAAACTGACAATGGATTAGTAAAAGTTACTATTCTGACTGGAGTAAAGTAAAGCTAAATCAAATAGATAGGAAAATTCTACTGCTCTCTTGCTCTTCTCATGGTCTTGTTGCTAGTAGCAACACTGTCAAAAAAAGTTAGAAGAGGGTATCATCCTCACTTTGGCCTTCCGTATCGTACACAGGAGCACGTAATTGGCAAAGTAGCTGCAAGTTAGTATAGCAAAGGTACTTTTACTTCCTCTACTTTTCAACAAAAAGGGGGAGTAGAATGGATTTTGTCTGCTGAACATGCTTCACAGCACCATATTCTATGAGTTTCAATGAAGATATTTCCTAGAATTCCTGCAATATAATATTACTTCTAAATTTCTGCCATTATCCTCAGGACACAATTCTTAGATTTGACACTCTGAGTCAACTTTATGGGATTGTGCTCTTATTACAAATAAATCGCCATCTGAGTTTCTTAAAGATAACAAAGTTTTTCTTCTAGCTACCACTGCAGGTCAATAGTAGCTCTTCTCTGGGACTGTTCCAGCCACCATCATTAGCTATGACTATGTCATTCTGCTCTGCTCTGCTCCATAAGTCCTTTTCATTCAAGGCTCCAAGCTAAAGCAGCAACTACTTGGGAACATGTTATTCTCTTTAGAGTGAATAACAGTCCAAAACATGATGCAGAGTTTCCACTTAGAACTTGCATGCATAAGGGGTCCCTGGGTGGCTCAGTCCGAGTTTGGTTCAGGTAATGATCTCACAGTTTATGTGTGAGTTGAGCCCTGCATCAGGTCAGGCTCTGTGCTGACAGCTGGGAGCCTGGAGCCTGCTTCAGATTCTGTGTCATCCTCTCTCTCTGCCCCTCCCCTGTGCACACTTTGTCTCTCTCTCTCTCTCTCTCTCTCTCTCTCTCTCTCTCTCGAAAATAAAAAAATTAAAAGGAAAAGAATTTGCATGCATTATTTCTGCTCATATTCCATTGGTTAAGTAAGTCATATGGACCAGCCGCAGTTCAATGGAGTAAGGAAATATGCTTCTCCTGTAGGAGAACTCTGGCTTCTGCAACAAACATGGGCCTCAGGGAAGCACAATTCTTCTAGATTTCATTCTTTTGAGAATTTTGGAATTTCCTCTTATTCTTCATAATACATTTCCTCAAGTTAAATTAGCTTGAATGAGTCTCTTCTTTTTCTTACAAATAGATGTAGGTCAACCAAACAATTATACTTAAGCTTATCAAATATATGATTCATTATTTATATCCACAAAGTAGTGTTTGATACCTAGTAAAATATCAATAATAACTATATAACACTACTTGCCAAAGAGAAATTATATGATTTTCATGTGACAAAAATGCATTGAGGAGAATCCTACTATTATGCTAATTTCAAACAAATGGATATTGAGGCTTAACCACTTTTAAAAATGTTCTCAAAATCACATAGCCAAAGGCAGAGCCAAGATTTGAAGAAAAGTCAGAAACCAGGGTTGTAACTAAATACTACACACTTAATTGAAATAAAGAAAAACTGTATTTAGTTAGAATATGCTAACTACTATGAATACAATGAATAGAATTCTACAATGAATACAATATGCTAACTACATATGAGTTCTATTTAAGGTCTTACATGTAGTAAATATAACTATGGTTAAAGTTAAATGTTCAAGGAATTGTTGAGTCTATTTGCATATATTACCTCTTTAACTGCATATTTTCTTATAGTTGCTCTTTTTAAATATTTTTATTTATTTCTAGGAGAGAGAGAGACAGCATGAGCAGGGGAGGGTCAGAGAGAGAGGGAGTCACAGACTGAAACAGGCTCCAGGCTCTGAGCTGGCAGTCAGCACAGAGCCCGACGCGGGGCTCGAACCCACGAACCGCGAGATCATGACCTAAGCGAAAGTTGGACACTTAACCGACTAAGCCACCCAGGCGCCCCTCTTACAGTTGCTCTTAATATGACAGTTTGTAAGACTGTAGGAGTAGAAGCAGATTTTTTTTTTTTTTTTTTTTGCAAATATGGCTACAATAAAGTCTCCCTTACTACTGTTCAGGCTTCTTTAAGTAATTAGTTTAGACTCTCTTCTCATCAGGAGGCAATATCTGTTTTCACCCTTGAATCAGGGTTTGGGGAATAAAGTTAATCAATAAGTGTGCTATATCAACATTTCTAAACACAATGTCATTTGTTCTGTATACAAGTGAAAGCCAGTACTGAAAGAAAGACACATTTACACATTGAAGGTTCACACGACTATAGGCGCTACACAGCAAACCAAGTATATTTTCAAACCATGAAATCAGAAGTAAAATGTTAACAAAGGGTGCTAATGTATTCCATTCTAAACTAAGTTTAGGGGCGCCTGGGTGGCTCAGTCAGTTAAGCATCTGACCTCGGCTCAGGTCATGATCTCACAGTTCGTGGGTTCAAGCCCCGCGTCAGGCTCTGTGTTGACAGCCAGTTTCAAATTCTGTGTCTCCCTCTCTCTCTCTGAGCCTCCCCTGCCCACACTGTCTCACTCTATCTCAGGAATAAACTTAAAAAAACATAAAAATTTGATAAACTAAGTTTAAATGGTATCCCAACAATTTTGAATCTATCCAAAGTGTTTGTGTTTATATATCCTGTTACATGCAGCAAAACATTTTTTTCAGTTTTTACCATTTATATGTAATAAAAAATATAGTACATATTTAAATTAACAACAAGCATATAATCTGTCTTGTTTTGTTTCTGAAAGCACAAATAATATCCTTCTTTCGCCAATCACGTAAGCCAAAGTCGGATGCTTCACTGACTGAATTACCTAGGTGCCTCAATTCTTTACGCTATTATCAGCTTTGAGACTGTTAAGCATGTAGTGTGAGATAAAACAAGTAACTAAGTTCGTGTAATAAGGGGAAAAAAACAGTAAAATTGTTAGTGTGAGAGAATAGAAAGTGAAATGTAAGGATATTGAAAGGAAGTAAGGATCATATAATTCTGAAGATCAACTGAACTTACGTTTCATTTAAAAAATACATATTTTCTAGATCTGTTAGAAAAAAGAAACAATTACCACATCCATGAACACTCCAGTTGTACAGCATTCAGTCTCTACAAAAAATGCCATTGTATGGGACAGGGTTTCTTAGACTAAAGGTTGCTTCATGTCAGGGAGAGAAAATGTATACAAAGATTCTCATGCATCAAAGGCACCAATGAAAGGCTGCTAGAGTTACATCAAAAGAAAAGCCAACTTGAGTAACTTTCCCCCTAAGATATGATGGATAATTTGACCATTTTCAGAACAATAACCTCAATATATTGAAATATGTAAAATATAAATGCATGATTTCATAATGGTAATTAGAAACACATTTTTTATTATTTTGCTAGAGGCTCAGAAATCAATTATTTAGAAAATATTCAATAAAGAGAAAAGTGTTTCTGTCTTTCTTATATATGAATTGTGTATCAGAGTAACCAAAACACAACTAGTTAATAAAGAGAAACTTATCTTCATAAAAAGATCCCAGCTAATAAACAAAGGAGGAAAAATGAATTAGGGGCACCTGAGTGGCTCAGTCATTAAGTGTCCAACTTCAGCTCAGGTCATAATCTCAGGGTTTGTGTATTTGAGTCCATGTCAGGCTCTGTGCTGACAGCTTCTTAGTCTGTGTCTACCTCTCTTTCTGCTCCTCCTCACACCCACTCTCTCTCTTTCTCAAAAGTAAACATTAAGAAATTAAATGAATAATTAAAAGCATAAATTAAAAGAATAAAAAGAATATTCATATTTTGCAAACTTCGGCAAAATAACCATAATGGCTACTTGCCAAAATGCCACAAATGAAAATTTATTTTCTCACAGTTCTTGGAGGCTGGAAGTCTGAGATCAGGATGCAGCAGGGTAAGGTCCGGTGAGGGTCCTCTTCTTGGCTTGTAGATGGCCACCTTCCTGTTGTGTCTTCACATGACAGGGAGGAAGGGCAAAAGAAAGTGACCACGTAAGACAATTCTCTGGTGTCTCTTCTTACAAAGATACTAATTCCAGGATGTGGATCCCACCCTGATGACTTCATTTAACCTTACTTACTTCTTAAGGCCCTCATCTCAGAACACTATCATATTGAGGGTTAGGTATTTGATACATGCATTTTAAGGAGGGATACAATGGAGTCCATAGCAGAAGGCTTGGTCTCTAGAAAAACTTCACTTTTTCTCCTCATAAATGAATTTATTGCTGGGGGATGGCTAACTAGGCAAGGATAATCTTTTGTAGTGTTTCTCGCATTGAGATTGGGCCATAAGAATAGCTCCTACAAATAGGGCATGAAGGGAAGAGAGTTGCTGCGTTGTCATTTCAGGGACTGAGTAAGTCAATCCCACATTTTATTTCCCCATTCAGTGGGCCATTACTAGAAGATTACAAGGCCCTAGAGTATGAAAGAGCTAGAAGGTGGATGAAGCCTGGACTCTTGAAGTAAGGCTAGAGGAGATTCAACCCACTGATCAAAGCATACAGGTAGGGCCATTATGTTAATGTGAGGTAAACTTCTATTTTGTAATATCAGCAAAATTTGGGGATTACATAGTCTATGTAGTGATGTCCCAAGTTCTATTGTGCATTCTTGGAAAAGAAGCTGAATACAGTTAATTTTTAAAGTCATAAAGTGTCTCTCTCACTAGATAGTTTCAGTTTGACTGTGAGGTGATTAATCACAAAAGAAAGAGAAAATTCTCAGAGATGGGATTTTAAACTCTAGAGTTGCTATCATATGAAGCATTGGCAAAAATTAAAGTACCTAAAGTGGCTGCATCAGTGCAAAAGTGTTCCCCACATCTTCGCCAACACCTATTGTTTCTTATGTTGTTTTTAGCTATTCTCACTGGTGTGAGGTGATATCTCATTGTGGTTTTGATTTGTATTGCCCTGATGGCCAATGATGTTGAGCATTTTTTGAAGTGTCTATTGCCCATCTGGATATCTTCTTTGGAAAAATGTCTATTTATGTCTTTTAACCATTTTAAACAGAATTATTTCTTTTTTATGGGTGTTGAGTTTGATAAGTTCTTTATACATTTTGGATACTAACCCTTTATCAGATATGTCATTTGCAAATATCTTCTCCTATTCCATAGGTTGCCTTTTACTATTGTTGATTGTTCCATTTGCTGTGCAGAAACTTTATTTGATAAAGTTCCAATAGTTTATTTTTGCTTTGTTTCCTTTGCTTCAGAAGATATATCTAAGAAATAGTATGGAGTTTCTTTAAAAAGTTTAAAATAGAACTACACTATGATACAGTAATTGCACTACTAGATATTTATGCAGATAATAACAAAATATTAATTCAAAAGGCTACATGCACCTTGATTTTTATAGCAACACTTCCAACAATAGCCAAATTATGGAAAGAAACTAAATGTCCATCAACTGATGAATGGATAAAGAAGAAATAGTATATAGATGATATAGATGTAGATAGATATAGATAGATACAGGTAATGGAGTATTACTCATCCATAAAAAAGAATAAAATCATAGGGTGCCTGGGTTGCTCGGTTGCTTAAGCATCTGGCTCTTAGTATTGGCTCATGTCATGATTCATGGTTCAAGAGTTCTAGCCCCATATCAGGCTCTGCGCTGACAGCAGAGAGCCTGTTTGGGGTTTTCTCTCTCTCCCCATCTCTCTCTGCTCATGCCTTTGCCTTTCTCTAAACAAACAAACAAACAAATAAATAAAAGCTTTTTAAAAATGTAGAGCTAGAGAGTATTATGCCAAACAAAATAAGTCAGAGAAAGATAAATAGCATATAATTTCACTCACTGTAAAATTTTAAAAAAACAAAAAAGAAGAACATGGGTGGAGAAAATGAGAGAAAAACCAAGAAACAGACTCTCAACCGTAGAGAACTAACTGATAGTTACCAGAGGAGAGGTGGGTGGAAGGAAGGGATAAATAAATGATGAGGATTGGGGCGCCTGGGTGGCTTAGTCGGTTAAGCGTCCGACTTTCGCTTAGGTCATGATCTCACGTTTGGTGGGTTCGAGCCCCCCGTCGGGCTCTGTGCTGACTGCCAGCTCAGAGCCTGGAGCCTGTTTCAGTCTGTGACTCCCTTTCTCTCTAACCATCCCCTGCTCACGCTGTCTCTCTCTCTCTCCTAGAAATAAATAAAAACATTAAAAAAGATTAAAAAAAAATAAATGATGAGGATTAAGGAAGCTACTCATGATGAGCACTGGGTGTTATACGTAAGTGTTGAATTACTAAATTCTACACCTGAAACTATGATTACACTGTTTTTAAAATTACTGGAATTTAAATCCTACCTTGAAAAAATAAAAGAAACATAACAAATGATCACAGGGGAAAAAGAGAGAGAGAGAGGCAAACCAAAAAACAGACCCTTAACTATAAAAAGCACACTGGTGGTTACCAGAGGAGAAATGAATGGGGGATGGGTGAAATAGGAGATGGGGATTAAGGAGGACATTTGTTGTGATGAGCACTGAGTGTTATTTGTAAGTTGTGAATCACTGAGTGGTACCCTTGAAACTAATATTACACTATATGTTAGCTAATTGGGATTTAAATAAAAACTTAAAAAATTAAATTACCTACTCATAGGAGAGCACAGATGCTAGGTCACTTCCAAAGGTCCATAATCGGGTCAGTTTTCACTACCATGAAAAAATGGGGCAAGAAAGGATGAATTAGGAAAATGCATAGTGTCAAAATATCTCCTTGATATTCAATCCCTCTCTGAATCTAATTATTATGGAAAGAAAGACTAATATTGAAAATTCTATTTAGCATGATAACTAGGTGATAGCAAATAAACATGAAAGCTATTAATCATTAACATATATTCAAATCTATGTACATATTTATACATAAAAGATATATGCATGTATATGTCTGTGTATGTATATAATACTTTCAATGGTAATGGAAACAGAGTATTTTTAATCATCTATGGATCACTGTCTCATGAGCTAATGGAATTTCTTAGAAAAATAGATGGTCTAATATTTGGCTTCGTATAATCACTGATTAGAGTACCTATGTTATATGGTGGGGATAGTGAAGACTCATAAGGGTAAAGAGATGAAGGAAGAAGAAGAGAAATGATTTAAAAAGAAATGTGACATTCTAGGGGCGCCTGGGTGGCTTAGTCGGTTAAGCGTCTGACTTTCGCTTAGGTCATGATCTCGCGGTTCGTGGGTTTGAGCCCCGCGTCGGGCTCTGTGCTGACTGCCAGCTCAGAGCCTGGAGCCTGTTTCAGTCTGTGACTCCCTCTCTCTCTGACCCTCCCCTGCTCACGCTGTCTCTCTCTCTCCTAAAATAAATAAAACATTAAAAAAAAAAAAAGAAATGTGACATTCTAGAAACTACTAAGTAGGTTGTAACTAATGAAAGCACTTGGGGCATAGGAGAAATAACAGGCACAGGAAGAGAATCATGAAGAGGAAGATTTTTAGAGTAAATCATCACTAGAAAATCTAGTAAGTACCAATTAATACAACATATGAGACATTGAAAATCCTAACAAAACAAAGACAAAACTAGAGACCATTATGTGCAAGTTTAGAATTTATTATCTATTTATTTCTCTCAGTTGTCAGGTAATTTCAAGTAGAAGATGGAATTATTTTCCTTTAATAATCTAGATTAGGAAACCAAATCTTCATACTATTATTATAGTTGAGACACGTGTGTTTAAATATAATCTGTATAATAGTTCAATTTTAATCAAGTTCCTATATACAAGTTAGCTCATTTTGTTCCCTAAAACATGTGTGGGAGACAAATGTACTCATTTCTATACAAAAATTTTCAAATTAGGAAACTGACTGAAAAATCTTAGTCTAGAGGATTTGATCCAGAACATGTCACCAGCAAATCAAGATGGCCAAACAAATGTATAACCAAATTTACCATTTCATCAGCAGCTAAAAATTAAGATGATGAAGTATCACTTAATACCTATCAACTAGACAAAGTTTTAAAGGGGTAAATGGGTTAAAAAGGCTCTTATGTACTGCTGATAGAAACATATGAATGTTTTTGCATGTTGAAAATGAGAAGTTTTGCAATGCTCTTAGAAACACAGTATTGTTGTGAAGAGCCAAAAATTAAGTCCTCCATTAAGAGAAACCTCGGGCTGCACGTAGCCCCAGTCCTAGATAAACTAAACCTAAAACTTAACCAGCTTTTCCGCTTCTGAACAAATGCCTGCGCTGCGGGAAGCTAATACCTAACCAGCTCTTTCTGCTTCTGTAACAATGCTTAAGGCTTGCTTTCCCGCCACCGGATTGCCCAAGCGACTAGCTTCATGTTCCCCCTGTCACCCCATCACCCCACCTTGGCGGAAGCCAATCCGAAAAGGCCAGCGGCTACCCCATACCTTGCTGAGGGAAGGGCCTGGAGAGAGAGATGTTAACCTGTTAGTCGCCAAACGGGACTTCAGGCTCGCTCTATGATAGGCTGAATTCAAAGGTACCCCAAGTATTATAATTGGATCCCGCCAAAAACCTGATGGCGGGAACCAATCAGATGCGGTATATGTTCACATTTTAATGTTAACCAATGGCAAACTTGTAACCATGGAAATCTCCTGTTCCTCCCCATGACTTGTTTACTTCTGTCTATAAAAAGGCTGCAAAGGCTTTGTTCAGGGCCTCTTAGCGTCACCGGCAACGAGTGCGCGGAGGTCCGGGTTCGAACCTGCAAATAAACAACTCTTGCCGCTTGGCTTTGACTCTGGTCTCTGGTGGTCTGTTTTGGGGGTTCATCCGAACTCTGGGCGTTTCAGTTGGGGCACCTTGGTGGCTCAGGTGGTTAAGCATCCCACTTTGGCCCTAGTCATGATCTAGTCATTGGGGTTCCTACCCCTTATGAGGCTCTGTGCTGATAGTTCAGAGCCTGGAGCCTGCTAAGGATTCTGTGTCTCCCTCTTTCTCTCTGTCCCTCCAGTGTTCACTCTCTGTCTCTCTCTTTCTCGAAACATAAATAAACATTAAAAAGTGTTTAAAAAAGGGGAGTGTCAAGGTGGGTCTGTCAGTTGAGCATCTGACTTCGGCTCAGGTCATGGTCTCATGGTTCCTAAGTTTGAACCTCACATCAGGTTCTGTGCTGACAGCTCAGAGCCCGAATCCTACTTTAGATTTTGTGTCTCTGTCTCTCTCTGCACCTCCCTTGCTTGTGCTCTCTCTCTTTCATTCTCTCTCACACACAAAAATAAACACTATATTAAAAAAAATAAAAAACACAATAATATCTATTTAACTTGCACATGTGTGAGTGCGCGCGCACACACACACACACACACACACACACACACACACTTAAATCCAGCACTCTTAATTCCTAGAGATTTGTTTAATATAAGCCAAACATTAACATGTAAGATTTGAAATTCCTATAGATTGCATAAGGATGATGACTACCATATTTGTTACCACCGTGGTTAAAAAGATAAAGAGAAATCACATCAACATTAAATGGATGGATATATTATGAAATATCCACATATGTAATATGCATCCTTATAGAAGAATGGAATCATGCTGTCTATTACAGTGAATATGAGCATGCAATATCAGGCACACATTGTTAAAACAGTGGAAAAGAGACACTGGTTTGGAGAGATTACCAGGAAATATTACTGAGTGAGAGAAAGTGAATATAACAGGATTCCATTTTCCATAAAAGAAACACTAACAATAAAAATTGGATTTACGTACACCTGTGCATTCATATATACATTCATATAATACTATGATGTGAATATTAGTAAAAATGAAAATTTTATCCTAAAGTGGTACCTGGATAATAAGGGGAAAGTGGAGCTGATTGGAGTACATAAGGGATAAAACAGAACAGAACCGATTTAAAGAAATGGACAATTACAAGATGTATACAATCACAGTTATACATGTATGTAAAATTAAAATATACCCACATATTGGAATTAAAAATCAAACAAATTAAAAAAACCCCACATACCTAACTATCCATTTTTTCTGCTTTTGAAACCCAGAGTTAACCATTAATTTAAAATAGCAGAGAAAAATGCTCTTTTATTAAAAATATATATTAAAACAAGGTATCCTTAACAATAATCAAGTGAAATGATTTTAATGAATCATTTATTTCTTCTGCTTTTGGAATAATATCCTCCTTCTGGTAAAAGAAAGCTTTCTTTTGTTTCTATTTTAAAGCAGTGTGGCTGTTATTAATAATATTATGCTATAAGGAATGTTAAATATATCTACTTTCCTTATTTGAAAGTTCTACTTCACATTATTATGTTCTTTTAACAGCTTTCAGATAAATTTGAATCAAGATTGAAGAAGGTTATTTTATGCACAACTCCATAGATTTAATTGCAACATTTATCATGCAAAAACTCTAGCTGCCAGGAATGTAGTGGCCCTAGGCAAAGGTGGAGCTTCCCCACTGGGATTTTATTATACCACATTGAAGAATATCTGCAACACAGTGGTCATTGTCACCAAGAGCCTCCTCTAAGCAATAGAATCACAAGTTGGAAAAAACAATAGACAGAAATTTAATTTTAATTTAATTTATAAAAGATAATCTTTGGGTATGGTACATGTTTTTCACTATCCTTATATAATAGATTTCCATGTATAATATAATACCCTAAGTCCAGCCTTCAAGTCCTTGTTATTTTGTAGAAATCTGGTCTGGATCACTGGTGGAAGAACTAAGCGGCACTCAGAGATCTTGGAAGCGGGGAGATTTATTTCACACCGGTGGGCTCAGAGGAGATCATTCTCCAGAGGTCTGAGCCCAGAGCATCAGTAAAGGCAGTAATTTTTAGCCTGTTACTTTGGCATTACTCATTAATGTATGAGACAAGCAGTGTGGGACTAAGAACCTGGAAGAGGGAGCCTTTTTTCAGGGACAAGTATTTTCTTATCAGTCTTGCTGGCCATCTTATAACAGATTTGTCCCTATCAGTTAGAGAATGTAACAACCCTAAGACTATCAACATCCAATTAACAATATTAAAGGCAATTTTTTTAGATTTTAAAGTCATTCTAGCTTACAGAGACATAAATGGATTGTGCTACACCAATATTTACTCCTAGGATGTTTTTCTCGCACTATAAACTGACAAACAAAAAAAAATGCACAAACTATGAAGTCTATTCCAATCAAGTGCCCAACAGAACAAAGTCTTTCATAAAATCTGTCTGTATCTGTTTATAATACAAAATATAGCATAGGTTCTCATGATTGTGTCATAATATTTGTGAGACAGGTTACAAGTAAATGTTTAAAACTAATAATTTGCAAAGTTTGGCTTTGTATTAAAAAATTCTAAACCATGAAAATTAATTGAATTAATATTTAAACTAAAATATTTAATATTAAAATATATAGATATATAATAAAACACCAAGAAACATTCTCATTTCAGCATCAATACACTTTGTCAGCATTATAAATAGGTAAACTGAAGGTTATCAGTCATGTGAATTTCTATGGAAACAAACAAAAAGAAAATACATATATTGTCAACAATTAGTTTATATTACCAGTTAGAAGATTGGGCATAGTATTTATTACCTAACTGATTTTTTTCTATGTAAAGAGCTAGTGTGTGTGTGTGTGTGTGTGTGTAGAGGTTGAAGAATTGCTGATAGAGGAAAAGAAGCAAAATATACCATCATTGGTACCAAGAAAATGTGTCAACACTATGTAGTATGTATAAAATATGTGCTAAAAGACACAGAACTACATTTTATGTGTAATTTCCTTTTTTTCATACCAAGGTACAACCACAGGATATGCCAGGGGAGGTTAGGAAACCACAAGAGAATCTTGGCAGATCTCTTGGGAATATATATTTTCCTCAAAGCATTGGCGGTGACTTATGAGCAAAACCCAATTCTGACCGCTTTTCTATTTGGTAGTTTATATTAGAATTGATTGAGGAGTACCCATGTGAAATATCTTTGCCCAAGAAAATGTGAGATGATGAATCTTGAAGCATTTCTAGGGGAAAAAATGTGGCTGGTGTCAATACTTTACCTTTTTCTTTGCCTTGGGCAAAGATACACTGGAGTTTAAAAAGACATTTGCAGCCATGATTTAAAATCTACACGATAAGAATGATAAAGCGGAAAGGGATTTTTTTTCTTATATGAAGTCAAGACCCTGCACTATTCCTATATTCTTTTTTTTTTTAGATTTCCTGTTATGACAGATTAAAAAAAGAAGAAGAAAGGACTTTTTTAGTAAATATTATTCAGTGAATTCACTGTAAGTATTATTTCCTTGTAGCTGTACTACCCCTGAGTAGTACGCAGAAGTTAGTAAACTTTCAAATGAACTATTTTATATTATATAAAATGTTAATGTTACAAGGTAGAAAGAAACATTTTCATTGTTTTTTAGTTAAATCAGAGAATTTCTAAAATATTCTACTCTTATTGAGGGCTACTTCATAGCCCACTCTGTATTCTTGGGGAAGTTTTCTACTTTCCTTCTACATATAAGATTTAGATATAACAATAAAACTGTTAGCAAACACAGGCATTATCTCATGTCAATAGGCTATGCTTCCCACAGCCTAAGATAATTTTTGTCTATTAGTGTCATTTTTATCTTTTTTTATTGAATCAATATTATTGTTATTAATATTGATACATATTTGAGATTAATCATTATAATGAAGTACTTCGGGTGAGGTCAAAGTAAAGTGACAGAGATAGAGAGAGAGAGAGAGGAGAGAGAGGATTTAATCAAATGCAGAAAACATCAGAGAGAGAAACTGGTCAGTAATGAATCTGCATAGCCAGAAGTCAGAGAATAGGAATAGGAACTGGCTAGCCTACACATTATGGGGCAAGAAACATCAAGGAAATATCAAAGGCTTTCTTCCTTTGAAGCTGTGTCTCAAGGCTGGAGTTGAGCCTTGTCTGCTTTTCAGAGAGCCCTATTCCTGTAGGTCTGGGGAACAGCATGTGGCCTGGAAGCTGGGGTCACCCTAGACCCTGCAGAGTTGGAAGAGTACTTAAGTTAATGATTACTGACACTTTCCTAAGCTAGTTTTAATTTATACCAAAGCCTGATTTTGTACCATTTCCAATCACTACAATGAAAAATTTTGCTATTTAGAATCCTCCATTCCAGCCATGACAGAACAATTGGTCCTGTCTAAATAGTTATAAAACTGGGCAGATACAAGACAACAGTTTTCAGGAATTAGATGATAGATGGTACAGGACTATGATCCTTTGGAGAAAGGAAGCACACATTCCCACATTCCCACTAACTTTCTTCTGAGGTCACTTTTTAGCTACTATTAAGGGAGGTAGAGAGTAAGCAGGGCACAGAGTTCTTTGCTGTGCCCAGGAAGCAAATCTTAGATTTCAAGACTCCTGAAGAGGCTAGAATTTATGGAGCAGATTATCAGAAAAAGGGAGGTACACAGAAGGCAATCACAACAGTCTACAAGATGAAGTTATATAATGTGAGGCAAGAGTCAGTGAGACATGCATGTCAGGAAGATGTTGGACCAGCCTAATCAGATACCTCACTGAACATTTCTAGGAGTCAGTTAAGACTCCGTAAAAGTCACTTCTTACAAGTTAAGGACCATGTCCCAACGGCATCATTCTGGACTGAGGACACAACTTTCATGAAATAGAACAAAAATTAAAACCAATCTTGACTGGACGGTTATTTAACTGCCTCCCAGAGGGAACCTCAACACTGTTTAAAGCATGATTGACAAACTCTTTTGTAAGGGGTCAAATAGTAAATATTTTAGACTTGAGGACCACAAGGTTGTATCATAATTAGCCAACTGTCCCTTTGCACATAGAATACATCCATAGATAAGCAAATGAGCATAGCTGTGTTCCAACAAAACATTATTTATTAAAATATGTGTTAAGTAGATTTGATCCATGATCATAATTTGCTCACCTCTGCTTTAAAGGAAGATAATACAAACCAGACACCCTAAAACATATCCATAATGTCCAGGGTTAATAAATATTGTTAACACCAAGACTTTCGCTTTTAAATTTGGTGTGGACCAAATGGCAGGAGCCTGTTAGGAAAGAGCAGCTAACCTCTAACTATACAAAGGAGTGCAGTACATTTGGAAATAATTTGTTGAACATTAATATATTTGTATAAATATAAAAATGTGATTCTCATATTATTTGTTGTATAAAATATTTTAATATTAATAATACAACACAGGTTTACAGTGGAAGGTCAACTGAAGGAGACGTATTTAGAATTAATATTGTGTTTCCGAACCAAGATTCCCTATCCTGCAACAGTTTCCAGAAATAACCAAGTTAGTTATTTTGATTTTTTTTTGTGATAGCTATTTTCATGCATCTGTATTATTAGTCTATATACTATTCCTTAAGTTATCAAATTTAGTCATTATCTATTTATATATTTTTTTCTTCTTATATGTGAGATTTTGGCCCTTCTTCCCAATGTCATCTATTCATTTTGATTTTTCCCAATGATAACATTATTTTTATTTTTAATAGTTATAAGCAAATGTTGATAAAAATCACCAAAGAATATATGTTAGTTATATTTTTATTCACATATAGCTTTTTGTTAATATTATTAGAACTTTCCTTCACTTTCTTTTCCTCTTGAAGAACCTTTGTATAAAACTAGCATCTTTCTTTTTCCTTTGCAGAACATTTTATTCAAAGCATGTATAACATCAGATATTTTGATGGTGTTCATAGTTTACAGTTCATAATTTACAGTGTGTGGGTGTGTGACCTTGATTTATTTATTTTTATTTATCTATTTT
Source organism: Proteles cristata cristata (assembly GCA_017311185.1). Classification (NCBI taxonomy): domain Eukaryota; kingdom Metazoa; phylum Chordata; class Mammalia; order Carnivora; family Hyaenidae; genus Proteles; species Proteles cristata. The sequence continues at coordinate 273,254 of JAESUZ010000127.1, forward strand.
CTATCTATTTATCTATCTGCCTATCTATCTATATATCATCTATCTATCTATCTATCCATCATCTATCTATCTATCATCTATCTATAATCTATTCATATGGTTTGTCTGTATCTACCAGAGGCTTCATTCTCCAATTTGGACTATTTCTTCTTTAGGCCTACTCTACATCATCATCAGGATATTCCTTTAAATTTTCATGATGAATCTATTTGCTGAGTTCCTTTTTATTTTCTTTCTTGTTTTAACTTCCTTGATTTGCTAGAAAACAGTGATCACAATTTTCTAAAACAGCAGCAGTCTGCAAACAAATTTTGAGAGCTCAAGAGTGGCATGCTCTACTGACTAAGCCTGTTAGGCTCCCCTCATTAGATAAATTTTGAGAGATATGCTTTATTTCATCAATTTAAAGATAAACTTTTTTTTTTTAACATACCTGAAATTAGGATTCATTTTTAGAATTGGTGGTGCCTTACTATTATTCCCAGCCAGGCAGCAGTAGTAGGATTAAAGTAATTGTTAATACATATATTGAACTTACTTCAAAAGCCATTTGTCAATATTTTCTGATAATATAACAAGGTACCAGAATCAAAATTGATCTAATGAGGGGAGCCTGACCAGCTCAGTCAGTACAGCATGCTACCCTTGATCTCAGGGTCATGAATTCAAATCCCATGTTGAGCACTGAGGTTACTTTAAAAAAATTATCTAATGAGTGATAGTGATTTTGCAGCATTGCCATTATCTTGATGTCACAGAGAAGTGTTGTGCAGGAAACCAAAGACATTATTATTCTGATTATGCTGAGTCAAACGTAATCCAGAAAAATCACATCCTAATGTAAAGGAATGTAAGAAATACTTTAACCCTCTCAGTCAGGATTGGCCACATTATACTAAAGAAAATCTTCAAACTGCTGTAGGCTATTACATTAAACATTTCTTTGTCTATCATAAAGTTTCATAAAATTTATTATTCACAAAGAGGTAATTTGGGGTGATTTTTTTAAATCTTGTGATGCTGTCGTTTTACCTGAGTCTACCTTCATAGTCACTGAAGAATTAGAGAAGAGAGAATGGAAAATGTGACAGATTTGGGTTTCATTGCATTAGTATTCACTAGAAATAATCACATGAGACCACTCGAGTGCAGACCATCTAGACTGTGATGACTTTATTGTTGGGAAATGGAAGTAAAACTGATATTGGTAAATATAAATAATGTCTATCACTGTCCATTCCTGGTCATCAAACATTTGATTTATGCCAGAGATTGAAAGAGCCTTCCTCAAGGAAGGCAGACCCCGAAAATCATTCAATCTCAGGATAGAGTTCAAAGAAGAAGAGCAGTAATACATAGTAATTTTTTAATCATTTTTTTTTTTGGTAAGGTCATTTTTTGATCTGAGGACCTATGAATGAAACACAACCAAAATGAAAAATTATCCATCATTCACATCCTTATGCCAAAATTCGGATATCTGTTTTTCAAGAGACCACCTGAAGACATATGGCCACTGGTCCATACATAGGATTAGGAAATCCTATGTGCACCAAGTATTCTAATTCCTTGGAGAGATTATTCTTGTTTTCTATTTAGGTACTGATTTTGTTTTCTGTTAGTAGCTTTCTTCTTGTCCTCTGGAGCTGCTGATTTCACTCTGGGGAAAGAGATTTCTTCCTTTTCTGTTATATTACTTGGCCAATCTGAAGTTGATAATTGGGAATATGCTCTTTGAGAACTTCTTTGTCTGCTGAATGCTCAAAAATGCTATGCTATCGTTTTTAAGATATATCAAAGTACTCATTTAGTCCAGCCTTATGATTTGTTTGGCAACCATATAAGAACTCTCATATCTGCTTTATTTCTTTGCTTTCTTTCCTCATATATTTTGTTCTTTGATTTGATAGGGGCAACTTTGAATTTTTTTTAATGTTTTATTTATTTCTGAGAGAGAAAGAGAGACAGCCTGAGCAGGGGAGAGTCAGAGAGAGAGGGAGATACAGAATCTGAAACAGGCTGTGAGCACAGAGCCCGCCAAGGTACTCGAACCCACTAACTATGAGATCATGACCTGAGTCGAAGTCATACGCTTAACCGACTGAGCCACCCAGGCATCCTGATGGGGCAACTTTGAAATTTCTGCAGTTTTAAGGGGAGGCTATAGACTTACTGAATTCTTTGCCTAAAATCATTGTGTCATGTAAAGGATTAAAAGATTCAAGACCTTTAAACTTTATAAGATAAGATTAATCTATCTATCTTATAATAAATCTATAAGGGAGGTTGCTCACTTGAAAGGCTTAATTGTGTTGTTTATTCATTAGACGGAAAAGCAGTTGCCTTTTCCAATTCTACACAACCATGAATTTCTGGACTCCTTTTCATCATCTCATCCCTGCATGCAAACCAAACAATTCTTTACAATGCTCCATTCTGGGGATATCTAGCAAAAATACCATGGATAACAACCAAAGAACACTGTGACTTTATTAAAAATGTAATCCACTTCCCATGGTAAGTATATACAATAAAATCTTAGTGAATGTTTTGCCACTGAAACATGGAACCCCATCATTCCGGCCCTCATCTTAGTTCTTTCTCTGCTCATTGCCCTCCATATATTTCATATTCTGTATGCCATTGTCTTTTGTATTATTTTTGCACTCATCAGAATAGGACATATTAGACTGCAATAACATAAATTCAGTGATTTAATGGAATAAAACTTTTTTTCTCTTCCATGAAAATTCTTTTGCAAGTCTAGCTCAGTTTTCAGGGCAACCGTCATCTTTGTAGTAAATCAATGTCCCAATCTGCTTCAAGCCTGTGCCTCTAACATTGTTGCATGAAGCTTCACCTACAAGTGCTGTGGTAGAGGAAGAGACAAACTGAAAGATATGACTGAGCTTTTCACCACTTTGAGGCAGATATTTCACATTTAAGGTCTGTCTATTCTCATTTAATTGTCAGGTCTGTGGACATGGCAATAGCCCACTGCAGGGGGATTGGGGATCTGATTCTTTCACATATCCAGAAACAGAAGAGAAGGATGCTTGTAAGATCTACCAGTTAAACTAATTTAATTTGGTCATACCTTTTATTTTTTTTATTAAGGATAAAGATCCGTATCTAAATAAGATTAAGAGATTTGTCAAAGAGTATAAAATATACATTCTATTATAAGATAATAAGGCTTATGTCATTTCTTTCTCAGCAATGTCTTTTTTCTCTTAGTGACACATGAAAATAGTATCTCTGAAAATGCTGACATCACAGACTTGATGAAAAATAGTACAGATAAATGTATTGAAACATATATCAGATATAATTGAAATAAAATTTATATGTGTATTAAAATTGTACTATGTAAAAACTGAATCAAAAACCATGAAATGATTTCAGTACATATATTTCATGGATTGTTTTCCATATTTAAGGTGAAATTCACATAACACAAAATTAAACACTTCAAAATCTGCAGTCCATAGTATTAGTATAGTCAGAATTTTTACAAATATTCCAAAATGTTTTCATCAACTCTAAGGGAGAATCTGTACTCACTAAGCCATCACTTTTGATTCCCCCTTAAAATCCACTAATATGATTTCTGTGTGTATGGATTTACTTATTCATATTGTCTATAAATAGAATACATTTTTATGCCTTTCCTTTCCTTTCCTACTTTGCAAAACTCTACTTAAGAAGTTATTATTTTCAGGAATGATCCTAGATAATTACGTATTTATCAAATAATTTATTATTATAAATTTTAAGAAAACAATACTTGGAAGACAAAATCCATTTATCATAAAAATATTGCCTATACACTCTGTGCTGACAACTCAGAGTCTGAGTGGGGCCTGCTTTAGATTCTGTGTCTCCCTCACTCTCTTGTACTCTTTCTCTCTCTCTCAAAAATAAGGTAAAACACTTAAAACACACATTTAAAAATATTGCCTATACAATAAGACATTGTCCAGAATTTTTTGAGCAATCTGTTTAGTTATATAAATTTGCAGTAAGAATTTTGCAACTGTAAAAAAATAATAAAATTCAGAATAGAATACTAGTTTGATTTTTTTAGCAATGCATTGACCATAGCATATGAATGACAAATGGAAAAAAAATCAGGGGCATCTTGGTGGCTCAGTCAATTAAGAGTCTGACAGAAGCTCAGGTCATGATCTTGCAGTTCATGAGTTTGAGTCCCACAGCTCAGAGCCTGCAGCCTGCTTTGGATTCTATGTCTCCCTCTCTTTCTGTCTCTCCCCCATGTGTACTCTGTCCCTGTCTGTCTGTCTGTCTGTCTCTCTCAAAAAGAAGTAAAACATTAAAAAAATTACAAATGGAAAGAATCATTGATATATACACAATTTTTATAAAGTAGCTTTCAAGATATGGAAAATAAAATAATATTAACAATAACACTAACAATAATAATTCCTAGAATTGTCTATAGTTTACCTGTAAGAACTAGAGTGGATTTGAATTTCTTTAAAAGTGACAGTCTTATGAAGAGAAAATTTATTCCCACCAGTGTTCCATGATCGACGATTTCAAGATCCTGGATGAATATAAGTCTGGTTTACTTCAGTTTTTCTCATGCCTGCTTGTGCTTTAGAGTCCCCTCGGATGTTTTCATAGAAATCAAATTACCTTAATTTCCACACAAGGCAGTAAAATTATAATCTCTGGAGCTGCACATGGCCACTTGCACTTTTTAGAAGCCCTGTGTAAATCCAATGAAAAGCTGGTATTCACCCAAATCTCTGATGTTCAGAAGGCAAAAGAACAACTGGCATAATCAACAAAATCACACTGTCCTTGCAGTTAAACTACAGAGTTGCATTATTGCTTTTCATTTTTGACCATTTTTAGGCAAGTTACCTTAACTCTATAAACCTTAATTTTCTCCTCTACTAAACAGCTGATGGCAAATTCTACCTCAAATGGTGTTCTGAATTTTTGTCAAATTGGCATCACTCCCAATGCTGTTCTTTATGATGCAGAGAAGAAAGCTGGACCTGTGTTTGCCAGAATCCCCTTCCCTATGTGATACCTTCTTAGAATGACAATAACACAAATTCCTGTTAAAAATTGGCAAGAAGAATGGGAAAGAATTATGTGATTCCTGAAAGGTGGCTCTAGCCAGATATGAAAACAAATAATCACAGAGATTGGAATTGCTTCCTTACAACCTGTTACAATTGTGTTGACAGACACAGTTGGGGCAACCCTGAAGATCGCAGCAGATTCCTTTGAGAGCCAACTGCTCCACACTTCCGGTGAAGGACCTCAGTCTCTCTACTCGTTTGACCTCCTGGCTACAGTTATGTAGGCCTTTGTTGGTGACTATACTGATCTTTGTTTCCCTACCTTTCTCATGTCTTTCATCTCAATATTAATTCCTATGTTAAAGTTCTTGATATTGTTTTCCTGACTGAGCCTAGTAATATAGCATTATGGGACAGTTTGAAAAGATAACACCATCTTTGAGCAAATGGTCAAAAATTTTGGGAGAAAATGGATATATAGGATAAAGCCACAACTCTCTAATGCGGCCATTTTTCTTCCTGGAAAGCTGTCCTGATGGTACCTGGAGCCAAAAAAACAAAAACACAAAACAAGCAAGGGAGCATGTGCAATACATGCCAGTGGTATTTGTCATGAGTCACCTGTTGCCAGTACGGCCTATCCACCATTTTGCTGGGCTTTGCTCCATTGTCTTCAGAGAGAGGCAAGCTCAGTATCTCTAGCTCCTCAACATTCTCAATATTGTGTCAGATCCCTAGAAAAATCCAAATAATGGATTGTTATACTGACTAATTGAAATAATAAAACTCCCACTAGGTCCATGTTTAATGCTTAGAAAGAAATCAATTTAAAGTTAAACTAAGCATATACTCTGGCCAGAAGAAATATAACAGTAATCATAACAAGGGCTGATCAAGTTCTCTATATTTCATACTGCTCTGTTAATTATTGAAATGATAACATTCTAATTAAGTGAGAGCTTCAGCTCGTTTATTTCTGGACTAACCCCCAAGGCCAATGGTAAAGCCCCACAAATACTACAGAATAAGAAAAGGAAAATATATTCACTTTCTACCCAGAAACAGTGATATGATCAGAATGCAGCTAACACTCAAATATTCAAATTGGTTACCTCTTTTTTTTTTCACTTACTGACCTCTCTTTGACCTTTTATCTCACTGAACTTTTATTTTTTTAATGTTTATTTATTTTAGAGAGAGAGAGAGACAGACAGATAGACAGACAGACAGAGCATGAGTGGGGGAGGGGCAGAGAAAAAGGGAGACACAGAATCCCAAGCAGCTCCAGACTGAGTTATCAGCACAAAGTCCAGCATGGAGCCCGAACTCACAGGCTGTGAGATCCTGACCTGAGCTGAAGTTGGACGCTTAGGTAACTGAGCCACTCAGGCAGCCCTGTACATTTATTTTGAAAAGACTGGAGCAGGGGCACCTGGGTGGCTCAGTCTGTTAAGCGTGGGGCTCTGGGCTGACAGCTAGCTCAGAGCCTGAAGTCTGTTCGATTCTGTATCTCCCCCTCTCTCTGATTCTTCCCTGTTCGCATTGCCTCTCTCTCTCTCTCTCCCTCTCTCTCTCAGAAATAAGTAAGATATTAAGAAAAAAATTTTAAAAACTAAATAAAAGATTATAGCAAAGTACAGAAAGGAAATAAATAATTAGATTTTTTAAAAACTAATAACCTTTGTGGTCAAAATACAGCACTATAATATAGTGGGATACTATATTATTAGCCTAAATAAATGAATCCATTTCATAATTAGAACTATTTTGAACTCAGTTTCAACTGAGTTCTCAAGAAATAGAAGTTACATTCCAAAGTCTACCATCCAGGACTTGTCAAAGAAGGCAGCAAATATGGATCAGGGCGCTGCACTTTTTCATTAATCCTCTCATCCATATTTCAGAATATAAATTTTCAGGGATTGGAATTTGGGAAAATTTCTTCTTTAAAAAAATAAAAATAAAATTGAGTTGTGTGTACTTTTTGTTACTTCTTCCCAATGTGGGAGGATCAGTTAAGATCCTCTTAATTTCAAGTCAAGAGATAAACACTTTTCAAAAGAAACTTGAAGATTTTACTTATCCCGTGAATTTTTAGGGATGCAGTGCTCTAGGTTTTGCCTTACTCCTGAGAAACCTAGAGTACAAGTCTGGCTACACAGTTTTTCTGAGATGGCGTAAAGGCACATTGCTGCATTTATGGCCGTATGTGTTAACAGCTTTCGTTCAGGTTAGTACCATATGTAACTAACAAATGACGTCCAGGAATGAAAAAGAATCATCACAGAATGGATTGCTGTGTCATTCAAGAGGACCACTTGCTTGACCAAGATAATGCCAAATTCCTATGGACCGTAAAATTGCCTGTTAAGGAGTAGTTAAGCATATATTTTTTCATATCAAGGACAGTGTAAATGGGAAATTTCAATTTAAGGAATAAATATCTCTGAAGATCCCATAAATGTTCAACATAAATGAAAGAAACAATTTTAAATTCCTGACACTCTTGATAATATAATGTCGGTAGCAATGAACTTCAAAATTTCTCTCACCTTCCTCTTCTATCCCCTTATCTCTTTATCTCTGGTCCCAAACTGGTCAGAAACCAGAACTTCGCAGAGAGAGAGAGCAAGAGACAGATAAAGTGAGCCAAATCTACAAGTAGCTAATGAAATATGAAGGACCAGAGACTCAGGGATGCTGTCAAAAGACAAGAATCCTAGGTTGCAGACAGGGAACGTTATTACTCATGGCACTGATGCAACATGAACTTCTGCTGTAACAGTTCTCTGTGTGTCATGGGCCTGGAGACATAATGAGACTGGAGTGGGTTTGCACCGCACATAGCGAGGAATCCTGAGTTAGAGAAACCTCATTTTTATGATAGGTTGCAAACAAACGTCTCCGAAGAAACCTCTAAAAACAAACGTTCCTTTGTCTCAGACAGAAACATTATTTGTGATAATAATGATAGTTTTAAAATGGACATAAAAAGAAAACAAGATAACAAAACAAAACAATAAAACCCCATCCTCTTCTCCAGAGGGAGACACAATCTCTCTTCTTCAAGGGTTGTGTGCTATGCAATATCTTTGAAACGATAATTCCAGAATAAAGGCAGTCCACCGCTCTACTCTCAAGATGTACAGAAACAAGACTGGCCCATGGAGAATTGCTGGAGGCCGTCTCCAGCATGTCCAGGTGTCCCTGAAGGATGGACGGTGTCGGCGAGAGAGTGAGAGAGCCCCGGAGATTCTTTCTGATCACCAGGCAGGCATCTCTGCTCTGACTGGGGCTCAACTTTATTTTAAGTGTTTTTGAGATGGCACAGAAGAGGCATTTGCCACTCTGCAATAATTAGAATTTTAAGTTTATAACAAAACAAAGCAAAAAGTCCACAATGTCTGTTTTTACTCTACATTTAATGATCTAATTAATATTCTACATGAGCTGGTGTAATAAGTTACATATGTGGGTTAATTTATGCATTTGTACTATGCAAAATCATGTTTGCCATTTTCTATTTACATATTTAGAAAATGCTATCTCAAATACATTTAATTTTGATTCATTGTCACAAAGGTAGGCAGTTTGACAATAAATAAAGAGGATTTGTGGTTGACTAAAGACTAGAAATCTTAGGGTGGCTAGGTGGCTCAGGTGGATGAGTATCTGACTTTTGATTTTGGCTCAGGTCATGATCTCACAATTTGTGAATTCAAGCCCCACATTGGGACCCTTGTTGACAACAAAAGAGCCCGCTTGGGATTCTCTTCCTCTTTCTCTGGGCACCCTCCACTTTCTTTCCCTCTCAAAATAAATAAATAAATATTTTAAAAATTTTAAAAAGGCTAGAAATCTTAAGTTTCAAAGAGGAAAATAGATTTTTCCTTTTAAACATGTAAATTCTAATCTGTTAATAAAAAAGGTGAAGGATTAAACTTGGAGGAAGAAGAACCATTTCCTTTTCTTTAGTTTACAGCTAATAACTAGTAAGATATTGGAAGTCACTAAATCACTTTTGTCCTAATACTTATCATCTAAAAATAAAAATAAAGGGCAAGCAAATGATTTTACAAATTATAAGTAAAATTTTATACCAACCCTCTTGCCTAGAAAGCAAATGACTTTCTAAAATTAAAATGATCTCAAAGGAAAAGCACAGCTTTGACTAAGTAATAGTCAACATTTTTATGGTGTAAAAAATGAAACAAAAGTAAAACAGACACATAATAAAAGCAAATATGAAATTGGAAAAATGCAGCAAATATTAGAAAAAGAAAAATATAATATTAAGTGATTTAGATTCATATGAAAACACTAAAATCTCAATTACTAATTCGGTAAATTATGAACTGATATCGGATGAATCCAGTGGGTAAGTATTTAAATCTAATAGGTAGTATACATATGCAAAGTACTACTACAATGAACTACTATTTTTCATTTGTTAAAAAGTTAATAAAATGTTGTTTCTTATTTGTAAGAAATTGGATCAACAGTCCTGTGCTCTTAAGGTTTCTTTTTAAGCTTCTGTGACCTGGAGCCGTTTGTATAATCATTCTGTATTCTCAACTCATGGCTTCCACCTCAAGATGACTATTAATTTCCAGTCATTGCTTCTATGAATTAATTTTTAAATCCCATTTATAGTAATGTCAAATAACATAAATGGCAATAAAATAAAGTACTTAGAAATACATTTAACCAAAGAGGCTCAAGATCTCCTCAATGAGCATTTCAAAACATTGCTAAAAGAAATTAAATATGAAAATGTGAAATTGTACAGCTCTTTTTAATAGTGGTACATTTAAGTATATACCTGCTAAATACAAAGACTTATAGATGAATGTTCTTAGCTCTATTTATAGATATTTATATTTACTCTATTTATACTATTCAAAGAAGACAGAAACTCAGTGTTCATCAGTAGGTGAATAAATAAACATGGTGTGTCCATACAATGAAATACCACTCAACAAAAAAACAAACAAAATTTTAATGCATACAGCAACATAGATGACTCTCAAAATTATTATGTGAAGTTAAAGCTAGACAAGGAACAATGTACACTGCAAGATTCTGTTAATGTGAAATTCTAGAAAATGAAAATTAGTATATTATTTTGGAATGTTAATAATGGTTGTTTGGGGACAGGGATCAAGGAGGAGATGAATTTCAATGGGGTAGGAAGGAAACTTTTGGAAGTGATAAAAATATCTGTTATCTTGTTATAGTGATGCTTTCCCAGAAAGCTACATATATATTAAGTTACTCAATATGCTTCATTTATTGAAATTTACCTTTAAATATTTTTCAAAACCTTGTAAAAAATACACAAATTGCAGAAGAATAAACCCCCAATAAGTCTCAGAGTAGTATAAACACTACTTACATTGCAAATGTGTATCTACTATCTATTATTGGTTTAGTTTTATGCTCCTCGGCTGTGAGGAAAACATAGTGGGAAATAAAAGAAGGTGTCTGTTTTCCTAGTGCTTTAAGTATACTAAGGAAATGGCATATCAGTGAATAATAATTAGGATTAATTATAATAAAAGTTATTATTAATTTTATGCCATTTGCTAAGAGAAGGCCTTAAAAAGACAGCTACTATTTGTAGCAAGTTATAAATCAATAATTCTCTGAAAAAGCATATTTAAGTCATGACCTGGAAAATTACTTGCAGTTGGAAATATTATTAAGTCTCAAAGATAGCTTTAGAAAGGATCATATAGGGCAAGACATTTACTTATCAATGTTATAGAATTATAACACTGTGGAGAATATATTGAATAAGGATAAAAAGGTAGACATGATTTCCAGTTGACAGATCTTTTGCAGAAATATAGGTGAAAAGTGATGATATCTGGAATTAATTAGCATAGTGTATATAAAGAAAGAAAAAAATGGATGAATTATAGATACGTGTAAGTGGTGGTAAGGTTTGTAAGATGGTGACTGATAGAATGTGGGAAGTGAGGGAGAAAAGTCACAAACTGCTTCAGGTATTTCATAATATTAGAGGAAACAATGGCAAGAATGGATGGGCAGGGGGAGAGGAAGAAAGTAAAAGGCTTTAAAGTGATAGAGAATCCAGATTTGGATGCAGGGAGTTAAAGAGGCATTGAAACTGCTGAAAAATCATTTGATAGTTGAGTACTATCAAATGATTTGAGCTCCGGTGGAGCACTATCAACTAGTTGAGCTCCGGTGGAGAAGAAAAAGACAAAGATACCAGAAAATTCAGCAGTGATATATCCAGGAAGTCAAGGAATAACACTGTTTAGTAGAAGAGTTAAGGTATCAAAGGCCCTGAATTGATTTTGTCCCGGAGTATAGATAACATCTGTGTATAGTTGTAGCTGTATGTTTCTGAACTAAATTATGTGCAAAGAGGTCGATAAAACCGTATTTACAGAAAACAATTTTTACTATTAAAATATACATTTTAACATTAAAAAGATTCATAAAAATTTTGGTCTCTCATATGATTTATTTTCTCACTTCAACCAAAATGTCATAATCTCCATCATTTTCTTTTCTTGTTTTTTAATCTCCAAAATTTTCTTAACAGGACAATCTGTAAACAGAGTCGCATGTAGTCCATTTACAGGCAAGATAAACATTATTTCCTGTACTGGTCCCACCAGGAATCCTCTGGTTTTCCAACCGAGGTCATCTTCCCTGGCTTACCTTTACTATATTTCTATATATGCAGCCACTTCATACAAAGGCCTTGAAGTCGGTAAGAGTGACACAAAGACCCGGGGCACATGAGTTGCTCAGTTAGTTAAGCATCAAACACTTGATCTCAGCTCAGGTCATGATTTCATGTGACCCGAGTTTTAGTCCCATATCAGACTCGATGCTGACAGTATGGATGGAGCCTGCTTGGGATTCCCTTTCTCTCCCTCTCTCTCTGCCCCTCCCATTCTCTCTCTCTCACGCTCTCTCTCTCTCTCTCAAAATAAATAAATAAATTTAAAAAGAAAAAAGTGACAAAAGCCTATTAAGAAGATATAAAAGGAAGAGATGAAATATGTGTAGTTAATGTAGAAAATGCAAGAGAAGTATATAATTTTCAGTATTTTAAAACTTTGAGAACATATAAATGTTGGTAAGAAAAGCCTGACAGAGGATGACTGATATGAATTTATCATGATGTCAGGAAACCTAGCTATGTGATTTTTTCCAGCAGCTCTCAGAAGTCTGAAAGCTGCACAAACGCAAAGAAGAAACCAAAATCTGAATGAAAGGGGTGTGTGTGTGTGTGTGTGTGTGTGTGTGTGTGTGTGTGTGCGTGCACGTGTGTGTGTTATTTCATAGAAGGCTGCCACAGAAACAGAAAAACAAGGCAATGGAAAAAATTATCAAAAGAGTTGTAGAAAAGTTTAGCCCATTATACAAAGGTACTTGCATCAGAGTTCTTGCTTATAAACATCAGAATTGAATCAGACAGTAAATTGACTAAATGATTTTCATACCTCATAGACTCTCCAAGAGTGCAGGGTTTGGCATGGGAAGTTACCCACCCAGAAAAATCCCAGAGAACAATATGAGGATTGCTTTAGGGAAGAAACTACAGCCACACCCATTCTGCACTGGGTAGCGTCAAATCCGCTGGTGCTTTCCTAGGTAAATCAAGGCATTGCATAGCAAAGCTGCTGGCTCAGCTGTCTTCCCAAAGCTGGGTATCTTCATACCTCCTCAGGAAAGATGAATTCTGTGCACTTCTGCTTTTTCTGATTCACTTTTGAATCATTGACCTATGTCAGTGACTACAAAGGCAAGTTTTGGCTTCATAACAGAAGTCTCCCAAGGCAAGGATGGGAATTCAAAATTGCGTGATGATCACCAATCACATGAAGAATGCCTATATTTTTGCTCTTGTGCAATTCTCTTAATTTACTCTTATTTCTTCCCCCAAATCAACAGGAAACATTGCCTTTGGAGTGATGAATTTATCCTCTCACTTCTCCCAGGAATTGCCACAATGGTATTTGGTGGCACCAATGTCTAGAAGACGTACTTTGTGCCCCTCATTACTAGAAAGATTCACAGATGTCTCTGTGTTGACTCAGCTGTTTAAATACACATTTTCAAATAAAATATTTGCAGCAACTGATGCCAAATTCCTTCTGACATTCACAATAATATTGATCTTTACTCAATCAGACAAGTACAACAATATTTGGAACAAAAGTTTCATCTAGGCTTTATCTGGTTAGAATATTTAGCACTCTTAGTTTTCAGTTTGAAAAAGAATTTGGGAAAGTATTGGTGATTGAAGTTGTACAGCCATTTAATTCAAAAGGCATGCTACTACTATTTAAAGAATCTTCTAGCTTAATGTTAAATTGTCCTTAAAATAGTTCTGGTTTAAGCCTGCAAAAAGCTTTACAATGTGTTCAGTCTATGTAGAACATTTTTTCCCAAAGGTTGAAACTAAATTACTACGATAATATCTTTAATGGTATTTAAATAAAAAATTTTTAATTTCAGAAAATATGTGACAAGTAATTCTTGTAATTCTTTGTTACATAATCATACTTAAAAACAGAAGTAGGGTTTTTTTTTTCATGAAAAAGATTCAGTTTAAAGTAATTATTTTAGATAAACACACATAGAAACATATATTTAGAAAAAGAAAATAATTAGATGCTAATAAAAACCTAGTATTCTCCTGTTGTGTATATCTACACCAAAGCATTTGGAGAAAAATATATCACAGCCTGATATATGCAGGTTATGCAGGTATCTCTTCAGTTTGTACTCTGAATGTCATGATTAAGCTTATATTTATATTTGTGCATTGTAGTGCCTACTAGCTCATACTTAGTAGGGTTTTTATAAATGTAAAAAGGAAAGAGACATTAAGAACAGAAGAGAAACACAAAGGAGGAATGTAGGCAAGTGGTCTGGGAACAAATATGTATTTTCTCCTGGTCATCCTCTGGAGAGTTCAGTTTTGCTAGTCATGCAATGGTGAATGTCAATATCACTGTAGTTATGTTACTGGAATAAACAAGTGTTGTTTCAAAAGTAATTATCCTGTGACACATATTACTGTATTTATACACCCAAATTAAAACTGAAACTCAATACATCAATGCACATTGATTTGGGGGATAGGCTATAATCATTAACTGAATTTATAGTCTTAAGAATGTAGTTAGAGTGGTGAGAAAATAGAAAACATAGGAAGAAATAGGGCTTTTAGAATAGGGTTAATAGATAAAAAAATAAAAAGTAGAAGATGATCATGGTTCTCTGTGTGAAATGTAGGGAATAAAGGTGAAAATACTTCTGATCAAACAGTACTTGTGCCATTTTCTGGCTGTATGGCCTTGGTTATGTTACTCTATTTTCCTAAACATCTTATTCCTCCCGTATAAAATGTGAGTATTTATACAATTTCAGATGGTGAGTATTTATACAATTTCAGATGGTTCAAAGGACTAAGTTAACAAACAACCTCTAGACAACATCTGATGTATTAATTGATAGTTTAAAGGTGTTTTACTTTATATCCCTGGTATCTAACTCATCTAATCAGTTAGACCTAATGACCACCATGATCTCAGGGTGGGGTGCCACAGGTAAAAGGAAAGGAAAAAGATGTTTATGCTACAAACAGACATACCTTTGAGAAAGTTAGGGCAAAGTAATAGACTTCATCTATGCATTCTTTAGCTTAAAAAATATTTATTTATCACTTATTATGCTTCAGATTCTGTTTTCATCATTTAGGATATATCAATGAAAAAGCAAAGATATCTGTCCTATGGAGCTTTTATTACAGAGATAAGAAATAAAAATTATCAGCAAACATAGTAAATAAGTAAATTTTATTTTAAAAATGAAGAAGTGAAGCAACGCCTGGGTGATTTAGCTGGATAAGTGTCCGACTGTGGCTTGGGTCATGATCTAACGGTTCTTGAGTGTGAGCCACACATCAGACTCTGTGCTGGCAGCTCAGAGTCTGGAGCCTACTTTGGATTCTGTTTCTCCCTCTCTCTCTGCCACTCCCCCACTTGCACTGTGTTTCTCTCTCTCTCTCTCTGTCTCAAAAATTAAAAAAAAAAAAAATTAAAAAAATTTAATGAAGAAATGAGCAGGCTGCTGGGATTTAAAGTGGTCCAGGTAGGAGGGAAGTCTGTAGTACTAATAGAGCGGGACGAAGTAGACCTAACAGGAAAGTAAGATTTTAGCCAAGATTTGAAGAAGTGATGAAATCAGCAAAGTGAACATCTAGGGATTGAGTGGTCCCGTCAGAGGAAATATCTAGAAAAAATATACTAAGGTGGGACTATTCTCAGCATATTTTAGTTGCAGAGAGGAAGCAAATATGACAAATATGGTGGCTTGGCCAAGAGTGGTAGTAATATAGCGAAGACAAATGACAGTATCTTGGATGTATTTTGGTTTTAATTTTTTTTTAATGTTTTATTTCTTTCTAGGAGAGAGAGAGAGAGAGACAGCATGAGCAGGGGAGGGTCAGAGAGAGAGGGAAACACAGACTCCAAAACAGGCTCCAGGCTCTGAGCTGGCAGTCAGCACAGAGCCCGATGTGGTGCTCGAACCCACGAACTGCGAGATCATGACCTAAGCGAAAGTCGGACGCCTAACCGACTAAGGCACCCAGGCACCCCCTTGGATGTATTTTGGACTTTGAGCAAATAAGACTTGCAATATATTCAGCATAGGATATGAGAAAAAGAAAAATCAAGAATGACTTTTAAATATCCCCCTAATATTGTTTCTTCCAAATAAGTAGAAAGAAAAAAAAAAGATTGTTAACCAATTGAAGAAAGTTATCGATGGAACTAGTTCCAGGAGAAAGAGCAACAATTTTATCTTGGCCATGTTAAGTTTGAGATGTGTATTAGATATCCAAGTGGAAATGCCAAGAGTGATGGAATATCAGGATATGGAGCTGTACTTGAGAAAAGAAATCAGAGTTATAAATATATAGATGGTATTTAAAGCAGTGAAGCTTGATTACATCACCCAAGAATTACTGCTCCGATATTCAGTTGTTAAAGAGAAGGGACATATGGTAGATTATATTACAGTTCCAAGGTATAAGATCTAATGCCCAACTACAGGGATGAGTTTGAGAAAAAATTATGGATAACTAGGCACAAAAAATGTTGTTTATAGATATTTGTGCAGATAGGTGTTAGACACTATGATAGGAGTCTATGGAATTGTTTCCAATCATTCCAGTGAAGTACAAGCAAGGGCATCTGCTGAAGATGAGTGTCAAAGGAAATACTAAGTGACTGACTAGAAAGAAAAAGAGGTGAAATAGTGAGTATTGATAGTGAGACAGCAAGTGAATTAGCAGAACATAGCCTGAGAGCCAGGAAGCATTAAGAAGCCACACACATATTAACTGAGATTCAGTCCCTGTGGTTAAGTGTTTTCCCTTCAGCCATGTGACGCTGCACAAGAGAAAACACAAAATAGAAGGAGTTAAGGATTTAATCATGGTTTTTGTGTAGCCAAGTGTGTAAAACAAATGAGGCAAGATAGACTGGATGAAGGATTAAACAAAAGACAGATTGTAAAAAGTTACTATGGAATTACACTGGATAAAGAACAGAGGGGCACATCATAGGGTGAGAGACAGGTATTTGGAAGACAGTCCAGCCATAGGTCATATATACCTATCTACATTTGTCTTTTTCTCTATCTCCATTTTTATTTCTATATCAAGATTATCTATATATACCCCATAGGAGTGGACAATGTGAGAAGGAAAAAAATATGGGAACCTATGGCAGGTCACTTACATACTCTATGTTTCCCACAGTGGTTGAGCCAATTAATTAGTTGTGAGAAGCAAGGCAGAGCAGGGGCAGGAAATAAGTATATTCCGTATAGATTTAAGGCATTCAAAGCAAACAAACACAAAACAAAACAGAAAAACCGAGATGTTCCCTATCCTAGATATCTTTTGAAAATTAGGGTGAAAAATTAGGGTGAAAAAATGCATGTAGGCAGACAAATCTTATAAACTTCACTAAATTTTCTCTTACCAGTGATGGAAGAGGAATAGGAAAATGAATTTCAGGACACCTGAGAGAAGCTTTATAATTGCCATGAAGGTGCTAGAATTAAAGGAGCCTTAAGGAAAGGAATTGGGGATTGACACAGGAGAGCAGGGTCTGATGAGAGAAAAGCTAAGCAAGAACAGACATCTTTGTATGGACAAAGCTCTACCAGATTTCACTGCTTTGGTCTTTTTAAATTCTGTTGAGACTCATTTTGTGGCATAATATGCAGTCTACTCTGTAGAATACTCCATGTGCACCTGAAAAAAATATGTATGATCCTATTTTAGGATGGAATATCCTGAATATATCTGTCAAACCCATCTAGTCCAACGTGTCATTCAAAGCCACTGTTTCCTTGTTGATTTTCTGTTTGGATGATCTGTCCATTGATGTAAGTGGGATGTTAATGTCCCCTGCTATTATTGTATTATTATTATTATGTCTCTTTATGTTTGTTATTAACTGCTGTAAGTATTTAGGTTCTTCCATTTGGGGTGCATAAGCATTTATAATTGCTATATCTTACTGTTGCATTGTCTTTTTAATGATTATATGATGTCCTTCCTTGTCTCTTGTAACAGGCTTTGTTTTAAAGTCTATTTTGTCTAATGTAAATAAGTACTGCTACCTGGCTTTCTTTTCACATTCATTTGCATCATAAATGCTTTTCCATCCCTTCACTTTCAATCTGCATGTGTCTTTATGTCTGAAATGAGTCTACTTTTTAAGCAACATATCGTTTTTGTCCATTCTGTCACTCTGTGTCTTTTGAGTGGAGTGTTTAGTCCATTCACATTCAAACTAATTATAGATAGGTAAGTTTATTTCCATTTTGTTATTTGTTTTATGGTTGTTTTTGTAGCTTTTCTCCATTCCTTTCTCCTCTTGCTCTCTTCTGTCATGATTAATTGGCTTTCTTTAGTGATATACTTGGAATATTTTCTTTTTTTTTGCAGATCTATTATTAATAACTTTGGTTTGTTACCATTAAGTTTGTACATAACGTCTTCTGTATATAGTATATACTAGTCTATATTAGTCAAGTTGATGGTCATTTAAGTGTAAACCCATTCTTTACTCCTCTTCTCCCCCATATTTTACGTATATGGAGTCAGACTTTACATCCTTTTATTTTTTAGACCCTTGACTGATTTTTACAGATATACTTGTTGTTACTGTGTTTGCGGTTCCTACTTACCTTACCTTTTGACATTTCTTATAAGGTAGCTAACCTTAGTGGCCATGAATTCCTTTAACTTTTGCTTGTCTGGGAAACTCTTAACTCCTCTTCTCAATGATAGTCTTACTGGATAGATAATATTTAACAGCAAAGTTTTTCTTTTCAGCACTTAGAACTGTGTCACTACTTTCTGGCTTGCAAACTATTGAAAAATAAGCTGGTAACTTTTTGGGATTTCCCTTATATGTAACTGCTTTATTTTTTCTTACTGCTTTTAAAATTCTCTCTTTATCACTATGTTTTTCTATCTTAATTGCTATGTGTCTTGGTACGAAACTACTTGTATTGATTTTGTTGGGTGATCTATGTACAGCGTGGATCTGTTGTCTTTACCACAATCAAGAAGGTTTCAGCTATTATTTCTTCAAATGAATTTTCTTTCCCTTTCTGTTCTTCTTCTAGGATGCCTCTGACAACGCTGTTGTGCTTGATGGTGTCACTGAGTTCTCTAAGTCTATTTTCAATTTGTATTTTTTTCCCTCTCACTTGATCAGCTTGATTATTTTCTATTAATCTGTCCTCCAAGTCGCTGGTTCATTCTTCTGCTTCATCTAGTCTACTATTCACTTGATTCGTTGAATTCTTTTTCATGTATTGTGTTCTTCATCTCTGACTCAACTCAAGCCCAGTGTTTGCTGGAGATGCAGCAGCATTTCCCTGTGTTGTTCCCTGAGAAGCTTTTGTTGGTAGATGGGGCCTGCAGTCAGACCAGTTGTCTGCCTCCGGTTCAGTGCTGGGGCCTTTGTGTGACTGGTATGTGTGGTTATCTTTCCCTCTTTATGAGCAAGAGTCACTTTGGAGTGGTGCAGGGCACTGTAGGAGCTGCTTGCATCCTGCCAGGTCTAGAACAACACCCTGTATGCACTCTGGCCAAGAGCAGTTTGGAGAGTGCTGATGTGGTGAAGCACACCACAGAGGAGTAGTGCAGGGGTTCTAGCAAGCTTTGAGTGCTGAGGTCCTTTGTGGAAAGGTCCTACAGTACCTGGGCTTAAGCAGGCTGTCCAGAGGGGTGGATTGGCAAGAGCACAGTGTGGGGGAAAGGGGCAGCACTACATGTAAGTTAGGTAGCAAGTCCTATAGGTGACTGTGTGTTCCTGCTAAAGAAATAGCATCTGCCAGCTTATGCTAGAGAAATGGTTATATAAAGAAATGGCACATGCCAGTTCCTTTGTTCTTGGAGGAGTTCCCCAGTGATTTCTGTCCAAATAACTCTCCCTCCCATATGCCCTAGGCACCTTGCAAACTGCTGCTTCCAGGCTGTATCTCCATGGGCTGTTTGTTATGGTGTCTCTTTAAGGGCAAGGACTCAGTTTCCTTTTGCCCACCGACTCTCCCAGAGCTGACTTCTCCAGATTCCAGGTTTTCAGTGTTGCTGGCTGTGAGAACAAAATAAATCAGCCCTTCTGGTTTTCAGTGCCAAATGTTATGGGGATTCATGTTCTGTGCAGGCTCTCTGGTATAGAGGGTTTCTTTTTCACCTCTCTCCATGTTTAAGGAATCCTTTCTTCACACAGATAATCTTATCACTCAGTTTAGTTTCTGACCACATCTCTTTCCTTTTCACTGTCTTCAGTATGGTCTCTTTTCTCTGTTTAGTTATGGAGTTTATTCTGCCAGTCTTCAAGTCATTTTCTGGATTATTTACACTGATGTGAATGTAGTCTAGTGATGTCCATGGGACGAAGAGCCTACTGTCTTTCTACTCAACCATCTTCTCCAGAAGTCTTCTGGTCACTACAGTGACAATGGTAAATCAACTTCCTCTCCTTCTGGTTTTAAACAGATGTATCCCCTACTAGAAAACAAATAGACCTGGACCTCAATCCCCAATTATGAGTTGTTGGTCAAATATATTGGATTTACTTGACTTATTGTTTTTTATTACAGGTGAAAATTATTGGGAAAAAGCATTGAAATAAAGTGTTCCTTCTGTATAAGGGAAATGTGATTTCAGTGACAATACTTTCAGAGCATTTGAATTTAATGAAAGCATATTCATTAATTTTGATTGGTATTACTTAAATTGTCTAACATCATTTTCCTGTATCAGAATCAAGTGGGTAATTTCAAACTAAAAATGGCATACAACACTGATCTGAGGTTAGAAACATTGCTCAATTAATTTCTTCCTGTGCTTTCAAAAGTCAGTGAACTCTACCATCTTAATACTATTCTTTCTAAATCAGAGAAGAAGAATGGATTTTTTCCCAATGTGTGAAACAAATGAAGGAATAAAGACTTAGTCATAGATTTTTTTCCGTAGTGATACAAATTTAAGAATTAATGGACAACACTGCCAAAAGATTTCATTGCCTACAGCAGTTTCACCCACATTGCTCTATAGTAATAATGCAATTGCATTTTGTCATCATCTTATATTATTTAGAAGATATATTTGAGAGACGAAACAAATGAAGGAATAAAGACTTAGTCATAGATTTTTTTCTGTAGTGATACAAATTTAAGAGTTAATGGACAACACTGCCAAAAGATTTCATTGCCTACAGCAGTTTCACCCACATTGCTCTATAGTAATAATGCAATTGCATTTTGTCATCATCTTATATTATTTAGAAGATATATTTGAGAGACATATCTTTGAATACCCATTATCTAAGAATATGTGCCAGTAACTTGCCTTTTAATGCATTCTTAACATTCCTTCTTCAAGCTTTGCTTAGTACTGTAGAACAATATTGTCTATTGCCTTTACCTCTGGCCAGAGATTGGAATCAGAGCAGAATATAGCTCAAGTGTAGTAAAGATGTAAGATTATTTCTATAGTCTCTATTCTCAGTGGCTTCACTGGCATGAGCTCCTTCTCTTCATTATTTTGTCTCTTAAAAAATACACCTTCCCTTTGTGTCGCTCTTGGTAAGGTGTAGCCCTTGCTAAAGAGCACCAGCTTCAGAGCTCTGATAACATCATTTCTTTCTTTCTTTCTTTCTTTCTTTCTTTCTTTCTTTCTTTCTTTCTTTCTTTTTTTTTTTTGATGTTGGTTGGCAGTCTATCAAAGACTTTATTTTTTTTGAAATGTTTTGTTTAGTTCTAGGAGAGAGAGAGAGAGAGAGAGACAGCGTGAGCAGGGGAGGGTCAGAGAGAGAAGGAGTGACAGACTCTGAAACAGGCTCCAGGCTCTGAGCTGGCAGTTAGCACAGAGCCCGACGCGGGGCTCGAACCCACCAACCGTGAGATCATGACCCAAGCGAAAGTCGGACGCTTAACCGACTAAGCCATCCAGGCGCCCCAATAACATCATTTTTTGGTGTGTCCGTCCAGTTTTAGGAATGGTAGTGTTTCCTGCTGTTTCTAATCTCTGATTACTTTCTCATAAATTGTCTTCCTTTCGTCTCCAATCACCCATGTAACCAATTCCTTGTGTTAAATTTTCTCTGATTGAAACATTTAGATGGTTTTAATTTTACCTGCATACAGATCGTTGTTTCTTTTTCAGGCATAAAATAATAAAGACTAGAGGAACTCTGAGGTGATTCTTTTTATGAGAGTGAATCTCTGATAAAACAGTACTTCCAGCACAACCCTCTAAGAAAAAAGTCCTGTGTGCTTAGGAAATTAAAATGTTTATGTTTTGCATTACATATTAGGAAACCTACAAAGGAAATCTCATTACTCTGCCTCTGGATGACACTTCAGTATTTTTTTAAAGTGTTTAAAGCCAATTAATGCTATTAACTAGTATATTTCTGGTGCCTTCTATATACTTCATAAGCATCGTTTTATGTACCCAGAATTTAAAGATATTTTATACACAATCTCTGTCCTCAAAGATGTGGTGAGATAGAAATATAAATAAATAGAAAATGAGAAAAACAAAATAATAGCTAGAACAGTAATATGTATATGACAATATAGGAACGTGTAAGATAAGAATGAAACCTAGGCAGAACAGGCTCATGGAAGACCTCATAATTAAATACCTTTATTAGTGAAATCCCTACAACACACTTCTTTTTTTTATTTTTTTAAAGTTTATTTATTTGTTTTGAGAGAGAGAGAGGATGAGAGAGAGAGAGAATGAGCAGGGGAGGGGCAGGCAGAGAGAGGAAGAGAAAGGGAATCCCAAGCAGGCTCTGCACTGTCAGTGTGGAGCCAAATGCAGGACTGAAACTCACAAATTGTGAGATTATGATCTGAGCTGAAATCAAGAGTCAGGTGTTTAACAGACTCAGCCACCAAGGCACCCCCTATCCGCTTTTCTATATATATATAGAATATATATATAGACAGAAATATATATATATGTCTATGGAGCCCTAAAAGATTCATATACCTATTTCCCATAATAATAACCAGAGACCCAGCCCAGACCCTCATTGGCACACTGTCTTATACATCCAATAATATGATGCAAATCTCTACATTTTTCTCTTCTAAAATTCCTTTCTCAACACATTTGTCCATATATTCAATATTTTAATATGTTCCTCTCATCTTTACCTCTTAGTGTAACTTATTAGCTTTCTTTTAATGACAGATTTCCCTGAAGCTGTTTCATGTAAAGGCTTTTTTTTCCCCCCTCCATCCTTGCACTATTGTACCTTGGGGCCTGGGTTTGGGAAGATCATCTTCTTATGCATCACTAGTGTTTTTAAATAATTTCTTCTCTTGTCTATATAATAATTTTCTTTTTTTCCTTATCTTCATGGCATTTTTCTATTCTTTCTCCATACCAATTCATTAAAGTTCTCTTCAATAGTGTACTCTATTTTTAACTTTCTAAACTAAACAATCAATTATCTTTTCACTGTTTTTTTAAAATTCAGATATATTTAGGAAAATTGACATCTCTCTCTCTCTCTCTCTCCCTCTCTCTCTCTCTCTCTCTCTCTCTCTCTGTCTTCTATTACTCTATATCTCAGGGTTTTTTTTTCCTATTTCATTGACAGATCCTGATCTTTCTCTTTCATTAGCTCCTCTTTCTTTCCTGACCTATAACTTAGGATGCGCCTTGGATTTTCTCTAATTATTTTATCTATATGCAATCCAATGAGCATTCATTCAGTCTCCTGATTTTTAAAACAAGTTTAATCAATAATCCTATTCTGACTCCTCTACAGTGGCTGTCCTACAAAATTCCATATATGCAATTCAAATGCCCACTTGATTTCTTATCTTAGAAGTTTGGCAGTTATCTCAAACTTAACATGGACATCAAAGGCTTATTGATTACTTTCCAAAATCTATACCTTCCTAGTCTAAGAATGCTCTCTTTGGAAATCTCCTTGATAAATCATACAATTTTTCAAGCCATACATTCATGTGTAGTCTTAGATATCTAATAATTTTTAGTATTCTTATATCAATCTATTAGAAGTTTATTTTATCTCTAACTCCAAACATATCTGTAATTCATTCAGTCAGATCTATTACCTTAACTACCACTGATCATTTCTCATTTCTCACATAGCCTATATGCTTCATGCTTCTAGTTTTGATCCTCTACAACTTATTCTTCAAAATAAAGCTAGAGTGGTCATTTGTTTTTATTTTTACTTTTTAATTTTTTCACTGTTTTATTTATTTCAGAGAGAGAGACAGAGTATGTGTGGGGGAAGAGCAGAGAGAGAGGGAGACACAGAATTCAAAGCAGGCTCTGGGCTCCAATCTGTCAGCACAAGAGCCCGATGTGGGGCTTGAACCCACAAACTAGATCATGACTTGAGTTGAGGTCGGACATTTAATTAACAGAGCCACACAGATGCCCCAGTAATTTTATTTTTTTATTTTATTTATTTATTCTTTGAAGTACAATTAATCTACAGTGTAATATTAGTTTCATATGTACAATATAATGATTCAGCAATTCTGTACATTACTCAGTGCTCATCAAGTGCACTCTTGATCTCCTTTATTTCCAAGGTGATGATCCTTATCACTCAACCCTGCCTTAGTTCTTGGTTTTCTTTCAAATCTCACTTTTTGTCTTTATTTTTGAGGGAGAGAGAGAGCAAGAGAGAGAGAAAGCAGGGGAGAGGCAGAGAGAGAGGGAGACACAGAATCCAAAGCAGGCCCTAGGCTTTGAGCTGTCAGCATAGAGCCTGAGGCAAGTCTCGAACCCATGAACCATGAGATAATGACCTGAACTTTAGTCAGATGTTTAACCAACTCAGTCACCCAGGTGTCCCTGGAGTTGTCTTTTAAAAACAATTACAATAATGATACTTACTAATTTTTTTTTTAAATTTATTTCTAGAAGAGAGAGAGAGAGAGACAGCGTGAGCAGGGGAGGGTCAGAGAGAGAGGGAGTCACAGACTGAAACAGGCTCCAGGCTCCGAGCTGGCAGTCAGCGCAGAGCCCGACGCGGGGCTCGAACCCACGAACCGCGAGATCGTGACCTAAGCGAAAGTCGGACGCTTAACCGACTAAGCCACCCAGGTGCCCCGATGATACTTACTAATTAACCTACACATACACAGTGACGTGACTTGACTTAGCTACAATTTCTTTATCTGGATTACTTTCCCTCATATTGTAGGCCAGGGATACACATTACATTTTCAGGGAATCTTAAGATAACTATCTTAAACTCCATAAACTAGGTTAGATCTTATAGGTGAGTATCTCAGCATTTTGCATTTTCATCATAACTCATCACAGTTATCATTATGAACACATATGTCTTAGTCAGCTCAGGCTGTCATGAAAAAATATGCACTGTGTCTTAAAAGAACTTCCTCACAGTTCTGGAGGTTGAGAAGCCTAATATTAAGGTGAGGCCAATTTGATTCCAGTGAAGTCTCTCTCTCTGATTTGCAGAATGCTTTCTTCTCACTGTGTGCTTACCTGACTTTTCTTTGTGTGAGCATGTAAGACAGAGAGACAGACAGACAGAGAAAGACAGAGAGTTTGAGAGAGAGAGAAAGCTCTCTGTTTCTTCTTGTGAGGGAACTAATCCCATGAAAGTGCCCAACTATCATGATTGAATATAACTCTAGTTACTTCCCAAGGATCTCATGTCCCAAATATCATTACGTGGGAAATTAGGGCTTCACCATGTGAACTTTTGAGGGGGATACAAATCTTTGGTCTATAAAAGATATTATACATTATATAAATATTAAATGCATAAATATACATATATATTATTTATTTTTTATCTTTCCCTTTACTATAAGTTACATGATAGCAAACCTTTCTATCCCATATGCATGTATATGTGGTGTTGAATAAATGTCTGTTGAGCAAATGAAAAACTTAATGGGCAATTAAAATACAGTTTGGGCCTAGAAATATAAATTGATGGGGTGCCTGTGTGGCTCAGTCAGTCAAGCATCTGACTTTGTCTCAGGTCATGAACTCACAGTTTGAGTTTGAGCCCTGCATCAGGCTCTGTGCTGACAACTCAGAACCTGGAGCCTGCTTCAGATCCTGTGTGTGTGTCTCTCTCTTCCCCTCCACCGCTCCTGCTCTGTATCTCTCTCTCAAAAATAAATAAAACACTTAAAAAATTAAAACAAAAAAACAAATTGAAGCTACAGATGAAGGTTGATGTTATTGATGTTGTCAAAACAATAGTTTAAGAGAAGAAGAAAATGTTGTGAACTGTTTTGCAGTGTTTCAAGATTAAGACCATCAGGTTGAGGACTTAATGATATCATCCACTTGGTTTTAGTTACAAAGAGTCACAAACTATCTTATTGCTGTTTATACTTTTACTTTTCTTCTTTGTAAGCCTTTTGTCCTCCTGAATTAATATTTAAGAACTAATAATTACTTACTGAATAGGAAGAAAAGCCAAAACTTTTTGGTGTTTTAATGCCACCTTAATTTATTTCAAACAGTCTCTTATAAATTAAAAGATGATGCTTACCATGAATCTTAAGGCAAGGTGCACAGAGCAAGATAAAATGGAAACCACAACAAAGCGAATGTCAGTCAACCTCTAAGTTAAGGCTTAGAGTCCAGGCATTCTGATAGGTTTTCCAAGAGAAAACATAAATATGCGCTGTTTTCAACTCACGTTGGGAGTGCAACTTTTGAATCTATCTCCTGATGCTGTCTATTAGTTGTTTTGGAAACTGAGACCCAGGATAAAAATATGTCCTAAATATCTTTTCCCGCCTAAGAGTTACTCATCTTTAATGCTAACTGCTGTTAAGTGTGAACGGCTTCAGCAGTGACAAACACACATATATGACACATGAAATAATATCATTTTTCTTTTTTTAAAAATTTTTAATGTTTTATTTATTTCTAGGAGAGAGAGAGACAGCGTGAGCGGGGGAGGGTCAGAGAGAGAGGGAGTCACAGACTGAAACAGGCTCCAAGCTCTGAGCTGGCAGTCAGCACAGAGCCCGACGCGGGGCTCGAACTCACCAACTGCGAGATCATGACCTAAGCGAGAGTCAGACGCTTAACCGACTAAGCCACCCAGGCGCCCCTAAATAATATCATTTTTAAAAAGTATGTATTTTATGCTAGCTAACTATATTTCATAGACATAGACATATGGCAGTAGGATATTAAACAGTTAGTGGAAATGACATTCACAAAACTTACTGGTAAAAATACTGATTCCATCTAATAACAAAGAGATTTACTGCTTTTGCCAAAGTCCTGGGGGTGGGGAAAATATTGGTTAGTATGATTTTTTTAAATAAAAATGTAACTTTATTCTGGTCTCAGAATATTTCTATAAAATTTATTCAGTGGAGGGGGGTTACCTTCTCCATTAAAACATGGCATGGCAGGCCCTCTGTCTTTTCAGCTTATTCTTACACAGTATCCATTCTTGAAGTCATTCTAAAAACTAATACAATCATGATTCAGGTAACAAATTCCCAGTACAAGACAGAAGTCATAACTAAATATAACAAAACATTTCTCCTCCTCTCCCCAACCCAGCCCAGGTCTGTGTGTGAAAGGAAGCTGAAGCATTTCCCACTTCTCATCTTCAGTACTATCTACTCCTTTTTTTTTTTTTAAGTTTATTTATTTATGAGAGAGAGAGACAGCATGAGTGAGGGAGGGGCAGAGAGAGAGGAAGACACAGAATCTGAAGTAGGCTCCAGACTCTGAGCTGTCAGCACAGAGCCCAATGTAGGGCTCAAACCCACAGACCATGAGATCATGACCTCAGCCAAAGTCAGATGCCCAAACGATCCAGGTGCCCCTCCTTTTTTTTTAAATTTTATTTTTAAAGCTGTTTTAGGCTCACGGGAAAAGTTGAAAAGAAGACAGATATCTCTCATATACCATGACCATACACAGGCATAGCTTTCCCCATTATCAACATCCCTCTCCATAGGGGCACAATTGTTTCAATTAGTGAATCTTCACTGACACATTATAATCTCCCAAATGCCATAATTTGCATTACAATTCTGCTTGGTGTTATATATTATATGGACTTGGATGAATGTGTTATGATGTATCCATCATTATAGTATCACACGAAGTATTTTCACTGCCCTAAACTCTTCTGTGCTCCACTTCTGCCCTTCATCTCTCCATTCCTGGGAACCACTGACTTTTTTTACTATCTTCATAGTTTGCCTTTTCCCAAATGTCATATTTTTGGAATCATATAGTATTTAACCTTTTCAGGTTCTCTTATTTTACTTAGTAATATGTTTAATTTTCCTCCATCACTTTTCATGGCTTAATATCTCATTTCTTTTTACCAAAGACTGATATTCCATTATCTAGATGTATCACAATTTATTTGTCTATTTACTTACTGAAGGATAGTTTGGTTGTTTTCATGTTTTGGCAATTGTGAATATAAGGGTGATATTTTTCCATCTGTATCAGCCCAAAGATATTGCTAATAATCTCACAGTAATGTATTATACTTATGAACATAAAATAGACTGCAATTCTATCTCTGAATGAAATGAATTTCACAGCAAAAAAGGTTTCTGAATCAATAATGTTTTCACCAGTTAACACTGATTGATGTACTGTCATTGATAAACAATTATTCATTACAAATAAATGTTTATTAATAAGTTCTTATGTGTATGGAAATGGAGAAACAAGATTTATAAGAATCAATTTCCCTCCATTGAGTTCGCAGTGAAGATGAGCCTTTCTTACCATGGAAACCATTAGTTACCTACATCAGTATTATTTGATGCAAGTTAAAAATATGGTTCTTTATCTTGATTCTATGAACTTCTGATTTAGTAAATCTGTGAATCCCTAAAATATGTATTTTTTTTTCTAAAATGTGTATTTGTAGTAAGCATCTCGGATGACTCAGATATTTCAGAACAACTATTGTTATAAGACATGACACACCAGAGAAGTACCAAGAAAAAAATATTGCAATTGGGAGTGATATCAGCAAGATGGCTGAATAAGATACCCCTTGCTTATATCTCCCTCTCAACAATAATAATTTAGCATTCATTCATGGACAGAAATGCCTTTGTGGAAGGTTTGGGATCCATGTGGAGATTGTGAAATCTGGTACAGTCTGATGGATAATAGTCCTTTTGAAAAAGAAGTCCAAAGCAGCTGACTTGTGGCTAGAAACATCTCTGTACTCTTGGGGACCAAGGTTCAGTCCATTTTGGCTTGAGTTCAGTCACCAGCTACATACACCAAAGAACCTGAAAGGAATCACACCCACTTATGAGTTGGATGATAGACCTACAGACCTCAGTCTTGGCTGCAGACCCTGAAATAACCTGTAAATTAACTACAGCCACTTTTGCCATGGTATGACCATGGGAGACAATTTTCATGGGTGATTTCTCCCACAAGAAAAATTGAGAGTATGTGAGTGAACATCAGGCATGCTCAGCTCTGATAGACACTGCTAACAAGATGCATCTATCTTGTCTAATCCAGAATCTCGAAGGGAACAGGGAATGTTTGGGAGATATCTGAAGAGAGAAACAGACAGTAATACAATAATATCAGGGACATCAAATTTCCACTTTCAGGAGTGGATAAAACACCCAGACAAAAAATCAAATAGACCCATTGGCTTTAAACTATTCTTTAGGCCAAATGAACCTAACAGATATATACACAACACCATCCCCCACAGCACATTCTCAAGTGCACATGGAACCTTTTCCAAAATAGATCACATATTAGCTCACAAAAAAAGTCTTGGAAAATTTGAGGAGATTAAAATCATACCAAGTATTTTTTGATCACAATAGTAAGGAACTAGAATTGATAACAAGAGGAAAAGTAGAAAAATTCACAAAAATGTGGAAATTAAACAATACCTTGCTGAATAAACAAAGGGTCAAAAGCAAATCAAAGGGGACACATGGATTGTTCAGTCAAATCAAGAGGAGTAAGCGACCCTTGATCTTGGGGTCGTGAGTTTGAACCCTATGTTGGGGATAGAGATTACTTAAATAAATAAAACTTGGAATGTCAGGGTGGCACAGTCAATTAAGCATCCAATTCTTAATTTCATCTCAGGTCATGATCTCACAGTTCATGAGTTCTAGCCCCACATTGGATTCTATCCTGAAAGTATGGAGCTTGCATAGGATTCTCTCCCTCTCCTGCTCTCTCTCAAAATAAATACATAAACCTAAAAAAATTAAAAACTCTAAAACTTAAATAAGAACAAATCAAAAAGCAAACGAAAATGTAATGAAGCAAATAAACAAAAATCATAACATACCAAAACTTATGGGCTGCAGCATAAGTAGTTTCAGGAGGAAAGTTTAAAGTAATAAACACATACATAAAAGAAAGAAAGGTCTCAAATGAACAAACAAATTTTACACTTCCAGGAACTAGAAAAATAAGAACAAACTTAGCCCTATGTTAGCAGAAGGAAGAAAATAACAAAGATCAGAGCAGAAATATAGACCAGAAAAATGATGGAAAAAATCAAAGAAAAGTTGGTTTTTTGAAAAGATAAACAAAATTTAGCTAAATCAAACAAGAAATTTAAAAAGAGAAAACGAAAAAAATGAAGTCATACCTGAAAGAGAAGACATTATGACTAATACCACAGAAATACAATGAACCACAGAAGACTACTATGAACACTTAATAAGACAAAATTGGATAACTGAGAGGAAATAGATAAATTCCTGAAAACAAACTACCAACACAAATCATGAAAAATAGAAAATGTGAATAGAACAAAATTGATAGAGGAGTTTTAACAAGCAATTAAACCTCCCACTAAGAAAAGCTCAGGACTGCATGGTCTTAATGGTGACCCTTAGTAAACATTTAAAGAAATATAGACAGGGGCGCCTGGGTGGCTTAGTCGGTTAAGCGTCCGACTTTCGCTTGGGTCATGATCTCACGGTTCGTGGGTTCGAGCCCCGCGTCGGGCTCTGTGCTGACTGCCAGCTCAGAGCCTGGAGCCTGTTTCAGTCTATGACTCCCTCTCTCTCTGACCCTCCCCTGCTCGCGCTGTCTCTCTCTCTCCTAGAAATAAATAAAACATTAAAAAATAAAAATAAAAAAAAATAAAGAAATACAGACAGTTTTTCTTAAACTCTTCAAAAACTGAAGGGAGAGAATACTACCAGTTGGTAGCATTTCCTAAGGCAGCATAACCCCAATAGCAAAGCCAGTGAAAATGAAACAAGAAAACTGCAGACCGACTTGATGAATACAGATGCAAAATTTTCAACAAAATACTGGCAAACAGAATGTAGAAGCATGTTAAATGGACCATACACCATGATCAAGTGGATTTTATCCTGGAGATGCAGGGATGGTTCAGGGTATGCAAATCAGTGAATGTGACAGACCACGTAAACAGAAAGAAAGAAGAAAATTATATGATTCTCCCAATAGATGCAAAAATGTTTTGATAAAATTTGGCATTATTCATGATAAAAACTCTCTGTAAGTGTGGTATAGAAAGAACATATCTCGACATAATAAAAACATATGTGACAAACCCATAACTAACTCATATTTAACAGTGAGATGTTGAAAGTTTTTCCTCGAAGATCAGGTGCAAGACAGAGATGCCAACTTTCACCACTCCTATTCAACAAAGTACTGAATATCCTAACTGAAACAACCAGGCAAGAAAATAAAATGTATCCAAACTGAAAGAAAAAGAAGTAAAATGGTCTCTATAGATGATATGATCTTATATACAGAACACCTAAAAGTTCCACCATAAAACTGTTAGAACTAATCAACAAATTCAGTAAAACTGCAGGATACAAACATCAACATAAAAGAAACCAGTTGTGCCAGAGGTTATAAACTTCCTACTATAAGATTAATACATTCTGGGGATGTAATGTGTAGCATAGTGGTTGACTACAGTTAACAATACTGTATTGTAGACTTGAAAGTTGCTAAGGGAGTAAATCTTAAGGGTTCTTGCTGTAACAATAATAAGAAAATTGCAATCATATGAGTGGAAAGATATGTTATTGTGGTAGTCATTTCACAATGTATACCTTTATGGAATCATCACACTGTAAATCTAAATTTAAGCAATTTATTTTTGTTATATATGTATTGATATAATGTTATAATATCAATTATACTTTGATAAACCTGTAAAAAAAAATCTCACACAAGAAATGAATATTGTATTGCTCTGTCCAAATATCCTTGCCAAGTTTGCAAATATCCTTGTTGGGACTGATACATCTATCCCTTAGCCAAAGGGACTACCAGCTACTGATAGATTATAATTTATCTACTCAGAATTGTCCTTACCCTCAGGAAGCTGCCTCATGCATGGTATTTCCTCTCCCAAAGCCAACATGTAGTCAATATCTAAATAGGTAATGTATAGAATCAGCCTCATAAACTTTGAAGAAATATTACAACACCAAACTTGCTGTTGAGATTGGCTGAGACCTCAGTTACAACTGCATTGATTGGTAGCTTCTTCCAAATGTTTTCTTTCTGAGTTTCTTACAGGCATATCTCCTGTGTCCTTCTTCAGCAAACCATCATGTGACAGTCTTCAGGATCTGCTTCTAGAAAACCCAATCAAACAGACACAGCATCAACTACAATCCTCACTTGTCCCCATATTCTCTTCTAGTTGAAAGGATAGAATAGAAGCCTATGAAAGGTTTAAGTACATTAAAGCAGCTTATCAACATGTTGAAAAATTTAGACCCAAGGCAATAAGCTTCAGATCTTAAAGTATTTATTTTTCTGTCTCCATATTTGTGATCCCAGTGTCTATCCTTTATTTCTTAATTCCTTCAATCCTTTATTCTTTCCTTCCATTTTTATTCCGTACTTCTTTCCTCTCTTATCTTTTCCCCCCTTACTTAATTTGTTATTTCCTGTCCACTTTTCTCCTTTTTTATGTGAAAAAAAAATATTGGATATGTATCTCTCTTCCAGGTATGGAAGAAAGAACAGTGATTCAAAGAGGAAAAAATAAAACCTATCATAAATGAGTTTCCATTCTATTATAGAGAAACAGAAAATCATCAAGCAAACAAGTAATATAGATAATATTTAATTATAATAGTTCTCTGAAAGAAAATAAAGCAAATAAAAAGGCTAAATATTATTAGGTTAGGTCATCACTATTTAGAATCACCGAGGAAGTACTGATAAAAGATATTTGAGCAGGTTGGGGAGTAGAGAATCCTGCAATCAACAGCTTCGTTTTAGAAACTTCTTTGTCTTCAAATGTCTGATATATCTATCCCTTTACTGCCAGAAATGAGAGTGTTGCTGGGGAACACCAATAGTGGGTGGTTTCACCCCAACAAGAACCTAGTGGACAATGTGCCTGATCTCCCACAGAAGAGAGGATTCAACCATAATAAGCAACTGTTATCAGTGGGATGAGAGTGCAATGAACAAACTATACATGGAGTTTCCATATAATTTGTTAAAATACTATGTTGATCTGCAATTAAGTCAATATAAGTTTCAGTTAAACATGAGTGATGGAGAAAACAAAAAAATAGAAAAAGTAGTAAAAGTAAAAAAAAAGTAAAAAAAAAAAAGTAAAAATTCTTCATCAGTGATGAAGAAAACAAAAAAATAGAAAAAGAAGTAAAAAAAAGTAAAAAAAAAGTAAAAATTTATAGTCTTTTATAGTTTATTTATTTTTGAGACAGAGCATGAGCTGGGGAAGGTCAGAGAGAGAGGGAGGCACAGAATCTGAAACAGGCTCCAGGCTCTGAGCTGCCAGCACAGAACTCGATGTGGGGCTCCAACCCACAAACCACAAGATCATGACGTGAGACAAAGTCGGATGTTTAACTGACTTAGCCACTCAGGCGCCCTAGAGATCTATCAATTTAATAATCCAATAGGCAAACTATCATGAAAAAGAGATGCTAATTACCATTTAAGAAAAAAAAAAGTGATTTAACTACAGAGTCTAAAGATATTAAAAGAATTCTAAAGGGATATTAAAGTAATAATTATAGGTGTAGAGATAAGATGTCAGTGGTCAAGACAAATTCATAGAAATTATGATTTTTTTGTGTTTTTTTTTTTTTTTTTTTTTTGAAGCTAGGATAGCAGAGAGAAGAAATCCCCGGCAGTAGATATAGATTGTCATTTTTGTTTCATCCTTATGTTAACAATGATAATTGGCATTTCTGAACTCAAAGTTTAGTTAGGAAAACTAGGATAGCCTGCGTGGCTCAGTTAGTTAAGCATCCAACTTCATCTTAGGTCATGTTCTCATGGTTCGTGCGTTTGAGCCCTGCATTGGGCTCTGTGCTGACAGCTAGCCTGGAGCCTGGAACCTGGAGCCTGTTTCGGATTCTGTGTCTCCCTCTCTCTCTCTGACCCTCCCCTGCTCACACTGCCTCTCTCTTTCAGAAATAAATTTTAAAAAACATTTAAAAAAGTATTTTTAAAGTTTAGTTAGGAAGACTAATATATGTATATACATACATGCACAGCTAGTATTGATATTGAAGCTGGACACAAAATTATCCCAAATCATCAAAATAATACCTTACAAAGATAGTGATAAATATTTTAATGGTATTCTTATGTGAAATTCACATAATGCATTTTATTTATGCTTTTTACTTCATATTTCACAGTATGTGGCAGTTCAGATATGGTTGTTGCCAACTGACATCTCAGAATCTTTCAAATCACTTACGTTTTAGAAGAATCAATTTGAACTCAGGGGTAGGAGAATCCAGGTTCAGTGTAGTGACTGGAATAGATAAGAGGAGGAGACTAAAAAGTGGGATATTACAGTGATTCAACATTTATATAGCAAAATTATAGCTATAAAGGATGGGCTCATTTAAAATATATTTAAGATGTAAATTATAAGATATTCTGTGTTGGATTAAATATAAGAGTGTGAGTTAGAAGAAAGTAGAAAGGATGACTCTATGTGTTGTTTATGTTACTAGATGGATGGTGGTATCACGCTCTGAAGAATATTGTGTAAAAGTGATGTATACATTATAAAGACAAAAAAAAAAAAGAGGAAGTACCAGGAAAGTAACTTTATTTTACCTTAATGGATAATTTTTTCTAATCCCAAACAAAATAGGACTTTGTTAAAATGTCCGTGGACACTGATTTTTGTCATTAATAGCAATTGATACCACTGGAAAAAAATTAAATATTCTTGACAAATGTGGGCTGGAAGAAAATGGCACATAACTATAACCCAAAAAGAAACCTAAGAATGGCTAAGGGGTATAAACTGGTAAATAATTAAAGAGATAATAATAATATTACACTTTTTTTTTCTGAACATGTAATTAAAGACTTTGTTTCCCTGAAAATTAAAAGAAAAAATGGCAAAGTGAAAAAGTTTAACTACATTACATAGAAAATTGATTAAGTTTTAACATATGTTTAATAGAGTGCTTCAAAAGTTGTTTCTAGAAGAAAATTCACCCACATTGCTATAATTCTTATTACAATATTTGTTTTCATAAACATGTAGTCAAAAATTTATTACGTACCAAATATAAGAATAAAAATGATGGTGTTCTTTATTTAGCATACGTATTTTATGCTACGGATTAAATGTATCCTGGGTCTACAAAAGTTAATACCACAGCAGCTTGGCCTGGCCCTGTTGGCTGTCCATTAAGAGACACAAAGAAATATACTCACAAAAAGTGGTATTATAAGTGTCACAATATTAGTTTGGAAGGATCCCCTGGGCAGATATTAGAGATCAGGAGGGTCAAGATCAATTCCATGATATGAAAATTTGTTTTAGAGTCTCCTTTTTCTTCGTGTGGACCACTCCAAGGATGTTCTTGTGGTAGTATTTCCTGTCAGCATGTAGATCCTTGCTTCTAGAACCCTGGACACATCTGAAGCCACTGAAAACTGCACACTCCACTGGAGCAGTTGTTTTGCTTTTTCAGTTCTAAGTGCTGCTTCACTCCAACCTTCTTTCACCCCCTGTGCTCACCTCTTGCCCTCATACATGTAAGGTAAGTAAGCATATTTAGCTAAAGTTCTACTTTGCATCTTTCCAGTTGTCTAGTAGTGCATGATAAGCTCTTAGTAACCCTGAAGAACTTAATGAATGTTTTGACTCATTCCATTGAATCTACTACAACACAGGAATAATAGTTGCTTTATTTTTTAAGTTTATTTATTTATTTTGAGAGAGAGAGAGAGAGAACACACACACAGCAAACAAGAAGGAAGGACAGAGAGAGACAGAGAGAGAGAGAGAGAGAGTCTCAAGCAGGGCCCATGCTATCAGCACAAATCTTGATGCAAGACTCGAACTCACAAACTGTGAGATCATGAACTCAGCCCAAACCAAGAGCTGGTCACATAACAGACTAAGCCACGCAGGTGCCCCAAGTAGTTGCTTTATTTTTTATCTAGTGAGAATGTCTCCTTTTCCTTGCCATTCCAAAATCTTTGTTCGTGTAAGTCATAATAATAGGAATGGCCCACCTTCTACCAACTTGTTGCCATGAGAATGATAGGAAAACTTATTTACGGACACTCACGTTAGGCTCAATAGGCTAGAAATCCCAGCTTGCAGCTGATCCAAAAGAACAATAAGTAAATTAATAGTTACTGAGCCTTAGGTAGTTGGTATAAGAATGACAATAGAGAAAGCACTGATGTTCTTATCACCATGACTGGCTACAAGAGCATGGAGATCATCTATAAAACCAGGTCTAAAGTAAATTCTGATGTGAAGAGATTCTGCCTCTAGAATGTCAAAGATCATTTATATAAATGCAAACAGTGATTCCCCTAATATCTAGGGGAAGAATACAATGACATTACCTTTTCCCCACCCATCTCTTTGTCTTGCCATAACAATTGTTCTGCCTCAGGAGTGCCACTAAATGTAGTTCAGATATGGCATAGCCACGGGGATGTAGGATGGAGTTTGACTTCACATCACTGCAATTTTACCTTTTCTTCTTATTGTCTCTAGATTCTGTTAAAAGGAAAAAAAAAAGATCAACAGGTTTATATTTGTCTCACCTCTAGTTTTAAAAGCATGTAATGCTAGTGATCTAAGTCTAAAATGGAAGATACATTTCTGCTATTGCTGTTATAATGCTAGTTTTTATTCTACAACACAGAAAAGCTCATATGATACTGTGCTATGATAAAACAATAACAAGAAGAAAAGTTTAAAGTCACATCCCTCTCCCCTCTTTTCTTTTACATTATCAGCAATTAATTTTAAAGTATCCAGGCACATTATCCTAAACCAAACCTCCAGAAATCCTAGCATCAATTTTTCATCATCATCTAATTTAGGTACTGTAATAAGAATGATTTCACATGTCATTTATACAGATACACTCACTGTGAATATATAGGTAACTATTTTGACCTAGGTTCCAAAGGTGTTTAAGAAGAGGGATAGAACAAAAACTCATGAGCCTTATATTGTTAATTTACCTCTTAGCTACAATCAAAGCATGTTTTCCCAAATTGCTAATAATGCTCCTAATATAAAAGCAGTGAAAGACTAGGAGTGCTAGTGAAAATAGGAGAATGTGTTTGAGATAAAGCTAAAAATATCCTACAGATACTGATACTATTTGCATAGTACAAAATTCTACCTTTCCCCCAAAACAAACCAGACTAAAGGCTTATTTCATGTAGTTCAAACTTCAGACATTTCTTTACAGAAAGAAACATTGAGGATATGCAATTAGAAAAGCTAGAGAAAAAAATAAATGTGGGACTTTGGTGCTAGAAACGTAAACTCCAAGAGGTCAAAAAAACAGCTATAGCATCATAGAAAAAATATTAAAGCACTCAATCAAAAAGGTTAAGTTATTTTTTTGATATAAATATATTAGAACATTCATTTCTATAATTCTGATTTTATGTGGAAAGCTTTTTTTTTAAAAAAAAATTGGATGAGAAAAATCTGTTTAGATGGTTTCCTACATGGTAGCTAATTTATACTATTAATAAAGATTTAAAGAGTCTTTGAGGAATATACTATAATAGTTCATTAAATAAAAGTAGAAAATTAAACAACTTTCCACAAGCTCATATTACTTGTAAGGGACTACATCGACATTTGAATCCAGGTTTAGTTTGATTCTGAGAAAGAGGAAAATTTCAACTGATCTTATAGTCTGATCTTAAATAGCCTCATGAATATACAAAAATATACTCAAGTAAATAAATCATAAATATACCATGTAGGAATAGCAATGCAATAAGAAATAACTATTGAAATACAAAGCCCTAATATAGATATTAATATTGATATACAAATAAATTACTATAGAGACATTAAGATTATATATGTCAAATGATCATAAAAGTGGGAGAAATTAACCTGATCTGATAAAATACAATGAGTGGTTTGATAAGCCTAATTGCAGGAACAAATTGAAGCCTTAGGAAATGGTTGGATGTATTTGGGAAGAGGAATATAGGGTAATGAAGAGCACAATATCCTAAGAAGAAGACGTCTTGTTTCTAAGGTTCACCAGCTATGTGGCCCTGGACAAGTCATAAAATGACAAAAGCGTGCATCTAAAGAACATTTAGAATTTAATCCAAGCCCTTCCTTCTACAGAAGGAAAAACTGAGGTTAGTGAAGTTAATGACTTCTCTCTTTCTTGAAGTCTTCACTAATTATGTACAGAACTTCTGGGCTCAATTTGTATGTCTATAAAATTGAGAGAAAGTGATAAACTTGTCCAGCTTTAATACTGAGCCTTAATACTTTAAAATTTTTTTTTAATGTTTATTGACTTTTGAGAGAGAGAAAGAGACAGGGACAGAGCACTAGCAAGGGAGGGGCAGAGAGAGAGAGGGAGACACAGAATCTGAAGCAGGCTCTAGTCTCCTAGCTGTCAGCACAGAGCCCTACGCCAGACTTCAACTCAACCCGTGAAATCATGACCTGAGCCCAAGTCAGACACTTAACCAACTGAGCCACCCAGAGGCCCCTTAACGTTTTTTTAGTTTTTTTTAAACAGCTTATGAATCTTATAGAGTAGACTTCCCATACTGTATAATTATATTTTCTTCTATGGGGAGAACCTGTGATCTCTCTTACAGCACAGAATATTCCTTCAAGAAAGAGAAACTGTTTCTTCTTTTCTATTTAAGTACTTGAGAGTATGAATGAATGAATGTGATTGATGTAAACATCGTAAAATTACTTTAAATAGTAAAGCTTTAGTAAATACTATTTTTTTAAAAATTATGTTTTTCAACGTAATGAGATGCAATTTATCATCCTACACCTTATGATAGTGAGAAACTTTGATCCTTTGATTCTTTGAATAATACTAGATCTATTTTTTTTTTATCAATGAAGCTTTTAGACAATTAGGAGAAGAATTTAATAAACCTGATTTTGCTTTTAAACCTTCAATGTGTTTGAGATTCTTTTTCATACTCGTAGCATATAAGGAGGTGAAAACTTTGGTAACCTATCAAATTTAAATTTTATTGAAATTTACTGAAGAAGTGACAGAAGAAACTGGTCCACAGAGAAATTTACACACTCAGACACAAACACAAGCATAAACAAAAATACACTCTAACACTGCAGAAGATTTACTTACAGTTTGGATCTGTTATTAGTGTGTTTAATTATTTAGCAACATCTTGATTCTATCAATTTGTTTAATATTTTAATGACATTCCATTTAACATTCTGCATCATAACTATATAGATAAATTGCAACATCCTTTACTGATTCAGACGTGTTCTTTCCTATTAATAGGAAGTTACAATTTTCTTTAATTCCAGAATTCAGATGCAAATACCTTGAACCCCATTCTCCTAAAAGGAAAAAGGAGTAAAGAGTACTTAACAGTGATTGAATCAGACAGTTTGTACAAAATCATGGGAAATGTGCATTCTAAAGAGGCATATAATTGTACAAGCATATTGCATAGAATACATAAGGGGAACACTGGAGGT
The DNA here is from genome assembly GCA_017311185.1 of Proteles cristata cristata. Classification (NCBI taxonomy): domain Eukaryota; kingdom Metazoa; phylum Chordata; class Mammalia; order Carnivora; family Hyaenidae; genus Proteles; species Proteles cristata. Next base: position 312,906 of record JAESUZ010000127.1, read on the forward strand.
CAAAAAGTAAAAGCAAAGCAATTAAGCTAAGTATCCACTAAATTGTTTTTCATTGTCTAATTGAAAAGTGATCACAAGGAATCAAAAAGGTTTAAATTGAAAGGATTTTTAGTTTAAATTTGACCTGAAGCCAATGTTATTTAAATATGGCAAATGATGTATTCAGAAAAGAACTTTTCTGGAAATTAAAAAAAAAACCCACTCAGGTAATATATTTGGATCCTTTCTGAATTTCTTTCAATGTGATTCAAGCATATTTTACAGCTTTTCATTAATGAAAGGAGCAAACTTATTTACCTCAAATGTGAACATTACAAATTTCTTTGGAAATCTTATCTTAATCACTACATGTTTCCAGTGGAACAGTCATCCATTCATTCACTCTTTTTGGTGAATAATTTAAATCATTTAAGGAAAACATGAAGTGTTGGCCTAAGTAAATTCATCCATTCACTCATTGCTTTTGGTGAATAATTTATACCATTTAAAAGAAACTGAGTGTTCAACTACATCATGCAGGATTAAGAGTCCCTTCAGCTAACAGACATCGCAAGTAATCAGTGCTACTTATTACTTCATATTCTTGGTGAAATTTGATTCTTACCTTGATCCAGTATAATAATTGTAGAGTTTAGAAAGGGCTAAAATAAAACAGAGAAAGAAAAAGAAAATAAAATTGTTCTTTCAAGGATCTATTCAGAGGAGCATACCCATACTTTGTTTGCCCTTCTGACAACCATTCTTTTCAAGGACCAGGACAGCCCTGAAAATACAGATGTAGAAGATCAAGAGGCCCCATGCGTGGCTTCATCAAAAGCAGCATGTGTTCAAACTCAGCTTCTCTCTAGGCCTAAATGCATTCCCTTTATGAGGCTACAACTTTCAAAATGGCTTTAAAAGGACGATTCTGTCTTTGAATAAATGGAGTAGGGCAGAGAAGAGTAGTTTCTGTCGCTCCAGTTCTTTTAGGCCCTCATTCTTCGCAAGCTCAAGGCCAGGCCTATGAATGCTGGGTTGTGAGGTGTCTGGATACAAACAGAAGATGAGCCTCTTAGGCCCTAAGCAATGAACCTTCTCTCACATACACACACCCTACACAGATTGTGCTCTCTCAGTGTTTCCAGAATAATTCCATGAGGCCCTATTAAGAGTTTGCTTAATCAGAGAAAATATCAAAGCATTTAATTGTTTGCAATTCTTCTGAAGTTGCAGAAACCAACAGCCAATTAGGATTCAAACTCCTCTTTTCAGATGAAAAACTAATCTCTTTTTAATAGAAACTTTTCCTACTCATTTTTTCCCCCTGAAAACACACTTTGCAACCCAATCACATTTAGAATACAGTGAAACAGAATATAAAATGATATTTTTCTGCAAACTATCATCTTTTCTGGTTCATTTTCAAGATCTTTGATATTTACATATGACCTTTCCATTTTTATTAACAGTTTATTGGATTTTTGCATTCTAGCCAGCAGAAGAGAAAGGTAATTTACAGAAAGATTTGACAGTTATACACACAGCTATAAACTTCAGTTCATTAACTTATTTCTCATGTAACCTTTAGTCAATTCTACCAAAACATCCATATAAGCTCATGCCTTTTCCTTTATGTTAAAAATCTCTTATTATAGAGCACTATTTATAGAATGTCAAATGAAAGGAAAATCATTCTATCATGTCTCTTTATGATTTACAGATGTTTACAGCTCTTATTTTTTTAGGGCACAAAAGCAAAAGTCAAAGATTTTTGTAATGCTTAGATTTTTATTAGATGAGAATGGATACGTATTTTACATCTTTTGTGACTTGATTAATTTATATTCAAGGATTTGATAATGGCAATGTTGGTTTAATAGATCTATTTTAAATAGCAGCTTAGAATATTTTCATGTAATTCATTGTATTGTCTGAAGCTACATATATTATTTCTATACAAAGCATAGCAAAATTATTTGTTAAAAATGATATTTGATTCTTAAACTTTGCTATAACGTTTCTTAAAAATGAAATAATTTTGTTAGCTTCTTGAAAACTTGAAGTTGATAGACTTTTGCATAAATGAAAGAACACAACATAGAAGGGGAAATGTGGTATATTATTCTTTTTTTTACACAAAATGGATTGTTTATAATTAAATATTAATATTTAAATGCATGGCATAGCAATCTAAATGGATATTTTTTTCCATTATGCCCTGAATAGTTTCTTTTGGAAAAAAAAAAGCACATTAAAGATAAACAGAGAAATAAAAAAAGGGAACTAGAAGAGAAGAAAATATCCTTTTTACATGAATCTTTGTTCCTCACTTATTAAACATTGTAACATAGAGTGTTTTCTCCAATACGACTTCACTGTAGAAAAATAGAAACACAAAAAATATAAAAATTATGAAATTTTATAAGGTGAAGAAATAGAATGAATATTCAATTCACAGGGTGCTATAAATCTCAATTTGTCTGCATACCCTCTGTAGGTAAGAAAGATGGAATAAGTGAACTATACTGATGCATTTTTGAAAATTAGTAAGTACTCCAATTAGGGACAAGTAGGCTATGCAGCGTGATACTAGGAATGTGAACACAGACATTTATACCTTGCTATGGCTTTGTACAAGGGCCATAAAGTGAAAACGAAATGCACAAGATAAAAAACTCAAGACTTTCTAGAATTCTTAGAAAATCTGATTCCTATTTATGTATTTATATGAACTTTATAGAGTTGTTAAAGGGATACACATTAGATTGGCATATTCCTGTGTTATATATTAAACAATAATGCCAGCTCACTTTAGGATACAGAAATGAGTGACAAATTTACTGAAGAATAGTGTTTCACTGTACTTCATCTCTGATTTCTACTTAGCATCTTAAAGAAATGGAAAAGTTCCATAGTGCCATCTGGTGTGAATTACAAGAACAGCTTCCTTCAAGCAGTGTCAACTAGAATATTCCTCCAAACAGCAAACTCAGACTGCTATGAAAAGTAATTATTAAAACACAAAAAGCACTTAACCAATCTGATTAGAACATATATGTTTTGATAAGCTTTACCTTATTATGTTTCTCCAAGGAAATTAAATTGTAATTATTAGGATGTGTATACGTATTAGTTTACATCAATGCATTTTTGGAAACTATATGTATTTATATAATAAACTCTTCTTCAAATTTCTTATTGGTACATTATTAAGCATTCTTCACACTTTCATTTCCATTGTAATTACTTCTATACTAATTTGCAGATAGAAAATAATAGTGGTCCCAGATTTTTTCGGTCAAGTTTGACATTGTGTGTGTGCATGTGAGTATTTGAATTGCAAAAACCAGATGCAGACTTCTATATTCTGTAATCTAGGTATTATATAGAATTATACGTATTATATATTTATAATAATAAGTATATAAATTATATATTTATATAATTATTTGCGTCTGTGATTTCCATTAAAAACCCGGTATAGTTTTTTTTCCTTAAATACTTCACAGTATGTTAAACTTTTCTTTAATTTCTAAACTTTTACTTCATTTTACATTATGTATCACACCACACTATTTGCCCTGTTCTATTCATGTTTTCTCTTGCCCTTTTAGTCATTTGAAGGCCAACACTCTCTATCTTCTATCCCTTTTTTATATTGCATATGCCAGTGTCCCAAATTATAGACTGAATACGGCCTACACAAACCCTAGATGCTTTTCTGAGACTAGAGTTCTGATTTCTGATTTCATTTTGATAGAGTTCTTTAAAGTCTTATAAGCAAAAACTCCATAAATCATAGTTTTTATAACATTTTTAAGTTTTTTAATGTTTATTTTTGAAAGAGAGAGAAAGTGAGAGTGAGACAGAGAGAGAGAGCAGGGGAGGGGCAGAGATAGAGGAAGACACAGAATCCGAAGCAGGCTCCAGGCTCTGAGCTTTCTTCACAGAGACCGACGACGTGAGGTTCAAACTTGTAAACCACAAGATTGAGCTGAGCTGAAGTCTGATGACCAACAGACTGAGCCACCCAGGCACTCCTTATAGTTTTTCATATTTTAAAACATTTACAACAAAACATCATTTTACCCCAAATATTTGCCATTAAACTGTCTGAATTTCCCTTACTGTTGGAGAAACTGAGCAATAATCATCATCTATAGCACATGCTTGTGTGTGTGTGTGTGTGCTTGTGCATGTGTGTGTGTGTTATGCATCTCTAAGACTAATAAATCTTAAACAAGTCAACAAGAGGAGGAAGATCACTTTTTAAAAGCTCACTGTATCCTCAAAATTAACAAATCTCTCTGGAAAGGCTTCTAGCCAGTTATTCTTCAGAAATGGATCTGAACAGTGATAGTTGCATTAATCACCATTTACACCTTTCTATATAGAACGAAACCACCTGTCCTATTTTGACATTGCTTAGGTAAATTCTATCTGAGATTTAAAGCATAATTGAATGCTTCTCAGAACATTTACCTTCACAAGCCATGTGGTAACTCTACTAGTATTGTGAGGAAACCATATCAAATACTGAATGCTAAATAAACCAATAATAACTGATTGAAATGAGAGGATGCATAAAAGATATAAACTTGGTTTGTTTTCTTTCTGAAAACATCCATGGACTAATTATGAAAACCAATTAGCAAACTCCAAACAAATGATATATACCCCAAGAAGGAACAACATATAATTCTTTGTGATACATACTCAAAGGACTTGTAAATGTTGGTAAAACCAAATATGTAATTTAGAGAAGTTAAAGGAAACTTCCCTAAAATACGGGTTTCTAAATTGGATCTTGAATAAAGAGTTGAGTTGCGAGGTATTACAAAGAGGTCATTCAATCCTGTTAATGAAGAGGCACACTTAAATCTATATCCTGTAGGTGGGAGTACATACAGAATATTCAAGAAATCTGACAACTGCTAATTATACCACAAAGTTAATTTCAGCAGAGCAATAAATGTGTTCATATGGCATTTCTTATTGGACCAATGAGGTGGTATGGAAAGAGAAGTGGCCCATTCTCCATATTTAAAAGATTTTTGCTTTTGTGTATTTTCAGTAGATGACAACACTGGTTGGAAGCATTCCTCTCATCAAAGTATTTCCTGTATGTATGTGCTGCAAAGGCACATACACTTTGTAGTGAACCATAAAGACTGGTCATAGATGTGTGGTAGGAAGAAGCTGAATGTTGACTTTTATGGCTAGAGCTTGACTTATTGACTTCCAAAAGTAAGATGGAGGGGCTAATAGACTGACAATGGTCATATATGTTACAATAACCTCACATATTAGAGATGACTAACCTTTATTTAACAAGTGTAATCCTAGAGCTCTTATTGTACAACAGAGACAAGTCAGAATCAGTCTTAGAAAACGAAGCCATGAAATAGTTATTTGAAGATGCTATATGAATCATTAATTAGTATTCATTAAAGACCATCAGGATATGCAAGTTGCAAGTTCCTGCCAAAGATGCTACGATGGAAAGTAATAACATGTATTCAAGTACAAGAGGAATTGCCAATGGTGTTTTTGTGCCAAAGTTAGTATAAAATAATTAATTCTTAGTCTACACAAATATATTTGAGCACAAAGATTTTTTTTTAATGTGTACAAGGGAACAACAATGACAGAAAAAGTTACTCATTCAAGAAAAGGCTCTGAGGCATTTACGTGTTGATGCTAAGACCTGAAATTAAGACTATATGCTAATGCAGAAGTTGTACCATAATTCACTATAATGTGGAGCATACTGAAAAACTTTGTCTCCATACACAGAGAGTACTGAATAATGAAGAAACAACACTGGTGATGGGGTTGGCTGTATATTTATCATTTTACTCATGAAATGAAAGTGTGCAACCTGGTTAGCAATAAGGATCTGAGTTGTAATGAAAGATACTCATGATGCAGTACAAATTACATGCATATGTATATTAAAAAGCAAAATCTGGCTCTTTGTCTTATTCGATTGATAAAATATTTGTCCTTATGGGAAATGTAATTCAAATATTTCCATGATGAAGTGCTCTGCTTCTCTGCAGTTCTTTTCTGATTGGGGATATAAAGGTGACAAGTGGCAACTCTTGAATCCTAGAGAGGGTTGGGCTGTATGTTTAGAATGATGGCTGGGCTCCAGAAATATTCTACATCTGATGATAACGTTAAAGCAGGAGAATTCACTTCAAATGTCCATTATGCAAAGAATATAAACTGAAATGGCAGCTGCCTATAGAGGTTGGAAAAATTTAAACTTTTCATCATTCTCCCCTGATCTATGTACTGAAATAATTCAAGCTGGAGTTAGCCATCCAAGCAATCATTTACATTCTTGGACTTGCTCAGCAAATGCTCATGTATAATCAACCTAATTCCTAAGAACATTTTAAAGGCATAATGATACCGAATATTTTAAACTAGATCATAATAGTGTACTGTGTTGCAGTGTTATAGCACCTTTCAAATTAGATTCACGGGTCACTAAAATTCATTATTTAAAGATTAGAAGCTTCTGTCATAGATCAGCATTTTTATAAATGAGAATATGCTATCAATCTAGACAAAGAATCTTATTTAAAATTGCAATCCAAGAAGAAAGGAGTATCGGTGTTTTTAGAAATTATATCTTTCCTTCAAAATGCATTTAAAATGGTTCATCTATTGGCCTTTCCCCCCCCAAAAAAAAGAGTGATTTCAAAACATTTACAGCTTTCACCATCAATTGCACCTGTCATCCTGAACATGCTCAGCCAGTCCTTGCTTTATCTCTTCTCCAGCCTCACCCTGTGCCATGCTTTCCTGCATTTCACTCAACTCTAGCCATTACAGACTTCTCTAATCATGCCAAGCTTTGCCTCTGTATCATCTTTTCTTCCTGAAAAGCCAAATCCCAGATTCTATTTTATAAATCAGGTCGTGAATAGCATTATCCTTAAGAAATCTTCCTTGAGCCTCCCCAAACTAGGTTAGAAACCCTTCTGAAATATACTATTTATCAAAATTGCTGCTTTTAAAACACACATACTTAGTCCAGACCCTTGACAAGCCTCTGGATCACCCTGACTGAAGCAGAAATTAAGTTCTATCAGTACCAGATGCAGAAAGATATCATAGATAACAGAGCTATCACAAAACCCCAAAAAAGTAACAATGGTATCTTGTTCAGATGTCCTCTCCACTGCTTCTGTTTTTGTTTCATGCTGGTTAGCTGAAGCTGAAAAAGGTTTATAATGGAACAAACTGTTTTAGATTAAAAGATGATTGAGTCTGGGATTGAGGATGCATTTTCTTCTTTGAACCAAACCCTGTAGGGTCTTCAATTAGGACTCAAAACCCCAGTGGACTCATTTAAACGGTATACTCCATACAGCACACTCCATGCTAGATACTGAATTAAGAAAGATGAAGGCACATGCTGGAATTTGTGTAACTAATATTTCTTTTGTGTTGCCTGATGTAGGAACAGTTGGGAGATAGTTATAGAAGTTACACAGATGGAAGTGAAAATAATACTGTATTAATAAAGTTCTTTGGTGAATGTATGAATTCAGCTTTGGCTATGAGCCAAGAACATTTGCTAATACTTCACCCATGAATATGGCAAAGTTAGTCACCGAGACAAAGGCAAATGGTTAAATTTAAGCCTCACCAGAGACAGGGCTTGAACCACTACACTTAACAAGGATCAAGAACTGATGAGAATCCTTACTTCTAAGAAGACTTATTCCAAAAAGAGACCTAGGAGTTCACACATGCTTAGTTTTGCCCCCAACTCTTCAGTCAGAGTCCCTTCCCTCACGAACATTGTGTAAGGAAATAAGAGAATTAACTCTAGAGATCATTTCTTCATGGAAATATGAAAGAAATGAATTTCAAATTATAATAGAAATATTATTTTTTACCGACTAGCTCAACAATCAGAACACATCTTAAGCAACACTCTTTGTCTCATCTTAATAATTAATTAATTAATTTTTCAAGTTTATTTATTTGAAAGAGAACAAGCACATGCGTGTGAGTAGGAGAGGAGCAGAGAGAGAGAGAGAGAGAGAGAGAGAGAAATCTGTGTTGTCAGTGCAGAGCCAGATGTGGGGCTCCATCTCCAGATCTCATGAAATCTGTGACATCATGACCTGATCCGAGATCAAGAGTTCAATGCTTAACCAACTGAGCCACCCAGGCATCCCTCATCTTAACTTATTTTTGTGTTCTTTTTATGTTCTATTAATTAATGGTCAGTTATGTAGGATTCAAAGAACATTCTGTGTATTTACTTGGAATGAGCACGTTTATATTAATATTCAAACTGGAACATGCTGAGTTAGAACTATTCATTTCCACTTGAAATCCTTTTTTTCCCTCAATATTAGGATCATTTGTAGACTTTATTATTTCAAATTATTTCTTTCAATTGAAATATTATTTCAACTACTTCCCACTAATAATTTTAAAATTATTTTATAAATTATAAACTATGAAAGAAAAATGTGTTTCAGAGATTTTTCCAGCCCAATTTAACCTTTTACAAATAATGAAATCGTAGCACAGAGAAATGACTAGTGTGCTTGAAGCAACTTGGCTATTTAACTAGGTTTTGTTAAGATATGCAATTAACTAGAATATTCTAGTATGAGTTTTTCTTTTCATATAATTCTAAACATATTCTAAACACTAAAAATTACTAAAATATGACTTTTCCCATATCATCTTAAATGTTACATCCTATAAGAAACTTCACAAACTGATTAAAATGAACTCTCAATTTTCCCACTGCTTAAATATCAACTTGGACCTTTTTGAGGTCTGCTGAAATACAGTTTTTGATACTTACATCCAAATATTACTCTTTACACAGTCCCCAATACCAGACTGAAATGGTATGGAGATTTTTGGTTCTGTCAGGCATGTTCCATCATGACCCAGTTGCATTGGTCTAAATCCCATGCCGTTTACATTGTCCATGGAAGATGCCTGCCCTTTTGTGCTGGAGTCCAACTCCAGCTGGTCCAGGGGTCCCTGAAGGATGGACGGTGTTGGCGAGGGAGGGGTGAGAGAGCCATGAGAATCTTTCTGGTCACCAGGCAGGCATCTCTGCTCTGACTGGGGCTCAACTTTATTTTAATTAAGTGTTTCGGGAACAGCACAGAAGTGGCATTTGCCTTAGACAATGATTTCTGATGACAAACTTCTTTGATATGTAAGAATTTCCCAGAACAGAGATTTGTAGAAGACTCCTGCATAACCGTTATCAATAGTGATTGAGGTAGGTGATTTAGAAGCTTATCCTATGGGGAAGGGAGGTATCTTTAGCATACAAATACAAGACAATATTTTTAGCATAAAAAGGGTGAAGTTAGTTCTTTGTGAACAGAGGTCAATAGCTAGTTTGCTTAAGGAGAAGTATTAAGAAAAAGGTTTTTCAGGAAACACAAATGTTTGCTCCCATAATCACAAGAGAAGTTCCTACAATAGGTTCCTTCACAAGGTGCAATCAGCATATCAAGGCCAGAATAAGTCACTCCGAATACCAATCAACAAGGTGCCTTGGGGGTTAGTACTCAAGTAGAAACAATTGAGTGAGGGTGGGTATTGGTCATCATCTGATGGCAAGAGTCCATGCAAACTTGCCTTAACCTCACAAGGAGTTTTCTCAACTAGTGAATTCAGAATGGCTCCCAAAGCTTTTGGTACATAATAAATGAGCTTCTACATGGAATTTCCTTTGTAGTACAGCATTCCCTACGGCTAGAGCCTTGTATTGAACCACACCTTCAATGACTGGGACACTAAACTTTTACAAAGCACTGGCCACTTTTCCCCCCACTATAGTTACATTCTTGGAGAAAAGGGGTGGGTGTCTTCTAGTGGCACCACTGAGGTGCCTGGGTGGTCCAAAAGGTTGGGTTAAGTTTCCTACTCTTGATTTCAGCTCAGGTCATGACCTCACAGTTCCAGAGACAGAGGTCTACATTGGATTTTCTCTTTCCTTTCTCTGTACTTCCTCCTTGTGCTGGCATGCATATGTTTCTCTTTCTCTATCTCTCTCTCAAAGTAAACATTAAGGAAGGAAGGAAGGAAGGAAGGAAGGAAGGGAGGAAGGAAGGAAGGAAGGAAGGAAGGAAGGAAGGAAGGAAAGAAAGAAAGAAAGAAAGAAAGAAAGAAAGAAAGAAAGAAAGAAGAAAGAATGAAAGGAAGGAAGGAAGGAAGAAGGGAGGGAGGGAGGGAGGGAGGGAGGGAGGGAGGGAGGAAGGAAGGAAGGAAAGAAAAGAAAGAAAGAAAGAAAGAAAGAAAGAAAGAAAGAAAGAAAGAAAGAAAGAAAGAAAGACACCAATAATCACTGGTTAATTTACTCACCTGAATTGGGTTCCCTCCATGTCTTTATGTGTCACAACTATAATATTCCACATTGTAAATTGGCTGATAACAGCATGGCTAATATTGCTGGTGTTCACACGCTGTTATATACAAATACTGCTTGTAATGACACATGAAATTATATTCCTAAATACAATTCCACTTGGAAACCAGCTTTTGTAAGCATATAAAGATAAGATTAAAACTATCAAACTATAATTAAATAGTTGGTAACTAGCATTTCCCTCCCCAGCACACTTTGCTATCTCCATCTGCGCAGGCTCAGTATGCTAAATCTTGCTTGAGTTGCAATTTAAAATTATTTCTAGGTGATATCTAAAAACTGTAAGGCATGGCCTTGGTCCACAAGGTGCTTCTAGTTCTACCAGGTATAAAAATGAATATGTCCTAAGTGAGGGTACATAATCTGACTACCATTTTATACTAGCTACTATTCAACTCTCCATTTCCATTCATAAAGAAAACAAAACAAAACAAACAAAATACTCTGGAAAGTAGTTTAAATTCAACCATCTCTGATTTTTATTTTCTTATTCTTTTCTGAGACTCTCATTGGTACTTTCTCCCAACCATTCTATAGACAATGCTCTCACCAAATTTATTAGTACCACCCTTGTTGCTTAGTCCAATGGTCAAGGTTAAGCCCTTTAAGCCTTTTTTAGTAGTATTTGACTCAGTTGATTTATCTTTTACCCTGCAAACACTTTAACTGGCTTCCAGAAAACTATATTCTCCTTGTTTTCACCTTTCTCATTGGTCCTTCCCAGTATCTATCCTTCTCCTTTCTTATCTTCTTGATTATTTATTATTAGAGTTTTACAGAGCTCATTTCTAGTATCTCTATTGTAACTCCATTTACTTTCTTTCTGAAATAATTCAATTGCATAGCTTCCAATACCATCTACACACTAATGTTGATGTTTCCCATGTTTGTATCCCCTGCATTGGCTTCTCCCTTCATCTCTATATTCAAACTTCTCTAGAGTTAAGGGTTTAGCCAGTCTTACTAATTTGAAAGTAATCATGTTCATGAAATTTGACTACCCTGTTTTTATAAGGTAACTTTGCACTTAAATTCTCTTTGTGTTTAACTTGGGCAAGGACTATCAATTGTGAAGGATGGTGTACCCAAGGGACATCTTTATGTTCATTTAATCACTGGGTCCAGCTATACCGCATAGAGAAGCCCAGGTCAGACTGACATATAGCAATTCATATGGACAGTGTTTCTGGTTCCTTGATCTTATGTTAAACAGAAACTGAAAAAAGAAACTATGTATCTTCTAGTATATAGAAAAAAATATTGATAGTATACATAATTCTTTATTAAGAAGATATGAATATACCCTAATGATTTGAATTACAGAATATATTTAAGATATATATATAGTATTTATATGTATATATGTTTTACTTAAGCTATAGAGCACATATTTTGTTCGATAATATTTAAATGAATGTGTGCTTTTGCTATTTTAATTTCATCTAGGATTTTGATGAAATGAATCTGTTGGGATAATTAGGTCTTTACAGAGGTGAGAATGAATGAAAACAAAACATTATTGAAGTATAATGGTGTCAAGAGAATGATAAGGAACAAGGTTACAGAGCAATGTGCTATGTTCAAAATTATAAAGTGTATTTCATATGTTACATAATAGAAACTATTTTTAATCTGCTAACTTTTTAATTTCAACTCTTTAATTCAAAATTAAAATCATAATCAAAGTTGGCATTATTTATTGAGGTATAATTAAAGTCTCCTTTATTGGTTTAATCACAAAGGCACAGAAAACTGTAGTGCATTTAGAAAGTTACAAAGGGCAGTCACACGAATAGAGAAATTCAAGAGTTTTGACCAAGGAACAGTATTGTGGTAAGCCATCACAAAGAACACAACAGGGAAATTGAAATAGGAAGGAAGTTTCACTTTAGCTCATTACTTCAATGCATGGTTTGTGTCAGGTACTCTTTGACATATTTGGAACATAGCAATGAATAAAACAGAAAAATATCGCAGCCTCAGCCATCAAACAGTGACCTGAATGAAAGAGGTGAAAGTTATTACCAGAAGAAAGCAACATTTGGAATCTTCCAAATAGCAAAAGAGGCTAAATACACAACACATGCATGGGAAGAAATCTGCTGAACAAAACATATTACACAACCCTTCAGGAGTGACTCACTGCCTTGGGGAAATACAAAATAAAACACAAGGAGGGAAAACTCACCAAAAACTGCAATCATAACAACTATGAGAAAAATGGCACTGAAAAAGAGAAACTCAATAAAAATATTGTAATAGAATCAATCCCATGCAACACACGAATTAGACTTCCCAAGAAGCCAGGTAGGAAAAGCCAAAAGTCAACAAAGAAAATGAGTGGTCAGGATCAATTATCCATTTAAAAAATTTTTCTTTAACATTTTCATTTATTATTGAGAGAGAGACAGAGCATGAGCATGGGAAGGGCAGAGAGAGGGAGACACAGAATCTGAAGCAGACTCCAGGCTCTGAGCTGTCACACAGAGCCCAATGTGGGGCTCAAACTCACAAACTGTGAGATCATGACTTGAGGTGAAGTTGGACGCTTCACCGACTGAGCCACCCAGGCGTCCCACAGTTATCCATTTTAAGCAGCAGGTATCTCTCTGGTTATCTATGAGAATCAATGCTGTGCATTTATATATAAATATGTGTACATGAACATACATATATGTTCACAAGTACACACACATGTAAACACACACACAAATATATGTGTTTATATATATATTATATATTTTATATATATTATATAGCAGCCACTAGAAAATATGGTCCTTTATCTGCATGGCAAGCTTAGTGTTCCAAGGAATTTTATAATAAAATAATTCATAAATACTTTTGTATGAAATTTCATTTGTAATGTATATATATATATATATATGAGACATACATTTTTCACATAGAATGACACGTTTTGTTCCCAAATGCAGCTGTTTTCCAAGAAACAACAATTGTTTTGAAAATTTGGTATGGGTAGTAGAGTGTTTTTCCCGCTTTCATGATTCCATATTCTATGGAGGTACAGATATTATTATTAATTAAAGGTTTACATTTAACTTAATCAGTTTATTGTATGTAAACTAGCACCAAAAAAAGTGCAGGTAAGCTGTTTGTCAGGAGCTCAGCTAAGCTGGTGAGAGGGCTGAGCCACTAGAGAAGCCAATTAAAGCAATAATGAGCCCAAATGAAAGTAATATTGAAGACGGTAATCACAGCAAGAGGAAAGCAAGACACCCAAACCAGGCCAGTGCCAAGTCCACTGTTTAATTTCTCCCATGTAATGGCACACCAGTTAAGGGTCTGATGGATCAACATAGGTGTGGGGTCATGGCATCTGTGTCCTATTTTGTTGAGGGACCCCCCCAACCCAAATCTCTGGTAGTTTTCTGGACCCTGGATGGCATCTGGGGGTAAGGGAAAAAGGTTAGGAGTAGAAAAGCACTGAGTACTGAATCAGAATGGAAAAAAAGTATCTTCAAGCTTTTTCCCTCCTCTTCTCATAAAGGGCCCTTGGCAGAGGTGACTGAGGAGGATCTCTGCCAAAAGACCCAGATAAAGAGACCTGGGAATGCAAAGATGTCGAAGCTAGGAAGGCAAAAATGTATAAAAGCATGACCTGCCAGAAGGGCCCAAGTCCTTGACTGCAGCCCTTTTCAGAGAATGCAGTGCACTGGCTGTGCACCAGTCTGGTGGGCAGGCCACTTTCCTTGCTGAGGCCTGCCAGGTAAAGCCTTTGTAATCATCTATGACATGACTTGAAAAGTCCTACGTACAGTCTAACTATGGGCCAGACTCCTCACTATTCTTAAGCTCGACATGAATCAGAAAAACCCAGGATAAATGTCACCATCATGGAAAATGCTTAAAAATAAATAAATAAACATGTTGGGGAAGTTATCCTTTCTTAAAAAATCATTGCGGCTACTATCTCACCCTGTAATTATAAGAAAATGCCTCATATTTTTAGAATGTTGTTTCAATTTTGAAGGGGAAAGGAGAAAGTACTTATCTTCACAATTCATTCGGCTGCTTATGGTAGAAAGCAAGAAATCCATCTTGATTGCTCTTATTTACAAAGTTTTCATATTTAACTCATAAAAAAGTATTGTAAGTTATAACTCCTTGATACTTCATTCTATCTCAGTTTACCATTTTTTTCACCACCAAAATATGTCATACTAGTGTCATTTGTCATCTAGACAGTTAACGATGCCTATGGACTAATGTCTCTGCATTCACCTCTAAACCAGTATCTTCAAAATAAAAATCAGATCATGTCATCATCCACCTCCCCATGTTCTCAATTCCTGTATCTTTCCATGGTTCTGCAAAAGCAGTCCAAAGTCTACTTGGCCCTCCATGACATAACTCACTGCCTAACTCCATACACCCACCTTTGCATAATTGTTCCTATACTTTCCAGATACATTTAAGTACTCCAAGTCCTCACACACTGCACACTCCCTCTTATTTCAGAGCTTCTGTGCATGCTGTTACTCTTTACTCTCTCCAACTCCCATCTCTACTCAACTCATTCTAGACAGTAGCTTGTTGATTTTCCTCACATCCATTATCACACTGAGCATCATATATGAATTTGCTTATTTGATTAAAGACTGTTACTCATGAGACTGTAAGTTCAAAGATAGCTGTAACTGTGAACTTGTGCTCTTTACCTAGTTGTTTTTCATCAAGAAAATCTGATCCATGAGTATTTTTGTAAGGAATCAATTCCATAGTTATGGTTTTGTTTTCCTGATCTTTCTTTTTTATATTCTTGAATTGACTCATGTACACATTTGATTCTACACAAATGACTTTTCTAATTCATTATACATGTCTACAGAAAAAAAAATCATATGATGCCTTAAGAAAACAGGGGATATAAACTATAATCCAATGTGGACCATCCTGTAAGAAAACTAGGAACATTTTTCACTATTCAATGGCATTCAAGGTGTTTGCTGGAGGAAAACAAAATAAAGACAAGACTACATTATTCTTTGTATATAAATGAATTCCTGTCTATATTGTCCTTTCCATGTCTGTGGTAACATAAGAAATTACCAGAGATATAATTTCATCATAAAATCAACACATTCTTCTTCTCAGTGACTCGTTATATGTTACAAAATAAAATCTTAAGTATAGTCTCATTGTATTTATATTACTATAAGTATTTTCTTTGTATAAGTATAGTTCATGGCTATGTATGTATCTTTTCCTTTAAACCTATAAATCTCAGTAAAGCTCAGAAGTGTAAGAGAGAGAGATCCACAAAGCTTATTCAAAGAAATAAGGCTGAAAAATTCACAAATCTGAGTAAATAAATGGACATCCGTATATAAGAAGCCCAAAAGACATCATATAGGAAAACTCAAAGAAACACACAACGAGACACTGTTGTAGACTGAATATGTATCCCCACCCCAATTCATATGTTGAAACCTAATTCCTAGTGTGATGGTATTTGGAGGCAGGACTTTAAGAGATGCTTACATCTTGAGAGTGTAAACCTCATAGGTGGAAATGTCCTTATAAAAGAGTGTCCTTATAAAAGAGACCTCAGAAAGCTTTCTTGTCCATTCTGCCATGTAAAGACACAGTGAGAAGCCACCTGTCTATGAATCAGAAAGTGGGCCCTCACCAGACACGAATGTGTTGATGCCATTATCTTGGACTTCCCAGCAACCAGAAATGTGAGAAATAAATTTGTTTATAGTCTCTCCAGTATACGGTATTCTGTTACCATATTCCTAGACACAGACAGACACATCATAATAAAATTGTCATAAATCAAAGACAATGATAGAATACTGAAAACATAAAAGAAAACATAATCTTGGGATACCTGGGTGGCTCAGTCGGTTGAGCATATGAGTTCAACTAAAGTCATGATTTCACGGTTCATGAGTTCAAGCCCTGCATCATCGGTGATGACAGCCTGGAGCCTGGAGCTTGCTTTGGTTTCTATGTCTCTCACTCTGCCCCTCCCTGGCTTGTTCTCTCTCTCTCTCTGTCTTTGTCTCTCTGTCACTCTCTCAAAAATGAATAAACATTAAAAAAAAGAAAACATAAAGGAAAAGCATTTACCACATCAAGGGACACCCCCAAACCCCCATAAGACTATCAGTAAATCTATCAAAAGAAACCTTGCAGGCCAAAAGGAGTGGAACAGTATATGCAAAGAACTAAAAGAAAAAAATAATGTCAATGAAGAATATTATATCTAACATGAAAGAGAGACAAAAACTTTTCCACAACCAACAAGCTGAGATTGCTACTCGACTTGTCTTACAATAAATGCTGAAGAGAGTTTTTCAAGTTGTAATAAAGGGGTAGTAAACAGCAAAATGATAGCATAAGTAAGTATGAAACTTGTTGGTAAAGGTATATAGACAGATATAGAACACCATTACTACAATGGTAGTGGGTGAATTAATTTTAATTATAATACAAAAGTTAAAAGAAAAATATTAATTTTTTATAATTTAAAAAATCCTAAAAAATACAAACTATGAATAATGTGAATCATGACAATAGCAAAGTAAGAAGGGGGAAAGTAAAAGTATAGTGTTTTTGTATGTAATTAAACTTAAGTTGTTATCAGCTTAAAATAGCATGCTATAATCACAACATATATTATGTAAGGTCTTAAGAATATATACCTATAGAAGTTATAAAAAAGAAAAAGGAGTCAAAGCATTTCAGGCCAAAAAGTAACCAAAACACAATGAAGACACCAAGAAAATAAGAGACAACACAAAAACAACTACAATACTAAAAGAAACAACTAGTAGTGAGTCCTTTTAATAATTAATTAAAGTGAGTCCAATTAAGAATAATTGCTTCTGATGTAAATGGGTTAAACTCCCCAATTTGTAAGGTGGCTGAATGGATAAACAAACAAGAGCTAACTATATGCTATCTACAAGAAATTTAACTTAGGGATTCCTAGGTGACTCAGTTGGTAAAGCATCTGACTCCTGATTTCAGCTCAGGTCATGATCTCATGGTTTGTGAGATCGAGCCCCATGTCAGGTTCTACAATGACAGTGCAGAGCCTGCTTGGTATTCCCTTTCTCCCTCTCTCTGCCCCTTCCCCCTCAAAATAAATAAATTAAAAACATTTAAATAAAAACATGTAAAAAGTAAACTCAATTTATGTTTAAGGTCACATATACCCTAAGAGCGAAGGGATGGTAAAAGATACTCCATGCAAATAGTAACCCAGAAAA
The DNA here is from genome assembly GCA_017311185.1 of Proteles cristata cristata. Lineage (NCBI taxonomy): Eukaryota > Metazoa > Chordata > Mammalia > Carnivora > Hyaenidae > Proteles > Proteles cristata. The sequence goes on from JAESUZ010000127.1 coordinate 330,564, forward strand.
AGCAGAAATGACTATGCTCATATAAAGAAAAATAGACTTTAAATCAAAAAATTCCACAAAACAAAACAAAAAAAAGGATATTATAAAATGACAAAAGGCTCAATTCACCAGTGTTATGTAATGATTATAAATATATATGTATCCAGCATCAGAGCACTTAAATATATAAAGCATATATTGACACAACTGAAGAGAAAAAAAGGCAATACAATAAAAGTAAGAGACTTCAATATCCCACTTCAGTAATTGACAGAACTTCGAAATAGATCAATAAAGATAAAGAAGACTTGAATTGCTCTATGGCAAATTAACCAAGTAGACACATATAAAATAATATACTCAACAACAGTAGAATACACATTCATTTGAAAGATCTTATGCACAATATGTCATATTAGTTCACAAAACAGGACTTAATAAATTCAGTAAACTAAAATCATATCACACATCTTTTCTTGCTATGGTAGAATAAAACAGAAATCAATAGCAGAGTAAAAGCTGGGAAATTCACAAATACATGGACATTAAACAACATAGTTCTGAACAACCATTAGACCAAAGGAGAAATCTAAAAGGAGATTAGAAAACACTTCAGACCAAACAAAAACTAAAACACAACAATCCCAAATTTATGGGATCTAGCAAAAGCAATACCAAGAAGAAAGTTCAGGGTATTAAGGATATTTGTTGTGACAGTTGTTGACTTACATGTTTTACATAAGTGACGAATCACTAAATTCTATGTCTAGAACTAATAAACTAATATTACACTGTTTAAAAAAAAAAAAAGAAGATGGGCGCCTGGGTGGCTTAGTCAGTTAAGTGTCCGACTTTCGCTAGGTCATGATCTCGCGGTTCGTGGGTTCGAGCCCCGCATCGGGCTCTGTGCTGACTGCCAGCTCAGAGCCTGAAGCCTGTTTCAGTCTGTGACTCCCTCTCTCTCTGACCCTCCCCTGCTCACGCTGTCTCTCTCTCTCTCCTAGAAATAAATAAAACATTAAAAAAAAGAAGAAAAAGAAAGTTCATATACGTACTTAGATTTACAACAATTTTTCAAATAAGTCATCTAAGTTTTATACTTGAAGAAATAGGAAAATAAGAACAAACGAAAATAAAACCCCAGAGGCCACAGTCAGCTGATCTGCAGCAAGTGTGCAAAGAATTCACAGTGGGGAAAAGATAGTTCCTTCAAAAACGGTGTTGGGAAAAATGGATATCCATGATGACGTGGAAGCATGAAATTAAATTATGAATTACACCATGTACAAAAGTCAACCCAAGGTTAATTAAAGACTTAAAGGTCAGAAATTTTAAAGCTCCTGGACGTGAACATAAGGGAAACACGTCATGACATTTGTTGTGGCAGTGCTTTCATGGATATGACACTAGAGCACAGGCAACAAAAACAAAAATTGAAAAAGAACCACAACAAACAAAAAGCTTCTGCACAAGAAAGGAAACACTCGTTAGAGTGAAAGACAACATACGGATTGGAAAAAATATTTTCAAACCACATATGTGATAACGATTAATCTCTAAAATATATAGAGAACTCGTACAACCCAATAGTGACAACGAAAATATACTAATACAAATAAAAACCCTTTTAACTTGATTGAAAAGTGAGCTATTGACTTGAATAGACATTTTTCCAAAGAAGACATACAAATGTCCAAGAGGTATATTTAAAAGGTTTGGGGCACCTAGGTGGCTGTTAATTGAGTGTCTGACTCTTGGTTTTAGCTCAGATCATGATGAACGCATTTGGTTCTGTGCTGAGCATGAAGCCTGCTTAAGATTCTCACTCTCTCCCCTATTTGTGGTCTCTCTCTGTCTCTCTAAAATAAAAATGAAATTAGAAAATGAAAACAAACAAAAATAAAAACAGAAAGTTCAACACTACTAATCATCAGGAAAATACAAACGAAAACCATAGTGAGGTATCATCTCACTTGTCACAAAGGCTATTATTAAAGAAACAAAAGACCGGTGTTGGAGAGAATGTGGAGCAATTGGTACTCTTGCAAAATGGGTGGCAGGAAGGCAAATGGTGCAGTGGATATGGACAATAGTTTCTCAGGATTTTGAAAATAGAACAACCATTTGATCCAGCAGTCCCACTTCTAGGTATTTGTTCAAAATAACTGGAATCAGGATCTTTAAGATGTATTAATTGGCACTTCAGTGTTCGTGGTGGCACTATTCACAATAACCAAGATAAAGGAGCAACCTAAATATCCATTAACTGATAAAGAGAATGTGATATATACCTACAGTGGAATACTATACCATACTATACTATATGGATTCTATACTATAGTATACAATACATATGGAATTCCATACTATCCTTTACTACACTGTATGGAATACATATAGAGACTATGTGGAACACTAATAAGTTTTAAAAGAAGGAAAATCTGCAATATGTGACCACATGGATGAACTTTGAGGACATTATGGTGAATGAAATAGGTATAGAGACAAATAGCACATGATTCCACTTATATGAGGTATCTAAAATAGCCAGATTCAAAATCAAAGACTAGAATAGTGGTTGCCAGGGCTAGGGGAATAGGGAAATATGAAGTTACTAATCAAGGCGTATAAGGATTCAGTTAATCAAGATGAATAATCCCTAGAAATCTGGACAACATTGAACCTTAGTCAACGATAAAATTTTAAGAGGATATATCTAAAGTTAAGTGTTCTTTACCACAGTAAAATAAAAATAATTCTTAAAACCCCACCCAAATTGTTGGAGAGATATAATTTCTTTCTTTAGAAATAGTCTGTGTATATGATTTATAAATTGAATTTTAATGAGACTTTTCAACACAAAAAGGTGACTATTTTTTAAATAGTGTTTTTATTTATTACTTTTAATTTTTTAATGTATTTTTTAAAATTAATTTATTCTGAAAGAAGGAGAGAGCATGAGCAGGGGAGGGACAGAGAGAGAGACAAAGAATCCCAACCAGGCTCAGCACTTTCAGCGCAGACCCAATGCAGGGTTTGAACTCACAAACCGTGAGATCGAGACCTGAGCTAAAATCAAGAGTTGATCGCTTAACCAACAGAGCCACCCAGGGGCCCCTCAAAGAATGTTTTTACAGCAAAGGCATTTCTCATGTGTTCAGCTTAAGGCTTTCACAAAGACAAGTCCCAATAAATGTAGAGTGTTACATTTTACTTTTTAGTACATGATTACTTTGTAAAGACAGAGAAATTTGGCTCAACTAAGCACTTTACAGATACATAATAATATGATTTCATATTACTTTGGTTCACTGATCGAGAACCTCATGGTGATTATTAATAAGAAGATAATTTGAAAAATCCACCTAATCACAAAGTTTTCATTAAAATTCTTAATGAAATTAAGACCACACTTCCACCTCCAGGTAGGAACCTCTGACAAAGAGATATAAAGATGCCTAATAACCTTTAAACCATGGCTTTTAGAGTGCTTACACTTTACTATTCCCTCAAGAAGTGTGTGTGTGTGTGTGTGTGTGTGTGTGTGTGTGTGTGTGTATTTGAATTTATATATTTTTAATGTTTGTGTGTACATATCCCCTCACATATGTTTAGGTTGACATCTAAAATCTTTGTTATAAATGTAAGTATTTGCATATGTACTTTCTGATGTATTATAAATATTGAATTTAAAAATAAAATCGCTACACAACTCATTTAAATATTTCAACTAAATCTAAATGTCATGGCAATTTGATATATTTAAAGGAAGATGAGTTGAAAATTAAATTACTAAAAACCCTGGAGCAAAAATCAGACATCCCAGCGTAGACTATGACGTGTGTGACAAGGACACGTTAGGAATGCATAGACATGAATCCGGATTGCTAGGACTGTCCCGCAACGCCAAGGCCTGCTACGAATTACTTAGTGAAGGCACACTATGAGCTAATGTCACATTGCTATAGTCACAGACTGAATGTTTGTTCCCCTCTAAAATTCTAACGTTGAAACCTAATCCCTAATATGATAGAATGTAGAGATAAGCAGGTCCTAAGGGCTCCGTTCCAGGATTCATTAGCGTCCTTATATTAAGGAGGCCTCAGAGAACTCCCTTGTCCCTTCCATCATGTGAGGATATTGGAATTCTCATACTTTAAAACTGTAATAAATAAATGTCTGTCTACTCAGTTCATGGTACTTTACTAGAGCAGCCCAAACGGACTGAGACAGAAATCTACTTGCTATGTAGTTATAGAATAATGTATTCTTTCTGGATAGGACTATGTTTATGATTTTCATGGCAGCCTATGGATTCGTGTATTATCAAGTATTTCCTGTATTAACTTAGTACATTTTCTGATGATCATTTTTATTTTATTTTAATTAGGGGCAGGATATCTCACCTTGATGCAGTCTTTTCTTATTGTTTATATCTCTTTTTTTTTTCAACTCTTCCAATTTCCCACCCTTCAGTAAACACAATAATTAATTTCAGTCACTAGTATACAATGTAATTTTGGTACTCTGGCCTTATAAACAGAGCTCTAGTTATTAATTAGCATGACATAGTATTCTTGAAATGAAATGGTTTATAAATCCATTTATCATTCCTTACCTCTATTTTCCACAACCACTGAAGAAAAAGGGTGCTTCTTATCATTGTAACATTTTCTAGTGGTAAATGAAGTGCCCATTGGGATGAGTAGAGGTGAGACAGAGCATGGGATAAGAGATTAGAATAGATGATGCTATGGTCATTGGCTGAATTACTCTGCAGTTGTGTAGAAAAGGTAGACATGCTAGTGATTTGAAAATAATTAATGTTCCTCTATGAATACCTCTCTTAAATCAAAAAATGACATAAATACAAAGGGGACTAGAGTTCCAAAAATTATGAGTGGAAAGACCAATCTATGATGCAGTCAATATTTATTACAAGCAGAACATACTCTAAGATTGATGTCTACAACATTGCCCTCAAGGCTTACACTACCATTTTAACTCACTGCCTCATAAACAACATAAGGCTGTTTTATGGGTGATATCAGCCATTCTTCATTCCTACTATAGATGTCCACTGTTGAGGAATAGGTCACCTCTCTAAAAATAGACTTCTGGTGCTGGCAGCTAGAAATAAAATGATATCTATCATCCAGGTGACAAAAATTCTCAAATGATCAGTCCTTGATAATGGTAGGTTCCAGAATCACATTATTAAAATCATGTCATTTGACAGAATATGATATGAAATATAAATGTTAAGGTACATGCTCAAAATTGATTTTATTATTGGTAGAACAAGTGGTTTGTCCCTTTGACAAATCAGTTAAACCTCCAACTATGGTATAGTAATCTAACTTTTCTTTGAAAATGAGATATACTTTATACTTACTTAAACAATAGGGGTGCCTGGGTGGCTCAGTCGGTTAAGCATCCGACTTCAGTTCAGGTCATGATCGCACTGTTGGTGGGTGTGAGCCCCGTGTCGGGCTCTGTGCTGGCATCTCAGAGCCTGGAGCCTGCTTCAGATTCTGTATCTCCCTCTGTCTCTGACCCACCCCTGCTCATGCTCTGTCTCAGAAATAAATAAAAACATTAAAAAAAATAAAAAGAATAATTATGAGTTGGTGATACTAAACCAAGTAAGGCAGATAAAAACATTTTTTAATTTGAACAATTCTATATATTCTGAAGTTCTAATCTTACATGAAAATTTTTCTATTCAACTATGATAATCATGAGTATGAGGCATTTTTCAAACTGTGATGTGCTAATAATTTTGTCTAAAGAAGGCATAAAAAAAATCACAGATTTTAAAATATCTCAAAATAGTACTTATATCCAACTATAGGTGAAGCAAGTATGTAATTACACAGAAAGTTCCTACCATATATAAAATAAAAAAATATTTCAGCACTACGGTTAGCAATCTGAAAAGACAAAACGTCTGCAGAAATACATGAAAAAAAATATGGGGCATCTGGGTAGATCAGTAGGTTAAGTGTCCAACTCTTGGTTTTGGCTCAGGTCATGATCTCATGGTTTGTGAGATTGAGCCCCAGGTCAGGCTCTGTGCTGACAGTGCAGAGCCTGCTTGGGATTTTCTCTCTTTCTCTTTCTGCTCTCCCTTCTATGCCCCCCCCCACAATAAATAAAATAAATAAAATAAACTTAGAAAAAAAGAAATGAAAAATACCATGTCAATATAAGATGTCAATATTATCCATATTCCTTGCCTGTAGTTATAATCATTTATTAATATAATCAGCATTGTACCCTAAATATTCCAAAAGAGAATAAGCTTATTTTGTAATAACAAAAAATATTTCAAGATTATGATGTGATGCATTCTAAATATAATTTGTTTATAATATTTTTTAAAATATTACTAAAATATTTTCAGGAGCTATGACATATAGATAATAAAATGTATTCTTCAAAATTGATGGTAAATGCTAAAATCGTTATTATTTCTTCAAAAGTTGAATGTATAAAATATCCATGGTTATTTTATTCATATTTTCATTGTTGCACCATGCTACCTATGGCATGAACTGATGGAACTGATTTCCATTAGTCAGAGTATAAGAATTCTACCTGTGGCAAGATAACTTTTTAAGAAGTCTGAGTTTTAAGCCTATAATCTAAAAGCAGCTGTTTTTTTCCCTTTTCTTAAAATGATGGGATCTTGTTAAATGTTAATGGTAATAATATAAACCATACTTACATACATAATTAATTTGAGCCTCAAAACAACTTTATTATTACCATCAATTTTAGAAGTAGCAACTTTGATGAATGGGTTACTCCATAAATACCTATGACACTGATTTTCTTATCCAGATATTGTAGAGGGTTATTTTTGCATTATTTATTTAATTTCTAATGACATTCTCTAAATAGTTATCCCTGCCTTTCATGATCTCCCATTTGTTTCATTTTAGTATGTTTTCTTATTCCTTTGGGTGTTATATTTTATTTATTTTATTTTTAATTTTTTTATTATTTATTGTTGAAAGAGAAAGAGAGAGAGCAGGGGAGGGGCAGAGAGAGGGAGATAGAGGATCCAAAGCAGGTTGTGTGCTGACAGAAAAGAGCTTGACACAGGCCTTGTGAACTGAGAGATCATGAACAGAGCTGAAATCAGACTCTACCCAGGTGCCTCTAAGTGCTATATTTTATTTTGACTTACCCATGAAGAAATAAATTATGCCACAAGGTTATATTATTTAAGTTAGTACTGCTTTGAAGTAAAAGACTATCTAAATGAGTACATGGTATCACAAATTATTTAGGCTTTTGAGAATTCCTCATTTTCAAAAGAGTGCCTTACTTTCCCTGCACTGTCCTGGGATTCACATTTCTTGAATCTGCTAAATCATGTGTCACATATTTATCTATTTCCCAACTACCAGTTTTCTTGCTATTTCTCTTCTCTGGTTCACTCAATTCATGAGTCTATGCTTAAAAAAAAAACTGTACAATAGTTTCAATAAAATATTGGAGCAGACTAAAAGTAAATCCATTTATTGATAAGTCCTTCTTTAGCTCAGGCAATTGTTCTTGATCATTACCTTGAAAACTAAGAAAGAACAAAGAATCCTTCTTTTCCATTTCAAAATTTACTACAAAGCTACAGTAATTGTGACATTGGTATAAAGACAGATACACAGAGCAATGCAACAGATCTGGGAGTCCAGAAATAAACTCTTAACATTTGTGGCCAGTTGATTTTCAACAACTGTGCCTTGAAAATCTGATGGAATAAGAACAGACTTCTCATTAAACAGTTCTAGAACAACTGTATATCCTTATGCATAGAGATAGAGAGATAGAGAGAGAATTTGGGGTCCCATTTCAAACCATAAACAAAATTAATTCAATAGAAGTCATACCTAAACGTAAGAGAAGAAGCTACAAAATCTTAGAAGAAAATACAGGAGTCTGTCCCCATGTTCTTGGAATAGACAATGGTCTCTTACATGTGACACTAAAAGCACAAGTGACAAATATTTGTCACTTGACAAGAGATAGAGATAGATGTAGATATCAATAAAGTGGACTTCCTCCTAGTTAAAAATGTTTGTGCTTCACAAGAAACCATCAAATTTTGAAAGGTGAGATATGAAATAAGAGAATATATTTATAAATCATATTCAATAAAGAACTAAGAATTCTTGTAAATCAATAATAAAAAATATTCTAATTTCATTAATAAGCAAAGGATTTGAACAGATAGTTCTCAAAAAATATATATACGAAGACATGCTCAACATCTTTATTCTTTAAGGATATGCAATTCAAACCTGCAAATTCATACTTCATACCTACTATGAGAGCTAAAGTAAAAAGGACAGATAATTGTGCCGGAGAACATGTGAAGAAATTGAAATCCTCATAGATTACTGATATGATTTTGGAAATGTCACAAAATGTTAAACATATAAGTACCATATGATCTGGAAATTCCACTTCTAGAAATATACAGAAGATAAAAAATAACAACTACAGAAAACTATATGAATGTTCACAGCAGCAATATTACTAACAGCTAAAATGTATAAACAATCTAAATGTCCATCAACAGATGGATAGATGAATAGATGAAATATGGTATGTCCATACAATATTGAATACTATTTCACAGTAAAAATGAATACATTAATAATAAATGCTATAATATGGATGAACTTTGAAATCATTATGATAAATAAAATAAACCAGCCATATATTCCATGATTTTATTTATATGAAATGTGCAAAATAAACTAATCTATAGAAACAGAAAATAGGTTTGTGGTTGTTTAGGGCAGGGCAGGTTTGAGGAGGAGGGATGTTAAAAGTAACTATTAATAGGTATGGGATTTCTTATTGGGGTGATGAAAATATTTTGAAATTAACTCTGGGAATAGTGTACAATTATATGAATATACCACAATATATTGAGCAGTCTACTTCAAATGGGTGAATCACATGTTATGTGAATTAGATCTCAAAAATGTGTTTAAAACATTATAGGTAATTTCCATAAAATGATACTGAAAGAGTCAAGAAAATCTGATAAGTGCAAATAATGGGTATGTTTCCATTAATTTTTATGGCTACGACTGACTCAACATCACCAGGAGCACTTTTGCTGACAATTCTTCTAAGCCTTTTGGGCCCAGAAGTGAGGATCTACTAAGAAATTAACACTAAAAGTAATCTTATATGCTTGGCAAGAAATTGGTTCCACATATAGAATTTTAAAAAAATGTGTTTTCCTGGATGTTCTTTTCTATCTACTAAGAATAGCAACAACCAAACTGTAGTAGTGGTAGTTAATAGGTATTAAATGTCTGATATGTTTAATATTAATAACAGTGCTATAGAAACACTCATCATAGCACTGTGAGGTTGAAACCATTATATTCTTCATTTTACAGATAAGCACATAGAAGTTAAATACATTGTCTCTGGTCAGTCAGTGAGGATAGGATTGGAATTATGGCTGTCTGGCTTCAGAGTTTGGGCTTTTAATTACTATGCTTTCAGTAGCAACATTAGTTGTCTTACACTAGCTGTATAATATCTATGAAATATCTATGGAATCATAAAGGAATGAACAAAACCCCCAAAACAGGCCTTCAAATATCAGGAGCTATTTAAAAATAAAAAGTACTTATGAATATTAGGGGGATCATATAAAATAAGAAGATGGAAAGGAAGTCCACTACATGGATTATGTTGGTGAATGTCACACTAAAACTAATTAGAAAAGGGCATAACAGTATATTTAAATGATAAATTGGACAAACATCCTCAAAGATGAGAGTTAATATGCAGGTGCAATTCCTCATCTCATAGGAAATTAAACCTTTTCTGATTATAATAGCACATACTAATTACTAGAAAATACAGATGAGAAAAAATATACATTTTTAACAATGCTAATAAATCAGCTCTCTATATAATAATGACAAGATTATATGCCAGGTATTGCTAGCTATATAAAAGTTAAGAATACCTGCCTTTTCAAAAAGCCAACTTATTTTCTTAATTTAAAATCTATTTATAAAACATCTAGAGTTTCTATTATATAACAAGTAAAGATTTTTGTTTGAAGAGTATCAATCTAGTGCAATTTGGGTCAATTTGGACCATGCCACAGGTCCAGGCTTCAAAGGAGACAAAGAAAAAAATGATACCTAGCAAATTTACCTAAACTTTAAAGATTATAAAAGTTGCAACTATGGTAAGGAATATTATAAGAAAAATAGTTAAGGTTTATACACATTTGTGCGGATAATTTTATTTGATAGCATTAGTATCACTTTAATAATTAAGGCACAAATAGTATATGTCTTCCAGTATCTCAAATTCCAGTTAGTTTGCCATTTCTTTTATTCACGTATGTTGATTTCATTAATTGATATAGACTCAATAACTAGAGGTTCAAGCAAAGTATTTGTCAATAATTTAAATAGGCATAGATTTGTGCACTGAATAAACGCTAATGAAAATTTTTCTCTTGCATATAAAAGTATCTGACGTCAAAGGATGCAGCTATCGTATATGTAGCTGGGATGCTATAAAAGTGTTGTGAAGTTTAAATGAACAAAGGAACTATAGAACAGTATATATGAAACTGGAACCATTCAGGGAAACTAATCAGATGCAATATATATTTTGTCCAATTTTAGTTTATCCCTCAAGTATTTTTATATTGATTTAATAAAAATGTTTTTTATCATAACCATGTGTATGTGTATATAATTTAAAGAGGTAAAATAAAATTACATAGTCTTTAGATATAATGTAATTGTCTCCTGAAATCAGCTTGGAATCTGTTTCTTAAATACAAGTATAAACTTTATAACATAAATATAGAGTTATGAGTGCTTCCATATTATTGATATTTGAGACCACACATAAAGATTGTATAAGCATATAGTCTATAGATTGCAAAGACTGTATGGATTGCTATATAATCTGAAATGTATACTGAATTGGCTATTGATATTTAAAGCCTCAAATCAAACAATAGAGAGTGTATAACATCATGTCACAAAATTATAGTTGTTGAAAAGGAGCAAAGGTTGTGACCATCATTGTTGGCAGTGTGTAGTAAGTAATGATAGGTTATCTGACTTTTAAAATTGCAGTGAGTGACAAAAAATTTTACATGCAGAGTAAATAATATGCAATTTCCCAATAAACCTAATTCATATTTTTTAATGATAATACAGAACAAAGTGTAAAATTTCATTTCTGAATATAAATTAAATTAGTTAATGAAGTTAGCATACTACTTTGAGGAGATATTTCAAGAGAGTTCAGGAACAAATATTCTAAATACAGAAACATTAGAAAGGCACTAGAATGTAAGCAAAATGAATTATTGTCAGATGATTTAAAATTTAGTCCTGGAATTACCATTGCATTTATATTGACTTAAATCAAATCTTTTAATTTTCATAAGTTCCTTAATTTTGTATGTTCCTTACATTAAAAAAATAAGATCGTTGTATGGAAACCAACATGACAATAAGCTATTAAAAAAAATAAGATTGTTGAAATAGATTACTCTTATCTCTAACCCTTCTACCCTCAACTCTTGATTATTATAAATATGATACTCAGGGATGAAAGTTATGCAGGGTGCTCAAGAGAGATTGAGAGATTATCATCCTAACCTTAGATCCTGCTTTTCTTACCACACCGTGTGTGTGTGTGTGTGTGTGTGTGTGTGTGTGTGTGTGTGTGTATTAGTACCAGTAACATTCTTCAGTTCATGTTCAATCAAGACTGGAACACACTTTTATATTTCTATTAACTTGCATGTATTCTATATCTATCATACTTCTTTAATAAGGACATTTTCCTTCATTTTCATTAGTAAATTATATATTAAACTTGTATATGGCTTGCATATGAAAATTATGTATGAAACATGGTTACTTGCAGTATGTTGAAGGATTTTCTGGATAATTATCTTACTTACAGAATAGGATGTCAAAGTTTATACTGAGGTTATAAAAGGAGATGACAAGGTTAAAGGTTTAAAGATAAAGAAGGTGATTTAGAGGGCCCATTAGATGAAAGGGTGAGAGATTTGCCTATCACATTAGTTTCTTACTGATGCTGTATTAAATTACTACTTACTTAGTGGCTCAAAAGAAATTCATTACTTTACAGTTCTGAAAGTCAAATGTCCAAAATGGATCTCTTTAGGCTACAATCAAATGCTGACAGAGCTGCATTCTCTCTGGAGGAATGAGAATAATTTGTTTATTCAGTGTCTAGATAGCACCCTTTCTTTTTGACTGGTGGTCTCCTTCCTACCGCCACGTTGTTCTAACAGTATGTCTGTTAATCATGTCACCTTTGGACTATCCTGACTTACTCTTTCCTTTATTAGAACCCTATATTGGGTGTACCAGATAATCCAAGATAACTTCTCCATCCCAAGATCTTTAACTTAGAGATCTTCAAAATCCCTGTAATCATGTAAGTTAATCCATTCACAGGTTCTGGGGATTAGGCCATGGATATGTTTGAAGATGTGGAGGTTTAATCATTCTTCCTATTATATTCCATCTTCTGGTCTCCAAAGATTTGTGGGCATCCCCTATGCAAAATGGATTCATCCAATCTAAGCATTCCCAATGGCTCAACCTATTTCCAGCATCAGTTCAAAATACTCAAATCTCATTGTCTATATCACCTAAATCATATGGATGAGACACTGGTATGAGCCATCTTAAGGCAAATGTCTTCCCCACATGTAAGTCTGTGAACAAGAAAACAAATTATCTACTCCCAAAATACAATGTAAGACCAGTATAGGATCCTTTTTACAAATATTTCTATTAAAACATGAGATCATGGGGGGTGGGGAGATGTGTTATTAATTCAGCCAGGTTAGTAACATGAGATTTCAAAGTCTGTGGATAATTCTATTCATGAACCTACCATCTTGCCTTGACGCTCTCCCCAGTTTTTTTTTTTTTTCATTAAAGGGAATTCAGAATTAGACATATTTGAGAGAAACATTACGTTGCCCACCACTCTTAGAAATACCTTAAATTGTGGAGCACCTTATAGCCCAGCTGGTTAAGCATCCAACACTTGATTTTGGCTCAGGTCTTGGTGTCACAGTCTTGAAATTTAATACTGCCTCAGGCTCCACACTGGGTGTGGAGGCTGTTTCAAATTTTCTCTCACTCTCCCCCTCTTTCTTTCTCCCACTCATGTTCTCTTTCTCTCTCTCTCTCTCTCAAAAAAAGAAATTATATAAACCATATAATAATTGGAATCTTTGAAATTCAAGGACATATTTGTGTAATATGTTCTAGCTATATTTTATAATATGGTATTTGCCTAGAAGAGCAGAAATTTGAAAACATGGACCAAAATCTAGTGTGAAGATTTGACAAGAGATTGGAACAGACAAAAGGCAATGCACTAGATATTAATGGTGAAAAGAACCGTAGATTAATACATTTGAGTTAAATCAAAATATGACAAAATAGGAAAAGGTAGGTGTCATGGACTAAATTGTAACCCCTAAAATTCTTACGTGGAAGAACTAACCCCCAGGTGGCTCTATTTGAAGACAGGGCTTTACAAGGTTTACTTAAAGTTAAATGAGGTCTTAGGAATATGGTCCTAACACAATAGGATTGGTGACTTTATCAGAAGAAGAAAGAAGAAGGAGGAGGAGGAGGAAGACAAGGACAGGAAAGAGAGGGAAGAAGAAGAAGAAGAAGAAGAAGAAGAAAGAAGAAGAAGAAGAAGAAGAAGAAGAAGAAGAAGAAGAAGAAGAAGAGAGGAGGAGGAGGAGGAGGAGGAGGGAGGAGGAGGAGGAGGGAGGAGGGAGGGAGGAGGAGGAGGAGGAGGAGGAGGAGGAGGAGGAACACAGAAAGAGATATCTTTTCCTTGTTTTGATAAAGAAAAAGGTCATGTGATTACCATGAGATTGTGGCCATCTACCAGCCAAGAGAAGTCTTGGAATGACACCTACATTGCCAGCACATTGACTTGAACTTCACAACCTCCAGAACTGTGAGATATAAATTTCTGATGTTCAAACCACATAGTTTACGGTATTTTGACATGGTAGTCTGAGTAGAAAAATACATTAAGGGGCTGGAAATCTGGGAAGAAGAAGAATCTCTAATGACACTCTTCTTGAATTTTAAGTAAAACATTTTTAAAGTTATTGAATGGGAAATTTAAAATAAAAGAAAACTATGCAGATGGATGATAAACGTTAATCTTCTTGCCATGGCCCTAGTTAAGTCCCTCTTTACCTTTTGCCAGGAGAACTCTAATAACTTATTTTTTTCAATCTTCCTTCTTCTAGCCTGGATCCTTACAATACATACTCTTCACAGTTCATAATGTAACTTTTCTAACAAGCAACCTTAATACCAACATTCCCTTATTTCTAGCATCCTAAAATTTTAATAAATCATATACATCACTTAATTCAATCCTTACTTTTTATTCTTAGCCAATAATCATTGCTCCTAAAACCAAGATCATAGATCTGTCATCCATTATGGACACCTTTGTGGACACGACAAACGATCATTTTTCAATGATGTCTCTGAGGCAGAAATGCCCCAGACTTTACCAAATGAATTGCTTTAATGATAGTTTTGTAAATATTTTCAATTATGTCTTCTTTCTCTCATTTCTTACATTTTTTTTTTACCTTCCCTCTATCTTTATATACAATCTTCTAGATCATACATCCCTCACTAGCCTTTAAAAACAGCAACAACTAGAAAAATTTTATCTAAATCTTACAAGGTACTTATACAACCAACTCAAAACAGTATTTTAGTCTCCTTATTACCAACTTTTTAAAAAGTATCATATATTACAAACACGGTATCATTATAGTCACAAATGCTATGTTAAAGCCAGCTTTGATAGTCTCTTCTTGGTTCTACGTGTTAAATAAACACTATTTAACATAGTGTTAAGTGTCTTTTAAGTTTTGAATTCCTGGAATGCAAGTTTTAATAACTTTTCTATCTTAATTATTATACTCATCTCTCGCAGGCTTCTCTTCCCCCTCTGCCTTTATGTTGATGAATCCTAGATGTTTGCTTTTCCTCTTTTGTGGCTCTTATTGATACAGGGTACAAATAAACAGTTAAATTGAGAGAGGCATCTGGGTGGCTCAGCTGGTTAAGCGTCTGACTTTGGCTCAGGTCATGATCTCACGGTTCGTGGGTTTGAGCCTGGCGTCGGGCTCAATGCTGACAGCTAGCTCAGAGCCTGGAGCCTGCTGCATATTCTGTGTTTCCCTCTCTCTCTGACCCTCCCCTGTTCACACACACTCTCTCTCTCCAAACAGTTAAATTGAGAAACAATGGATATTATACTCAGTGTCTGTCCACATTGAATGGCTCCATGGAAAATAGAACTTTCTGTTGGGACTACATTCTCAATTTGAAACAATGTTTCTAAAGGACCACCATTCTCATCCTGACAAGAAAAAAATATATAACCATTATTTCTTGCATTCAGCTGGGTTGAGTTCATTACTCTGACCTGTCATGTGACAATTTTATTCTTCGTTATTTATTTTGAAAGAAGACCACTGTGGGATTTATAACTAAAATATTGCTGAAAAGAATTGCTTCCACTTCCAGATTTCCCTGAACTACCATGAAGCTCTCTGAATTTTAGACAATGTTTTCCCCTCAGAACTGAGTGTCACTGATGCTTTCGAAAAATGTTTCAAGTGAATAGTGTGGTGTCCCTGTCAAGAACTGGACTTAAGTACTTGTTTTTTATTGGCAGGTGGGAAACACCAGTTTAGTCACTGGAATTCGAATGTAGGTTTTCTATAGTTGTTTCTAATATGCAAGATACTGACTTTGACAGCATTTGTAAATTTGTAATTTGTAATGAAGAAAATGTATATAAAGATGTTTTTTAAAATTTGTTTGTTTGTTTGCTTATTTATTTATTTATTTAGAGCAGAGGAGGGGCAGAGAGAGAGGGAGAGAGGGATAGTCCCAAGCAAGCTCTGAACCATCAGCATGGAGCTCAATGTGAAGCTCCAATCCAGGAACCATAAAATTATGACTCCACCCGAAACCAAGAGTTGGATGCTTTACTGACTGCACCACCCAGGCACCACTAAAAAGATGTTTGAATATGTATGTAGTGTTTTAAAAAATATCGATGCCTTGGGGCGCCTGGGTGGCTTAGTCGGTTAAGCGTCCGACTTTCGCTTAGGTCATGATCTCGCGGTTCGTGGGTTCGAGCCCAGCGTCGGGCTCTGTGCTGACTGCCGGCTCAGAGCCTGGAGCCTGTTTCAGTCTGTGACTCCCTCTCTCTCTGACCCTCCCCTGTTCACACTGTCCCTCTCTCTCTCTCTTAGAAATAAAAAAAAAAAATCTTTAAAAAAAAAATCAATGCCTTGAAGCTATGTTTGTTAAATTTTTGAAAAAAATAATAAAAATTAAAAGTAATGAGTAACTCTGTTTTTAATTTTTTTGAGTAACCTCCATATGGTTTTCCAAAGTGCTTGCACCAATTTACATTCCTGCCAACAGTGCACAAGGATTTCCTTTCCCCTTATCCTAATCAGCACTTGGTATTTCACATCTTTTTGATAAAAACCTTTCTAACAGGTGTGAAGTCATATCACTGTGGTTTTGATTTTGTTTCCCTGGTGAGTAATGATGTTGAACATGTTTTAATGTGACTGTTGGCAATCTGTATATCTTACTTGGAAAAATATCTATTCAAATTCACTGTCCATTTTTTAATCAATTTGTTGTTGTTGTTATTGAGTTGCATGATTTCTTTATGTATTTAGGGCATTAGCCCTTTATTGGATACATAATTTTCAAATATCTTCTCCCATTCAGTAGAGCTACCATATGGTTCACAGTTCCAGTAATAGATATCTATCTGAATAAAACAAAAACACTAATTAAAAAAACAAAAACAAAAACAAAAAATATGTGTTCTTATGTTCATTGCAAGATTATTTATAATAACCAAGGTAGAAAAAACATCTAAGTGTTCACTTATGGATGAATGGATAAAGAAGATATAATATGATAAGATATAATACACATGGATGGGTACGCACGTGCACACACACACACACACATACACACACACACACACACACACACTGAGATACCTAAAAAAGAATAAAATTTTCCCATTTGTGACAACATGGATAAAACCTAGAGGGTATTATGCCAAGTGAAATATGTCAGACAGAGAAAGACAAATTCCACACTTACCTATGGAATCTTAAAAAAGAAGAAAAACAAACAAAGGAAACAAACCCAGATTCATAGATAAAGAGAACAGACTGGTAGATGCTAGAAGGGAGGGAGGTTGGGGGACTATAATGTATGAGGGAATTAAGAAGTACACACTTATGAAATAAATAAATCACAGGATGTAATATACAGTATAGGGAATATAATTAATAATGTATTAAGTTTGTAAGGTGACAGATGGTCACTAGACTTAAGGTGACTATTTCACAACGTACACAAATAATGCACCACTGTGTTGTATACCTAAAATTAATACAATATAGTATCCTAATTATATCGCAAAAAAGTCAGTGGGTAAAAAGTTACAATTATATAAGATAAAAATATGTTCTAGAGATTTGCTGTACAACATAGGGCCTATAATTAATGATATGATATTGGGAACTTAAAAATTTATTAAGAGAGTAGATACCATCTTAAGTGTTCTTATCAACAAACAAACAAAAATGAAGGAACATGAGGAAACTTTTGAAGGTAATGAATATGTGTGTTGTTATCTTGATTGTGGTTATGGTACCACAGGTATATGCATATATCCAAACTCATCAAGTTGTATGTAATAAATATGTACATTTTTTGGGTCATCAATTACACCTCAATAAAGCTGCAAAAAAAGTCCTATGGAACCAAAAGGCAGATTTAGATATGTGACTGAGATGAAGACCAAGTGTTTCCTCCTTTCTCAAAATGAAATGAAATTAAAAACATAATTTTAAATAAAATTAAAAATAAGATTTACAAAAAGTCAATCATCTCACAAAGGTGAATAGTGTTTAAACAATGGGTAGAAACACTGATAAATTTCTACTAAATATAAAATAAGATAGGGGCTGGATTGATCTTAATCTAAACAATCATAAAGTATGAAACAACATGTAATCCAAATGTCATTTAACAAGTGCCTTTTTCTAATAACACTTAGACAACAAGTCTTCAATCATAGGGAAGGAAGCTGGATTAAAGGAAAATGGAATATGAGGATAATTATTGAAAATAGTTTCTAGGACTCTAGTCTCAGTACCTATTTTTTCCCCTTCACCTAAATTGAAAAATAGTGACCTTTAAAATAAACTCAATATCTGTATCAGGGAAATCCAGAGGTGACGGTTTTTCCCTAGAAAAATGTGGAGCAGTGCTCTGGTGAGCTGCAGTATTCAGGACAAGAAGTTAATAGAACAAAATGCTGGATTTACCATAAACCTTAAAGTAAACTCCAGCTGATTCTACTGCCCAATCATGAATACACTTTACTATTGTAATTTCAACTTCAATGTTGAGGAAAGAAGATATTTTAACATAGAATTCTATATTCTGATTTTCAAAAATCACAGCAACATAAAAATATCTTTGAAAAATTTTAAAAATGTAAAATGCTTACCAATAACACATTATATTTGAGGAAAATCACGAGTACCTCAATGAAATAAATGCTAAATGAATATATAGTAGAAGGAAGATAACCTAAAATAAAAGAAAGAAAAAAGAAAAGAAGCCAATAAACTGAATTCTAGTGAAATTTACAGCAAGTGTTAAGTAATGATTCACCAAACAGATCTAATATAACATATGAACATGTCTGTAATCATAACTTCATATTTGTTCATTCAGTGAATATTGATTCTTTTCCATGGTGAAAAAAATGTTAAGCATTGGGGAAAATGCAGTACATAGAATATACAAAAACTTATTAAGTTTATGAAGGGAAAAAACCAACATAAGATAAATAAAATGTTTTATAAATTCTAAAGAGAAAAAGCAGGAAATGGGCTAGGAAATACTGGAGAGGGCAAGGGAAAACTGCACACATAGTAAAGACATTAAAGAATGCCATGAATATAGCATATTTGACTAAAAGACTAAGGAAGTGAGGAAACAATGTCCTGGGAAAGGACTCTTTCTGGCATAAGGAATAGAAGCCACCAAATTACTGAGACAACTCAAAATAAAATAAGAGGTCAGTATGGTTGGAGATTAAGAATAAGAAAAAAAAGTAGTAGGAGATGATATCAGAGAAATAGCTTGGGGGTAGGTGAGAAAAGTGAAGGGCAGATCACATATACTCTTCAAAGTCATTGTTAACATTTTGGCCATTCAATGAATGAGGACTATGAAGAGAGAAATGGCAAAATATGACTTATACTGAATATTTTAACAGATTTTTTTTCTGGTTAATGGTTAAAAATAAACTATAGTTGACCCAGGGAAGAAGCAGAGAGCTATTACAATATTCTATGCAAAAATATGCCTGTTTAAATTAGATGGCATTGCTATTTTCTTTATATTTTGAAGATACATCCAATGATATTCTTAACATATGTAATTGGCTTTTGAGATAACAAATTTATGAATTACTCTAAGTTTTTCAGCCTCAGCAAATAGAATAATGGTATTTCCATTTATACCAATAGGAAAGATGGAGAAACAAATATGGGGAATATTTGAAGCCTGTGCTCAAATCACAACAAATTTTATATTCTAATCAGGTATCCAGTTGGATATTTTTAGTTCACTGTTAGATATATAAGTTAGGGGCTCTAGAGAACTGGAAAAAAATAAATTTTAGAGTCATCAGAATGTAAAATATATTTAAAACATAGAGACTAAATTAAGTATATAAAGAAAACAGTGTCGCTATAAAATATAAAACTAAATCATCCCTGCACCATTCTCAAGTTTAGACGTTGGAGAGATGAAAACAGTCCAACAAAGGATACTAATGACCTGAAAAGGGAAGAGGAAATCTAGCAGTAAATGTTGTCCTGGAGCCAAAATGCTGTGTTTCTTTCGACAAAGAGAGACTGATTTTGTTGTTGTTGCTGTTGTTTGTATATCTATCAACAATTAATGAAGGTGAGGACTGAGAATCGACTTTTGCATTTAACACTGTAGAGGGTATTTTTGATTTTTACTGAGGCAGGCCAAGTGAAAGATTGATTGAAATATTTTTTTTTAATAAAAAGAGAGAAATGAGATAGCAATAAAAGTGGCTCTTGGGAGGAGTTTTGCTGTTAATAGAAGAAAAGAAAATAGGGAATAGAAAAAGAGAAGTGGGATCAGAAGGAATTTTTTGTTGTTGTTTTTATAACTTGCATGAAAAAGCATCATGGCTGAATGCTAAAATGAAAAACCAAGAAGAGGGTTTCTTCCTCCCTTCTTTCCTTCCTTCCTACTTCCTTCTTTCTTTCTTTCTTTCTTTCTTTCTTTCTTTCTTTCTTTCTTTCTTTCTTTCTTTCTTTCTTTCTTTCTTATATATATATATATATATATATATATCTTTCTTACATATATATATAATATTCTTCCATGTCCTTTCTATTATATACATCGCTGTTATATATATGTTATGTATATATATGTAACACGTTATATATAACATATATATGTTATGTATATATGTAACATGTTATATATATTCTGTTATATATAACATGTTACATATATACATTATATATATATATATATATATATATATATATATATATATATATATATATATAAAACAGCTATGTATATAACAGAAAGGACATGGAAGAATAGTTGGTGAGAGGAGGTGATTTTTGGTCCACGAATAGAAAAAATTTCTGAAGAGCATTCATTGTCCAACCATAAGAGTGGGAAAAGAAGTATACTGTCTAGTATTTATTCAACTATAAAGCAAGATGTAGTGAAATAAGAACCCAGCTCTTCAATACTGAGAGTACTGAAAGATGAGTTAGAGGTCTCAGGAAGAGAAAATAAATCATCATAAGTGAGCAGGAAAGCAAATAAAAGTGGTTCACTTTTAAAGATAATGATAAAAGATACAGATATCTATCAAGCCCAGCAAAGTAAATTTAGGGAACAGTTTTTTAAATGAACTTTTTCAAAAGGAAATGGGTGTATTATATGTCTGTAAACAAATATGAATCCAAGTAAATAAGAAAGACAATATGAGCAACATAGATGCATGAAAAATGGACAAAAACAACAAAGAACTTGACCAATAATTTACAGAAGTCAAAGACATTTAAAAATAATGGGTAGTTGGGGTGCCTGGGTGGCTTAGTTGGTTAAGTGTCCGACTTTCGCTTAGGTCATGATCTCGCGGTTCGTGGGTTCGAGCCCCGCGTCGGGCTCTGTGCTGACTGCCAGCTCGGAGCCTGGAGCCTGTTTCAGTCTGTGACTCCCTCTCTCTCTGACCTTCCCCTGCTCACGCTGTCTCTCTCTCTGTCTCCTAGAAATAAACAAAACATTAAAAAAAATAAAAATAAAAATAAAAATAATGGGTAGTGTCTAAGGTCATGGTTATTGAGATCAGTTATTTTCAGCTTCTTATACTGACTGTGTGATCTTGGCCAATTTTTATGTACCAGGTCACACATATACAAACTAATTAGCATATTAATATCTGTTTCATAATGAATTTGTTATTGCATGAATTAAAAATGATTTGTGTTAAGTTTTTATTGTGCTTACTAGCACATAAATATGGCTATCATTATATCTACATTCTATCCCCTTGGGAATACAATGTCCATTTGATTTTACTGTAAGTCCTGTCAGAGCTTTAAAATACTAAAGTGTTAGGATATTTCCTCTCTTAAATACTCTAACATTTCTATTTAACTTTAACAGAAAAATTAGCAAAAGTTGCAAATATAATACTTACCAATATGGCTAGATATATATTATATTATATATATATATATATATATATATAATAGTATATTGAAAGATAATATACAATTGTCTATAAAATTTATTATACCGAACCTAGTGCCTTAAAGCAACAACTTTTAATGTTCTTTCTTTTGTGAGTCAGAATTTCAGGGAGGGCTGAGCTAAGCAATTCTCTCAAGTATTTCACATGGTTACAGTTGAATGTCGCCTAGGGCTGCTGCTATCACCTGAAGTGCCAGTGAGGCTGGCCATGGAAGATGACTTACTCATCTGGCTAGCCTTGATGCCTCCAGAAGGAGCATTGTTGAAACTATACATCGGAGCCCCATATAGTCACACAAAATGAACTCAGTACCTTTTCAGCCAAGGTGATTCTTTGTGACTAGTCTTGGAAATCACACAGAGGCATTTTTGCTGTATCTATAGGTCAAGGGAGTTATACACCTACCATATTCACGGAGTAGGACATAGACTCCCACTTTTTGACGGAAAGAGAGACAAAGTGTTGGTAGACTTTTTTTAACCACCACATGTAGCTAGGAGAAATTAGTTGTCTTTTTTAATGTTTATTTATTTTGAGAGAGAGAGAGAATGCCTGCATGAGTGAATGGGAGAGGGAGAGAGAGAGAATCCCAGCAGACCCCACACTGTCAGTGTAGAGCCCCACATGGGGTTCAGACCCATGAACTGTGAGATCATGACCTGAGCCGAAATCAAAAGTTAGACTCTTAACCGACTGAGCCACCCAGGTGCCCCAGAAATTAATGTGAAGAATACAAGAATGATTTACCTTAGAACTTTAAAAGACAAAGAAAGTGATCTTTTCAATAGACATAGAAGAGATATTCGAAAAAATTCAGCATTTATTCTTGGTTAAAAATTTGAAGAATAAGCTATTAGGAATATTCTACAAATACTATTGACTGTCTGGGGAAAACACCACCATCAGTAGAACAATATTTATTCATTTAACAAATATTTACTGAACATCTATTCTACATAGAGCCCTTTTCCTTTCATTATAGATAGAGCAAAGAATAAACAATGGCTATACTGGCATAAAACTTACTAGAGTAGAAAAGGAAAAAATAAAGAATACTATACCTCATCTTACCGTTATGTTTGGGAAATTCTTACTCATTTTATCAGGTGCAATCTGCTAGTTAACTCCCACATTAGGGGTTGGCATAATTAAGGACTGCAGGCTAAATTCATCTCATCCTCTGTGTATATAAGGTTTTACTGAAACAGAACAATATCCATTCCTTTACTTATGTTTCTGGCTGCTTTGATGCTACATTGGTAGATTGGAATAATTGAGACAGAGACCAGATGGCCTGCAAACCTGAAAATATTTGCTAACTAGTTCTTTAAAGAACAAACTTGAAAACCCTTTTCTACATTAAAATTTCTTGGATTCACCAAGACTCTGGCTTTAATAGATACTTTTATAATATATTAACTTTATGTTTATTGTATCACACATACATTTTTGAGGGTTAGAACTATGATGTAATCATCTCTGAATACTAGCTACTAACCTAGTGTAAGATATATTGCAGTACTCTATTAAAAAGTTTATATCTGCATGAATAAATGATTGGGCACTGTGTCCAATCTTGCCTCATTACTCTTTGTCTCTCGGTGATCTCTTCTATTCCTGAAACTTAAGGTAACACCTTTATTAAGATTAATCCTCAATTTAAAAAATGTCCCTTATGCCTTTTCAATGCTTGAGAAAGAATCTCCAGTCAAATATGTTGCAGATGATTCAAGTTCAATATAGTCTTGTCAAGAAGAATTATTTTTGTAATCATTATTTCAAACCAATAATGTCACCATTGTTCCAAATAGTATTGCCTAATGCTTAAGAATATTAGCAGGTGAGACAAAGAGAAAGAAGATATAACTATCTTCATTTCATCCAAACTAGATAACTCAATGTCAACCCTGAGCATATGAGGTAATGGACAGGATGTTACCAAATTAGCCACCTACTCATGCTAATTTTATCTCTGAAATGCTTGTTGGATTGGACTTGTTTCCATTCTCAATGCCACTAAATCAATTCATTTCCCAAGGATCAAAGACCAAAAATCCACTAACAAAAATCTGAAATTTAATTCTTCTAATTATCCTACCACTTAACTGTCTTTACAAAATCCATTCTTTTATTTATTATTTAACCCAACATGAAAGAGTCCTTAGAACATAAAAGCCAGAATGTAGGTGCTGTGTATAGGATAATGAATAAGAGAATCTCTGGTTTTCAAGGCATCTATTTGAATCACAGATAGAAATTCAGTTAAAATGTATACAAATTTGTTCCTGGGTCACTCACTATCATCAGTTATTTTTAAAGATAAAAACAGAAAACTTACTCACCCCTGATCAAAATCCTCTGATTCTTCTTCCCTCACAGTCCCTCACACTGCTTACCCCTTTCTGATATGTCTATTTTTGTTTCAACAAGAGCTTCGTTTTTTCTTTGGAATTCCATTTATGTTGGCCATTTTCCACATCTCAGTAGCATTGCTCAAACTTCTTCTAAAACTTTTCTTAAGCTCCTCCCTCAATTGCCATCAACAGTGAAAATCCATCCCATCCCTTCCCCCACTGCCCACTATTTTCGTGGAAAAGCAGATATTTCTTTATGTCTGGGTGAAATCTAAATCAACCTTAATATGTTATTTATTTGTATATTATTCCTTCAGTAGATTATATATTCCTAATTTAAAATTCTCAGTTATCTTGATATTTCCTATGGGTATAGCACTGTACAGTATAGCACTGTAATACTTTTGTGGGCTCAATACATACCTGTTGTAGCTTTTAAAACCTCCCATCACCATGTTCTCCTTTTAATCTCAAAAATTATCAAAGGAAAGTTGAAGACTCAGGAAAGCCTAGTCTCTAAAACAGTTTAGCAAACTTGAACAAAATAAAATAATAATTGTTTAAAACAACTATGTCGGGGCTCCTGCTGGCTAAGTCAGAAGAGCATGGGACTCTTGATGTCAGGGTCATGAGTTTGAGCCCCATGTTGAGGGTAGAAATTACTTAAATAAATAAATAAATAAACATTTAAAACTCCTGCCATACTTAAAAACAGAAACAAAAAATAGAACTATATATTTATTATTCAGATTTCAAAAAATCTGCCAAAAATATATTTACATAGGTTATTTGTACTATGGATTTACTTTATTTAAAAAACTGTGCTCTAGTATTTTTAAGCAAGTATCCTTCAGATAAAATAATATTACAGAGTATTTTGTTTACAATGCATTGGTTTCTCACAGAAAAACAAAAGCAAATACTCTAAAATAAAAATTGTGGACATAACAATGTGTACAGTATTATATTTATATACAAACAAGTTTAATGTCACTTTAGACTATAAATATCATCTAGAGATTTGTTTAGAAGAACTAGAAAAATAGTTCATATTCTGCTCAAAATTAAAGTTCTCTAAAGATTTAAAGATTTGAGAGAATATTTTAAGAGACTGGCTTAAGAATATGTTTAATAATCTGAAGAATTTATGTTTTAATTATTTTTTATTTATTTACTTAAAAAGAAAGGGACAGAACAAGCAGGGGAGGGGCAGAGGGAGAGGGAGAGAAAGAGAACCCCAAGTAGGCTCCACACTGCCATTACAGAGCCTGACATGGGGCTTGAACCCATGAAACAGTGAGGTCATGACCTGAACTGAAACCAAGAATTGGACACCTAATCCACTGAGCCACCAGGGGTCCCAGACAGAGTTTTCAAAAAAAAAAAATTAATATTTATTTATTTTTGAAAGGGAGGGAGAGAGACAGAGAGAGAGAGAAAGAGAAAGAGAGAGAGAGTAAGCAGGGGAAAAGCAGAGAGAAAGGGAGTCACAGATAAGGAAACAGGCTCCAGGCTCTGAGCTGTCAACACGGAGCCAAATGTGGGGCTCAAACTCACAGAACATGAGACCATGACCTTGGCCAAAGTGGGATGCTTAACTAAATGAGCCATCTAGGTGCCCCCCTGACAGATTTCTTAATACAAATTTAGATTGTCATTTTTTCAATTAGACTTATACCAGAGAACAATTTAATCTTAATTTTTTAAAGATCTGAACAATGATCCTGTGATATGATTATCAATATAACAACTTTGTGTATTCCACATGTAATCTGGTTCTCATCATTCTTTTTTGAGCAGAGGACTTTCATATAAATATTCTTATACTGCAGAAGAAACAGAAATAAACTGTGATCTGTACTGTGAAGAAGTGCTTCAAACATTTGCAAGCATTGGTTTACCAATTCAAAAAAAAATTTTTTTAATGTTTATTTATTTTTGAGAGAGAGGGAGACAAAGTGTAGAGACAGAGGGAGACACAGAATCAGAAGCAGGCTCTGTTATGATAGCACAGAGCTTGAAACAGGCCTGCAGGCCCAAACTCAGGAACTCACCAACTTTTGAAGATCATGACCTGAGCCAACATCAGATACTTAACTGCCTGAGCCATCCAGGCCACCCTGGCTTACCTTCTCTTAAAACGCGAATCAAGCAAAGTATTTCAGAATTAGTTTAAAGAATGATGTTTAAAGCAACACACAATTTGTGTGTGCATGCACATTTACTTTTTAAATTAGTAAATGAGTTTGCCTTTAGCTTACAACAAAATAGTTTTGATATAAAGTAGTCAAAAAACAACAGTCTAAGAAGACTTTGGGAAACTTCACTTTTATGATGTCAGGTAGTCTAGATACATTTCAAGTTATTATAGGGTAGTGAATGAACAGGTTTATGAATATGTAAGTGTGATGAAACATATTTTTATAAACACTTCAATTTTTAGTAGTAATGAATTCAGCCTACACATACATATTAACAATGAAATGATCTGATAAATTATAGAGAAAGATCTGCATTTGCCCTAGGAACAGAAATGAAAACATTCGCACCCGAGAAATCTCAAGTCATTTCTACAAGGTGATGTGTTACAGCAGGCTATAGAAAAAAAATTGACTATAGTTTGCTGATTGAGAAGTAAAAAACAATCCGTGAAAGAAGAAAAATATGTACTCAGCAAAACCTAATTATTTCCCTTGAGCCCCAAACCCCAAGGAGCAGAAATGATGATAACACTGGAAAAGCAAAGTGAGGGTAGAGTATTCTTGATTTTGCTTGTACAGTACAAATTAAATGAGGTGATGGAATGTTGAAGGGGGGGAGGAATCTGTTCATCCATCTTCTTCTGAACTGTACAACATCGATGTTTAAAGAAGAAAAATAGAAATTTTCTCATAACTGGTTTCTAATGATGGTATTTCTATATAGTAGAAGCAGAAAGTCCTATCCCAGAAAACAGGGAGGATTAAGTACCTAGTGAAACTCCACTACACTCATATGAAAGACTTGAGAGACCTGCCCAGCCTAATTAGTTAAAACTTTAAAAAAATGGAATTGTTGGAATTCCTATGCAATTCTGAAAAGCATTTATAAGCTCTGGTGCTCTCTGGAAGAATTGAATCCCAATTGTAGGATGCTGACTGAAATTGTTTGGGAATTATGTTGTGATTTATGGAGAGCCAACTCCGTGGGATTAGAATAAAATGACATTGTTCAGGAAATAATTCTATTTACAGCAACAAATGGCCCCAAATAATCAGAATTGACCTTAAATTTATATACCACCATATTAAAGGTGATATCTCAAAGGAAAGACATTATCATTGATCATATTGTATAGCTCTATTTAAAAAAAAAACAACCTACATATAAAATGGTGACATTATTGAAGCTAACAAATATTAAAAAAGAGTTTTCTTTCCATTTTGCCCATCATTTCATTCATGCTTCTTACATTTAGTTAAATGTCGTAAATAGAATTAGCATTTTCAAAGTGATCCTTTTGAATTGGATTTTCCTATTAGAACTTCAAAATCACTATTTACTTAGAAAGAACTATATGATTAAGATTTATTTAAATTAAAGCTCAATTCTGAGGAACAACTTGAATCTACTACTTTATCATAAATGTAATTTACATATAGATTTCATATTCTTCTCTGTATTAACAATATAATCTAAAAATGTATTACAATGTTTGAAAGTTTATTTGTTCAAGTGCACTTTCTATTATTACCCTATAATGCCATTCAGAGTACTATTACAGGGTGGAAAACAAAATTTTCATTATTGATTAGAATACACATTTAAAGGTCAGCTGTAACAAAGCATTTTAAAACTTGATTAGATTATGCGTGTTAAAGTTTCTGCACACCTTTGAATTTCAAAGTAATTATATTTAAACAATATATTGGCAGACAAAATTATGGCTATGTTGCTAAATGTGACATTACTAGGTCATTTATAAGCTGATAAAGGTTCCCATGATTTCAAAGAAAGCAAAAATTTAAGTTTATATTAGTTTTAAAATTAATTAGGTAGTTTTACATATTCTATTTCCTTTAGTAGAAAAGCTATATATATTTTATATGTATATTACATATTTATTTATTATGTATATAGTACATATATTCACCTAATTATCAAAACCTCAGATATAACATGTTTAAGTCTTCAAAATTTTTTAGATTTTTGTTCCTTTTACAAATATTCACATATGTTCACTTTATTTCCTCTATTTTCCAAAACAAAACCAATTTCTCAAGTATATTATTCTTGTAATTTCTTTTTTTAAACCTATTGAAATTATTCTCCTAGAGATAGATTAATGCTGTTTACTTATTTATTTTTATCAGAATTATTTTATAAAAGTATACAATTATTTTCACTAAACCATTTTATATATAATTTACACTAATTGAAATCTGTGATATCGTGTCCTTTTAATTACTTCTCAATCTACATGCAGCATTTTTGTAAGATGTGACAAAAGTATAAATTAAGGAATAACTTCAATATTTTCCAAAATACAAAGTATTTTGAGAAAGAAAGAAATCCAAAGTACATTAAATGAATTGGCCAAATTCACTTTTACATGTCTTCAATCATCTTTAATGTCTGTCTGTAAAAAAAATGGAATTAATATAATAGTAGGATATGGATGTCCATAATAAAATAATCATATGCATCATATTTGGAAAGATCAGTAGATCATCCTTTTTGGAACATGCTCAGGTATATATAGCAAGGAAGACAGAGTTTACATCACTTGGTGATCCTTCTTTATCATGTCCAAATATCAGTTCCTCAGGCAATGAAAAATGGATCTAGGGTGCTTCTAAAATTGTTGAAACCCTGTTTAATTATGGCATAAATTTTTATGGTTAAGTCTAAGGAATAAAGACCAAAAACATTTCCTTTTGAAGGAATGATTTCTAGACCTAGTGTATAATATTCTCCTAACACTGATAATAAATCCTTTCTAAAAATTCACTATAATTTTCATTGAAATGGGCTTCCTCTTTTTTTTCAGATATTCTGCATTTATACATAATGGAATGTTAAAATATTGCCAAATTGGTGAACAGCGTTCAGAGTTACAGAAAAAAAGAATCAATAGACTTATTAATAGAATATTATATTGACTTTTGTTCAAATACAAAATTTATATCTCCATTTTTTTTTTTGACAAGAGTTATCTAATCCTGATTACACCAGGTAATGTTACCAAGCGTATGAAATAGGTAACATTCCTTTAGACCAGAGATAAAATTCCATGCCATTTTTAGGTGGCAATGTCACCCAAGACCAGTATGTTTTTGCAAACACAAAAACCAAATCACTATAATTTAATAAATTAGCCAATTTTTCAAAAAATGTAGAAAAATAGTACACATGAATAATTGTGCAATAATTGGAGTGTTAATAGCTTCTTTTACTTCACATCTATTTCACTGCCGAACAATGGAGAGTTATTAAGTTTGCAGAAATGAGCCAGCACTCATACCCCCACCATGCTCAATAATTGGTTGGCACATGGAGGCATAACTTAGGTTTAAGCACTGCTGTCAGTCAGCTCATCATGGTAGAATATGCGAGAAGCATGATTTCATCCCTGTGTACATCAGTTTAATAAAAATAATTGCTAAGCAAAAGTAATCATAAAAACAGTTAGTAGTGGGGCTCCTTGGTGCCTCAGTCAGTTAAGCATCAGACTCTTGATTTCGGCTCAGGTCATGATCTCAGGGTTTGTGAGTTGCAGCCCTGCATGGGGCTCTGTGCTGACAGTGTAGAGCCTGTTTGAGATTTTCTTTCTGGCCCTTTCTCTCTCTCAAAAATAAATAAACATTAAAAAAAATAGTAGGTTTGTTAACCTCTAGGAACACATTTTTTTAAAAAGCACAGTGAAACACTAAGTTATCAAGGAAAAAAGAAAGAAATATACCAGAAAATATATACAATCTCAGCAATAAAGAAGTATATATATTCTAAAGATTATGGCCATGGTTGTAGAGCCGGAACTCCTTGGTCCACATCTTAATGAATGTTATTGGATGTGTTATTAAACAAGTTAGTTATCTTTTTTTTAAAACTTAGCTGATTTGTCTGTAAGATAGGGATAATATTAGTTCTTAACTCATATTTTTTACCTTAAATGTGTGACTATATGTAAAATAGAGTTTTGACTGGCAAAGAGTAAATTCTGTGTATGTGTTTTCTCTTATTTAATAGACTATGAACTCCTAACAATCAGGGATTTTTGTCTTCTTTGTTCATGGTTATATCCTCACACAGTACATGGTAAATAGGATTTGATCAGCAAATATTTGTTAAAGGAACAACTGAAAATGTGGGTGTTTGTAAAGGCTGTGGTATTCCACTCGAATTCTTCCTTCAGCACTATAGAGCTCACTGCCTAAGCTACCGGGGGTTCTAGGGTTAAAGGCTTTCAGGAATTGCCTCTAAAGAAAATAGTACTTTCTCATGGGCCATGCCCAGAGTTTCCCACGTTGGCTGATCAGCAATATGATCAAGGCATGTAAGCAATGCCTCCCTGCAGCAGAGAGGAACAAGATGAAGGGCCATTCTGGCACTGAACTCTCTGTGAAATCAGGATCAGTTAACATTTTTTTTCAGACTGTGTTTCAACTTCTCATTGGACCCATCCTATTTCATCCACACCCTCCAACTGGTGTTGGTCTTTAAAGCACCCTTCAATAATCTTCCTATATCTCAATCTTTTTGGTAGACTATGTTTCCTGGGTAAGCCATGGAAAAGTGACTTTTTTGAAGACTACCCACACATAAAATCGTTAGTTGTTTCATGATTAAGATATATATATACACTAGGGGGCACATAGGTGGCTCAGTCAGTTGAACGTCTGACTTTGGCTCAGGTCATGATCTCACAGTTGGTCGGTTCGAGCCCCGCATCGGGCTCTGTGCTGACAGCTCAGAGCCTGGAGCCTGCATCAGATTCTGTGTCTCCCTCTCTTTCTGCCTCTCTCCTGCTCACAATCTCTCTCTCTCCCCCAAAATAAATATTAAAGATAGACAGCTAAATAAATAAATAAATAAATAAGATATATATATATATATATATACAGTAACATTAATAATTTGGCATTAAACCATTAGAAAAGATGAAAGAAGAGAAAGACTATGGCAGAAGGTTTGGAATTATCTTCTATTATACATGTACTCTAATAAGCAGTCAAAATGAGATAGGCTTTTCTTCTGTCTTCCACTTCCCAAGGAATCCGTTTTAAGGAGTATTTATCTAAGTTCAAATTTTGCAATATAGTAAAAAGTGAAATAAATCTAGGATGATTTATTGAATGAATAACAAGTTCGTTTGGCTTGGGAAGTCTTCCTGCATGATTTTATCCATACCAACAGGTCAATAAAGAAATACCAAATTGTCAGTTTGATAAGCACATGTTAAATCTCAACACCTATTACCAACTGAAAAAAAATTATTACACTGTGTATGGGAATTTACTTTTTAAAACCACTAAAAAATATCTATTTGGATCCAAACCCTAATATCAAATTTATCAAGAAAAATATTGATTTTCTAATAAAGTCACATAAAAGATAAATATGCTTAATGTAAGTGTCATGTAACACTGTGCGCTGTTGTGGTCTCAGCCTACAGATAGCTAGAAACGTGTGGAGCACTTGACTGGACCTGAGGAGACTGAAATTAAGTCCACCATTAAGAGTAACCTCGGGCTGCACATAGCCCCAGTTCCAGGAAAAGCTTCAGCTGAAGCCACCCTCCGGACCACCCTCGGATCAGCCAATCAAAAGAAATGTGTAACATTCCTGTGGTCTGAGTCAGGGTTGGGAACTGCAGGTAGTTATTCTGTACAAACTAGCCAATCACTCATTGTTTGCCTAAACCCCAGGTAGGCCTTTTGAGCTCACCTCATAATTGATCATTTTCAACGGATTCTCAAAGGTCATGATTGGGTCACGCCAAAAGTAACGGACATCTCACAGATACTGAATGGTCAAAACTGTTACCATGGGTGCTGTACAATTATGATTGGTGCTTATGTGATGATGCAAAATGTACAGCGCGTGCACTGTAACACCCCTGTCCCTTACCCCACAAAAACCTTGCTCGCTATTGTTCGGGGCTTCACCTTGCTGCTGAAACGTCCAGAATTCGAGAGAACCCCAAAATCAGACCACCAGAGACCAGAGTCAAAGCCAAGTGGCAAGGGTTGTTTATTTGCAGGTTCGAACCCGGACCTCCGCGCACTCGTTGCCGGTGACGCTAAGAGGCCCTGAACAAAGCCTTTGCAGCCTTCTTATAGACAGAAGTAAACAAGTCATGGGGAGGGACAGGAGATTTCCATGGTTACAAGTTTGCCATTGGTTAACATTCAAATGTGAACATATACCGTATCTGATTGGTTCCCGCCATCAGGTTTTTGGCGGGATCCAATTACAACATTTGGGATACCTTTGAATTCAGCCTATCATAGAGCGAGTTTAAAGTCTTGTTTGGCGACTAACAGGTTAACATCTCTCTCTCCAGGCCCTTCCCTCAGCAAGGTAGGGGGTAGCCGCTGGCCTTTTCGGATTGGCTGCCGCCAAGGTGGGGTGGTGGGATGACAGAGGGAACATGAAGCTAGTCGCTTGGGCAATCCGGTGGCGGGAAAGCAAGCCTTAAGCATTGTTACAGAAGCAGAAAGAGCTGGTTAGGTAATGGCTTCCCGTAGCACAGGCATTTGCCCAGAAGCGGAAAAGCTGGTTAAGTTTTTGGTTTAGTTTATCTAGGCCTCTCACTGCCTGCTGCCGCTGCTCTGGTAGATGGGTGAGCCCCAGCTCGAGTTTGTAATAAAGGCTCCTATGTACTTGCATCAGTGTCGGCTCCTTGGAGGTCTCTGGAGACTCATGATTTGGGCACAACAGATCCAACTACTAGTGGTCAACCCCCCACAGCATTTCTGCAAACAGAGCCAATGTTGTGGCTGGCCCAGCCCTTTATTATGATTGTAAGACAAGCATCAACAACAACCAGGAAGGAACTATACAAACACAAGGTTTATTACTTACCAGTCCCAGAAAGTACAAAACATGCTTGAGGCCATAGAGATCACAGGTAGAGATAGTGAGAATGCGGACCTGGAATTCTGGTTTTACTAAGGTAAAACAAGGGTGGAGTGCCTAGAGTGCTTTAGGAATTTAAAACACAAAAGTAGGATTAAAGTGCAGAAAAAAAGCAAGCAATCAAAGAGTTAAGTCAAAAAGGGCTCTCTACAAAGGAGTTCATGGGTTGAGCAGCCTGGCTTTTTTTTACCTAGGTGTGTTTCTGACAATGCATTTATCCAAGATGGATGTTTTTCAAGTGGAGGCCTTAACAGTCAAAAGGTAATATCAAGCACTTGCATTACATTCCTAAAAGCTAATTGTCAAGTGCTACACTACACATTATTCTGGAAATTAACTCAAATACTTTTTTTAAATGAGGCATACATTTTGAAAGAAGACAAAATCCTCTTCCTCTTCACTATCATTATAATAATTCAATTGAAATGTCCAAGACAGTAAGGCAAAATCTAGGTAACTATTAATTGACTCTAGTACAGTGACTGGATATTTTTTTGATGATTGTCACTCAGTTGGAAAATAGTATGAGAAAATGAACACAAGGGGCGCCTGGGTGGCTTCGTCAGTTAAGTGTCTGAGTTCAGCTCAGGTCATGATCTCACAGTTTGTGGGTTCAAGCCCCGCATTGGGCTCTGTGCTGACAGCTCAGAGCCTGGAGCCTGTTTCAGATTCTGTATCTCTGCCTCTCTCTCTGACCCTCCCCTGCACATGCTGTCTCTCTCCCTCAGAAATAAATAAAATATTAAAAAAAAAAATGAACACAAAATTTCTCTATCCCATATCCTTATGTGAAACTAAAAAGAAACTCCATTTATTTTTTTTTATTTCTTTTCTAAAATAGTTAATTGTCAAATTGGTTTCCATATAACACCCAGTGCTCGTCCCAACAAATGCCCTCCTCCATGCCCTTCACCCTCCTTCCCCTCTCCCCTACCCCCATCAGTTCTAAGTTAAGAAACTCCATTTAAAATGGAGATGGGAGGCCAGAATGAGAGGTTCTCACACCCACATCATGCATTGATGAATACCATCAATTGCATTCCCAAAAGAAGGAAGCCTACTGTACTCTTTCATCAAGAGAAAAGAGTTTCTCCTTGCCCATCAACAAGCTCAACCAATAATAATGTAACTCAGCGAATAAGAAAAATGGGTACCACCTTGAACTCTCAATTTCTTCCATTGTACTTTTGTCCCAAGCAGCTCCTCCTAATGTCCTTCTTCCCTCTAAAAAGTTCCTCTCCCTTTATCTCTGGACTTGCTTATGGTTTAATGTAGCTTGCCTGCCCAATTGCAACTCCTCTGCTATTCCCCAGTAAACCCATTTTACTAGTAAAATAACTGGTTGTTTTATTGTTTAGGTTGACACAAATAACAAAATAAATGTTTAGTTTGATAAATATACAAAAAATTTAAAATAAAAATATCTTCTTGTGGTTAGACTTATTGAAACGCCCAGAATTCGAGAGAACCCCAAAAACAGACCACCAGAGACCAGAGTCAAAGCCAACCGGCAAGGGTTGTTTATTTGCAGGTTCGAACCCGGTCCTCCGCGCAGTCACTCGTTGCCGGTGACGCTGAGAGGCCCTGAACAAAGCCTCTGCAGCCTTTTTATTGACAGAAGTAAACAAGTCATGGGGAGGGACAGATTTCCATGGTTACAAGTTTGCCATTGGTTAACATTCAAATGTGAACATATACCGTATCTGATTGGTTCCCGGCATCAGGTTTGGCTGGATCTAATTACAACATTTGGGATACCTTTGAATTCAGTCTATCATAGAGCGAGTTTAAAGTCTTGTTTGGCGACTAACAGGTTAACATCTCTCTCTCCAGGCCCTTCCCTCAGCAAGGTGGGGGTGGCTGCTGGCCTTTTGGGAGTGGCTGCCGCCCTGAGGCTAGTCCCTTGGGCAATCCGGCGGCGGGGAAGCGAGCCTTAAGCTTTGTTACAGAAGCAGAGAGAGCTGGTTAGGTGTTAGCTTCCCGCAGCGCAGGCATTTGCTCAGAAGCGGAAAAGCTGGTTAAGTTTATTTAGGCCTCTCATTATCACCTGTTATTATATTTGTATGAGAAGTTTTTTTCCTTTTCTTTACTTATACAAGACATCTGATATCTGATTGTGTTACTTATATATGTTTAAAATATATATTTTATAATATATTAATGTTATATATAATACATAGATAATATGGCTCTATGTTTAATGCATACATTATATACATTTAATGCATATATAACTTGCATACATGTCCCAAACCCACTGATGACTATGGATACAAGATCAATACAATCAGATGGTAATTATTCTTTTTTTTTTTTAATTTTTATGCTTTATTTTTGAGACAGAGAGAGACAGAGAGTGAGCAGGGGAGAGTCAGAAAGAGAGGGAGACACAGAATGTGAAGCAGGCTCCAGGCTCTGAGCTAGCTGTCAGCACAGAGCCCGATGCGAGGCTTGAACCCACGAAAAGTGAGATCATGACCTGAGCCGAAGCCGGACACTCAGCCGACTGAGCCACCCAGGCACCCCAGATGGTAGTTATTCTTTTTATTCCTCAGAAAATATAGAAGTCATAATACATGCACTATACATTCTTATCATGTGAATAAATAATATACAACAGCTACACAAATTATATAATATTATTAAACATTAGTCTGATACTATAAAAAACTAGAAATGTTTCTTTTAGTTTTCAGGCATGGGTAGTTGGTACAGGAAAATACATCCCTCTAAGCAGTTTTAAGCTCAAGGTAGTGCAGCTTTTACACTAGAGTGTTTACTGACTTCCAGTGAAGACATAACATAGGTTCAAACAAATGTTTTGCACCTGCAGAGAAGAAAAGGCCCCAGATGAAGCCTAACTATCATGGCAAAGGAACAAGGGCTATGTAGGGTAATCCTGACTCCTGTGCTCTCTGTGTGCTCCAGAATAGATTAAATGCTTGAAAAGGAAGAATATGTTTTGGCAGCGTTGCTAGATCTATATCCCTAGGGCAAAATTGAAGACATAGTTGCATTCAATACAAACATAGATCTCCAGAAAGATATTTTCATAAGCAAGCATTGCAGGCATTCAGCTGTGCGTGCCAAGAATATCTCGGGAAACAGAGCACAGGTCTGGAAAGAACACGCTGGAGTACAGAGGAGACGGTTGAAACAGTAAGTGCTTCAGTGACACCCATAGCAGCAGGAGACAACAACAATGGTGGTATCAGCAGCAAAAAAAAAAGGGCTATTTTTCCATTTATAAATGCAATTGAACATATGGCTAGCTTAATTAGGACTTTTCTCATTAACTCAGAATAGGCAGCCTCCATTGAAGCACCCTCAAAAGAGAATCTGCATGAATAACGATCTATAGGTTTGTAAAAAGACCATTTAATAAGTTGGAAACCAAGAAGTCAGCTATGAGCATCTGTGCAACATTTGCTTATTTTTACCATATTTAGTCACTCTCTGCTGTGTACCAACAGCCCTTGAGCCACATTCAAAACTCCTATTGATAAGAATGGTTCATTTAATGCCACCTTCATAGAATCTGCCTGTAGTTAGAAGTTGAAGCACCATTAAAACACAGGAAAAAATCAGCAGAGCTGTATGCAAAGAAAGCATGCTTTTGTATGTTGTAATTATGTTAGAGTTACAGGTGAAACATGAAAAATAAATTTAGAGTTTTCCAATAAGGAACCTGACACTGAAAGAATGGGTTCCCTTTCTTCTACACAGAGAAAATGAAAGTGACGATGAAATTAACATGAGAAGCTCTTGCACCACAGATGCACATTAGTATGAGAGCATGATTCTTTGGAATAGACCCTTGTTTGGTGTTTCTTTGTGTACCTAACATTTAGGATTTGGAGTGAGGCAAGGATAGGAGGCTGACCAAGGATGAGTTACTTACAATTACGTCTGGATAAATATGGACAAAGAAGTAAAGGTGGGTGACATTTTTGTTCAAAATTTAAAGATGCAAATAAGAAATTATGCGGCGCCTGGGTGGCTCAGTCAGTTAAGCGTCTGACTTCCGCTTAGGTTATGATCTCACGGTTCTTGGGTTTGAGCCCCGCGTCGGGCTCTGTGCTGACAGCTAGCTCAGAGCCTGGAGCCTGCTTCACATTCTGTGTCTCCCTCTCTCTCTGACCCTCCTCTCTCTCTCTCTCTCTCTCTCTCTCTCTCTCTCTCTCTCTCTCAATCTCTCTCAAGTAAATAAAAATTATAAAATTTTAATTAAAAATAAAAGAAATAAAAGAAATTAGGACATGACATGAAAGGGCCAGACTTCAGGATTAGAAGAACTGGTTTCAGGGGCGCCTGGGTGCCTTAGTCGGTTAAGCGTCCGACTTTCGCTTAGGACATGATCTCGCGGTTCGTGGGTTCGTGCCCCGCGTCGGGCTCTGTGCTGACTGCCAGCTCAGAGCCTGGAGCCTGTTTCAGAGTCTGTATCTCCCTCTCTCTCTGACCCTCCCCTGCTCACGCTGTCTCTCTCTCCTAGAAATAAATAAAAATATTTTTAAAAAATGAAGAACTGGTTTTAAATATCCATTACTCCACTTCACCTTAGACAAATTACTTACCTTCACTTAGCTCATTTCACAATCAATAAGATGGATGTGTTAACATTACTCTGCCTCAGGGGGTGGGTGTGAATGGTAACCATGACAATGCATTTAAAGCATTTTAGCAACACATCTACCACAGAGACAGAGCTTAATAAGTACAAGATGTTATGAGTAAAAACACATGGATTTTAGTGCTTAAATTATTTGGATTCGAAGCCCCCAGTGCTTCTTTGTATTTCATTTATGTAGATAGAGTCACAAATTCAGTTGTTTTGAGCCAGATTATCCTGATTTGCTCTAAAATTATCAAAATCAGCTGGTGTACTTGTTAAAAACCCAGGTTCTCAAGGTCCTCCCTGGGAGATTTCAATTCTAGTAGAAATAGGGAAGGGCATGGAAATCAGACAAATTTTGAAGACACAAGTCATATGGCTAGAAATTAAACACAATGCAAGTTAACATTTAGTAGTGCATTATAACAAAACAGATAATAACCTGGAAATGATACATAAGATCATTTTGTTTCTTCATATTTCTTTTTCTTAAAGTTTTATTTTTGATAAAGAGAGGGAACGGAGGAGGGGCAGATAGAGGAAAAGACAGAATCCCAAACAGGCTTCATGCTGTCAGTACTAGAGTCTGACACAGGGCTCTAATCCAAAAACCATGAGATCATGTCCTAAGCTGACCTGAGCAGAGATCAAGTCAGATGCTTATCTGACTGAGCCACCCAGGTGCCCCTGTTTGTTTTTGTTTTGTTTTTAAATGAAGAGCTTTTTCTTAGAAGAAGTGAACAGCAATAATGCATAAATAACAACAACAAAAATATTCTAAAGCATCCTGTCTATAATGTCTAAATAACTCAGTACACATTTTTCAAAATTACCTAAGTTTCAAGTTGGAGACAATGACATTAACTTGATTGTCCAGGTTGTTCCAAAATTTATGAAGTAATATACTAAGCACTGATTTAAGATTATTTTTGTTGTTGTTAATTAATGCAACTTACTACTCTCATTTGCATGGGAGTATTTTAGGTATTTGTTTCTCCTTCAAAGAATTAAAAGATTGCTTAGTTTCAGTTATAAAGAACAATTATTTACTATTGATTACATTGTTAAGAAATATGAAGAAATAAGGCATCTCACTCTTGATTTCAGTTCAGATCATGATCCCAGGGTCAAGGGATGGAGCCCTGCATAGGTTCCAAACTGAGGGTGGACCCTGCTTAGGATTCTCAGTCGTTCTTTTTGTCCTTCCCCCACTCTCGTGTGTGTGTGTGTGTGTGTGTGTGTGTGTGTGTGTGTGTGTGTGTGTGTGTTGTGTGTTCTCTCTCTCTCTCTCTCTCAAAATAAAAAAGCCAAAAAACAAAACAAAACAAAAAACTAAACCCCCATGAATATCTGAGTTTGAAATTAGGGTGTAAAGTTCCTAGTATTGATTTAATAATTTTCTCAATCCTTTGACATTCATTTGTCCTTACTAAATTTTATTCTAGTTGGTGCTGCCACCATGTTGATGTGCTTGATTTTTGTTTGGCCTTAGCAGAGCCAAAATGCCTTCTCTTCACTCTTCTTTAAGTAAATAAAATACAGTGATTATTTCTAAAAGATTTTTTGAAGTTCCAAATGAATCAAAAATTAGGGCTTACAAATATAAAGTTCTTAATATACCATTAACAAGTTGCTTTTCGGGTCTTCCCAATTTTTCTTACTCTCTATGGACTGTAAGCTATGTTGAAAGAGACCTTCACTTCCAATTTGTGAGCTTATTGCTCCAAAGCAGTAACAACTTAGCATTCTCCCCTGAGCAGCGATCACTGAAATTCAGGTATCTTCAAATACAAAATCTATAATAATGAACCTTCTCCCCAGCTTACCGAGGCCTTACTTCTACTTCCTAACTTACTTCCAGTATCAAGTCTGCATACAAACTCTTAACCAGGAAATTTATGCCAGATACTGTCTGTTAACTATCAATTTTAGATGACATTATAATTCTTACCACAGTGCTGGTGTCTAATTCTCTATTTTTCACTGTGTGTATGTGTGGTAAATTGCATCAATAAATTGTGAAGGCCTTAAAGAAAGAACCATTTTTTTGTAAATTTTCTGGCACTGTCATTTTTAAAAACAGGCAATTTGTTGAAGGTCATTAAATAAAATTATGAAGACAAATTTAACAACAAAGAAACTTTCCTTTTGTATCACCAAGATAGGCTATAACTATTATTTCTTTCCTTCTATATATTTCCTAACCTTTGTGATGGAAGACATCTCTTCATGGGCTTTTCATGTTTCTGCGCATCTGGAACAGAGGTTTCAAATTTGTTCCAGACTAATATTTTCGAGGTTTGCGTAACAAACAGATTCGATGCAGAACTAATACATCCATCCAGAGCAAAGGGCAGTCATGCTTACTACCATTTATAAAAAATCTGGGTTCCCCAATCTCAGGGTCTTTCTCGTATAATGAAACTCACGATTGTGCCAAATTCCACTGGCCCACTTTACATGACCCTGTAGAAATTGGTGGTCAGAAAACCAATACAAAATGATGATACGTTGGCTACTGCCATTGCTGTGATTATTCAATTGTCTTTTTCTCTGACCCAGGAGACTCATGTCTTCTATTAGCATCTAAGAAAATGTGGATACTAACTTGTTGGCTTGCAAATAAGGTAAAATCTAAAACACTTTACAGTTCTTGACAGATGGAGATAATTTCTTTTGGGTAACCGCCTTTTAGTAATCCTAACTATATGCTGTGCAATATGCCCTGAAGACCTAAAGTTAATGGGAATCCTGATATTAATGGCTTTATGGAAGGAAGGGAGATTTTAAAATGCACAATTTTTTGTTGTTGTAAAATATGTATTTTGATTTCCAAAATCAAATATTTGAAAGTATGAAACAGCACATTTAACATGACAACAAGATCCTTGATAATATGAGGATATTCTTGCCAATGAAGTTTCATCTGTTTGGCTCTGGTCTCCTTCAAGTCCACCTGTATCTCCTTTTGATTCTAATCATATATGATTGCTCTCAGGGGAAAAGCTCTGCTTTCTTTCTACTAAGTCATTTTTTTTCCCTGAGTGAACTCTATACAAGTAGCAATTCTGAGTCACACATCAAGCAGCCAAACTTCTTGGAATTAAGGTTATAGAAAGTTCCAAGAACTAAGATTCTTAGTTTAGGTAGTCGTAAGGGAGAAAAAGAGAGAAGATTTAAGATTTTCTAAGCTCATCAGGAAGCTGATCAGATTCAGGACAAACAGCATTAGCACAGTGTTTATGGCTCAAAGATAAGAATTAGTGTAAGAAAGAGAGAGATTAGGAAGATGAGAGAGACATGCAAGAGGATTACTGGGACTGTCTTCCCTTCATTTTATTTATTTGTTCTCCAACAGCCTATAAAACTCCTTATGTCTATTTTAGAAATATATAACCTGTGCTTTTTTCTTATCTTTGAGAAGCCACACCTCCCCAACCTAACCTACCCACAGCTCTCCTTAACCTCTGAGCAGAGCAATTGTTCTTGGAACTCTGACTTTTTGCCTTGTTGAAAACAGGATCACTTCATAAGAATCATCCATAACTCATCTTTTCCATCTCTCAAAATAGGAGTTTCACTTCTCATTGATGTTTTCTCACTTTCCTTTGCATGTAGACTCTGCTTAATTAACCATTCCCTCGGGTTTATAAAGAGAGATGCTAAATGTTCCCTTCTCTCTGATTTGTTACTGGCCTCAGAAGGACAGTGACAATGATTTCTAATTCTTTTGAACCCTCCCCCAGTGTCCACTGCCAAATGCCCATGATACTGTGCTGCCTTCAGGAAATTATTTCCCTGCTGCCTCACTTCTTATAGTCTTCATTTACAGGGTGCCATATAAATAATATGGTATGTCTTATTGGTCATATTTCTTTTAATTCATTTTGGTCCTCCTGATTATTTTCTCCATTATCACTAGAAACAATATCTATGCAAGAAGGAATGAGATACAGGGAGTAGTGACATTTTAACTTAACAACACCAGACAGTATTTTCAAAGCTAAAATCAACAGCATTGATGCCAAGAAGAATTAACATGTAGCTCAATATTATCCTCCGTGGGAAGAAAGCCAAGAGCGTGATGTGGCTTGCCAAAACTCTGTAACCTTTTAATGTGAGCACTGTCTTTCAGTGTTATTATTTTTGCAGGGAAAAATAATCACAAACTCACTTTCTGTGAGAAGAGTTTGTCTCTTGTGAGATGAAGAATTAAAAGGAAAAAAAAGCCATATTGTAATCTTATACTGAATATTACCTTTCCACTTTATTTAAAAACGTTTTTTTCCAAATGGTTTACTTTTTTGCAATACTTTAGCAATAAGTTGGGCACACAAATAAATTTGTTAGGTTAAGAGGTATCATACAAGGTGAAAGTGAAACTGCTGTGTGCCAGACCCAGCTTAAACTGGTTTGCAAAGGCCAACTCTTCACATCTCTCCTGACACCAAGTTCCATGACAATATTTGATAGATTAAAGTTGGCAATTGTTTCTTTCATTGTACAGAAGGGTTTTTTTTATCTTGATGAAGTCCCAAGAGGTCACCTTTGTTCTTGTTTCCCTTACCTTCTGTGATGTGACTCGTAAGACATTGTTCCTACCAAGGTCAAAGAGGTTGATGCCTGTGTTCTTCTCGAGGATTTTGACGTTTCCCTGTCTCACATTTATGTCTTTCACCCATATGATTTCACTCATACGTGGAATTTAAGAAACAAAACAGATGAACATGGGAAGCAGAAGGTGGGGGAGGGCAGAAAAGAAAGGGAAACAAACCATAAGAGACTCTTAATGATAGATAACAAACTGGGGGTTGATGGAGGGAGGTGTTGGGAGATGGGCTAGATGGTGATGGGGATTAAGCAGGACACTTGTGATGAGCACTGGGTGTTGTATGTAAGTGATGAGTCACCGAATTCTATTCCTGAAACCAATATTGCACTACATGTTAAAAAAACAAAAAAAAATTAAAATACTCCATAATGGGAGTATTTCTAACACAGAAATTGACAAATACCATGTTAGGGCTTTTCAAATTTATTTTTTCTTGAAGAGCTGGTTTATTACAACACAGCTGTTTACAACCAAAGATATAAATATAAAATCATGGATATTATTAAGCCTCAGATGTTGGCTATTCTGTTCAAAATTCCACCTCCAACTTAAGTTTAAGGAAGTCTACACAGAGGTATCAGATTGTGAGTTCAGTGTAGACATTGGTTGGTGCTTAATACTTCCTATTCTAGCAATTCTTACTCAGATCATTGCTAAGTAAAAAAAAAATTAAGAAAAGTAGTAGTATAGTTGATTTTATGGGTATGAAGAATATCTATTCTCTACTTACAATAGAAATCAAACAAAACCAAGAGACTTGAAGAACTGTTGTAATGTTATCTTTTCCCATTTTTTTAATACTTATTTTTTGGGGGGGGAAGGGACAAGAGTAGATAAAGGGAGACACAGGATCTGAAGCTCCAGGCTCTGAGGTATCAGCAGAGAAACCAATGCAGGGTTTGAACTACCAAACCATGAGATCATGACCTGAGCTAAAGTTGGTTAAGACTGAGCCACTCAGGCACCCCCCATTTTTATTCCTATAAAATATTTTGATTTGATTTGAAGGACTGTTTTCCAGTGATCATATATTACAATATTGTTTAAAAATTTTTGGAATATAGAAAGTTTCTCCAAAAAAAGTTTTTCAGGTATGTAAAAATTATTTAATCACAACTTATTGAAACACCATATAATTTTGGTTAGCATTCTGTATCTCAAAGTTTCAGTCTATGCCTATAAAATCTAATCATTTATTTGGTCCATGGTATAAAATCAATGTTAAAATATAGTTCCATGTTCTTTCCTCCATGACATGTATTCAAGTTTATAACTATATATTTGTGTAATTCTTAGTCAATATTTTTCTCTCACAGGGTAGGGGCTAATTCTGTTTCTTTCTTAGGTCTCAAGAAGTGACACATTCCTGACAAATAATAAATAATTTTTGAAAGAACAAATGACTGAACATAAAAATAAGTGAATATCTTTAATATAGTCTAAACATTCTTCTCATTTCTTTCTCTGGAATAATTTTCTATAAATAGAGCAATTTGCTGATTCCCAAATTACCTTTTACTTTACAATCTATATACCTTTAAACCTTTTCTTGTCTCTGCTTGGAATGCTTATGCTCTATCTAGATTATGTGGTGAATGTCATGCATTTTTAATTATTAGTTCTTTGATATCTTCCTTGATAAAGTGGGCCAAAGCAACATTCATTTCTCTTTCATTTGTTTAGTTAGATCTTGTCGCAAAACATTAAGAATAAT
This sequence comes from Proteles cristata cristata, assembly GCA_017311185.1. Lineage (NCBI taxonomy): Eukaryota > Metazoa > Chordata > Mammalia > Carnivora > Hyaenidae > Proteles > Proteles cristata. The sequence goes on from JAESUZ010000127.1 coordinate 374,969, forward strand.
AAAAATGGTTAAATTAAGCTAAAGGTATTCAATAGCACAAAAATGGAATCATGTATATTGATTGGAGGGAATATTAACTTTTTCATGTGTCTTTGGCTGTTTTAATTAACAACTTAAAAAGTGGATTGAGTTACCATGTCTTTCTATTTTCTAGGGGTTGTTTTATGTAGTGTTTTAGCTACTTTAATTATTGCTGATCACTGACCTGAAGCAAAGAAGCAATTTTCTTGTAAATGTACTAATTACCAACTAAGTGCTTGGTATTTGGGGCATAGAAAGCAAGGAAGAAGAGCAAGAGTTAAGATGCTAATAATGAGTGCTTCAATTTGTAGCATTTCTACTTTCAGAGACCAGATAGCATTTTTCAATGTGAATTTAATGAACAATCTTTATTTACTTTAAATATCCTAGAAAAACAATAGCATTACAGTATATTGCTACCCCGAGGCACATTTTTAAATGTGTCACAGTGTTAAAATAATCTAGGATAAATAGAACATTTAAATTCCATGTTATTATTTGTCACTGTAAGTGCTATTGTTATGGAGAAAAAAGAAAGACAAGGAAATAAGAGATTTATGATTATGTTACTTAAAAGCTCTCAAAATACTCTAACACTATAGAATATTATCAGATGTTATTGTTATTTCATTCTAACCAATATAAACACACAATCTGAAAAAAGATTAAAGTTTTCATCAAGTGTATACTCATTCAGAATATACAAAAGTCTATAAGGTTTAGCATGTGTTTGTAATTAGAAATTTATTACATACAGAAAACAGTTTATTTAAAATTAAAATATACTTCAGCAGCCATCTAATTCTAACCAAAATAATTATAATACCCCAAATTATATTTATTTATTTTTAAGTTTATTTATTTCTTTTGAGAGAGAGACCACATACACAGTCAAGGGAGGGGCAGAAAGAGGGAGAGAGAAAAAATCCCAGAATCCCAAGCAAGGCTCTGTGCTATTAGCATGGAGCTGGACTTACTTGATCTTACAACCATGATATCAGAATCTGAGCTGAAATCAAGAGTCAGATGCTTGAGATGCCTGGGTAGCTCAGTCTGTTAAGCAGCCGATTTTGGCTTAGATCATGATCTCGTGGTTTGTGAGTTCAAGCCCCGCATCAAGCTCTGTGCTGACAGCTCAGATCCTGAAGCCTGCTTTAGATTCTGTCTCTCCTTCTCTCTCTGTCCTTATCCTGCATATGCTATGTCTCTCAAAAATAAATAAACATTAAAAGATAAAAAAAAAAAAGTTGGATGCCTAACCTACTAAGCCAACCAGGTGTCCCACCAAAATTATATTTAAAATATAAAGATAAATGTAATACGAAGTGTGTTATATGATTGCTATTTACTGTTATTTTTAAAAATGTTATTCTCTCTTATATGCTGTTTCACCTTATTTCCTAGAAATATATTTTGATTTGAAGCTTGCTCTATTTAGCTCTTTAACAGAAAACTGTTTTCCTTAGCTCATTTTTAAAATTTTTTTTTTAATATTTTATTTATTTCTAAGAGAGAGAGAGAAGACAGCATGAGTATGGGAGGGTCAGAGGGCAAGGGCTATAAATAATCTGAAACCAGCTCCAGCCTCTGAGCTACCTGTCAGCACAGAGCCCGACACAGGACTCGAACCCATGAGCTGTGAGATCATGACCTGAGCTGAAGTCAGACACTTAACCGACGGAGCCACCCAGGTGCCCCTGTTTTTCTTAGCTTTTAAGAGATGTCATATTTGTATTGTTAAAGTCTAATCAGCCAAGCACATCAGGTTTAAGGCTATATTTAGTGTGGCAGCAACAGACTTTTTGATATGATGCAGTGAAGAAGTTGCTTCACTGAGACTGAGGAATGCTGCTTCCCAAGAGTCATAGGGAAGTATCTTTTGCAAGGTCTAGGTTTGTGCTGATGGATAACAGGGAGAGTCTAAGGGAAACAGACTTGACTGAGTTCTCTATCTATGGTGAGAGTAGAAGAGAGTAATGACCAAAGAGGGTAATGTCATGGGGTATGGGCAATGTAGCAGTTGGATAACCATAGTAATGAATTAAAAAGAAAAACATGATTGGTAAGGAAGAAACTATTACTCAAAAACGGGGTTCATATGGTATTTTACAACTACTGTATGACTTTGGGAAAAACAAGGTTTCTTTTTAACTTTACTTCTAGCTGTGTCTTTGTCCATCCTCTGAGACTGATTTTAACGGTAGGGCTACTCTGTTTCTTCCTCAGTCCAAGCTTATTTTCACTCTTTTTGTACTTCAAAGTTTTATATTCTTGTATCACCATTAATGATTGATACTCTTAGGCTGTTTAGGCTACTATGACACAAAATACCATAAGCTGAGTGGCTAATAAAGAACAGAAATTTATTTCTCACAGTCTGGAGATTGAGAATTCCAAGATCTTGGTGCCAACAGATTTGGTGTCTAGTGAGAGCCCACTTCCTAGATGGCTGTCTTTCCACATTAGAAAGGCAGAAGGAGTAAGGTTGCTTTCTAGAGTTAGAATCTCATTATCTCATCACCTCCAAAAGGCCCCATCTCCCAATAATATCACTTTGAAGGTTAGAATTTCCACATGGGAATCTTGGGGGCAAGGGAGGCCATAAACATTTAGATCATAGCACATTCCTGTATAAATTTTAGTTATTTAAAGGCATGAATTATTTTCTTCTTTAAAGACTATTTCCCTACTCTATTAAAATTTCTGATGGATCAGAAGTTCAGCTATGACTCAACTTGGCCCTCGGCTGAATCTCCCAAGTCTGCATTCAAAGTGTAGTTCAGGATGTGATCTCATCTGAAGGCAGGAGTGGGAAACTGGGGAAAAATCTGCTTCTAAGTTCATTCAAGTTGTTGGCAAAATTGATTTCCTTATGTCTGTGGGCTCCACATTTTTTTTCTGGCTATCTTTGGAGGCCACAGTGAGATCATGAAGCCACCTAAAATTCTTAAGGCTGCCTACAGTACGTTGACATATTGATGTCTCTAAAATAGCCACTTACTTACTTCATTAACCTTGCAAGGTGAATCTCTAGCTCTTCGCCATATAATATAACTTAATTATGATAGCAGTATAACATTGCCTTTGCCATATTCTGTTAGTTGGAAGAAAGAGGCAGACCCTATTTGCACTCAATGGGAAGGAAATACAGAAAGGCATAAAAACCAGTAAGTGAAAATAATTGGAGATTAACCTGCAATGACTAATCTCTCCACAATGACTAATGTCATATTTTATAGTCTGAAGAAAAACTCTTTATGAATAGTGTTATACTACTCAATGACATCCATATTTTTCTTTCATTTACATCTATATTCACTTCATATGATTTTTTTTCCTAAAGACATTAAACACCTGAAGGCAAGCTCTTTTAAAGCTTTTAATTTTATTTGAAATCTATTAAAACTATTGACATTTAACTTTGCATCTATATTTTCATATAAAAGTCCATGTTGCTATCAGAATACTAAACAGTGCTTCAAGAACATGACTCTAATTTCTATAAACTGTTACACTGATACTGGCTTTCTTTGGCCTTCCATTTCATTCATAATCTAAAGATGTGCTTGCTTTGTAACTTTGTAAAAGTGAAAAAAAATTGTTCATATACACATCTATCCATTGTCAGTCTCACAGCTGAAATACTGTGTTGAAAATATTTTTCTTTTTTACTCTGTTTTTGGAAATATGTTTAAAAGCTATCTTGAATTGTAACTTTTAGTCTTAGAAGAGTCCCTGAGGAAATGATAGTGATATTGGCTATTTTCTAGATAGCTAAAACATGGCTAATTTTTAAGCAAATACTTTAAAAAATGCATAACTGTTGACAGGTAATTACAGATTTTCAACACCTGATTAGGGATGTTGTCACAGTTAGAAGTATGTTTTCCTCTTTTTAGCCACACAAAGTGTCTGTTTCGTTATAGTGTCCTGTGTACAACTAATACTATAGAAACCATTCTATAGGTTCAAGAAACTGTTGTTCAAAAAGTCTCCACACAAACAAGTTCATATGAATCCACAGTGATACACATATTCTTTGACTAATTCAAGATCTTGGTTTTTACCCAAACATGTATACTTGAAATGTAATTGTTTTCCTCTTAAGGGATATCATTACAAGAAGAAATCACAAAAAAAAAAAAAAAAATTAGGAGAATATTCCATTTTGTTGTATTTTTTTTGAGATTTATTTATTTTATTTTATTTTTTATTTTTTTACAAACAGTTTATTGTCAAATAAGTTTCCACATAACACTCAGCGCTCATCCCCACAAGTGTCCTCCTCCATGCCCATCCCTCCCACCCCCCACATCCATCAGTCCTCAGTTTTTGTCAGCATTCAAGAGTCTCTCATGGTTTGCCTCTCTCCCTTTCCCCCACCATTTCCCCCTTCTTCTCCCCTTGTTCCTCTGTCAAGTTCCTCCTAATCCTCCTATACGTGCAAACATATGATATTTGTCCTTCTCTGCCTGACTTATTTCGCTCAGCATAACAACCTCAATGTAGCATAACCATGTTGCTACACATGGCCAGATTTCTTTGTTTCTCATTGCCATGTAGTATTCCATGGTATAGATAAACCACACCTTCTTGATCCATTCATCTGTTGATGGACATTTAGGCTCGTTCCATGTTTTAACTATTGTAGAGAGTGCTGCTATGAACATTGGGGTACATGTGCTCCTGTGCCTCAGCATTTCTGTATCCCTTGGGTAAATTCCTAGCAGTGCTATTGCTGGGTCCTAGGGGAGTTCTATTGTTAGTTTCCATAGGAACCTCCACACTGTTTTCCAGAGGGGCTCTACCAGTTTACATTCCCACCAACAGTGCAAGAGGGTGCCCGTTTCTCCACATCCTCGTCAGCATCTGGAGTTCTCTGATTTGCTCATTTTAGCCACTCTGACTGGCGTGAGGTGGTATCTCAGTGTGGTTTTGATTTGTATTTCCCTGATGAGGAGGGATGCTGAGCATCGTTTCATGTGTTTGTTGGCCATCCGGATGTCCTCTTTGGAGAAGTGTCTGTTCATATCTTCTGCCCATTTCTTCACTGGGTTGTTTGTTTTTCAGGCGTGTAGTTTGGTGAGTTCCTTGTAGATTCTGGATATCAACCCTTTATCTGATATGTCATTTGCAACTATCTTTTCCCATTCCGTTGGTTGCCTATTAGTTTTCTGGGTTGTTTCCTTGGCTGTGCAGAAGCTTTTCATCTTGATGAGGTCCCAACAGTTTATTTTTGCTCTTGATTCCCTTGCTTTTGGGGATGTGTCAAGTAAGAAGTTGCTGCGGTGGAGGTCAAGGAGGTTGTTTCCTGCTTTCTCCTCTAGGGTGCTGATAGTTTCCTGTCTCACATTCAGGTCCTTTATGCATTTTGAGTTTATTTTTGTGCATGGTGTGAGAAAATGATCTAGTTTCATTCTTCTGCATGTTGCTGTCCAATTCTCCCAACACTGTCTGTTAAAAAGGCTGTCTTTTTTCCATTGAATATTCTTTCCTGCTTTATCAAAGTTCAGTTGGCTGTATACTTTTGGATCCACTTCTGAGTTCTCAATTCTGTTCCATTGGTCTATGTGTCTGTTTTTGTGCCAATGCCATACTGTCTTGATGATGACAGCTTTGTAGTAGAGGCTAAAGTCTGGGATGGTGATCCCTCCCGTTTTGGTTTTATTTTTCAGGATTCCTTTGGCTATTCGGGGTCTTTTGTGGTTCAATACAAATTTTTGGATAGTTTGTTCTAGTTTTGAGAAGTATGCTGGTGCAATTTTGATTGGAATTGCTTTGAATGTGTAGAGTGCCTTAGGTAGTAATGACATCTTAACTATATTTATTCTTCCTATCCATGAGCATGGAATGTTTTTCCACTTCTTTGTGTCTTCTTCAATTTCATTCATTAGTTTTCTATAGTTTTCATCATACAGATCTCTTGTATCCTTGGCTACGTTTATTCCGAGGTATTTTATGGTGTTTTGTGCAATTGTGAATGGGATCAGTTTCTTGATTTCTCTTTCTGTTGCTTCATTGTTGGTGTATAAAAATGCAACCGATTTCTGTACATTGATTTTGTACCCTGCAACTTGGCTGAATTCTTGGATCAGTTCTAGTAGGCTTCTGGTGGAGTCTGTCGGGTTTTCGATGTAGAGTATCATGTCATCTGTGAAGAGGGAAAGTTTGACTTCCTCTTTGCCAATTCTGATGCCTTTGATTTCCTTTTGGTGTCTGATGGCTGATGCTAGGACTTCCAGCACTATGTTAAACAGCAGTGGTGAGAGTGGACATCCCTGTCATGTTACTGATCTCGGGGGAAAAGCTCTCAGTTTTTCCCCATTGAGGATGATGTTAGCTGAAGGCTTCTCATAGATGGCTTTGATGATGTTTAAGTAGGTTCCTTCTATCCCAACGTTCTCGAGAGTCTTTATTAAGAAGGGATGCTGTATTTTATCAAATGCTTTTTCTGCATCTATTGACAGGATCATATGGTTTTTATCTTTTCTTTTATTGATATGATGAATCACATTGATTGTTTTGCGAATGTTGAACCAGCCCTGTAACCCAGGAATGAATCCCACTTATCTTGGTGCATGATTCTTTTTATATGCTGCTGGATTCGATTTGCAAGGATCTTGTTGAGAATTTTTGCATCCTTATTCATCAAGGATATTGGCCTGTAGTTCTTTTTTTTTGCTGGATCTCTGTCTGGCTTGGGAATCAGAGTGATGCTGGCTTCATAAAATGAGTCCGGGAGTTTTCCTTCGATTTCTATTTTTTGGAATAGCTTGAGAAGAATTGGGATTAATTCTGTTTTAAATGTCTGGTAGAATTCCCCAGGGAAGCCATCAGGTCCAGGGCTCTTATTTGTTGGGAGATTTTTGATCACTGATTCGATTTCTTCACTCGTTATGGGTCTGTTCAGGTTTTCTATTTCTTCCCGTGTGAATTTTGGTAGTGAGTGTGTGTTTAGGAATTTGTCCATTTCTTCTAAGTTGTCCAATTTGTTGGCATATAATTTTTCATAGTATTCCCTGATAATTGCTTGTATTTCTGAGGGGTTGATTGTAAGAAGTCCATTTTCCTTCATAATTTTTTCTATTTAGGTGCTCTCTCTTTTCTTTTTGATAAGTCTGGCTAGAGGTTTGTCAATTCTGTTTAGTTTTTCAAAAAACCAACTCTTGGTTTCATTGATCTGTTCAGTTGTTTCTTTGGTTCATTGCTTGTTGTTCATTTCTGCTCTAATTTTTACTATTTCTCTTCTTCTACTGGGTTTAGAGCGTTCTTATTACTCTGCCTCTAGTTCCTTTAGGTGAGCTGTTAGATTTTTGGACTTGCACTTTTTCTAATCTCTTGAAATAGGCCTGGAGAGCAATGTACTTTCCTCTTAGGACTGCCTTTGCCGCATCCCATAGATTTTGAATTGTTGTGTTTTCATTTTCATTTGTTTCCATATATTTTTTAATTTCATCTCTAATTGTCTGATTGGCCCATTCATTCTTTAGAAGGGTGTTCTTTAACCTCCATGTTTTTGGAAGTTTTCCAGACTTCTTCCTGTAATTGATTTCAAGTTTCAAAGCATTGTGATCTGACAGTGTGCATGGTATGATCTCTATTCTTTTATATTTATTGAGGGCTGCTTTATGTCCCAGTATATGATCTATCTTGGAGAATGTGCCATGCGCACTTGAGAAGAATGTAAATTCCCTGGCTTCAGGATGTAAAGTTCTAAATATATCCGTCCGGTCCATCTGGTCCAATGTGTCTTTCAAGTCCATTATTTCTTTAGTGATTTTCTGTCTGGTTGACCCAAACATTGCTGTAAGCGAAGTATTAAAGTCCCCTGCTATTAGCATATTCTTATCTGTAAGCTTGTTTCTGTTAGTGATTTATTGTTTTAGATATTTAGGTGCTCCCATATTCGGTGGGTAGACATTTATGATTGTCAGTTCTTCCTGATGGATGGACCCTGTAATTATTATGTAGTGCCCTTCTTAATCTCTTGTGATTGTCTTTAATTTAAAGTCCAGTTTGTCTGATAGAAGTATCGCTACTCTGGCTTTCTTTTGATTTCCTGTAACATGATATATATTTCTCCATCCCCTTACTTTTAATCTGAAGGTATCTTCAAGTCTAAAATGAGTTTCTTGTAGACAGCATACAGATGGATTTTGTTTTTTAATCCATTCTGCTACCCTATGTCTTTGGATTAGAGCATTCAGCCCATTTACATTCAGTGTTATTATTGAAATATGTGGGTTCAGAGTCTTTGTATCTTTTGTAGGGTTCATGTTTGTGATGATGTCTCTGGTAACTTCGTTCCTTGCAACCTTTCCTTCGAGTGTCCCCGTCAGGATTTCTTGTAGGGCTGGCTTAGTGGTGACAAATTCTTTCAATTTCTGTTTATTTGGAAAGGTTTTTAACTCTCCTTCTATTTTGAATGACAGGCTTGCTTGATAGAGGATTCTTGGCTTCATATTTTTTCTGTTCATCACATTGAAGATCTCCTGCCATTCCTTTCTGGCAGCCACGTTTCAGTAGATAGGTCTGTCACCACTCTGATAGGTTTTCCTTTGTATGTTAGGTCCCTTTTCTCCCTAGCTACTTTCAAAATTCTCTCTTTTTCCTTGTATTTTGCCATTTTTACGATGATATGTCGTGCAGAAGATCGATTCAAATTACGTCTGAGGGGGGTCCTCTGAGCCTTTTGTATTTCCACATTTACTTCCTTCCCCAGGTCGGGGAAGTTCTCTGCTATAATTTGTTCCAGGACTCCTTCAGCACCTTTCCCTCTCTCTTCCTCTTCTGGGAAATCTATGATACAGATATTGTTGTGTTTGACCGTATCACTGAGCTCTCGAATTCTTCTTTCCTGTTCCTGGATCAGTTTGTCTCTTTTTTTTTGTCAGCTTCCTGTTTTTCTATTATGCTGTCTTCTAAATCACTTATTCTCCTTTCTGCCTCTTCAATCCGTGCATTGGAGGCCTCTAATTTATTATGTATCTCATTTATCGCATTTTTAAATTCTTCATGCCTATTTTTATTTTCCATTCTGTCTGTAGCCATAGTTTCTGTGATGTCTCCTATGTTTTTTTTCAAGCCCAGCTATTAATTTTACCATTATTATTCTAAAATCTTGTTCACTTATGCTGCTGATATCTGTTTTGAGCAGTTCATTAGCTGTCATTTCTTCTTGAAGTTTCTTTGGAGGAGAGCTCTTTCGTTTCGTCATTTTAGTTAGCTTTCCGGCTCTAGTTGGTTTTAAAGACCTGCTATGCTCTCTGTTTCTATGAGCACTGCTGTATCCAAGAAGACTCTTTGACTTTCCAGGGCCTATCCTTTCAGAGAGTGTTTTTTGAATGGTATCACTTGGTCTCTCTTGTTGGACCTTGGTTGTTTTATTTTCCTATTCGTAGTGATATTTGTGACTCTCCAGCCTGAGTACTCTATCTTGTTTCTTGAGGTAGCGCTGGAAAAGAAAACAGACAGACAAACACACAGGGAGCAGGAGCACACAAACGCACAGGCTAATTCAACTAACATGCAAAGTGAGAGGGAAAACGGAAAAGTTAAGAGAAAAGACGGAGGAAGGAGTGCGAATAAATGGAGTATAAAATACATAAAAGGGTCAAAAAGGGGAAATAAAAGGAAAAAAGAAGAAAACCGATGGACAAAGAACGGTTTAAAGCATATACCTGGATTTCCCAGCTACAGTTAAATAGCCGTGTGTATGCAATGCTGGTTGAAGAGCATAGAGAAAGAGGGAGAAGCCAGGGCGGGATGAGGCAAAATTGGAAATAGAATGACAAGGCAGAAGGGATATGAAGCTCTTTTCAAAGAGGTAAAGGGTAGAATATGGTTGGATAGGTGAGAGAAGGATGCTGAAATTATCCAGAGAAACTATATAGTCTAATTACTCCTGAGAGAAAGAGATGAAAATGTCGGTAGGTGAAGAATCTACATTTACAGAATGGACTCGTTGTGATTGTTTAAGCAAGCTGGCGACCCGAGTTAATGAGGTCAGTGTTCTGGGGAAAAAAGAGAGAAAAGAGAAAGAAGAAGAAAAAAAGAAAGAGAAAAGAAAGGAAAAAAAAAGAAAAAAAAAGAAAGCAAAAAAGGAAAAATAACCAAAAAAAGGGAGGCAGGCACCTCTCAGGCAGGGATGGGTGTGGCATGATCCCGCCTCAGGCGGGAGATCTCCCTTGGTGGTTGTGGGGAGGAGAGTGATAGTGCTCCAGTCCCTTCTTGAACCAAGCGCTGCACCTCGCTTTTTTGGGCGTATAAACTCCCCGTACCGGGGGCGCAGCTGACGTTGGTTGCACTCTTCAACCCAGGCCAGTTCCAATCTCCAAATCCCAGTCTGCGCACCCCGCTGAAATTGCCTTAGACACAGCTTCACAGGCAACCCCCTCGGGCAATTCCAGGCCCCCTGCCGAGCTCTGGGGGTGGAGTCAGAATCGCCGCTTCCTTCTCTGGGTCAGGCTGGTGAACATGGGCGGGGGTTGCCTGCCGGGTGTTCTGAGCACGAGCCCGCTGGAGTGAGGAAAACCGGGTCCCTCTATGGCTCGTCACCTAAAACTCACAGGCTAGTTTCCCAGTTTTTAGTTCTTTGCCTTCCCTCTCGAGCCCCAGCCCGCAAGGAGCGCTGACGCCTGGTGTCCGCGCGGCTCTTTCAGAGGCCCCAGCCACCAGGGAGCTACAATGGCGGCAGGCGCGCCGCTGCTCTGAAGACCAACCTCCAGGAGCGGCACAAAGAAGCAGTTTGTGTGCTCAGGCCCCCCCCTCCCCAGGACCAGTTGGCACGAGGGGACCTGGTGTGCAAGTATTTGGCAAGTACGGTCTTTCTATGCACCGAGCGGAGGTTCCCCCCCTCCCCCCCCCGAGCGGAGGTTTTTCTGTTTTGGACTCTCTCCTTTTCCCTTCTCACTCCCCATAGAGGGTAGAGGGGGATCACCTCCCACCCTGGAGTCTCCCATCCCGGCCCGATTTTATCTTCCCCGGTTCGCACTCACATTAGAAGGCTCTCTCAATGGATTCTGTGTCCTTTTTCTCCCAATCTCTCAGGTTTTGTAAGGTTTCCAGTGGCTTCAGATCTTTTCTGTGTGATGTATGGGCGCGAGTGCAAGTACGGAGCTCGTTACTTCTCCGCCATCTTCCCAAAAAGGCTATTGTATATTTTTATATAAAACAATCATTTTATCAAGATGAACCCATCAGAATTTTAAGAGAATTATTAGGCTTGCATATCAAACCCTAGTTATTCAAAGAAGTATCTTCAGGAATTAGAGGTTGAAGACACTCTATGGAGATGTAACCCACTCTCAGCACCATTTGAACCAGAGGAGCTCCACTTTTATATTCTATCTATCAATATATTGTTAGTTCTTCCAAAACTTTTCAGTTCTCTTTAAATTAACTTAGATTTTTGAAAAAATCTGTTCTAATTGGTGTACAGATGTATTGTTTATTTATTAGCACTGAACAACTGTTTATAAAACTCAAATGAAAATACAAAGGGTAAAAATAGCATAGAAAATCTTAACAAGGAAGATTATTAACAATCTTAACAAGGAAGATATTAGAATATCTTAACGAAGATATTCTACTGCATGTCAAGGTTTATTTTAAAGGTACAGTGATTGAGGCGCTTGGGTGGCTCAGTCGGTTAAGCATCCAACTTCAGTCCAGGTCATGATCTCGCGGTTCGTGGGTTTGAGCCCCGCATTGGGTTCTGTGCTGGCAGCTCAGAGCCTAGAGCCTGTTTCAGATGCTGTGTCTCCTCTCTCTCTGCCAGTCCCCTGCTCATGCTTTGTCTCTTTCTGTGTCAAAAATAAATAAAAACTATAAAATGAAAAAGATTTTTAAAGGTATAATGATTAAGTAGAATTTGGATACAAAGTCAAATACACATGTAAATACAAAATGAAAAACCCCCACATATATTTATGATTAGTTGATTTATAGCAGAGTGGTACTTTAGAGGAATATGGTGCTTTCAATAAATGATGCTGAATCAATTGACTATCCATATGGAACATGGGAAATTTTATCACTTCCTTTATACAAGGCATAAAAAATTGTGTTCCAGGGACATTATGTTCATAAATGTGCAATACTTCTAGAAAATAATAGAATATCTTCTCAAATTTGAAGTAGGTAATGATTTCTTAAATAAGGCAGAATACAGTAAAGGAAATATTAATAAATCAGATTATGATTAAGAACTCTGTTAACAGTGGGCTTGGGGACACTCCCATATGTTGGAAATTGATGAGTAAATTTCAAAACTTCTCTTAAAATCAATTGAAAAAGGACCTTGACAGAGTCATTTCATTTCTAGGAATCAATCATATGAAAGTCACTGAAGAATTTTTTTCAGTAAACATCCAATTTATGAAGGCTTAATAAAATATAGAATACAATGTAATGTGAATTGAAAAAAATATACCAAAATGTCTTTATACTAACAATCTATTTTTAAATGTTATCTATATAAAGAAATCCTAAAATTTAACAATTCTGTTGCATGGAGTTAAAGAATATATCTGTGTAGTTAATACACTTGAGAACAAAAGGAACAAATGGCTATTGAAATATTGATCATACCTCTATGAATTCACTGAATGAAATTATTTTCTTGGATTTATTTCAGTATCCTAGAATTTATAGAAAGAGCAGTTCTTTCAAGTTTGGGCTTCTAAATCTTTCATTTCTTGTGAGAATGAAGAGAGGGAGAATGGATGGAAGATAAAAAATTAGACAAAGGGCCTACTGATTAGAGATCTTCAAAAACAAAATGAGTATTCCTCAGAAGCAGTTAAGGTGAGATAAAGCCCAAACACTAAAAGTCCAATTTATTAAATGCAAGACATTAAAGTTTACCCTAAGAAAATGCAGATCTTCTGTAATAAGGGCTTTCTACACTTCTGGTCTACTTCGAGTATCTCTTTGCCTTTGCCTTATTTCTCTTTTTCCACCAGTATTTCACATTGCAAAATGTCAAACTGGGAAACCTCAGTGGGATTCCCTTAACCAGTTCTAGCTAATGGAAAAGACTCCAGAGTGCTTCCAAGGAATTCCTGGTCCTTAAATCCTCCCAATTACTTACCTATCTAAAGTGAAGACCATATATCAATTCCATGAAAGTTGCTTACAAAATGGGTGAAGCAACATACTTGAAGAATACAAAAATTTTGACAAAATCTCCAAAAACAGCCCAGAACCTTACATATTTAGTCTTCTCATTCAACCAACATCTTGTGACCTTTCACCCACTAAATTTTTAAAGAATAGCTTTTCTTGGTGGACATCCATACATCAATTTGAGGCCATAATTCAAGGAAAGTTACTAGGAAAAAGATCCTATAGGAATCAATTTATATGTAGGATAGCGAGTGGAGATAGTGATTCTTTTATGAAAAGCTCAAAATCTCTGCCTTTGTCTACTATCTTGAAAACCATAGAGCCAATCTGGTTTGAATTCCCATTGTGATTTAATCTCAGTGAATCGAAATCTTATGAGCCAAATGTAGAAATTGTTAGAAGCGGGGGGCGCCTGGGTGGCTTAGTCAGTTAAGCGTCGGACGTTTGCTTAGGTCATGATCTCGTGGTTCGTGTGTTCGAGCCCCGCGTTGGGTTCTGTGTTGACTGCCAGCTCAGAGCCTGGAGCCTGTTTCAGTCTGTGACTCCCTCTCTCTCTGACCCTCCCCTGCTCACGCTGTCTCTCTCTCTCTCTCTCTCTCTCTCCTAGGGAAAAAAAAAAAGAAATTGTTAGAAGGGGACCTCAGATGAATGAATATGTCCCTGAGTCAAGTCGCCTAATTGTCTGGTTCTTCTGTCAGGAGAAGAGATTTGGGATGAAAGGATTTTTCCCTGGAGACAAAGAAGACAACACAAGGATCACATCCCCCCCACCCCCACTCCTCCCACTGGGCATGCACAATGTTCTCTATCCTATGCTCAATATTCCCATCTCCTATGCACACATATCTGTCAAATTCAATTTAAATCTTATGTATCAGAATAAATAAGGACAAGACTGTGTGAAACAGGGGAGTAGGCCAGAAAAATCCCACAAATTATTTGTAAATTTAGGGGAAACAGGAACCCAGTTACACAAGAGGAAGAAATGGACATAGTTACATGGCGTAGCATCTACAGACATATACTCTAAGTGGAGTTCCTGAGACTAAAGCCCATAAGATACTATATATAATACTTAGCATCTAATTTGCGTGTATTCAGAAAAATGGCTTTATCTTGGCTCTATAGCTATTAAATAAAAATACACACTGAACTGGAAGCTGAGCACGTCTTTCTTGGAATAAGAGGACATTAGGTGTAAAATTAGAAAATTCATCTAACATATTTTATGTTAACTGAGACACTAAAATGAGAGAGTGAGTCTCAATGATTTTAGAAAGTTTTTCTGGATTTTACATTCTGAGTTGTTCGCTTTTCTCTGATCTCTACATTTGAAATCATTTTCTTGTAATCAACCTGGATTAAGGAAAACATGCATATTTGCATAGTGGAATTGTAGTGTCTATTAAATGTGTAAAAAAATAAAAATAAAACATAGTCTTTCGAAAGACTCTTCTCTCGCAGGTATGGTGCCATGGGATTCTTTCCTGGCTCCACCAATCAGGACGTGTCTTGAAGAAATAGTTGTCTCTTTCAAGTAAGTAGTTCAAAAAACAAAAAACAAAAAACAAACAAACAAAAAAAAGTGGAGCAGTAGCTCCCAGAGAAGAGCACAGCGGACATCATTCAAATTGATGCTAATTCCTTTAGAATGATCCATTGAAGTGCTAATGATGCAGGCACTGCCTCTGACCCAAATGTTCTGAACTTTGCTTCCTCCCTCAGTACCATACTGTCTCCACAGTGCAAAATGAAAGTTACAGCGGTGGACATTCTGCTCAACGGTAGGCATTTTTCACAAGACAACTTACTACAGAAAATTAGAGTAAAAGGGGAAAAAACTTTCTACGATGCACGGTGCTCTTTTACTTATTTTAATGACAAAGATCAGTGACCCATCTCCCAGGAAAGCCTCAGAAAGTCACAACTATCACTTCTTGGGTGTCATTTTATCCCAAGCATGAAAACTCCATACTGATGCAAGCTTTCTGCTGTCCTCAAGGTTGGTTTTTGAATGTAGAAAAGTTTTTTCAGAAATTTAAGCAATTAGCATTCAGTTTATGAAAGCTTCAGTCTCAAAACTTGACCTCTACCTTAAGCTTTTAAATTCAGTTTGCAAATCTTATTAGACTATGCATGAGTCCAGGAAATTTTAACAAACTTCGAGTAATTTTGTTCTTCTCTACAGATTCAAAAACTTTCAAGAAAAATTTACATATTTAATATATTTGTTTTATTCTTTAGAATTAAATATTCAGATACAACCTTTTGAGCACTTAACTGATTCTTATGAATATAAATAAATGAAATTTATGCACACAGTGAACCTCAGTGCCACACATATATTTAGTAAGATTTAAAGATAAAATATAATATTAAGTCAATTGCTTATGTGTATTAAATTTGAGTAATAAGGTAGTTATTCTAAAAGGCCAAATTCTTGTAAACATACAGGAGTATGTCATTGTGATGTGGAAATGGGGTTCGGAGCACAGAGTCAAGAAATAATTCTTGAGACATCTTTGGTGCAAAAAGGTGGCTTTGTGAAAGCACGGGAATGGGACCGGTGGTCAGAAACAGCTGCACTGGGGCTGTAAGGGGTGATGATTATACTTTCAAGTTAGGAGGGAGTTAGGGACCCTACAAGCCTCCAAGGAATTTTGGAAACAAAGTTTCCAAGACCCTGAGGGGGCTAGCTAGTGTTCAGCTAGCTAGCTAGTGTCATTTATTACTGCTTAGTAAACCCTCAGTCTTGAAACCCTTCAGATGTATAGGAGTGTCCTATTTGCTTGGAAGATAATTGCTAACATACATCTTAGGGGGTAGAGACAAAGAAAGTTTCCAAAGAAATTTCTACATATTTAAAGTAGACTCACAGGATCCTAGGGGTTCCAGATAATGTTAAGCTAAGATTGTCTTTTGCCCTTAGCAAAGTATCAGCATCGAGGCAGCTGAGCTCCCAAAAAAAGGTCACTCTGCCTGTTTCAAGAGTGTCCATGGGCTCTAAAATGTAAGAACATTTAATTTTTTCTTTTGCCTTTGTTTCCCACATTACCTATCATGTACATGCTGGCCTCTCTTTATTTTTTATATTTACTAATTTCTCTAAAATCATTTTGATTTTAAAAAGAAGTGTGATTTCTCCATCTTTGATATGACATTTTCTGTAGTTCTTGCTCTGTTATTCATCATAATTTAATCTACATTTTTGAACTGATTTTTCTCCCTCACCTCTATTTTTTGACCCGAGTCTGCCCCCTTTTCATATGTTCCTTAGATCCAATAATCTCATGTTTGCTTTTAACAATTTTAATGTTAACTAATTATTTTATTTTTCATATTCTTTTAAAATCACTTAAAAACATCAGTTTACAGTTCTTTAAAAATTCTTTGTAAGGTTTATTTATTTTTGATAAAGATGGAGTATGAGTGGGCAAGGAGTAGAGAGAGAGGGAGACACAGAATCCAAAGCAGGCTCCAGGGTCAATGCTGTCAGCACAGAACCCGATGTAGAGCTTGAGCCCAAGAACCGTGACCTGAGCCAAAGTTGGACACTCAACCGATTGAGCCACCCAGGCACCCCACTAGTTTCTAGCTTGTATCTGTTTTGTTGTATGAAAGCAATTATTCTGCTTATTATTCTTTTTGTAGTGATATGAGATTTGACTTTAAACTTTTCCTCCTGCTTATATTTATGTGAGATCTATTTTCCTATATTGTTAGGAGGGTAAGAATTTTGAGCCAGGATGTTTTATAAGCTACATAGCTCTTTTTTTAAAACATCCAGACTTCTTCTTTATGAAGTATGCCTCCTACTTTTCCTCTTTCAACTTTTGTCCAGACCTCCTCGCTCTTTCTCCTCACTCTCTCATTTTTTCTTTCCTTCCCCCCCCTTGCTTTTTTGTTGTTGTTGTTGTTGTTCCTAGATTTACTATTCAATTTAGATTAGATCACGGGTTTCTATGTGATCTATAAAGGAATTTATTATGGAAGGAAATTTTAGGTGGTAAATTTCCAGAGCTTATAGGGTTTAAACCATCTCTAAACTGACTGAATTTTCACTGATCTTGCCCTCAGTAATAAACTGGAAACTGTAAAGCCTATACCCAGTTCTGACTGCTATTCTCAAACTAACTCATTAACATTTCTGAAAGTATTAAAGAGCCCTTAATATGGGTAGGAGCTGTTGGCTTTTTTTCTGAATTATTCATTTCTCAAGGAAATAAGAAATTCTTTGTCTTACTATTATTTTTTGATACATTTGCTTTTGTTCATCAAATCTTCATGCTTATGATAATTTGACCCATTCTATTTCTATTTTCTAATTTATAGAATATAATTTTTACTAGCTTTGTTGACATTTTCTCTAGTTTTTTCTCCCTCTTTTTATTGCAAGAGATTCAAGGAATTAGATTATCAAGCAAAAGAAAACAAAACTAAATACACCATTCCAGAAATCTTGCTTTCTTGTTCTTCTGTTATGTAATGTTCCTCATCTACCCATTTATAGTTAAGTATATGTGGTACATTCTGTATAATTTATTTATTTTATCTTGAGAGGTGCCAACTTTATTACCAAAAATCATTTTTTCTTTTTAAAATATGAAATTTTATTTCTTTTTAAAATTATAAAGTAAATTTGTACCCATTTTTTTATGTGTGTCATCCTTTCATTCCTTTTTCCTCATTTTTTTTTTTTTGGCCTAGTGTAACTCTGCTCTTTCATTATTCATGAGTAAGATTGATTTAGGATTTGATATGTGAGTGATAAAATTAAAGTGATATAAATGATTTTATGTTGTTAAAATTATCTATAGGGTGGAGTGAGCTGAAATAGTGTAAAGTGATTTACATAACTGAACATTAACTATTACAAATTTTGTTTGTTTTTTTCATGTGTCATTACTTTTCCATAAATCACTTGAAATAATGTATTGTAAGCCTCTTGCATTATAGTAACAAGATTTCAATTTTTTATTTGTTGTCTTAGGAGCATTTTTCATTTAATAAATACTTATTTAGTACCTACCATATATTGTTAAGGAAACAATGTAAATATGAGATGTGAGATGTCTGTTCTACATTGCTAGTAATTATATGAACTACTTGAATGTAGTATAGATGGGATCAGAAAATTGACTAATTCTAATTAGACCCAGAACATTTCTTTGAATGTGATTCCTTGAATAAAAATCTGGTTTAGAAATGAGTGTTGATATTTATATTGTTTAATGTAGATGATATATAAATAGATGATGACAGATAGATTGATAGATAGATAGGTGATAGAATGTTGCCATTTCTATTTTGAACCTTTAGATCAGGGACAAAGTAGTTGGTTACATTTCCCTTTGACATACACAGGTTTACTTTGCTACCCAGGCTATTTCATCAGATAACAGACAGCTTTCTCTTAAGTTGTTTTCATTCCTTCATAAAACAAATTCTCTTTGTGACATTTAAATTCACATTTTGAATTTCCATGATACCTCTCTCTTCTCTTCAGTAAACTTTTTAGTCCAGTTATAAATGACAATTTTTTTTCCCTCAAAAGAACACGGATAAAATCCCTCTTTTTGAAAATGGGACTTAATACAGCTCATACGGCTTGGCATGATGGTTTTATTTATGTAAAAAATAATTACTAGTCTTAGATTTGGTCACCTTTTTTTTCCTCAGTGTGTGATATATTAAAAAGAACTATTTATTTTTATTTACATGTTTTAAATATTTCTGGAGTAACTGCATGAACTGAATATTGCTTTTAAATGTTTTTGCATTAAAACTTCAGAGTTCCACATTTAGTTTTACACATTAATAACTATGGTTATAGGTACTGAGAAATGCCATAGAAGTCTTTGGATAGCCGAACGGGAATCTAGTGGTTACTTTTATGTATAATGTCTTTTGAAAGATGCTACAAAGACATATGTATATAAATATGCTTCAAATAAAAATAAATATTTAGTCTTCTGACAACAAAAAAGGATGAGATCACTCATCCATAGTAATCTATGAAAATTAAACATTTGCAAAGAATTAAATTGCTTTGATATTTATCATCATTATATGGCTACTTAGCATAAATAGAACAAAATATTGTCACGTTTTGACATCCATAGGTATAACTATATTTTTGACAAATAAATAATTTTCATGAACAAAAATAATCTCTTTCTTTTTGAGACACACCTCATGAAATTTATAGGCAAGTTGTTTGTACATTCTGTCTTGAATCGATTTCATATTTCTGAGTTCACAAGCGGGGATTTAGTGTAGCAAGAAGCAGAAATGAAAAGGATACATGGACGCGAAGCCATTCGTAACTTTTCAAATACTTATGAAAAGTGTCTATTAGAAAGTAGTTTCACACTTCTATAATAGTTTATCATTTCTACCTGACAAATTTATCACCAAAAAGACTTAGTAGGTGTGAATTCAAAAACTATCTGCTAATCATAATTTATAGCATTTCAGAAAGGTGTTAGATGTCTCTTGAATTTCTTTTTCTGAATTGTTCCAGTCTTTAAACTGTTACTAATATTACTAATACTACTTGTAGGTAAATGTTCTTGAATGAATTCAAACCAGTTACAGACAGTGTACAATACAGAGTAGAAAATAGAGTCAAAGCCTGAATATCTCTGTTTAACTATGAGCTCTCTGGATACAGGCATTTGTTTGCATACACTTTAAGCAGATAATGGGTAAAAGGAGATGGTCCACCATAATTTATGAAAAGAGCCAATAGGATTGGTGAAGTATAGTCATATACATACATATATATTTTTTAAAGTTGGTTTTTGCCTTATGGTGGTTTCTTTTTTCCAAGCAATTTATGTTTAAGTTTTTTATGTATTTCAATAACATTAAAAATGTCTTGCTATTTTTCCATATAAGCCTTTAAAACCATAAATTTTCTAAGTATAGATTTATTTTTCTCCCACAAATTTTGGCACATGTTTCATTTTCATTAGATACAGAATAGTTTAAAATTCATCTTTTTTTCCTTATGGAAGAGTTTATTTATATTATTTAATTTTTAAATATTTGAAGTTTTTATACTACCCTTCTGTAATTTATGTCTAATTAATTTTTTGTTTAATGTTTTATTTATTTCTTTTTTTAAAATGTTTTATTTATTTCTGAGAGAGAGAGACACAGCATGAGGAGGGGAAGGTCAGAGAGGGAGATACAGAATGAAAAGCAGGCTCCAGGCTCTGAGCTAGCTGTCAGCACAGAGCCTGATGCAGAGCCTGAACCCACGAACCATGAGATCATGACCTAAGCTGAAGTCGGATGCTTAACTGACTGAGCCACCCAGGCACCTCATATTGATGTCTAATTAAATTTAACTATGATCAGAGAATATATTGTATATAAATGTGTCTATGTAACTTGGTAACATTTATTTCATGGTTAAGGGTGTGGTCATCATAATCAATGTCCCTATGAACTTGAATAGAATGTAAATTCTTTTGTTGTTGGCTATAGGGTTTTACAAATGTAAATTTGTTTGGTAGTTTTCAAATGTTCTATAATTCTGGTGTTTTTTAAGTCTAATTCTCACACCAATTACTGAAAGAAAGATACTGAAAATTTCAACTGCTTGCAGACTTGATGTTTCATTTCAGTTTATTTTCTTCTTGAATTCTGAAGCTTTTCATCAGTATCCTTCTATTTCCTCCATCATCTCTTGAGTTATTGATCTATTTTCTTAATGTATATATTTAAAGCTCACAAAGTCATGATAATATTTTGCTTAAAATGAACAACTATATTTTAAAATATTCTTTACATAATAAAATTATATTTACTAGCATATTTGTATCTGCCTTTTCCATTATCTCTCATTTCTAGGTTTGATTCTATCCAGAGATTTTTTTTACTTGTTATGGGTCATATTGTTCTGCTTCTTCATTTCGTGCTGTTGTTTTTTTATTAATACAAAATGTAATTTTCTGTTGCTGAGTGATAAACTTTGTTGTTTTTTTTCAAAGACTGTTAAATAATTTTTCCAGGTTTTCTATAGCCTACAATGTCACGTATGTAGCAAATTATCTACTTTCTGTCTAAATGGATTTTGAGCAATTGCCACCCCTTATTCAACTCTGGGAATTGTCTTATATATCTCTAATATTTTCCTTGGAAATTCTTGACCAGTTACATATATATTCTGTCTATGCATATGCAGATCAGTATATAAAGACTCAAGAGGTGACCATATGAAAATTTCTGGAACATTTTCTCCACATAGCTCCCTCCTCACTGGAATGGTAACTTCAGGCTTCCTGATCTCAAGTCTCTGTCTCCTCAGCTCAGCATACCATGTTCTCTCTCTCCTCAACACAAGGAACATGCCAAATCCTTCTGTATCTCCTCAACTCAGGAAGCATGCTATGTTCTTTATTCTATCCCATGCTAAGAACTGCTTTCACACAGTAGTCTGGGCAATGACAGAGATCACCTCCTTATCTTAAAGGTACTGTTCTTTACTGGTCAGTGCCTGATATTTGCAAATCATTTTTTTTTCATATGTTGCTCATTTATTTTAACTGTTTATGTCAGAAAAGTAATTCCACACCCTGACACTCCCTCAACACCACAAGTGAAAGTGTTATACCTCACTTTAAAGTAGTTTTTACTTTTACACAATAAATTTTTTAAGGCTCAAACATGACAATGCCCTATCTAAAAAACCTAAATGGTTATGTAATACCTATACAAAGACTCAAAATTAGCTGAGTTTAAAATGCTATTCAAGTGCTTGCTTCGGCAGCACATATACTAAGATGCCATTCAAGATCTGATACACATTTGCCACTAGAGGCTTTCAGCTTACTATGTCTTAAATAAAAAATAATGCCTTAAAAGAAGAACATGGGGTTTCTTAAACACAGTTTGGGAGTTCCCCCAATTTTCACTCCATTTAATTTTATAGAATTCATCATTTTCTCAAAAATCTTGGCAGATTTTCCTTCTCCTTACATCTATACTCTTTTACCAGACATGAATTTAATATATACAAAAAGTATTCAGTGTCTACAATATTGAACTTTCCTTAACAATTAAATGTATTGAGAAGTATTTTTGTCATTTATCTCTCTATTACCAACTTCTTTATATGGTATTATGTATATAATCACCTTATTCCTTCCTTTTAACTCTATAAACGTTTGCAGTCAGAAAATAGAAACATAAAGAGAGGTTGATATAAATCTTAGAAACTAACAATTTTTAGTGTTAAAACTGATGAATCCTTATAAGATTTCTAATTATCTATTATATAAAACACTACTCCATAACTTGGTAGGTTAAATGGGAACAATTTTTTTATTTCTCATGATTCCATGGGCTGCAGTCAACTAAAGGGCTGACTAGTCTGGAACACACAAAATGGCCCATTCAGGGGCAGTTGGGTGGCTCAGTCCATTAAGCATCCGACTTTGGCTCAAGTCATGATCTTGCAGTTGGTGAGTTCAAGCCCTTCAGATTCTCTCTCCCTCTGCCTCTCTGTCTCTCTGTCTCTCTCTGCCTCTTCTCTGCTCACACTCTATCTCTGTCTTCCTCTCAAAAATAAATAAACATTTTTTAAAAAGTCACTCATGCACATGTTGGTGCAATCAACTGGGGGGTCAAATGGGACTGTGAGATACAATACCTCTGTTCTTAACCAGTTAGTTTCTCTGTGGCTAGGGCTTCTCACAGAGTGGTGGCTCAGTTCTAAAAGGCACAAGGTGAAAACTGGCAGTCCGTTTAAGTGTGGATATGTAAGTCCCCTAATATTATTTGTGACATAGTCCATTGTCAAGGTCAGTTGCAAGTCCTGCCCAGATTCAAGGGAGAGGAAATAACGTCCACGTATTGAAAGGAGAAATGGTCCACATGCTTACAGAAGGAAGGAATTGTGGGGGGATACTGCCTGAGACCAGTCTCTCCAGGCAAAAAGACCCTGAATTCTCAATGTCTCCTTACATCCTTCTTTCAATATAGTTTTCTTTTTTTGGCAATGGAGTTGGAATGCATGAAGACCCATGACTAGCAATGTTGATGGTTTGTAGGAGTCTTTATTCCTATTGTGTTGTGGCAGCCACATCATCTTATCTATCTGAAGCATTTATATTTCTTTCCTGGGAACAAAATCTGGTTAAGCTTTATATTCTCAGATGTTATTGCAGATCTCTATCTGTGAAATGATTTTTTTTCTTCCCCATTCATTCTTGTTAACCATCCTTGGCTCTAAACTTACAGCTTTTAAGAATGTTATTTTCCATTCTTTATCACAAGGAAGAACTTTACCAAAAGATATCAAAATGAACTAACACTAAAATCAACAATTTCAAGAATATATTTGGCATATCATAGCAAAACTAAAAATACTATTTTGAAAAGTATAATATATATAATATAAATATATAAATATAAATATTATATATGATATGTATTTGCTTCAAAAAATCAACAAAGTTGGAAATATTAAGTAACTGTAAACATATTTCACTCTACTAATTTGAAAAAATGGGGTAATATATTGCAAAACAAAATATTATTCACAACTATAAAAATAGATCTCAGACATCAAACAATTCCTGTCTTAGGCATAGGATAATATTTAAATATAGTGGAGAAAATTAATTATTTCACTCATATTGTCAAGGATAATACCAAAGATATGCTTTTTTTAACTCTCAAAACAATCATCTCATAGATGTATATGATTACAGACACATGCCATCTTAGACTTTGGAGTGTAATCATATCATCAAAATAAATTTTCGTTTAGATAGTTGAGATCATTATACTTTTTATATCTAACCATTCTGTCATATGAATTATTTAGGACTGTGCTTTCCTAAATTGATGGTTTTATCTTGAACTCTTGGAATAACGCAAATCAAGCTTTTTAGGTACAGACACAAATTTATATCAGGTAGCATGTCTTCTAGCCAGGTACACAAAAGTTAACTAAATATGGCCTTAAAATTATATGTTTATTATCTCACATAAGTGAAAATATGAATTAGAAAGGCTAGTAGGCTTCTAAAGCTGTGTCAATGGCATCTTAGGTACATAGGTTCTTTTCATGTTTCCATTGTGCCATCCATAGTATATTTTGTTTTCTTCCTTAATTTAGTTCCCATCATAGACAACACTCCTTTTTATAATTCCTGACATCCCATCAAGATGTGTGACACAAAACTGAAAAAAATGGGATATGTCTCTTTGAAATGATTCTTTTTAAAAGCAAATCATTCTCTTCAGCTATCTTATAGAAGACTTTTCCTCATTGAGCCAAACTGAGTGAAATTATGATTTCAAGATGAATTGCTGATAACAGAAATGGTTGTCTTTAACTTAGGCTGTTCAAATTTATTCCACATCTGTAGGCAGTTACTGTTATATAGTACGCAAATCATATCTGTGTGAAAGTTAATGTGTGCGGTTTTTTTAAATTTACATCTAGGGGGTTTTCAGATACTATAATCTGAAATAATTATTCAATGAGATACATATTCCATAATTCAGCTGCATTTGTCACTAAGTAGCCCCAAAGATGTTGCTAATTAATGGAATAAAAATTCAAAATAAATTTTTATGCAATAAATTGATAGCTTATAATGAGCAAAATCAATATTATCAGTGGAATTTAATTGGTTAAATTAGTGAATTATTTAAAGTGTATGGATCAGCTATAATTTTATAGAAACACTTGTTTCCTTTGCATGGATGGTGTATAAGAATTTTTAGTAAGAGATGCCTGGGTGGCTCAGTCAGTTAAGTGTCTGACTCTTCATTTCAGCTCAGGTCATGAATTTGGGGTTTGTGAGTTCGAGCCCCATGACGGGCTCTATGCTGACAGTGCAGAGCTTGCTTGGGATTCTTTTTCTCCCATCTCTCTCTGTCCCTTCCCCACTCACACACACACACACACACACACACACACACACACACACACACTCTCTCTCTCTCTCTCTCTCTCTCTCTCTCGCAAAATAAATAAATCAATAAAACATAAAAAATGAGAATTTATAATAAACCCTTTACTTTTTTTTTTTTCATAAATTTATTTCTAGGAGAGAGAGAGAGAGACACAGCGTGAGCAGGGGATGGTCAGAGAGAGAGGGAGTCACAGACTCTGAAACAGGCTCCAGGCTCTGAGCTGGCAGTCAGCACAGAGCCCGACGCGGGGCCCAAACCCACGAACCGCAAGATCATGACCTAAGCGAAAGTCGAACGCTTAACCGACTAAACCACCCAGGCGCCCCATAAGCCCTTTACCTTTAACCCTTCAGAATGCTATCCAAGTTTTCTCTGGAAATATTCCTGTATTCAGACACAGGATGTAGATGACGGTAGTTATCTGATGCCTTTTTGAGATTGACTGAAATCACCCTCTAGAGTAGTGTCATGTTGCCTTGAGATAATCTTTCATTATAAAAGGTGAGTTTAAAGAGTAATGTGCTTTGGCTAGTGTCTACCCATTTGGAAGTACCAAGGGTTATCATCTTTTCCCAGTGCCACATCAGACATATAATATTGATTACAGAAAATTGACTAGGATAAGAATATTTGCATAATGGAAGTCAGCAAATGCTAGATATCTTTTTTTTTGTTTTAATAATTATTCATTTACTTAGTTGGCTTATCAGTATGCTACTGGTTTAAAGCAACTAATTTCAGGAGGCAGGCCTGCATTAAGTTACACAAAATGTTAAGTAATCTGTGTATTGACATGCCCAATTATTAATATATCTTCTATGAGAAGTGAGATAAATTAGTATGAGATGCGGGCGCCTGGGTGGCTTAGTCGGTTAAGCGTCCGACTTTCGCTTAGGTCATGATCTCGCGGTTCTTGGGTTTGAGCCCTGCGTCGGGCTCTGTGCTGACTGCCAGCTCAGAGCCTGGAGCCTGTTTCAGAGTCTGTGACTCCCTGTCTCTCTGACCCTCCCCTGCTCACGCTGTCCCTCTCTCTCTCTCTCTCCTAGAAATAAATAAAAAATTTTTAAAAAAAATTAGCATGAAATGGGCTTTGACATCTTCAAGGTTGTACAATAAGAAATATAGTCCTTAACATCCTGTAATTACTTGCTTGTCTTTGTGCAAAAGCAGAGCAAAGCAAAACACATACATAAAGTAAAAAAAAAAAATACTAGTAATTATGAACAGCAAAATTGTCTTGAAAATTCATAGACCATCTAGAGAGGCATACTTAAATTATTTTGAATTCTACTGATAAGAAAAAAATAACATGATTTGAGTAGGCAATCAAAAGTTTTTACTAAAATATCAATCATTCTTATTCTCTCTCTCTGCTTGTATTCTTAATAGCCAGCTATTTTTGAATAATGAATATACTCATGGTTATTTATTATCATAGTCAGTATATAAGTTGGATAGGGGATTGGCTAAGCCATGCTAGAATTTGCTAAGTTGTTTTGCTCAAGGTGAAGCTCCATCTGGTATCATCAGCTCCTTATCCTTGGTTGAGCTTAGGTATGTGTCATGTGTGCTCCTTCTCTGTCCCAGTTTGAAGTCATAGCAACTAAACCAGTAATGTTATTTTTACGTTATGACAGATTTGTAAGAGGTCAAACCCTAGCAAGTTAGAATATGACCATTAACCCAGGCAAGTTATATAGCCAAATCCAAATTCAAAGAGTAGGATGTATACTCCTGCCATAAGGTCAAAATATCATATGACCAAGCCCAATATTTAAAAAGAAAATGATCAGGGAAACTATACCCAAAGACTCATAGAAATAAACCTACAGAAATTTCTCATCTATGCTTGGGATTTGTAGCAAGAGAAAATTTACTTACTAATAAACAATCTTAATGAGCTGGAAGTTTCATGGCCTGAGAGAATATTCTACAAATGTACCCCAAACACCAAAATTAAGTAATTAACTTCAAGCATATATTAGGAACACTCATAGAAGATCGATGGTTTTGCCTCAGCTTAAATGAACAAGATTCTTTTCTGAGCCAGAAGCAATGTATTCTATTCCTTATGGCACATTGAACAGCATGAGCTTTATCTTTCCTTTTGTTCCCCTTCTCTCCACTCCTTTAGAGGGATGAGATGAGTAGTCATAAGGTTTGCCCAGGCAGAGGAATATTTAACATGTCTTAGAAATCTTGAGCATGGAAAGCCCCTAAGTTTATAAGGAAACTGATTTAAAAGAAATAGGAACTTCCACACACTGTTGGTGGGAATGTACATTGGTATAGTCACTGTGGAAAAGAGTATGGAGGATCCTCAAAATTTTAAAAAATAGAAATAGCATATGATCCAATAATTCCACTACTGGGTACTTACCCAAATAAAATGAAAATACTAATGCGACTAATTCAAAAAAATTTTTATGCACCCCTATGTCTACTGCAGAATTATTGACAATAGCCAAGATACGGAAGCAACCTAAGGGTTCATTGATAGATGAACTAATAAGGAATGTGTGTGTGTGTGTGTGTGTGTGTGTGTGTGTGTGTGTGTGTGTGATATGATTTCACTCATATGTGGAATCTAAGGAAAACAAATGAGCAAACAAAAAGCAGAATCAGACCTACAAAGACACAGAACAGACTGGAGGATGCCAGAGCAGAGGAAGGATTGGGGATGGGCAAAATGGATGAAGGGGAGTGGGAGGTACAAAGTTCCAGTTATGGAGCCAAATATATACACCTGTTAAATTACTATGTTATACACCTGAAACTAATGTAACATTATGCATCAACTATACTCACAAACAAACAAACAAAAACCATGGAGGCATACTTTGCTTTATTGAACTTCACTCAACTCAAGCATCACAGATACATGATTTTTATAGTTTGAAACTTCGTGGCAACGTTGCATCAAGCAAGTATATCAAAGCCACTTTTACCAATAACATTTGCTCATTTTGTGTCTTGTGTCATATTTTGGTAATTCTCCCTACATTTCAAATATTTTTATTTTATGATGTTTGTAATGGTGATTTTTGATCAGTGATTTCTTTTTTACATTACTATTGTAATTATTTTGGAGTGTCATGAACCATGCCCACATAAAATGACAAACTTAATTGAGAGATGTGTGTGCTCTTCTTGCTCCTCTGATGGGCCATTCCCATCTCTTTCCCTCTTCTCAGGCCTCCCTAGATCTTCAGACACAAAAACTAAATTATTTTTGAAGTTAAACCAATTAATAACCCTACAAGGGCTCTATGGGTTCAAGTGAAAGGAAGAGTCATGGTCTTTCACTTTAAATCAAACGATACAAAAAATAATAAGCTTAGTGAGGAAGTCATGTCAAAGGCTGAGAATGGCTGAAAGCTAGGCCTCTTGCACCAAACACTTAAGTTAAGAATAAAAAAGTATAGTTCTGGAAGGAAATTAAAAGTACTATTCTAGTGAATACACAAATGATAATAAAGAGAAAAAGACTTGATGTTTATATGGAGAAAGTTTTAGTAATCTGAATAGCAGATCAAATGAGCCACAACATTCTCTTAAGATTTAATACCTACCTCTCTCAAACTCTTCCAAAAATTTGAAAAGGAGGGAAAGCTTTCAAACTCATTTTATGAGGCAAACATTACTCTGACTCTAATATCAAGATCAGAAAAGAACACTTCAACAATAGAAAACTACAGGCCATTATCCCTAATAAACCTACACACATGTAAAATTCCTCCATAAAATATTAACAACCAGTATTCAACAATACTTTAAAAGGCTCATATACCATGATCAAATGAATTTATGTTAGAGCTGCAAGGATAGTTCTATATCTTCATATCAATGAGTGTGATATGCCAAGTTAACAAAAGATAAAAATCATGATCATCTTAATATATGCAGGAAAAAATGTTTGGCTAAATTTCACATGCATTTATGATAAAACTCTCAACAAAGTTGATATAAAAGGAATGTCAAGCCAAATATGACAAGCCCACAGTTAACATTAAACCCAGTGGTAGAAAGCTGAAATCTTTTCCTCTCAGATCAGGAACAAAACAAAGATGCCCACTTCCACCAATTTTGTCCAATATAGTATTGGAAATCCTAGCCAGAACAATTAAGCAAGAAAAACAAAAGGGAAGGAAGAAGTAAAAGTGTCACTATTTGCAGATGACATGGTACAATATAAGAAAATTGTGCAGACTCCACCAAAACAAAACAAAACAAAACAAAACAAAACAAAACATTAGTATGAACTAATTCAGTTAAGTTGCAAGATACAAAATCAATACACAAAAATCTGTTGCATTTCTATAAACTAATAAGCAACTATCAGAGAAAAAATTAGGGATACAATCTGTTTGCAATTGTATCAGAATGAATAAAGAACATCAGAATAAATTCAACCAAGGAGGTGAAAGATCTATGTTTTGAAATACACAAGGCACCAGGGAAATAAATTGATAAAAAGACATAAATAAACAGAGATATTTCATACTCATGGACTGGAAGAATGAATTTTGTTAAAATGTCTATACAATCCAAAGTGATCTACAGATTCATTGAAATTCTTAGCAAAATTCTAGTGGCATTTATCATAGATCTAGAACAAATAATGCTAAAATTTGTATGGAACTACCAAAGACACCAAAGAACCAAGACAATCTTGAGAAATAAGAACAAAGCTGCAGGTATCACATGTTTTGGTTTCAAATTATACTACAAAACAATCTTAATAAAGAGAGTATAATATTAGCACAAAGATAGACACAGAGATCAAAGAACAGAATAGAGAGGCCAGAAATAAATCCATGCATATACGGTCAGTTAATTTATGACAAAGGAGTCAAACCGGAAAAGACAATCTCTTCAATAGGTGGTGCTGGAAAACTTTTATTAAAAAAAAATGAAATTGGACCACTACTTTATACCATACACAAAAATTAACTCACAATGGAGTAAAGACTTGAATGTAATACCTGAAATCATAAAACTCCTAGAAGAAAACAGAACATTAAGCTTCCTGATAATGGTCATAATGATGATTTTTTTTACTTTTTTCTTTTTTTTTTGTATTTGTTTCCAAAAGCAAAACAGCAAAAATAAATAAAAAAGCAAGTGGGACCACAACAAACTAAAATGCTGCTCCATAGCAAATAAAACTATCAACAAAATAAATGAGAAGGCAACCTACTGAGCAGCAGAAAATGTTTGCAGACCATGTGTCTTATAAAGATTAATATCTAAAGTCTAGAAAGAACTCCTACAACTCAATAGCAAAAAGATCAACCAACAAACAAAACTGACTAAAAGTTTGGCAGAAGAAATAAATGGGCAGAAGATCTAAATAGACGGTTTTCCAAAGAAGTCATGCAGATGGCCAACAGGCCCATGGAGGGGGACTCCACATTAACAATCATCAGGAAAATGCAAATCAAAACCACAATGTAGTATCATCTCACGCCTGTTAGAACAGTTACTATAAAAAAAAAAAAAACAAGTAATAACACATGTTGGAGAGGATGTAGAGGGAAGCATTGTGCACTGTTGGTGAGAATATAAATTGGTTCAGCCGATGGAAAACACTATGGAGATTCTTCAAAAAATTAAAAATAGATCTACCATATGATTTAGCAATTCCACTTCTGGGTATTGATTCAAGGAAAACAAAAACACTAACTTGAAAAGATATATGCATTCCATATTCGTTGTGGTATTATATATAATAGCCAAAATACGCAAATAACCTTATCAATGAAAGGATGAATGGTGAAAAAAATGTGGCATATATATATATACAATGGAATTATTCAGCCATAAAAAGAAGGAAAGCTTGCTATTGTGAAAACATGGGTACGCTTTAAGGACCTTATGTTAGGTGAAATAAGTCAGACTGAGAAAGACAAATACTATCTCCCTTACAAGTAAAATATTTAAAAAAAACCCAAAACTAAAAACATATAGAAAAGAAAACAACAACAACACCAAGCTTATAGACACAAAGAACAACGTGGTGGTTATCAGAGTTATAACTTCCAATTATAAAATTAATATATCATGGAGATATAATGTACAACGTGGTGACAGTGATTAACAATACTCTATTGCATATTTGAAAGTCACTTAGAGACTAAATCTTAAAAGCTATCCCAAAGGGAAAAAAAAATCTGTATATATGGTGATGAATGCCAACTAGATTTATTGTAATGATCATTTTGCAATATATACAAATATCAAATATTATGTTGTACACCTGAAACTAGTGTAATGTTGCATGTCCATTATACCTCAATTTAAAAACTCAGGGTTAGATAATATGGCCTGGAGCACTGAGTGGTCAGTGCTTTGATGCATAGCTACATAATCAAACAAAGATACAAAAGGAAGTAGGCATTGATTTCAGGTCACTGAAGTATATCTTGACCAGTAAAATGGACATCCCAAGTTATTAGAAATGTCAAGACCCATAAAAATACAAAGTATGCTAATGCTGATATGTGAAAAAAAATGTTAAAACACACTTTCCTGGGGGCGCCTGGGTGGCTCAGTCAGTTAAGTGTCTGCCTTCGGCTCAGTTCATGATCTCACGGTTCGTGGGTTCAAGCCCTGTGTCAGACTCTGTACTTACAGCTAGCTTGGAGCCTAGAACCTGCTTCAGATTTTGTATCTCCCTCTCTCTCTGACCCTCCCCTGCTCACACTGTCTCTTTCTTTCTCTCAGAAATAAATAAAACATAAAAAAATAAAATAAGACAAAACACACTTTCCTTTAAATAATGTGAGAAACATTATGATTCAAAAATATTAAATGTAAAATCCAGTAGAAATATTCTATTTTTTAATTTAAACTTGTCTATGTGTTAAACTTAATCTTCATAAAGTTGGTATAACATGTAAAATGGATACTATTAGAAAAAGAGTAAATAGCCACTAATGATAACTGGTTGGCAAGTAAAATTCAAAATTTTATCCAAGTACTATTAAATATAACTATTAAAATTGATTTGCTAACTGTTGAAAAGGGAAAAATTATTTTTTCAAGTTTATAGATGCATGTTTCAGAAGACATTATAAAAATAACTTCAGTTCATCAATCAGGGTTTCAAAGTAATCAAATTTCTGTTGTTTCTATTTCAATAGGTTGCAATGCTACCTATTCTCTAATCCAAGGAAGAAAAATAGAAATAACTTTTGGCTTTATTTGCTCCTTTATCACTCTGATTTATTCATCAATCATGTTTTGCTATTTTCAACTCCTTAAAAACTTACATAATACTCTACTTTTTCATTTCCTTACAATTCTTCCTAATTGCAGCTTCATCTCCTAAAGTCAAGAACTGCTCTTTAAAGTCTAAACTAGACATCTTATTTGCATCCTTCAGCAAATCATCATTACTATGTGAGTTTGGGTTTCTTAACATCATGCACAGGAAAAGTTTATAACCCATATTCTCGCCTGATAACTAAGCTTTATCTGTGGGAATTTCATGAAACACACAACAGAGTGAGTATCTCCTCATGCATGTGACTACACTTGAGAAGGATTCTGCTGCATGTCTTAGCTCTCTATTCAATCTGGCTTAAATAATAAAATATTTATTATTGCCAATAACAGAAAGCCCCAAAGTAAGGCAGACTTCAGAGTGGATTTACCCATCTGCACAGTAATGTCATCAATATCTAGGTAATTTCAATATTTAAGCTCTGCCTAGTAGTCATTCAAGGTTCATATTCCCACTTAGCAATATTTCTAAAAATAGAAGTTGACATAATTTTCTGTGATTTTCCTTCAGGAGCTAGAAATTTGTCTCCAGATAACCACCTGTACATATATAATTAGGCACAGTAGAATCAGGTAATATCATTTCTGAACCAGTGATGTGCTAGAGGTCTTTTAATATATCCCATTTTCAGCTAGAGGTCTTTTACTATATCCCATTTTCATTGATTTTTTTTTATAGTAGCAATATATTCTTAAGGTATCTACAGATTAGTTGGTCAAAGAGATTACTGACTTTTTTAGGCTTTGATTTAAAAGCTGATTGTCATTCAGAATAAAATGGTTGTGTGGGCAAAAATATAAGGCTTTTATTTGCTTCTCCTTTCTCCTTCATGTCTGGAATTTTGGCCCTGGAACATATGCCTCAGTAGATCCCACAACAAAATGAAAATTAAAAGACAAACATTTGTCTGAGAGAAAAGAAGCAATTGAAAGAATATTTCCAGGAGACAGAAAGCCAGCAGACATTTCCAAATTCTTTTGAAAGTCTATCCAGTGACACATAGTGGCTATGCAATGACTGAAACAACAAAATCATGAATGAAAAAGAAAGGAAACAAGAAACTCCAGTTCCTTAATCAAAAGCCCTCAAAGAGGATTTTATCAGTGGACCAGTAGACAAAGGATGAAATATATTGAAACACTTGTGCTTTACTAGGAGAGCCCATTTGTTTACAGCTAGAGTAATTTGAATCGAAAGCTTCGATAGTTTTGTTTTGTTTGCTATTTCATCATTATTTTTCACTTAAGAAGAATCTCATGATATGACAACGTAAATATAGGTAAGAAGAAAATGAATTAAAGGAGGCCATAAAATCTGGTAGGAAAAGAAAATTAAATTGTAGGATACTGAAAACATTATATCAAAAAATGTGGACTAAATATATATATTAATTTTAATCTCTTTCTATGAAACAAATGTATTAATATATTCCTCAAATTATAATCAAGACTGTAAATTTGAGAAATCTGTGATATCAAATGGTTATTTTGACTTTTATGTGGACAGGTATATCAGATTATAAAACTTTACATATATATACCAGACAAAATTTTGGAAGTTAAGAAATAATATAAGTTATTAGATTAATATATACCAAAATAATGTATATTACCTCTGATTAAAACAGAGATATTGAATTCTTGACAATGCTGCAGTCCTAACTTGATCTACAATTATGTGTAAACCATGGGTGAATCCCATGAATACAAAGTTGGCCAACAAGAGGTGTTAAAGGGCAATCCTTTCTAAGAGATAAAGTCAGGACTTTTTTATAAGTATAAACTAAATATGTGTCAAAGATTTATTTAAGTCGGTAAGTAATAAGAGAGGCAGTAGTTTGCCCACAGGAGGATTGGGAGAACTACTTATTCAGAAATACTTAAATAAATTTAGAAGCAGATACAAAACTCCTTTTGTGGGGTAAAAAGGAAGTGTTCATAGTGGAAGGGACCCGTTGTTCTTTTTAAGACATATCTGCATATTTTTGGACAAGGATCATTTGCACTGCTAGTAAGTTATTTGTCATTTATAGAGTTGCAAAAAAGATCAAAAACAATGAAAGACCAAGATAAACTTACAGATCAGACAGGATGCTCAATAATCTTGTCTCATTTTAATGTCTTCTATGGTTTCTCTGGATAGTTAAAATAAGGCTGATTATATGTTTAGTTTTGGCAAGAGTATAGTTCATGATGAAAGATTTCTTAAGTTTATTTTGCAAATCTAGACCCATACAATATTGAAAAACTTATGGCAAAATATTAATGTCTATCTGGAAGTTATCAAAGTACTATAAATATCCATGTGCAGTTTTTTGTATGGGTGTAAGTTCAATTCCACTGGGCAAATGTCAAAGAGCATTATCACTAGATTACATGTTAAGAGTATGTAAGTTTTATCAGAATATGCCAAACTGTCTTCCAAAGTGGCTATATTATTTTGCATTCCCATCAGCAATGTAAGAGAATTCCTGTTTCTCCACATTATCACCAACATTTCATGTTGTCAATGTTTCAGATATTGTACATTTTAATAGGTGTATAGTAGTATCTCATTGTTGCTTTAATCTCCATTTTCCTGATGGCATGATGAACTCTCTTTCAAAGTGATAGTTTATAAATTTAAATAGCTGTACATATTAATTTATAAATACCAACAATGGAGTATAGAATGTACATATTGATTCAGATATTGTGAACTATCTCAGAATAAGAATGATGAGCAAAAATGTGTATGATCTTATTCTAAGGAATGTTCTCTTAAATTTAGCATGACTGCATCATGACTTATAATGTAATGACAGAATTTTCACACAAACTCTATCAGTTCTAGTAACTCAAGAAAACATTCCATAAATCAACATTCAATTGCAGTGACCTACAGAACCAGAGTTTTCATATAAATAAAAGGCATTGAATTAGAAAGAATTGGGACTTATGTGATACCAAACACAAGTACAAATGGAAGCACTGAAATCACTTGCCTATATTTGGCTCTAAGTTTTCAAGGGATATACAATATGCTTATAGCATTTCTAAAAGATTATCTTAAAAATAATCTTAACGTCAAGAATACCCAATGCACAAATGTCACAAAGAACTCTAAAAAAGTTAGTCCTCAGTGGTCAAGGATTTGAGGAATCCTAATGTCAAGAATGAAGTTCTTTGACTTCAGATAAATATGTTAAAATGTGGGCAAACACATTAGGATAGGAAGAGCATTGAACCAAGAGTTGGATTGATTGTCATTAACCAGATGTGAATTTCCTCATCTGTGAAGTAGCAGGCACATCTGTGAAGATTTCTAGGGTCCCTCTTGGTCCTTAAATCCTATGAGATCATAAACAAAAAAAGATAAAACATTTTCTAGGCTGTAAATGTTAACTGTATTTATGAAAAATTTAGACTCAATTATTTCATTCCATGTAAAATTTTCAGTTAATGAAATGATATTTCTAAGTATAACAATAAGTAAAAATTAGGTCTACAAAAATATTCTAAATTTTAAATCGAAAAGGCAACTGTTTATTTCAATTGTTTATTATTGTACAAGTGAATTTGATTCACAAAAAAAATTGACAAAAGAATAAACAATATTTTATTCTTTACATTTTATTCTTTAATTTGAATACAATATTCAAATATTCTTGAAATTTATTTCAAGAATAAATCTTGAAATGCCAAGATTTTTAATGGGATTTTAATAAGAGATAAGCATTTTAGAGAATGGCCACATTAGCATATGTTAAAAATAAAATGGTGCTATGAAAATGAGATGCTTATAACCCATTACTTCAGCTTTAGATTTCTATTCTTTGAAGTAGTGGGCAATGTGGTCCAGGTACTTGCTGAAATACAAATGGGAAATAAATATCCAATATATTTCCATCACAGCCTGTCAAGTCTGATACTAGATTTGTCTTTTCTGTACACAAATGAAATAAGTTTTTGTGAAGAGCAAGAAAAACCTAAAAGAGACATTGAAACTAGTCAACTAGTCACTAATCATTATTTTTTAAAAATAAGTTTAAGAATTTTAATTTGATCGATAAGCAATTTTTGTACCAATTTAAGTTAGCACCCATGAAGAGGGTGATTTGCTTATATTAAATTACAGAGAATGATTTTAACTGGTTATGTGATATTATAGAGACATAGAACAGCATAGCTATGCTTTATTTTACTATAACATTCCATTCCATACCATAACATACCTTACTATAGAAAAATGTTTAATCTCCCTACTAATTATCTTATGTTGCAGAATTATGTTGCAGAAATAAAGATACATGATGCAACTTTAAAGATTAAAACATGTTACTACATACCAAACATAATTTTATTTTAATTAATCTTGTTTATTAGATTTACTCTAATTTACATATATTTTAGGAAAAGTGTTTTGAAAGCAATATTCTTATTAATTCTTAGCAAAATGGATTAAACAAGTATGTACTGCATAAAATGTACTCTATGTTGGAAAATACCTAATAGTATGTTTCTGAAAACTACCTTTCTCCAATGAAATATGGTTATATTTTTATTTAGAGATTTTATTTCACTGTGCAAATTCTCTAAGAAATTAAATTCAAAAATGTATTTATGTCAAAAAAAGGTATGATAGTATAGAAAAATCATTAGGTTAGCTAAGTACTCCTAATTCATCAATGTTTTAGTCTTTTTAGATTTTATAATACTTCACCCAAGAAAAAAATTAAAAAAAAATTGAAGAAAGGGCTTTGTGATATTAATGCAGGGAATGTATGATACCATGACTCACCAAAGAAAATATGGTTAAAAGAAATCATTTGTGTCCTTTGATCAAAAATATTTTGTGTAGCTTGACCTTAAGTAGAATTTACAGATGGGTTAGAAAGGTAAATTAAAATAATTATTAAGATTTCCAAGGGCGCCTGGGTGGTTCAGTCAGTTAAGTTTCTGACTTCAGTTCAGTTCATGATCTCACCGCTCCTGGGTTCGAGCCTGCTTCACATTCTGTGTCTCCCTCTCTCTCTGCCCCTCCCCCACTACACTCTATCTCTCTCTCAAAAAGGAATAAATGTTAAAAATTGAAAAAAAAACTTTCCAAAATTAAGATCTTAAAATTCTATGTAGTTATCATCTGTTTTTAAAATTATGTTTTCCTTTTTTTTTAACCTCTCTAGGGAAAAGGGGAAAATTGTCATTTTCAACAAAACCAGTGCAGTAGCCCCTAACCAAAATATATAGGTATCTCAACTGTGGCCAATATCTTTTAATGGCTACTTATTTTTCCCAAAGTTCAAAATTGTTATGAGTGAGGGGGGAAGGAAGTGGAGTATTTATCATTTCCTTCCTCATCCTTAGTTTCTTGTGTACTGCAATAGCAAGTGATTGCTCTCTCATATCTGGGTTCTTTGACTAAAGATGCCACTTTCTTAGGTACATATTCTTTTTTTTATATAAAATATTTTCATTGTTCAAAGATGGCTATTCAGTGATAGCACTTCCTTATCCATCTATTCAATAACCTCGTACCAGAACACCTGTGATTGTCTTGTGGCATGACTTGATGTGAGAGTATAAGCTATACTTCTATCTCATTCCATACCTTACAGTTGAAGCACAACAGGTCTTCAGGTCTTTTCATCTTTCTCTGGTTCACGATGTGTATCCTATATTTATGAAATCCTCTCCCAGGGGGCATATATATTATGATATGTTCGTCTTGAAAAAGTAGAGGGCAAGAATTATTCCATGCACTCTGCCAATCTTTGGGTATTGAGAGAAAATAGGAAATTGATCTCTTGGTTACTTACTTCTCTCTACCCCTTATCCAACTATTCCTCAATGTCCCCCAGCGAGTATTGTTTAGATTAATTGAATTGGTCCATGTGATTAGTGGGTGCCAGAAATGCAACTTGAGATGGCCTTGAGAGGAACCTCCCCCTCCATTCTCACTCTTACCTGAAGTCACCTGCTTTACTACCATTAACTGAAGTGATGTAAAGCTGGTTTCTTGTCCTTATTTAGCCATTAGTAAAAACTATTTAAAAGGAAATGTGTGTAACTTGCTACTCTAAATCTCCAAGACCTCTTGTCATTTCTAATACATATGCAGAGCCTGTACTTTGGATACTAAATTAAAAAAAAAAAAGAATAATAAAGTCATCTGTATTATCTTCTTATGCCCCTAAGAGAAAATATGAAAAATAGGAAGTTATTCAACATTTGAGATAATTAGGAAATAACTAGAAACCTTAATCACAATGTTATAAGTAAAATGCCTAGCATAAACATTAAAGTCAGGATTAAAATTACTATACATATGGTAACACCAATATTATTCAAAATGCTTTCTGACTAGCTAATAAAATTAGAAAAGAGAATATTATGAACCATAACAATTAAAAAGAGTAAATTTAATCATTTAATCATTTTTAGATGCTATAACTTGCCTGAAAGATAACTAAAACACTAACCTAACAATATGAGGATTAAGTAAACCTATCATAGCAAGAGCTTTCTTAGAGTTTACCCTAAGAACTGCCAGTTGTAAAATATAAGGAAAAATATCCTGTTTACTACTGGAATAAAAGTATAAAATATCCAGGCATAATTTCATATGAAATATACATATACATATACTCAAGGCAAAATTAACATTCAGAGTCATTGGTGTTCAGAGTACAAATTAGGTCAAAAAGTATTAATAATATGACAATATTAATTTCCCCAAAATTTCTACTTATAACCTATCTTATATATCTGAAGGATATGTATATATATATGAAGTATATACTTCATATTCATATATACTTCATATACATATACTAGTATATTATATGTATATATATACTAGTACTTCATATATATATACATATATACATATATATATACACTAGTATATAGTAAATGTATGTATGTATAGTAAATTATAGTATGTATAATAGTAAAAGGTTGAAAACAAATGCCTATAAGTCACGGGACAAATAACTAATGGTACATTTTTTCCATGAAATGACAGCTATTTAATCATTATTTAAACCACCTAATATAATAACCAATATATGGAATTTGAATGTTGGAGATTTAGAGTAGCAAGGTACATAACATACCTATATTTTTAAAAATATGTATAGCCACAAATATATGTATATGTATATATATACACACACACATATGCACTCTTATATATGCACACATTCTCATATGCTTGTATGCTTGTATAAACATTAGATTTTTGTAAATGCTTATCCCCCTAAATAAAAACTGCTTATTCAGGAAGGGAGCTAGAGGGATATAAGCAACACTGTTTTTAAAGTGGAGTTCTCTGTAAAATATTTAATCACTAGTATCTTAACATATCCATGTATACAATGAATTAACCCCTCACATTTTAGTCTATAATAGTACTAGTTACCACATCATTCTAGAAAGAAATAAGAAAATAATTACTTAAATTGCAGTCTGTGATCTGTGACTCAAGTGAAGAACTCTAATTTAGAAAGGCTAGAAGATATGAGGGAGGTATTTAAGTTCTATATCCCTTCTTTTAATGGTAGATAATTTTATTTATTTTCTTTAAAAATGTTTTTAACGTTTATTTTTGAGACAGAGACAGAGCATGAGTGAGGGAGGAGCAAAGAGAGAGGGAGACACCAAATCTGAATCAGGTTCTAGGCTCTGAGCTGTCAGCACAGAGCCTGATGCAGGGCTTGAACTCACAAGCCACAAGATCATGACCTGAGCCAAAGTCATATGCTTAACCTTCTGAACCATCCAGGAGCCTCTATTTGTTTTCTTAACATACAGTGTTTTATTAGTTTCAGGTATACAATATAGTGATTTATTAATTCATACACCATTCAGTGCTCATCATGATAAGTGTACTCCTTAATTCTCATCACCTACTTAATTCATCCCACTACCTGCTCTGGTAATCATCAGTTTGTTCTCCATAATTAACTCTGTTTCTTGATTTGTCTCTACCTTTTTTTCTCCTTTGCTCATTTGTTTTATTTCTTAAATTCCACATATGAGTGAAATCATATGATATTTGTCTTTCTCTAACTGACTTGTTTCACTTAGCATATTCTCTGACTCCATCTATATATTGTCATTGCAAATGGCAAGATTTCATCCTTTTTATGGCTGAATAATATTCCATTGTGTGTATGTATACCCTAAGTGTGTGCGTGGTAAGTCTGTGTATGTGTGTGTGTGTGTGTGTGTGTGTGTGTGTGTGTGTGTATGTGTGTATATCACACTTTCTTTATCCATTCTTCAATCTACGGACACGAACTGCTTCTATAATTTGGCTATTGCAAATAATGCTGCTATAAACATAGTGATTTCATGTATCCTTCTGAATTTGTCTTTTTGAATTCTTTGGGTAAATACCCAGGAGTGTGATTGCTGGATCTTACAGTAGTTCTATTTTTAACTTTTTCAGGAACCTCCATAGTGCTTTCCACAGTAGCTGCATCAGTTTTCATGTTATAACACTTTGGTATTGCTTTTCCAATGCTTGGTTATATTTAGTTTTTAGAACAATTATTTTGTGATTTAAATATTGTGTTTGGGAATAAATAAGAAATTTCACACAAGCAACTGCTTATACAACTCAGAATATTTTCACAGCTGTTGATACATGCCTTAATGAATTTATTGAGGTCCACACAATCAAT
The DNA here is from genome assembly GCA_017311185.1 of Proteles cristata cristata. NCBI lineage: Eukaryota > Metazoa > Chordata > Mammalia > Carnivora > Hyaenidae > Proteles > Proteles cristata. Next base: position 416,014 of record JAESUZ010000127.1, read on the forward strand.
TTATTGGCCCACAATCAGTTGGGTCATGACGATAATGCAATTCTGATTATAGATCTTGCCACTGTGATGAGCAGCAAAATGGGGGATGTGTCCTAGAAATTTTTGTTCATGTTTCTGAGTAATGAACAATGAAGCACCTCCCTTCTCTGCTTCTTCACCTTGCTAAAGCTGAATGTAACTAACATTTGCAATTTAATTCTCAAAGTTGAAATAATGTTGAGTTAACTGATGAATGACAATTATATTTCCTCATATTACAAAATAATACATTAAACAAATCTCTCTTGTGAAGTGAATTCCCTTATTCTTTCTTCACATTTCATCTAAATTTTTGTTCCTGGATCTTTAAATCTTAAAGGCAGTTACAATACTTGACCTAGTAATAATGATAGTTCATGTTCTTCAGTCAAATACTAGATCTGTCCTACTGGTAGGGGCAGTACTTTGATGGTTTCTTTTGGAAGACATACAGTCAAATCAGAGTGCAGAGTTCTAAACTTTAGAATCAAAATTTAGCCTGCATTGTTCCCTAGCCTGTGCTTTACTAAAAATTTTTCCTATTATGATCATTATTACACTGATGTACAGACTAACACAATAAATGCTTGCATTCTATCCCATACTTTAAGACATCTCTTTATGAAAAGGTATGCCCTCTTTTCCTATCATGTAAGTCTCAGTATTTGATCAAGTCTGAATATGTATACGTTGAAAGTTTAAAAAAAAGTAAAATTGTGTATGCAAAACATTTAAGTTATGAATTTAGGCACATTTAATTAGCATAAGTGTGACCTTGAAAATATTATCTTTTGTACCTTCTATTTCAAAAAGTAATTTTATTCCAATTATTTATGCACACAATGCATCAGTATCACTTGAACTTTTTTTTTTTGGAATCATCTAAAGATTTTTTTATGTTTGTTCATTTTTTGAGAGAGAGGGATAGAACATGAATGGAAGAGGGGAGAGAGAGAGGGAGGCTCAGAATCTGAAGCATGCTCAAGGTTCTGAGCTGTCAGCACAAAGACTGATGTGGGCTTCAACTCATGAACCATAAGATCATGACCTGAACTGAAATCGAACATTTAACTGACAGCTACCCAGGCATCCCGAGTTAGTATTCTAAATACTTAAAGGACTCCTATAACTTAATAGCAATAATAATAATAGTAATAATAACTCAATTAAAAGTGGACATGGGATTTTAATAGATATTTCTGCAAAGGCATAAAATGGCCAACAAGTGTATGAAAAGATGCTCAATATCACTAGTTACCAGGGAAATGCAAATCAAAACCACAGTGAGGTATCACCTCATAACTGTTAGAATGATTATTATCAAATAGACAAAAACTAATAAGTGTTGGTGAGGATGTAAAGAAAAGGGAACACCTGTGCACTGGTGGGAATGTACATTGGAATAGCTACTATGAAAAACAATATGGATGTTTTTCAAAAAGTTAAAAATAGAACAACCATATGATCAGGCAATTCCATTGCTGGGTATTGATTCAGAGAAAACAAAACATTAATTTGAAAATATATACATTTCAATGTTTAGTGCAGCATTATTTACAATAGCCAAGCCATATTTATAATATGGAAACAACCTAAGTGTCCATTGATAAATGAACAGATAAAGAAATTATGATACATATATATAATATGCTTTCTTTTCTTTTTTAAAAAAAATTTTTAATGTTTTATTTATTTCCCAGAGAGAGAGAGAGAGAGAGACAGCATGAGCAGGGGAGGATCAGAGAGAGAAGCAGATACAAAATATGAAACAGGCTCCAGGCTCTGAGCTGGCTGTCAGCACAGAGCCCTACGTGGGCCTCGAACCCACGAACTGTGAGATCATGACCTGAGCTGAAGTTGGACACTTAACTGACTGAGCCACCCAGGTGCCCCAAAGCACGTTTTCTTTATCTGTATGTATTTATGTGTGTGTGTGTAATATATATATCACATTTTCTTTATCTGTATATATATCTTTATATATATATATATCGCCTTTATATATGTATATATATCAGATATATATACTATATATATATTTATGGCTAAACTATATATATATATATATATATATATATATATATAGCCATAAAAAGGGCATGAAATTGTGCCATTTGCAACAACATGGATGGACTTTTAGGGTATTATGCTAAGCGAAATAAATCCAATAGAGAAAGACAAATATCACATGATCTCATTTATATATGGAATTTTAAAAATAAAACAAAACAAACAAAAAGACAAGCTCATAGATACAGAGAACAAATTATTGGTTGCCAGACATGGGGTTTGGAGTATGGAAAAAAATGGGTAAAAACGGTCAAAGTTTGCAAACTTCCAGTTATAATGTAAACAAATTTGGGTAGATAATGGACAGCATGGTGGTGATAGTTAAGAACACTCTACTGTATGTGTTTGAAAGTTGCCAGGAGAGATTTTAAAAGGTTTTATTGCAAGGAAAAAAATCTATAACTACATATGGTAATGAGTGCTAACTATATATATTGTGTTGATAATTTCTAAAATATACAAATATCAAATCATGATGTTGTACACCTATAACAAATATATGTTAATTATATTTCAATAATAAAAAAGAAAAAAGGATCAAGAAAACAAGACTTCACTTTATCTTCTTTTATTCCTCCTCTGATGTCTTCTCCTTCTTTGTGTTCATCAGAGTTTCATAACTTACATAATTTCCTTTCTCCTTGAAGAGTTGTTTTGTTTTTGCTCTTTCTTAAACGTTCCTTATAGGGAAGGATTTGCTAGCAATAAATTTCTTTAATTTTTGTTTATGGGAGAAAGCTTTTATCTTATACTTTGGAAGGAGATATGACGGGATAGAAAATTTCACGTTGTTGGTTTATTGTTCAACATTTTATATATTTCATTTCACTCCAACTCCTCGCATTGTGTCAAATGAGAAGTCCACTGTAATTCGTATTCTTTGTTCTTCTATATGTGTTCCCCATTGCATCTGATTTCTCTCAAGATTCTGTCTCTACTTTTGGTTTTCTACAATGTGAATACATGTTTAGGTATAACTGGTTTCCTATTTATCTTGGTTAGACTACTCTCAGATTCCTACATCTATAGTTTTATGTGCCACTTATTTCTGAAAATTCTCAGCCACTGAATTATTTCTTCTCCTATTTACAGGGTTGTTATATGTCAGAGAAGAGCATGAAAGTCCATTACTAGACACTTAGGCCTATAGCAAATTACAGTGAGCTCATGTCTAGGTCCTTAATGAGTTTGTTTTTTTCGTCATTACATCATAACAAAAGAAATGAATTACTTTTTAAATGTTTTAATGAAAATTAATTCTTAAATTTTTTTTTTAAATTTTTAAATGCATTTATTTATTTATTTATTTATTTATTACTTTTTTTTTGAGAGAGAGAGAGACAGACAGACAAAGCATTAGCAGGGGAGGGACAGAGAGAGAGAAGGAGACACAAAATCTGAAGGAGGCTCCAGGTTCCAAGCTGTCAGCACAGAGCCCAAGGTGGGGCTGGAACTCACAAACTGCCAGATCATGACCTGAGCTGAAGTCGATGCTTAACTAACTGAGCCATCCAGGCACCCCTAATGGAAGTCAGTTCTTTAGATCTAACCTTAAGATCAAACTTTGTCAGTAAGATAATGGTAGAATTTAAAAGTTCTTTTCTAGGGTGCCTGGGTGGCTCGGTCCCTTGGGTGTCTGACTTTGGCTCAGGTCATGATCTTGCATCTTGTGGGCTCAAATAGGCTCTGCGCTAACAGCTCAGAGCCTGGAGCCTGTTTCACATTCTGTGTCTCACTTTCTCTTTGCCCTTCCCCCACTCACACTCTGTCTCTTTATTTAAAAAATAAATATTAATAATTTTAAAAATAAGAGTTATTTTCTGAGGAAACAAACAAAAACAAAAACAAAAAACAGGCACCTCCGTCGCTCAGTTGGTTGTGTCTGACATCAGCTCAGGTCATGATCTCAGGGTCTATGAATTCCAGTCCTGCACCGGGCTCCCTGCTCTCAGCACCCAGTTTGTTTCAGAGCATCTTTCTCTCTCTCACCCGCACACGCGCTCTCTCAATAAATAAATAAACATGTAAAAAGCAAAAATAAATAAAAGTTCTTTTCTGTATACTAAGCACTAATAGTTTATGATGAAATCAAATAGAAATTTTTTACCCTATCTTTTTACCCTATCCTATCTTACCACGAATTTCAATCAGTAAAATTAATGAAATGATTGAAAGAAATTTTTAGAAACAGTTTTAATGATGTTTGACTGCATAGCAATGACATCATATTGTCTCCTTATTGACATAATAAATAGGGACAGAATGAATGAAAATCAGTGACTTGACTCACCTCAAAATACTTTTATTGATGGTAAATCAGAAAATCAGATTGGAGAAACAAATTAATCAGAAAACCTTGTTTTCTCTCTGTTTGCAGGCTGATGGCTGTCTCATTAGCATATCTAACAAAATTATAATTGGAACTAATTTATATACTCATTTTCCTTTATGCTTTTGATTTGAGGAATTCTGTGAATAATTTCCTGATTAATGACTTTAACTTAAAAAAATCAATGTGTGCTATTAGAAGTTTTGTTGCATAATCTGTTCATTATTCATATATGACCAGATCCATTTTTTTTCTTCACCCTCTCCTCTAAGGGAATATATTTTGGCAAGCCTTACTGATACATGGATGGACAAAGAAATTTATGCTCAAAGTAATTTTATCCATTGTCAAGCCACTTTATCTCCTACATAATACTCAAAATAGCATGTGACTGTTCCTCCTCAGATACAGAATATTTGCATTTATTTATCTGTTTAAAGTTTATTCATTTATTCTAAGAGAGAGAAAGAGAGAGAGAGAGCGCGCGCACGAGTGGGGGAGGCGCGGAGAGAGGGGGAGAGGGAGAATCCCAAGCAGAATGCTGTAGCACAGAGCCTGAAATGAGGCTCGAACTCATGAACCAATGTGACATAATGATCTGAGCTGAAATCAAGAGTTAGTGGCTGAACCTACTGAGGCACCAAGGTGCCCCAATATTTGCACTTAAAATGATCATATGTCAATGGTCTATAATACAGCAGAAATAATCAGGAACTGAATTAAAATTATGACTTAAAAAAGGAAAAATCACAATGTTGCTATCCATTTTGGAATTTTATTGCTTTGACATCTGCTGCTTATTGCACTGTACCTAAATACACAGAACTTGTGTCCTTTGTCCTTTTTCTTAACATAGCATCCTTCCACCTAAACAATTATTTTCTAAAGATTACAAGGAGCTAAACTGAACCTAGATCACACTGGTTTGTATTTATCTGTTATCTGAAATAGTACAAAAGTTTAAAAATTAAAAGAAAGTAGACATTCTACAGAATTCATTCCAGTAGTGTTTGGGATGACGTGGAAAATCTTTGTACCTTCCACTCAGTTTGGCTGTGAGCTTATAACTTCTCTAAGAAATACAGTCAATTAAACAAGTAAGTACCTGATTTCTACGAGAACTATTTAGCATTTATGCAGAATACTATTTAGAAAACGTCAAACCATATTTAAAACTCCATGTATGTATATACTTACTTTGTCTTGGTAAACTAGTTTAAATCTCCAAAGATGAAGACTTCAAGTTTATAAAACTTTATTATAAGTTTAAATGCATGTGTGGACTGTCTCAGATATAAATGTGTGTGTATTTTTTAATTTTATTACAATAACTTGAAAAATATACTTTTACCTTCTACAAAATAGTGACTTAATTTACAAGCATATTATATTGTGTTTAAGATTATTTTTAGTTTCTACAGATTTTTTATCTCATGAGATTTTTTTTTTAATTTTAATGTTTTATTTATTTCTAGGAGAGAGAGAGAGAGAGAGAGAGAGAGAGAGAGCGTGAGCAGGGGAGGGTCGGAGAGAGAGGGAGTCACAGACTGAAACAGGTTCCAGGCTCTGAGCTGGCAGTCAGCACAGAGCCCGACGCGGGGCTCGAACCCACAAACCGCGAGATCATGACCTAAGCGAACGTCGGACGCTTAACCAACTAAGCCACCCAGGCGCCCCTATCTCATGAGATTTTTTAATATTAATTAGTTAAAAAGGTTTACTTCAGTGCTTCCTTCAATAAATAGGATCAGAATGAATGAAAATCATTTTCTTAGAGTAATAGAGTATTTAGAATATATTTTCTTGGAGTATATAGGATGTGCATAAGCACTTTTCTCTCCACAAATTTGACAGGAAAAACACTATTTGGAAGTTTTGAAATTCAAAATGTCTTATCTACACAGGAAAAAGTATTAAATTCTCGTGAATTCTAGTTATAAACATGCAAAAGTTGGTTGACTGGAAATCCTTAAGTTAATTATTGATATTTGTAAAAAGGAATATAGTCTTCCTTCTCAATCTGTTACTCAAGCTTCAGAGATGCTTCTCATAACAGCCCCTCAGTTTACCTCTAGTTAAATGGGCATTATCCTTGTACATTGCCAACATATAGGGACATATGGGATCATATTCTGTGTACATAGGGTACACTCTTCTGAGTAGCTTCGTCCTCCTCTGAGCCCTGCAATGCTATTTCTCGAAATCACTAAATGCACTGTTAGATGAACCAGTAGGTAAATATAAAAAGTGTAAGGATCTGTAAAGAAGGTATACCAAATATTTCATTTGAAAGGGATTTGATAGTTGATATTTCAAAAATACAATTGAAATCTTCATACAATATCAGAGCTTTGTCAAGCTCTATAACAATTGTTTTTGCATTAATACTATTTGTATTTTATTTTATTTTTTATGAAAAGTTTTAAATGTTTTTTATTTATTTCTGAGAGAGAGAGACAGCGTGAGCAGGGGAGGGTCAGAGAGAGAGAGAGATAATGAATCAGAAGCAGGCTCTATTCTGAGCTAGCTCTCAACAGAGCCCAACAGGAGGCTTGAACCAATGAACCATGAGATCATGACCTGAGCTGAAGTTGGATGCTTAACCAACCGAGCCACCCAGGTGCCCCTATTTATATTTTAAAAGAAAAATGCAAATTAAGGCATTCGTTTTGAATGTTTAGAGTCTTTGCAGATGGCCTCTATCTGGTCTTCTTAAGAGAATGTCTCCTGTATGTATTATCAAGAGCAGAAAAAAAAAAAAAAAAGAGAGAGAGGAAACAAAACTAAACAAACAAACAAACAAAACAAGCCATGTTTGGGATTTCTTTTGGTAATTCTACAGAGTATGGTAGAATATACACTAAAATGCTAATATTATCTCAAACATTTGAGATTCAGTGAGGGTGGGTCTGGTCTGATCTGAAAGTTATAAAATTTTCCCTCATATCACTTTCCCCTTTTTCCTCTCAACAGAATAAATACCAAGTAATCTGACAATAAATAGATAACAGGAATAGACTGATAGCAACAGAAGACGGTAATCCCACAGCTGATGTCTTCAGAGAGTTTCACTGCTGTGTTCTTTCTAACCCTCCAGTAGCAGATATTTTATCATTAGAAAATGGTAGGAAGAACAGCAAAAGATGGAAAGCTGGGCATTTTTTAATGAAATAATCTTGATTAGGCAGACTGACTCTTATGATACAAATAAGAATAATCTCACTTACAAATTCACATATATATTGAAAAATAATAGAGTAGCAAAAAGAATTCAGTGATATATTCAAAAAATAATTTAGCTACAGTATGGTTTAAGAATGTGTTTACAGTATGTCAAAATATTTTAGCATTAGGAATTCACCTAATATTGCATCAACCAGTGGATAAGTCAATTTGTTTTCATAACTTCAATAAAATTCTTACAATCCATTAAATAAAAGTCAACTGTTTTTATGACAGCACTTCTTAGAAAGCCTTCCTGATAGTATTATAGGAAGTTCTTCTTTTGTACATGCCACCCATGCTTTTTATTGCACACATTGTTATTATTTTTTTCAAAGCTTTTGATGTTTTATTTATTTAAAAAATTTTTAACATATATTTATTTTTGAGAGAAAGAGCAAGACAGAGCACTACTGGGGGAAGGCCAGAGAGAGGCTGGGACACTGACTCCAAAGCAGGCTCCAGGCTCTGAGCTGTTGGCCCAGAGTCCAACCTGGGGCTCGAACTCATGAACCGTGAAACCATGACCTGAGCTGAAGTCAGACCCTAAACTGACTGAGCCACCCAGGTGCCCTATAATGTTTTATTTATTTTTGAGAGAGAGAGAGAAAGAGAGAGGAGGAGGAGGGGTAGAGAGAGAAGGAGACACAGAGTCCAAAGCAGGCTCCAGGCTCTGAGCAGTCAGCCACAGAGCTGGACTATGGGCTGGAACCCATGAACCATGATATCATGACCTGAATCGAAGTCAGACGCTTAACTGACTGAGCCACCCAGGTGTCCATGCACAACACTGCTATTCTGATCACTGCTAATCAGACAGTGGTTTGATACCTGATCAAAATACAGCCATCAGTTGATGGCCAATGATATACGATGTGGTCTAGTATGCGATTCAAGCCTAAACCAGATCTCTATTCTGGATGGTAATGAATAAATCAAATCAAAGTCTCTGTTTTTAACAATACAGTGTAATAAATATCTATTGAAATAGGGAACAATTTCGTGCGAAGGTGAAAGGCATGCAGACTGCAATATGCAGCAGCTATGCCCATGTTGAAAATAGGGATGTTCATAAGGTACATGGCAGATGAACTTCAGCAAAAGTGGAAAGAAAGAAAGAGGTACATTAATCTGTGCGTTAGATAGATTCACTGGACAAACAGAATTAGAATTAATATTGAGATGCGAAAACTGCTGATAGTCTCATAAGCCTTCCCTTATATGATGGAATACATTCTAATTTTATAATTAGCTTTAAAGCTGCTAAAACTGTTTACTATTCTACATTCATTTATTGATTCTAAACATTTAACTGAGTGACCTGTCCTTTCCTAAGCACAGTTGTGGACATTGGGGATGGAATGATGAACAGTGTTTAACACTCATTTCATTGAACCTGCATTCCAGAAGTGAATGTATAAATAAGTATACATATCATAGAATATGAAATACTATGAAGAAAATAAGGTAAATACAATTGGGTCAAATTGTGAACTTTAAAAAAAAAGCCCCTCCTTATCTCTTTTAGAGTATATGGCCTTTACCCTAGTCATTGTAAGAAATGTCTCTGCTTGAAGTTAAAAATATGGTTTACTATAGAAGGATTACAAAGGAAAGTAAAGACAATATTCTATTTCCAACACACTAAATGGATTTTTTCAAAGAACCTATAACCTCCTTCACCCAGAATGCTTCCTTGAAGAAATTGCTTTATGATCTTCTTTCTTCTCCCACAAACTTCCATTTAAGTAACAAGAGCTGAGGCCTAAAAAAATCTCCTAGAATCCTACTAAGAAAATAATCTTCTCCTTGTGATAATGGAACTACAATTCCTGCCTTTTATGAGAAGCATAAGTGTCAAATACATATCAAATTAAAAATAATAATAATAATAATAAAATACAACAATAAAAGAAAATCTTTATAGAGAGTCGGAGTTGTAGAAATGAGAGAAAGAGAGAGGAAGAATTATAAATTGGGCCATCTACCTCACTTTTCTCCTCTTTGGGCTTTAGCTCAAGGCAATGCAGTGGTCTTAGACAAGTGAGGAGTAAAATTTAATGTAAAGGAAGCCCCTTGTGTGCACACCCATCATTTAGAATTCTGCAAAGCCAGCTGCTCTCTGGCTTCTGCAGTACTGCATATAGTATAAATCAATCTATAAATACACTAGCATCAGATAAAGTTGATCCGGAGGTCCCATTCCTGAGGGGGTGGATATGGACTTGAGACCTAATGAGTGTGGCATGCGCTCTCTGAAGCAGGATGAGGTAGGCAGACCAGTGCAGGAGGCAGGATACAGAAAAGACAGACTTAGCAGCCACAGGGGACACAGTGTAGCTGAGGCAGTGGGGAAGATTAATGGGCCATTCGAGTTGAGGGACAATTTCGGACCTATACCTCAGATGTCAGTCAGGCAAGCAGTGACCAGATGGACAAAGGTCACAGGGAACTATGAAAAAACCAAATCAATGAAGCTGCTCTTTACATCTTCTGCAGGTCGGTGTGATGCACAGCTTTCCCTCCACATCACACAGGGGCACCACCTCAAAGGAAGGAGCTATTGGAAGCAAAGGCCATTCGAAAGACCAAATCCTGTTGTTCTGAAGACATTCACTGTGAATAAAGGGACAATTTGAATGTATTAGTCCAAGGACTATTTCAGTCCTTAAAATGAACACAGCATTCTTCATTTAGGAAAAGTGTAAATGTCTTATGGTAGGTAATAATGTGGGTTACTAGGTAGTAATTTTTTAAATGCCTTTTATAATACTTAAATTTTACAGTTTTATTCTACATTTCTTTCTAGTTTATTCTTTATGAGACTGAAATACAAAATAAGTTCAAGGCCTACTCTTTTTTATATTATTCCATTTTAATTTCTTTTAACACAATTATTATTTTATGTTTCTTTGCTTATGACTTATTTATTTAAGAATTATTTATTAATATCTTTCTACATAGTACCATGCTAGATTCTGCTTATACAGCAGTTATGAATAAACAATGGTGCTTCCTTTCGCAAAGTTTATATTTTTTTAAGCTCATATTCTTTATATATATTAGGTTGTAGAAATAATTGATTGAACAATTATTAAAATAAAATAGTAATAATAACAATTGTTAATATTTATCAAATGCTGACAAGACTTCTTATGCACTTAGCTAGACATTTATATATATATATGGTACATATATATAATATTTTTAATTATTCTTAAAACTGATAGAGAAGCCAAGCAAGCTCTGTAGGAAGTTATGTGAAGAAATATGCAATTTTATAAAACATCCCTGTACTAAGATGATAAATAATAAATTGTCTTATTTCCACTGACATAGCCAAATTCCAGGAATATTGTGAGAATCAGATGTTAGGGTAAGGAGTTTGTGCAGGAAAATAACAAAACTTTCTGGCCAAACATCTCGTTTGAAGATATGCAGTGGGAATATATAGACAAAGTAGCTTAAAGCCTAAAGTAATCAATATCTTCAAAGTGAAATTGTGCAGAAAGTAATCTGTAAGAATGTATCACTGAATTTTTCCTTTTAAAAAGTTAGACTTATTGAAGTATAATTTATGTATAGGAAAATATATCCCATTTAATCGTATAGTTCTTTTCAGCTTAAATATATGTAATATATACACACATATGCATATTTAATATATATACAGATAAACACAAAGGCATCTACATATGTACACATGCATATATATATTATTATTATTATGCTGAATGTTTTATCACCTCCAAAAGTTATCTTGATTATTTTTATTGTCAATTCCCTCTGCTAATCCCTGGAACTGCTAATGTGTTTCCTAGGCTTTTTTTTTTTTTTTTTATGTTTTGTATTTCATGTTTTTATTTTCATCATACTAGACTTTAAGCAATACAAGGACAGAAATATTTGCCTGTTTTGTTCATCAGTATATTTCCAGTGCCTAGAACAGTGCTGATCACAAATAAGTATTTGTTAAATGAATGAACAATGAATGAATGAAGTGGTTAGGGTAAGCTTTTTTATAAGGGCAGGTATGTGGGTATTTGAGTAGGAACTGAACTAGGTGAGGGCTAAAGTTTGTCCAGATCTGGGGTAAGCATCTCGGGGAAGAGGAAGAAGCAGGGTTGGGCCTTCGAAAAGTATCAAGGATCCAATTGTGACTGAAGTGAAGATGAGACAGATGAGTTGGGGAGTGAGAGCCACAGCACATCTGTTCAGGTTACAATTTTCCAGGGGAACAGTATTGGCCTCTAGACTCATTATAGACATTTACAGGGCTTTTTGTTGTCTTAAGGTTTAACAATCTTCAGTTGTGTGACATGCACCCTGGTTCACAAAGATTTTCCAAGAGTGTGCAGGCTTGGATAGTTTGAAGGCAATCCATTTCTGGCACCTGTTTCTAACAATGTATCCACCTAGGAACACAACTATGCATTCTCCATTCCCACCAACCTCTTCACAGCTGCCTCTCTGGCACACCTCTCAGTCACCTGGTGATTCTTATGTTTTTAATTCTACCTTTCTATATGGGATCGGTCAGAGGATATAAATGAAGTGATTCAGAGGGACCTGGTTGGCTCAGTTGGTAGAACACATAACTCTTGATCTCAGGATTGCAAGTTTGAGTCCCACATTGCATGTCAACATTGTTTAAAAATGAAAAATTATGTATAGGTCTATATATCAATATCTATATAATTCTAGTTATACCTCTTTTAATCTGACTTCTTTCACTTAGTTTTTGAGATACCTCCAAGTTGCCTCATGTAATAATTAATATATCTTATTCTATTATATGCATGTATCATAATTTCTTTATACCATCCCTAGTTGATAGATATTTGATGATTATAAACATAGCTGTTATAAATATTTCCATGAGGGTCCTTCTGAGATTATATGGTTTTATTTCTCTTTGATATATACCTTGGATTGGGATTGTTGAGTGATAAGTGAATATTTAATTTTATGATTGGCTACATCATTTTGCATTTCTATTAGCAATATATGAAATTAAATTTGCAGTTGTTTTAAATTCTTATCAACAATTGGTAGTGCGTTTTTTTCTTTAGCTATTCTAATAGGTGTATTTACTCATTTTGATGATAGTTTTTTTTTAATTATGTTATTCCATCCACCAAATTGTATTGATAACCTTTCTCTATAATTGTGACTACATGTAATTAAGGTTCAAAGAGTTACTTTCAAAGTTTTTTGACTATTTCCATTAATATAAATTGAATATTACTTTAAACTTGAGAAGCAATGGAACAAATGCATATAATGGAGTAAATTATTTCTTGTTTGCTACTCAGAAAGGTTATTTATTTAACCATTTCAGTATATACTCCTTATGTGCCCTGTAAAAGCTTATCAAATTTTAAAAAATGACAAAAGAGAGAAAGCTTACTGAAAGAAGAATAAGAGGTATGCAAAAAGGATAAATATTTTTCATATTCTTAACTTTCTTCATCATATAGAAGTGGTTTAGTAAGTAAATCCATGTTTATATAATTTTTTTCAGCAAATACAAGGTCTCCCCATAATATACTAAATAAAATGATATAATTACAACCAGTGTGAAGAAATGTCAAGCTTCTCATACAATGGGATGCCAGGGTATCTTCGTAATCCTATAGTGCCCACCCCTTTACATGCTACTTTTGATTAATGCAACTAAGGTAAAATGCTGTGTCCCAATGAATCTTATGATTAATGAATGAAATGTGGTCTAGAGGATGTAGGAGGGTCTGGGAAGTCATTTCTGAGTAAATACAGTGGGACAAAAAAATGCTCAAAGAACAGAGAACAAGATGTGCTATTTCTATAAGACAAAACACTACCCAAAACTTCATAATAGTCACATTTTTCTCCACTTCCTCTTATTTTGTTACTAATAAAATAAGTGTTTTGATGGATGTTAGGATAATTAATTTAAATGCTATGATTTAAAAACTATCAAATAATTCAACAATCGGATTTATTTGTTAATGTTTACGTTTTGAGAGAGAGAGAGAGAGAGAGAAAGAGAGAGATTGAGAGTGAGTGCAGATGAGAGTGGGAGTGGGGCAAAGAGAGAAGGAGACACAGAATCAGAAGCAGGCTCCAGGCTCTGAGCTGTCAGCACAGAGCTAGCTGGATGTGGAGCTCAAACTCATGAACTGCAAGTTTATATCTGAGCTGAAGTTGGACATTCAACCAACTTAGCCATCAACAATCTGATTTACTAATATGTGATATGTCAGAGATCTCTAGCACCCGTATCAGAAAACTCACTATAACAGTTCTCAAAATGGGATTTTAGAATGAAGACTATGATTCAGTATCCCTGGGTGGGGTCAAAGAGTCTACATCACTACCCAACTTTTAAGTGGATCCAAAGCTTTGTGCCCATGGTCTATGCTTTGAGTTGTAAAGTATTAGATCCTTGCATAAAGTCATTTGTTTAAAATTCTCTCCTCCTTCTTGGATTAATATATTTTCATCTCTAGTAAATGATTCCTGTCAATACAGAAGCATGCTGTTTCTCTCTTATCTAAATCAGAATTTCACACCTCAACTCAATCTAAACCATTCTTAACAAAATCAGCAGCAGTGGAGGGGGGGGCAAGATGGCGGAGAAGTAAGGAGCTCCATACTTGCACTCGCGCCCATACATCACACAGAAAAGATCTGAAGCCATTGGAAACCTTACAAAACCTGAGAGACTGGGAGAAAAAGGACGCAGAATCCACTGAGAAAGCCTTCTAACGTGAGTGCGAACCGGGGAAGGTAAAATCGGGCCGGGATCGGAGCCTCCAGGGTGGGAGGCGATCCCCCTCTACCCTCTACGGGGAGTGAGAGGGGAAAAGGAGAGAGTCTGAGACAGAAAAACCTCCGCTCAGTGCATAGAAAGACCGTACTTGCCAAATACCTGCACACCAGGTCCCCTTGTGACAACTGGTCCTGGGGGAGGCTGAGCACACAAACTGCTTCTTTGTGCCGCTCCTGGAGGTTGCATTTCAGAGCGGTGGCGCGCCTGCCGCCACTGTAGCTCCAGGGCGGCTGGGACCCCTGAAAGAGACGCGCAGACACCGGGCGTCCGCGCTCCTGGCTGGCTGGAACTCGAGAGGGAAGGCAAAGAGCTAAAAACTGGGAAATTTGCCTGTGAGTTCGTGTTTCGGGTGACGAGCCATAGAGACACCCGGTTTTCCTCACTCCAGCGGGCTCAGGCTACGCGGACCCGGCAGGCAAGCCCCCGCACATGCGCGCCAGCCCGACCCAGAGAAGGAAGTAGCTATTCTGACTCCGCCCCCAGAGCTCAGCAGGGAGCCTGGAATAGCCCGAGGAGGTTGTCTGGGAAACTGTGTCTAAGGCAACTTCAGCGGGGCGCGCGGACTGGGTTTGGAGATTGGAACTGGCCTGGGTTGAAGAGTGCAACCAACTTCGGCTGCGTCCCCGGAACGGGGAGTTGACACGCAAAAAAAAAAAAAAAAAGCGAGCTGCAGCGCGGGGTTCAAGAAGGGACTGGAGCACCGTCACTCTCCCCCCACAATCGCCAAGGCAGAACCCCCGCCTGAGGCATCGGATCACGCCACGCCCATCCCTGCCTGAGAGGTGCCCTCCTCCCTTTTTTTTTTTTTCCCTTTTTTGTTTTTTTTCCTTTTTTTTCTTCTTTCTTTTTTTATTCCCTTTCTTTTCTCTTTTTTTCTTCTTCTTTCTCTTTTCTCGCTTTTTTCCCCAAAACACTGACCTGATTAACTCTGGTTGCCAGCTTGCTTAAACAATCACAACAAGTCCATTCTGTAAATGTAAATTCTACACCTACCGACTTTTTCAGCTATTTCTCTCAGGAGTAATTAGACTATATAGTTTCCTGGATAATTCCAGCATCCTTCCCTCACCTATCCAACCATATTCTACCCTTTACCTCTTTGAAAAAAGCTTCTTATCCCTTCTGCCTGTTCATTCTAGTTCCAAATCTGCCTCGTCTCGCCCTGCCTTCTCTCTTTTTCTCTATGCTTTTCAACCAGCACTGCATACACACGGCTATTTAACTCTAGCTGGGAAATCCAGGTATATGCTTTAAACCGTTCTTTGTCCATCGGTTTTCTTCTTTTTTCCTTTTCTTTTCCCCTTCTTGACCCTTTTATGTATTTTATGCTCCCTATTATTCGCCCTCCCTCCTCCGTCTTTTCTATTAACTTTTTCGTTTTCCCTCTCGCTTTGCATGTTAGTTGAATCAGCCTGTGCGTTTGTGTACTCCTGCTCCCTGCGTGTTTGTCTGTCTGTTTTCTTTTCCAGGGCTACCTCAAGAAACAAGCAAGAGTACACAAGGTGAAGAGTCCCAAATATCACTACGAATAGGAAAATAAAATAACTAAAGTCCCAAAAAGAGTGACCGAGGGATACCATTCAAAAAACAATCTCTGAAAGGATAGGCCCTGGAAAGTCAAACAGTCCTCTTGGATATAGCAGTGCTCATAGAAACAGAGAGCATAACAGGTCTTTAAAACCAACAAGAGCCGGAAAGCTAACTAAAATGGCGAAACGAAAGAGCTCTCCTCCAAAGAAACTCCAAGAAGAAATGACAGCTAATGAACTGCTCAAAACAGATATCAGCAGCATAAGTGAACAAGATTTTAGAATAATAATGGTGAAATTAATAGCAGGGCTTGAAAAAAACATAGGGGACATCAAAGAAACTATGGCTACAGACAGAATGGAAAATAAAAATAGACATGAAGAATTAAAAAATGCGATAAATGAGATCCATAATAAATTAGAGGCCTCCAATGCACAGCTTGAAGAGGCAGAAAGGAGAATAAGTGATTTAGAAGACACCATTATAGAAAAACAAGAAGCTGATAAAAAAAGAGACAAACTGATCCAGGAACAGGAAAGAAGAATTCGAGAGCTCAGCGATACAGTCAAACGCAACAATATCCATATCATAGGAATCCCAGAAGAGGAAGAGAGAGGGAAAGGTGCTGAAGGAGTCCTGGAACAAATTAGAGCAGAGAACTTCCCCGACCTGGGGAAGGAAGTCAATGTGGAAATACAAGAGGCTCGGAGGACTCCACTCAGACGTAATTTGAATCGATCTTCTGCACGACATATCATCGTAAAAATTGCAAAATACAAGGAGAAAGAGAGAATTTTGAAAGCAGCTAGGGAGAAAAGGGCCCTCACATACAAAGGGAAACCCATCAGAGTGGTGACAGACCTATCTACTGAAACGTGGCAGGCCAGAAAGGAATGGCAAGAGATCTTCGATGTGATGAACAGTAAAAATATGCAGCCAAGAATCCTCTATCCAGCAAGCCTGTCATTCAAAATAGAAGGAGAGATAAAAACCTTTCCAAACAAACAGAAATTGAAAGAATTTGTCACCACTAAGCCAGCCCTACAAGAAATCCTGAGGGAGATACTCTGAAGGAAAGGTTGCAAGGAACAAAGATTCCAGAGACACCACCACAAACATGAACCCTACAAAAGATACAAAGACTCTAAACCCACATATTTCAATGGTAACACTGAATGTAAATGGGCTGAATGCTCTAATCAAAAGACATAGGGTAGCAGAATGGATTAAAAAACAAAATCCATCTATATGCTGTCTACAAGAAACTCATTTTAGACGGGAAGATACCTTCAGATTAAAAGTAAGGGGATGGAGAAATATATATCATGCTACAGGAAATCAAAAGAAAGCCGGAGTAGTGATACTCATATCAGACAAACTGTACTTTAAATTAAAGACAATCACAAGAGATGAAGAAGGGCACTACATAATAATTACAGGGTCCATCCATCAGGAAGAACTAACAATCATAAATGTCTACGCACCGAATATGGGAGCACCTAAATATCTAAAACAATCACAAACAGAAACAAGCTTACAGATAAGAATGTGCTAATAGCAGGGGAGTTTAATACTCCACTTACAACAATGGATAGGTCAACCAGACAGAAAATCACTAAAGAAATAATGGACTTGAAAGATACATTGGACCAGATGGACCTGACGGATATATTTAGAACTTTACATCCTGAGGCCAAGGAATTTACTCTCTTCTCAAGTGCGCATGGCACATTCTCCAAGATAGATCACATACTGGGACATAAAGCAGCCCTCAATAAATATAAAAGAATAGAGATCATACCATGCACACTGTCAGATCACAATGCTTTGAAACTTGAAATCAATTACAGGAAGAAGTCTGGAAAACCTCCAAAAACATGGAGGTTAAAGAACACCCTTCTAAAGAATGAATGGGCCAATCAGGCAATTAGAGATGAAATTTAAAAAATATATGGAAACAAATGAAAATGAAAACACAACAATTCAAAATCTATGGGATGCGGCAAAGGCAGTCCTAAGAGGAAAGTACATTGCTCTCCAGGCCTATTTCAAGAGATTAGAAAAAGCGCAAGTCCAAAATCTAACAGCTCACCTAAAGGAACTAGAGGCAGAGCAACAAGAACGCCCTAAACCCAGTAGAAGAAGAGAAATAGTAAAAATTAGAGCAGAAATAAACAACATAGAGACCAAAGAAACAATTGAACAGATCAATGAAACCAAGAGTTGGTTTTTTGAAAAAGTAAACAAAATTGACAAACCTCTAGCCAGACTTATCCAAAAGAAAGAGAGAGCACCCAAATAGACAAAATTATGAAGGAAAATGGACTTATTACAAACAACCCCTCAGAAATACAAGCAATTATCAGGGAATACTATGAAAAATTATATGCCAACAAATTGGACAACTTAGAAGAAATGGACAAATTCCTAAACACACACTCACTACCAAAATTCACACGGGAAGAAATAGAAAACCTGAACAGACCCATAACGAGTGAAGAAATTGAATCAGTGGTCAAAAATCTCCCAACAAATAAGAGCCCTGGACCTGATGGCTTCCCTGGGGAATTCTACCAGACATTTAAAACAGAATTAATCCCAATTCTTCTCAAGTTATTCCAAAAAATAGAAAGCGAAGGAAAACTCCCGGACTCATTTTATGAAGCCAGCATCACACTGATTCCCAAGCCAGACAGAGATCCAGCAAAAAAAGAGAACTACAGGCCAATATCCTTGATGAATACGGATGCAAAAATTCTCAACAAGATCCTTGCAAATCGAATCCAGCAGCATATAAAAGAATCATCCACCAAGATCAAGTGGGATTCATTCCTGGGTTACAGGGCTGGCTCAACATTCGCAAATCAATCAATGTGATCCATCATATCAATAAAAGAAAAGATAAAAACCATATGATCCTGTCAATAGATGCAGAAAAAGCATTTGACAAAATACAGCATCCCTTCTTAATAAAGACTCTCGAGAAAGTTGGGATAGAAGGAACCTACTTAAACATCATCAAAGCCATCTATGAGAAGCCTTCAGCTAACATCATCCTCAACGGGGAAAAACTCAGAGCTTTCCCCCTGAGATCAGGAACACGACAGGGATGCCCACTCTCACCACTGCTGTTTAACATAGTGCTGGAAGTCCTAGCATCAGCCATCAGACACCAAAAGGAAATCAAAGGCATCAGAATTGGCAAAGAGGAAGTCAAACTTTCACTCTTCGCAGATGACATGATACTCTACCTAGAAAACCCGACAGACTCCACCAGAAGCCTCCTAGAACTGATCCAAGAATTCAGCCAAGTTGCAGGGTACAAAATCAACGTACAGAAATCGGTTGCATTTTTATACACCAACAATGAAGCAACAGAAAGAGAAATCAAGAAACTGATCCCATTCACAATTGCACAAAAACCATAAAATACCTCGGAATAAACCTAACCAAGGATACAAGAGATCTGTATGATGAAAACTATAGAAAATTTATGAAGGAAATTGAAGAACAAAGAAATGGAAAAACATTCCATGCTCATGGATAGGAAGAATAAATATAGTTAAGATGTCATTACTACCTAAGGCACTCTACACATTCAATGCAATTCCAATCAAAATTGCACCAGCATACTTCTCAAAACTAGAACAAACTATCCAAAAATTTGTATGGAACCACAAAAGACCCCGAATAGCCAAAGTAATCCTGAAAAATAAAACCAAAACGGGAGGGATCACCATCCCAGACTTTAGCCTCTACTACAAAGCTGTCATCATCAAGACAGTATGGTATTGGCACAAAAACAGACACATAGACCAATGGAACAGAATTGAGAACTCAGAAGTGGACCCAAAAGTATACAGCCAACTATCTTTGACAAAGCAGGAAAGAATATCCATTGGAAAAAAGACAGCCTTTTTAACAGATGGTGTTGGGAGAACTGGACAGCAACATGCAGAAGAATGAAACTAGATCATTTTCTCACACCATGCACAAAAATAAACTCAAAATGAATAAAGGACCTGAACGTGAGACAGGAAACTATCAACACCCTAGAGGAGAAAGCAGGAAACACCTCCTTGACCTCCACCGCAGCAACTTCTTACTTGACACATCCCCAAAAGCAAGGGAATTAAGAGCAAAAATAAACTGTTGGGACCTCCTCAAGATTAAAAGCTTCTGCACAGCCAAGGAAACAACCCAGAAAATTAATAGGCAACCAAC
Organism: Proteles cristata cristata; assembly: GCA_017311185.1. Taxonomy (NCBI): domain Eukaryota; kingdom Metazoa; phylum Chordata; class Mammalia; order Carnivora; family Hyaenidae; genus Proteles; species Proteles cristata. Next base: position 436,221 of record JAESUZ010000127.1, read on the forward strand.
GGAATGGGAAAAGATAGTTGCAAATGACATATCAGATAAAGGGTTAATATCCAAATCTATAAGGAACTCACCAAACTACACGCCCGAAAAACAAACAACCCAGTGAAGAAATGGACAGAAGATATGAACAGACACTTCTCCAAAGAGGACATTCAGATGGCCAACAGACACATGAAACGATGCTCAGCATCCCTCCTCATCAGGGAAATACAAATCAAAACCACACTGAGATACCACCTCACGCCAGTCAGAGTGGCTAAAATGAACAAATCAGAGAACTCTAGGTGCTGGCGAGGATGTGGAGAAACGGGCACCCTCCTGCACTGTTGGTGGGAATGTAAACTGGTTCAGCCCCTCTGGAAAACAGTGTGGAGGTTCCTAAGGAAACTAACAATAGAACTCCCCTAGGACCCAGCAATAGCACTGCTAGGAATTTACCCAAGGGATACAGAAATGTTGATGCATAGGAGCACATGTACCCCAATGTTCATAGCAGCACTCTCCACAATAGCTAAAACCTGGAAAGAGCCTAAGTGTCCATCAACAGATGAATGAATCAAGAAGATGTGGTTTATCTATACCATGGAATACTACATGGCAATGAGAAACAATGAAATTTGGCCATGTGTAGCAACATGGATGGACCTTGAGGGTGTTATGCTGAGCGAAATAAGTCAGGCAGAGAAAGACAAATATCATATGTGTGCACGTATAGGAGGATTAGGAGGAGCTTAACAGAGGACCAAGGGGGAGAAGAAGGGCGGAAATGGTGGGGGAAAGGGGGAGAGGCAAACCATGAGAGACTCTTGAATGCTGACAAAAACTGAGGACTGGTGGATGTGGGGGGAGGAGGGGTGGGCATGGAGGAGGACACTTGTGGGGATGAGCACTGGGTGTTATGTGGAAACTAATTTGACAATAAACTATTTGTAAAAAAAAAAAAAAAATCAGCAGCAGTGTGCTTGTCTTTAATTGAGTCTTCAATTTTCCGTTATCTTACTTGATCTCTCATATGCATAAGTTGGATACTATTTCTCCTACAAATGCTTTTGTCGCTCAGCTTCAAGCTGTCTCCTGATTTTTCTTTCCTCTTCTTTGGTTCCTCCTCAGATTTCCTTGCTCATGATTTTCAACTCCCCAACTAGTAAATAATGGAAAGCTCCAGAGTCCAATCGTTAATACTCTTCTTTATCCACACATATTCATCCAGTTCCACTGATTTAAACATCATCTATTTCACAAATTCATACCTCCTGGCAAGATTTCTCAGAACTCATAACATGAATATCCTATAGCCTCCTTTAGAGTTCTCCTCCTAACAGACAACCTGGAATGAAGGTTTGAAAAAATACACAGTAACCCCCAATCCGTACTTCTCCCTTCTGCACTGCACAACTTCTCCCTCTCCCACTTCTTTAATTTGCTCATTCTAAAACACTTCAAAGTCAGCTTTAAATCCCTTCAGCTTTCCCAGCCTCATTTCCTTTAACGAATCAACACATTTGGATGTGCTTTCCTATCACACCAGCAATACTGATGATCTTTAATATTAGTCCCCCCCCACCCCCACCCCCAGGCCTCAGGTCTCTAGCCTGGAAAGCTCTTTCATACAACTGTGCATGACTTCTTCAGTTTTCTGCTTAAAATGTCATGTCTAAATTAGATCTTTCCTTATTTCTAAATTTAAAATTGCAGCATATCCTCTTCTCACATACCCAGACTCCATATATTCTTTTTCTTTTTTCTTTTCCTTTGTAGTTCGTATCACCATATGACATGTTACAGGTGATTTTACAATTCTTCTTCTTAATTTTTTTTAATTTACTGTCTCTTTCCATCTAGCATGTAACCTCTATGAAAGCAGGACTTTTAACCTCTTTTATTCATACCTTTATCCCCTAGACTGACACACAGTAAATAGCCAGTAACTAATTGCTAAATAAATAAATGTAGATAGTAAGGGAAGATAACTGGTAAGTGCTTCAAGTTTAAGTGGTATTCAATGATAACATTGATGTGTATATACTCATTTCTTGTAATAAAAAGATTTAATAATTTTTAATGGAGGGAAATTAGAAACTAAAAAGGAATAATAGTTTTTAAACAATTATGGCAGAATGTTATTCCATATGGAAACTGAATACCACTATGTATTACAAGTATGTAGCACTCAAAATCATATTTGACAGATACCCCCACCTAGAAGCTTATTCTCAAAGAATAACCACATCTAATCATTAACATACCCATGCTAATATGCTTATCAAAACATGAAGTGAAGTAGGAATCAATTGGAAACAGCATAAACATTCCTCGAAAGAGAAGTGAGAAAATAACTCATGTTTTATGTACGTTATGAATACCTTGCCACTCATTAAAAGAAAGAGTAAAACCTTCCTGGGCTGACAGGAAAAATCCATAAAGTGGCTATATAGAGAAGAAAAACTAAAATAAATATAAAATTATAGTATGATTCAATCTCCATTAAAATGAAATATCTGTGCAATACATGTGTACATGTGTGTACATAAATCTGTAAAAATATTAGCCACATTTACTTCCATAAGGAAGTTAAAGATGTGACAGACTTGGGTCATGAAAATTGTTAAATTTTTATTCTATACAATTATGTATTGAATGAATTTTTTACAGCAAAATTTTATTCATGTATTAATTTTACATTTCTTTTTTAAAAGAGCAGGAAATGTCAACCTAGGTTCAACATGTCAGAAATATTTAAATTTTAATAAAATAAAAAAATAGTAAATGCATCCATAAAAAGTAGTATATTTCTAAGACTCAGAAAAAGAACTCTCTTTCAGGGCCTAGACGCTACTTATTTTTCATGTGAATACTTTAAAACTTTAATAAGATTCTAAGAAAACATGCAACAAGCTATCATTACCAATTTTTCTATTGGCTACAAAATCTACCAAATTTTATTCTTATCTTTTCACAATTCCCTACTACGTATACATACATAGCTATATCTTTTTATTTATTATCTATTTCTATCCTTTTTTCTTGTCTTCATTAGTATAGGTACACTCTTCCTTTAAAAGCAATCTCTTTCTCAGAGGACTCACAAGTAAGTAATCCTAACAGCAAACAAGAGTGATGTTAATGAACTCAAAATACAACTTTTATGACTTCCCAAAGAGTATAACACTATAACACCCTGACATCTGGGAAGAAAACTTACCCTCACATAGTGTGAGAACATTTTGAAGACTTATGACTCTCCTAGTCTATTTATTTATTTTAAAAGTTTTTATTTATTTATTATTTATTTATTTAATTTATTTCTGAGAGAGAGAGAGACAGAGACAGCATGATCAGGAGAGGGTCAGAGAGAGGGAGATACAGATTCTGAAACAGTCTCCAGGCTCTGAGCTAGCTGTCAGCACGGAGCCCAACGTGGGGCTCGAACCCACGAACTGTGAGTTCATGACCTGAGCCAAAATTGGATGTTTAACTGACTGAGCCACCCAGGAACCCATTAAAAAAGTTTTTAATGTGTACTTATTTTTGAGAGACAGAGACAGAGACTTATTTTTGAGAAACAGAGCATGAGTGGAGGAGGGGCAGAGAAAGAGGGAGACACAGAATCCAAAGCAGGCTCCAGGCTCTGAGCTGTCAGCCCAGAGCCTGACACAGGGCTTGGGTGCAAAAACCATGAGATTGTGACCTGAGCCAAAGTCAGACATTTAACCAACTGAGCTACCCAGGCACCTGTCTAGTTCTTAATATGACTTCCAGGTGACTTCCTGCTGGAGAATACTTGTCACAGAGGTTAAATTTGAAATACCATTCAGAGCTTGTAAATATCTTTGAATATTAATGTGTAGTATTGACAATTTAATATTTAAAGGTAATTATTTTACCCATTTTCAATAATGCATGGTCTTTTGAAACAAACCACCTCCCTCAGGAGACTGTAGACATTGTAAAAAAATACATGGTATTCAAAGTCACACTATGTTTAAAATATTAATCTACTACAAAGAGTACAAATAAATTTTAAGAACATCTTTAATTATGAACTGAAAAAATAAAAAGATCTGTGACAAAAATAGAAAGAAACTCTATTAGTAACATCTTCACCCATCATACAACTCTATATGACATTTAAGACTCAATATGGCAATGAGTATATGGGAAAATAGATATTATAATCAGTATAATGACTTCCCAAAGATATCAGTATCTCCAATCAAAGAACCAAAGGGACTTTGCAGATATAATAAATGTAAAGGAACTTGAATAGGAATGAGTATCTTGGATCCTCTACATGTATCCTAAAATTCATAGAACCTTTCCTGGCTGAAGTCAGAAAGAAAAATGACTACAGAAGAAGGAACAGAAACATGCAGTATTTCTGAATTTTCTTTTAAAGAAGTAAAAGGGGTCTACCAGACAGTAAATGTGAGCAACCTCCTTAAACTTGAAAATGGAGAGCAACAGCTTTCCTCATGAAGCCTCCAATAAGGAATGTAGCCCTACAAACATCTTGATTTTAGCTTAGTGAGTCCTGTGTTGGATTTCTGACCTACAGAAATCTGAAATATGAAATTTATGTCACCAAGCTTGTGGTAAATGGTTACACCAACAATAGATAACTAACAAATCATAATCATAATATAATAATAAAATATGTCCACTCTTAAGTGTGTTACATAGTATAATAGTAATATGTAATATGTCAGTATTAAAAATTTAAATGATGAGAGGAGGAGGAAGAAAAGGATAAAAACTAATATTGCATTTACTGAATAGTTACTATGCACTAAGGATTTTTCTGAGAGTTTCCCATAAGTGATCCTAATAAGAATACTTGGAAGTAATTTTCTTATAAAATATTGTGTCTCTGAGGCACAAAGATACTGTGTAAGTTGCCAAAGATCACATATTCAGAGAATAGTACAATTGGAATTCAAAATCAGGCACTAAACTGTGAGACTTAGAAGTATGTCTTAAAAGTAAAATTTTGGCAGACAAAAAGTAAAATGGGATTCCATGCGAAGCTTGTGAAGTCCTTTAAATAATTCTATTTCTTGGTGATTTAAAAGTTTCTCTCTAATGCAATGAAATTAAAGTAGGACCTGGCTCAAAAATATCCCAACTACCATGTTTGGTTGGGGAGAGAGAGGTGAACTAAACAGATGTGGACACTATAGTTCCCTATTAGAGTACTATCTCTAGCAAAGGAAAGGCGCAATGCAGAATTAAATTGACATATGCATTTAACAAGACTAAAAGTGGGGGCTAAAAAATTGGTTTTTAAATTGTGAGATAGTAGAAACTATTAAGGAAGTTATCTTTTTTCTGGATTGGATGATAGGCAAACATTTGCAATGATTGGATGCTAATAATGCCAAAGGTGAAAAATTGGAATCAAGAGTGGAAGTACTAAAAAGTTTTATGCATTAAACTTAAACTTAAAATACCTATGACTGCATAAGTAATTTGTGAAGTAGGTAAATGAATATATCTATTCAGAATAGATATAATTATCTCCATTAAAGGTCAGTATTTGAAAACAATTCCCTAAATCCCCTAAAGAGGGGAGAGGAGAGTGGAAGGATGGTGTAGAAGCCTGAGTAACACCACTTTTTGGAGGGTAGAAAAGTGGAAGACTATAGGAATTTGCAATGTGGTTGGAAAACCTCAGAATAGTGGGAGGAAGTCATGTAAAAGAAGTGTAATTTCTTTCGGGAGCAATTCATTCAGTAAAGAGCTGCTGAAATATGTGACTTTAAGGCAGTATATACAACCAAATAGTGGTGATTGGATTCCATGGAAGAACAGTCTGGAGGGAGTGGGGAAGGCATCACCAAGAATTGGTGATGCCTACAATAGACAAGGGTGATACAGGAAATGGAGACAGCATATATCAAAAAAGTTAAGGGAATAAAATTAAAAGAATGAATGAAATTGAGTAGTCGTCATAGAAGAATATGGGATCAAAGTTTTGACTTTATTGTTTTTCCTTTTGAAAATAAAGGAGTTCTATTTCTAGGCTACTGATAGAAATGGGAAGCTAATAGTACAAATGAGAAAGCACCCCCCCCCCCAAAAAAAAAGAAACCTTTGAGACGGTTAAGTGGGAGAAACATTGTGTACAAGTTGACAATTAACAGGAGAAGAAACTTCCCTTCCTTTTAGAAATTGAGGAGAAGGAATCAATAACAAATGCAGGAAGAGTAAATGTGTTGATGGGGAAAGGAAGGATTTCCTAGTCAATTCCTAAAAGGATTGACAAGCAGGAGAAAATTTGAGAGATGAAGAGATTGCTGTGGAAATATGAAAAGCAGATCAGAGTGGACTGAAGGAATGGAGTTTAGTGGGTCATCAGCTGAGACAAGCCATAAAAGAAGATGGCTGTCCCTGTGTGAGGGACTTCCTAGAACTTTCTTCCTTCCTGAGATTATGGCTAATGCAGAGTTAAGCTGCTAGACACACCACTTTCAGAAACGTGTTCTATAGTGCTTGAAATATCCTCTTCCAAGTGGCAACTACCTTGGGAGCATTATGCTGAAATGACATTCAGTTACTCTAGACTTCTAAGTGAGCATAGATGAGTATAAATATGCATTCTTTTCACCATCAGCTGAGGTAGTCAAAATGAATGAGAATACCATGCTAGTGACTTGGAGAAGGAGGTACTGTTTAAGAAAAGAAATGCCTTCTTCTTGGAATCCTGAAATTACCTGTAAGGAGAAATCCCAAAACAGAACTATTTCCCATTCTTTTGAAGTCTAATCCAGGAAGATAATAATTAGTGGCAATTATGTAATAGAAGTCACAAGCTGTGAATCCATGGCTTACCATTCTAATGTGATAATGGTGGAAATCAAACTTCTTATAATATTAGCAAGATTTGGACTCAGTATTACTTGGAAATTAGTAATACTAATTTTGTCAGTACTTCTATATACTCTATCTCTTAAACTATATTTGTTATAATTTGTTATAACTTGTACTTGAAAATGCTAAATAAAATTTTAATTAACAACACAGTTATTTTATGAGAGCACAGCATACTATTTTACCCTGCTGAGAATTGTCAGGACATGAATGTGAAACCCCACCTGCATTATTTCTCTCTAGCAAACATTAAAACATCTTGTTATCACCAGGTGCATAGTTCCAGTCTGGCGTCAAGTGATTTATCAATTGTAAGGTCATACCTTACTCTTTTCATTATTCTCATAGCTACCCTTGAAATTCAAGAGGTGGCAGACAAGTTAGAAATCAATGAACTAAATTTTCTTTCTCAAAAGGAACTTTTTTGTATTCTTCATTACAAAAGACAGTTATGTCCATGGTTTCAGAATCTGTCTTCTTGATTGTGTCCTCAGATTCGTGTAAACCATGGGAGACCGTTTTTTTTTTTTAATTATTTTTACATGAAAAGGATCGTTAATATACAGAACAATTACCCCAGTTTATGGTTACTTAAAGAAGAAATTTAAAAGGTGTTTGAAGTTTCTCACATATTTTCAAGTGTTTCCACTTAAGGAGATGAGACAAGTAGAAATGGGAGCAATCAGGACCTGTTGAAATTAAATTGGATCAGTTTATTAAATTTGCTCTGCAAGTTTTTTGCTCTTTTCAACAAATAAGATACTTGGTTGGAAGTGAAACTGGTTTAATTTTCTTCAAGTGTCTTGATTTACGTTAACCAACTCACTTAAAATTGTGGCACTTGAAACAATTAACAAAATGGAAAAATGGAACAGCTCTGATTTCAAAAGAAAGTGACATACAGCAAAACAATGAAATATTTGGAAACTGAAATGTTCTTCTTATAAGATGTAAAAAAAATAATTTTGATGGTGGAAATAAAGCCTTTAATGATATATTACCTATTTTTCCTAACTCTAAGTTACTCATTGTCCAATATAATTCAAAATGAAAAGGAGATCCCCTTTACATTTTGAGGCAAGATATTCTACACTGCCCCACTCTCAATCTTTTCAGGGTGATACTAGGAAATTTTAATGTTCTGGCTTTTATTTTATTATTTTATTAATTTTTTTAAGAGTGTATTTTAAATCTATCTGAAGAAAACCTAATTTTTGTCTGTCAGATGTTTTGAAGCTGAGTGCCGTTTACGGAATGTGTCTTCTCAAAATTCATATATTGAAGCCCTAATCCCACTGTGCAATAGTTTTTGGAAATGGGGTATCGATAAAGTTTTATTAGGTCATGAGGGTGAGACCCTCAGGATGGGGTTAATGCTCTTATAAGAAAAGACACAAGAGAGCTTTTTTTTCCTCTCTGTCACGTGAAGACACAGCAAGAAAGAAGCCATCTGTAAGCAAGGAAGAGAACCCTCACCAGAACCGTACCATGCTAACACCCTGAATGTGGACTTCCAGCCTCTAGAACTGTGAGAAAATAAGTTTCTGGTTTTCAAGCTACCCATTTGATGGAATTTTGCCATGGCAGCCAAGTTAAGGCACTGAACATGCTTTCTTATTTTTCCTTAGGAGTGTTCAGGTTGAAGTGTGGCAAAAATCTCATAAAAGTTTTCTGTGATACACCAGTAAAGGCTGGACTGAAGACCCAAAAACTCCACTTATCAGAGATATTCCTTCTCAGTCATTGCATAAAAGCAACAGAGCTACTGGACAAGAAGACCCCTTGTTAAATAAACCATGGGCATCTCAATACTAACTGGCATGGACGAGAATCTAGTGACTGAAGGATTCTCTTGCAATACATATCTGAAATATAGAATCCAGACTCAATAATGTCTGTTACTTAGTTTTTTACTATTCCACCAGAGTGTGAGTGTAGAATCATCTTTGACATACAAACTAAAGAAACTAGACATTTCTGGTACTCTTAAATTTATGAACTGTAATTCATATCATTCATATATTCATATCACTCATAGATTAGTTACAATATATTTTTATTAAAGAAATTCTATCCATTGTGTTTATTATAATCCCACTGAATATGGTAAATGGGAAATGATATACAGGCAATCTGTGGATACTATTAAGTCAGACATTATAAAAATAATCAAAAACCAAACTCTTTACTCTAGAGAACTGATGATTACTAGAGGGGAGATGGGTGACGGGATGAGTGACACAAGTGAAAAAGATTACAAATACACTTAATTTGATAGTAGTGAATAATGTATACAGAGTTGCAGAATCACTATATTGTACACCTGAAACTAACATAATGCTGTATGATAACTATACTGGAACAAAAAGAAAAATAAAAACAATAAAGTGATTAAGCAATTAACCTTTTATATTCATGCATATATTTTAGTGTGTTAGTGTAATATATGAATTATATATAATAGTGGCTTGAATGAATCAATTTAGATTATTTAAAATTTAGATTATTTAAAATTAGTTTAGAAAATAATCAAGTAACAAAAAATACATGGTTAAATTTAGTCATTATGAAAAAAGGGTAAAAATACATTATTCACTAAGCCCTGAGATCAATATACATAAAGTCCAATTTTCCAAATGTAGTGGCCAAGCTATATTTAATAATAATTCATATTTATTAGGACATTCTACTTCCAGAGAGTTCTCTCCATGGTGTCACATGTGCTCATAAACATACACATATATTCACAAATGCTATCTACACATTCATCCATATATGCATGTATATGCATGTCTATGCCTGTAACACTTTATAATTGTATATAAAAATCCAAAAATACTGAGTAAGCCAATGCAATAATTGTGGCTATTTCCACTGAAAAATGAAAAAAAGTTAACATGCCTGCAGAAGTTCACAGAAATAGGACTCATGCCCTGCTTATTTTAGCAGATTTCTTCTTAACTAACTGACTCATATGAAGTCATTTAACAGACTTTGTGATGTAGTGCCCACGTATATAAAATAAGCTATCTGATCTTCAACATCACCTCTCTTTTTAAAAATTATACATTCTTAAGGTGGAGTTGAAGACAACTTTAAAATAAATGCTTCAAATTTTTCCTATATTCATATAGTGAATCACATATCTGTGTTATGTGATATGTTTTCTATCTTCAACTTAACTTCTTTCTTTAAACGTGTCTTTGAGTTCCCCTTTGTAGTAATAATGCTCTAAAAATCCTACACAAGGAAATAATAAAATATTCTTATGTGTGTTAACAAGAAAAGTCAGAATAGCTAATGTAATATCTCATTAGCCATTAATAAATAATGAAACGCATATCTAGTGCACATTCTTAGGAGACAAACACATTGTGGTCTTCAATAACTAAAAAGGACTTTAAGGGCTTAAGTTATAATATTCATCTACTGTGTATTCAGCCACAAAACTCAATAAAGTTGACAAATCTAATTTTCTAAAGGCTAGAGGTTGTTTTTTGGTATAACTGTGATAGGAAGATTTGCCAGTGGGTGTCTGACTCCAATGAGTCTAGCATCATACCAAGGCAGCAGATACAATGAAAGACATTCTGAACAAACAGTTCCTTTTTATATCTGTAATAGTATTTTTTAGTCAGGGTAAATATCATTCAAGATCTTTTATCAATTTGCCAGCCCACATATTAAAATGTACACCTCAATCTCAGTCAAGCTTTGAAATAATTAGAGGTAAGCAAAATTATATGAGGTAGGTGATTAAATCATGACATTAGGAAAGTGTTGGTTACTTTTAAAAGGTATAATGAATATCATGAGCAGAAACTTCGTTTTAAATCTGAAATCATTAAAATGTTGCCAAAGGCCATGTGTCTAGATCCACAGTTTGAAACAAAAGCTGGCACTCATTAAATTGTCACCACAAAAAAATCTATAAAAATAATTCTTTAAAATATGATACTGGTGGAAAAGATAATACGGGAACCTAGAGCATCAAAACTTTGTTATAGGATCAACTGTCCCCTCAGGATTTTATAACAAGGAGCTTCCGTTTGGTATTAATGTAGATCCATATACTAGTGAACATTAGTGCAACCATATTACAATCTGAGAAGTGGTTATATATTATAGTTATATGTTATATTAGCTAACTGGTCAAATAACAAACATATCCATTCAAATAATAATATTAGTATTCAAGGATTTTGAAATAAGCTTTTAAAGAATACTGAAGATATCTCTGCTATAATTTACATCTAGATTTCAATAGAAAGACTAAGAATAGTGTAGCATTTAAGAAAGGAGCTATGACTTGTAGTTTAAACATTTTGATAGCACAGTGCTTGGGTAAAAGTATTTTACTTTTCTACTCATCAAACCCAGGGAGAATATATCAATATTTATCCAAAGAGGAAATACAAGATGTGCTCTACAGAATAGTATAATAGATGTATCACAGGTAAACAGAAAAAATGAGGCTTAATCTGCACAGAAGTATAAAATTTGATGTAGATTTATTGAGTGTTTATTACATTTATTCTAAATGAGAAAGATGCAGCAACAAATAACACTGATAATGAGATAGAAAAATATGAAATATTTTAGGAAAAGATAAGCATTATGAAGAAAAATAAAGCAGGCAAGAGAAGTACAGTTTTCCATTGCCTGATCGTGAAATCTCTCAGATAAGGAAGTGGAGGAATACGAAGGAGATAAGAAGTGGAACCATACTGATAAATTGTCACCACAACCCTGGAAGTTTCTAGGAAAAAGGAGATGCAAAAGTTCTTATGTTTTTGCTTTGGTATTGCCAGCCACCTGATTTATGAATAATTATATTTGTATAGATATACATCTTTTTTTAAAGAAATGATTAATATGTATACTTTTCAGCATGGACATCCTTAAAAGTGAGTCATTTTACCTGGGAATTTGGCAATATTAATTAGCAGCATCTAAGATTATTTCACAATATATACATACATTGAATCATTGTTTTACACTTAAAACTAATGTGTTATATGCCAATTGTATCTCAATATATAAAAAAATAAATAAATAACTGAAAAACTTATTCTTAAATTAATGGGTTATAACATAAATGAGTCATATGTAAATATATTAATTTGTCTTTTTATGTAATTGCTGTACAAATTATAACTATTATTCAAGATTATTTAAAATAATGTTTCACATACCATGCATTCACATGTATCTGATACAATCTTCCATAATAGCATTTGATACACTGGTGTTCAGTTGTGGGATGACTTCCCTGGATCCGTATATATATGCATATATATGAGTATTTATATTAATATAAATATATTAATACACATTAATATATTAATATAAATATATTAATACACATTAATATATTAATACAAATTAATATTACTCATATTAACATAGAAATTTATTTTTATATATTTAGGTAATATATATACAACTTATGTTTCATCATTCTAAGCTTCTAGTAAAGCTAACACAAAGTAGGTAGTGAATAAATATTTGTCAAGTAAACAGATGGATAAATAGACAGATGAATACATGAATGCATGAAAAAAGGAATAGATTAACTGTTGATTTGAATCAGCATGCAAAGTGCCACAGAAAAATAAATCGCATATGCATATTTTGTACATATTCTGGAAAACTTAACCATGACTGTATATCCAGAAAAATAAGTTATGTAATAATTTACTTAATGTCCACATATTAAAATGTGATTATCAGTAAGGATTTGCAGTGGGGAGGCGGTATATAGTCAGAATACAGAGAATTTTTAGATAAGTGAAATTATTCTGTATAATATTATAATAATGGACATATGCCATTATATATTTGTTTAAATCCACATAATGGACAGGAAGAGTGAATTCAAAGGTAAACTATGCACTTTGGGTGATAACGATGTGTCGATTTAAAAAATGTAGCATTAAGGTGGGGCGCCTGGGTGGCTTAGTGGGTTAAGCGTCCGACTTTCGCTTAGGTCATGATCTCGCGGTTCATGGGTTCGAGCCCCGCGTCGGGCTCTGTGCTGACTGCCGGCTCAGAGCCTGGAGTCTGTTTCGGTCTGTGACTCCCTCTCTCTCTGGCCCTCCCCTGCTCACGCTGTCTCTCTCTCTCTCTCCTAGAAATAAATAAAAAACATTAAAAAAAAATGTAGCATTAAGGTAAGCGATGTTGAAAATAGAGGAGGATAACACAGGAAGTACATAGGAAATCTCTCTACCTTCCTTTCATTTTTTTTATTACAAATCCAAAATTTCTCTAAAATTGTCTTAAAATGAGATTACATATAACATACGATTCAATTTTCTTTTGTTTCTGAGGAATACAACTATACACAATTTTAGAGAACTTGGAATTTGCATTTCCTCTTATTGATTATCTATGGAAACTTTAAAATTTCTAGCAATCTCCTTGGCATTCATTATTTTGACCAAAGATAGATCCTCTCCTCCCGAGGGAAACTTGTCCTCTTTGGCCCAACATACAACTTCATGAGAAATACACAGGGAGAAGAGAGGGAAAGGGGACAGGGGACTGTGACCTAGCCAGCCAGACCAGCTGAATCAATCCTGGAGATCAATGGAGTGGCAAATGTGTCAGGCTGCCCTCACATCCAAGCGTCATTCTTTAATAAGTCCCAGAAGTCCAACCCCACCTATATAAATAAGGGAAAGATGATATTTCATTCTTCTTGTTTCCATTTTTTCCCCCTGTTCTATTAGATGCCCTTACTCCTTTTTAACTTCACAAAGTTTGTGTTTCCTGATGAGTATCCCATATTTTCGACTTCTTTTTTTTACCCTATCTTTCCATTAAGATCATATTGTTTTACTTTACATTCCCTATAATTAACTGAAATATTAATCATATGACTTCTCTCTTAATGTCTAGCACACCAGAGTTGAACTTCCTCTGAATGTGGCTCTAATGTCATTCTTCCCATGCTCTGTGGTGCCAAAATAGAACTCCTGAAACTCATATTTCCCCAAAACATCCATTATACATTTCTATTTCCTTTGCTCATGTTTCTCCATCTGCCTGTCATGTGTCCCAATATGTCATACTTTCACACTTTCAAGACTCAGCTGTAAGGTCTTTCCTCGTCTTCACAGACAGATATAAGTGACATGGTGTTCCTTAAATCCCACATTCTATAGTGGCATATATTTTCATGCCACTGTAATACGTTTCACCAAATTATCTCTCTATTTTTAGATTGTAGAGGCTTTGAGAATGGCATTAGGGCATGTAAATAATTGGCTTCTTAGGACCTGACATTAATAGATAAAGTAACTATGTATATGTTTATGAATAAATGAAATAATTAAATTAGAAAGGAATTTGGTATGCTATTTTACTCTGAAGCATATATTATTAATCCACCTAACCATTTATTTGGTGTTTATATTGTTACAGATACTTGTAAGGTGTAAAATGTGTGCCCTAATAGAATAGAAATTGCTGAAAGTAAGTAAGAGGAAAGATCACAGGCTCACCTCTGAAGTGTTAATGATTTAAATAAGCATGAAAAATCAAGGAGAATTCACTGTTATTATAACAACTATGAAACATACATTACAGAAAAAAAATCTCAGCACATGAACTCTTAGATTAGAAGGGGAAAACAATAATGGTAGAAGAATTTACAGCATAGTTGGGAAACTACTTTTAAGACAATTACTCTTGTCTCGCAAATATTAGGCAAACTATCATCTCTTGTGATCATTTCATATTGAATCTTAACTTTTAGATGTCAGTGTATACAGTTTTCAAACTAGTTGGGAAGTAGCAAACAGAAGTGGCTTTGTTCTGTGTAAGAATATAGCCACAGATATTTGATTGACAACCTCCAGTTCTGCCACAAACAGTGAAGAAATCTCTATTTTCTGCACCCAGAGTATAATTTTGGGTTGCTCTGAAAAGACCAGTAGTACTATAACAGAGTTTTTATGTTTCAGTGTATCCTCAAAATGCCCTTTTGGCAGGTGTCATCGGCTTTTTTGATTTTTCTACTGAAATAAAAATATTTTTTTAGAGATCCTAATATCTCACATGTGTACATATTGACATTTCAAGTTCAAGATACATCAGTGCCTCTACCTTGAAAGCCACAAAAGGTATTGAAATAGGAAATAGTTAAGTTTGACAGTCATTGCCCTCTGAATCTGTGAATATCACTTTGGGTCTGGGCAATGAGCATACAATGTTAGACAAATATTTACATGAACTCTGTTGGATCTGTTTTATTATTTATGCTTTGCTATTTGCTTTTTTACCTGTAATCCAAAGAACATCATGCATTTTTAAAATCCTCTTGTACAGCATTATAGACACTAGATAGAAGATACTTTTTCCACAAGTGTTGTGATCATATGACCTCTTCTACTAAATTGTTGGCTTACTTTTTCCTAAAAAAGTTATTTCAAACAACTAGAGTAACTTTTGATGTTCTGATGTACTTTTCTCCCTGAGGAAAAGCAATATCCAGAAGTATAAGAGAGTTTTGAAAATTGTGGGCCAAGAAAGCTCTGTAGGGTATGTGGACAGAGAAACTAAGTGACTTCCCTATTCTTCACTCCCCAGTATACATGCCCTGTACGGTCACAGAGGGACCTATTAGTAGAGAGACACTGTCTCTTCTTTGAGTTCTTACTTGTGTCCATTAGTTGGATGCTGAAATCCTATGAAGTTATTTATCTGTTTTACCCAAACTCTGTTTCTGTCATGTCTACTGTTACCATTTCTCAGAGCAACTCCATGATATCTTTTTAGCAGTTAGCCATTTGTGACATTGTTTCCTACAGGGGTCTCCAGATAGTTCACTATACTTAAAGATATCCTTCACATGCAGCATTTGTTCATGTATGTGTGGAGTGTACCCCCAAGCACAGTTTCCAGTCACACTCCCTTGTACCCCAGCATCAGAATCATGGGTTTCAGTGTTGGGAAATACAGCTACATATAATACTGACCAAGTCAACTAAATCAGAACTAAAAGACATAGCTGCTATAGAATATAGTTACTTGCAATTTTGAAAGATAGTTAATGAATTATTATTTAGTATGTTGATTGATTTTCAACTATCCTCAATTTTTCTTTTTTAATTTTAGAGAGGGAGGGGGAAGGGTCAGGGAAGAGAGTGAATCTTAAGCAGGGTCCACACTCAGTGCAGAGCCTGATGCAAGGCTTGATCCTATGACCCTGGGATCATGACCTGAGCTGAAATCAAGAGTGGGATGCTCGATCAACTGAGCCACCCAAGTGCCCCCATCCTCAACTTTTATCCTAACAGATCCTAAGTCAGAAACAACAAGGTGCAATATTGAATCAGCATAAGTGAGGATAAAGCTTATATTATAGCAATATAAATAATGCAGAACTTACCATAAGTAAACTTTGTTTCTCATTATATATGGATAAAACATTTAGTGTCTTTTACTCTGCCATTTTAAGGACCAGTCCTGTGATAATCACTGTTCTAGGCACTTGGGACACCTTAATTAACAAACCAAGAAGGTATGAAGATTAAATTCTAAGTGAGAAGACATAAAACAAACAAAATATATAAATGACACAGTAGTTAGACAATGATAAATGTTTTGGGACAAAATGGAGCCAAGTAGGAGTCATGAGACTGCTTGGTGGGGTATAGAGAAAGGTAAAATTTGGGTCAAGGTTACATAGAAATAAATCAGTAGTCAGTAGATACCTCAAACAGAAATATTTCAAGCTCAGCAAAAGCCAGGGCCAACTCACTAAATTAGGAACAAGCCTTGTGTTTTCCTGAAAGAATAAGAGAGACACTATTACTGGATTAGAAGGAGAACAGTGGGCCAGACCACCTGGATCCTTGAAGACAGTTGCCAGAACTTTGTCCTTTACTTCGAGTAATGGGGAGAAACTGCATGATTTTGCCAAAGACATTATATGCTTTGACCTCATTTCCCAACAGAATACCGCAGTCCCTGTGTTGAAAATAGGGGACAAAGGGATACCAGTTGGTTGACTGTTTTGTTAATGTAGGTACTAGATGATGTCAGCATGAACAGTGATGGTAGAAGTAAAAGTGAGAATAAGTAGCAAAACTCTGGATATATTAGTAGTTACAGCCAATTTGCTACATGGATTATATTTTAAAATGTATTATATCCAGAAATCTATCAATGACAAAGAGGTTTTTGTTTTGTTTCTGTCTTATAAGACTTTGCCAGAATTTGAAATTTAAACTCTTCAGAGAAGATAATAGTATACCACTTACTCACATTCCCTCTCTTGGAAACAATCTTTGCCAAATCTTTGCTGTATTTCTCTCCCACTATTCAGACCTCTATTCCAAAATTGCATCCTCAGAGATAAGTTTCAAATAGTGCACACCATATAGTAGTGATTAATAAATATCTTAAATATATTTCTATATTTCTAAATGAAACTATTTTTTCTTGGTCTTTTATCCTATTTGTAGATCTTTATATTATATAGTAACCTACATTTATAACTGGTGCTAACGCTATAATGATCAAATATAGTAAACTGCTATATTTGTGCTTTTTGAACACTGTCTTGAGTTCTGGTTTATAACCATACTCAAAACCATATTCAAAGCTGCTACATTCTACAGCAGCTAGACATATAATTCAAGTCAAAAAAATAATCTGAATATCTTCCTTAGAATGTAGAATTAATAAATAATCATGAGATGTTAGTAGTAGTTTTTTGGGGGGGTTTTGTTCTGTGAGAACTATGTTTTGGCGAGGCTTATTATTGGGCTTTTGAAATATATTATGGAATAGTTCTTGCTGTGATCCCTTTCATATCACATAAATAATAACATTGATCAGGTCAACCTTTCCAATGACAAATGGTTGTTGCAAAATACAATAAAATTCTAAGAGAAAATAAGTCTAAAAACAAAATTTCATGCTAAAAAATCCTTTGATGGGACATATAATTCATACTAATATTTTAAACATTTTTCCTATTTTTATTGAAGTATAGTTTACATAGCGTGAAATTGATTTCATTAGTTTTAGTGAATGGAAACCCCTGTGCAACCCACATCGTTATCCTATTGCTGTATTGTTGAATGTCATTTCTTGAATTTTTTAAGCGTTTTTCTTTTTTTTATGAAGTCAGAGTTTATTTCTATTTAAAATGCTTATGAGCCTTTAAAATGTCTAAAGTCCCAAGGATATCCAGGTTTACGAGGATATTACAGTCAGGTGGTGAGTGAGGATTCACCCATTCATTGATAAGGGCTCAGAAGGATCCTGGGCAATTTTATACCTCAAAAAAAATATTTTTTTGTATGTAAAAGGTGATGTCAGCTTTGCTTGACACAAACACATCAGCTAGTGACAAAGAAAACACAGTATTGGAAACACTACCTGTTTTTGCAAGGGACAAAGACATGTGGTCAGAGAACAAAGCCATCCAAACTGCTGAGGAGCAGTATTACTAAAGTAAAGAAGAAACAGAAGTGTATGTGGAATCTCCATGAAAATCTGCCTTGCATTATCCTTGAAACTAGGTCCTCCAATAATCGGTTTGAAAACCTGGGATCATGGTGCGTTTTAGTATTAAATGCAACTTTTTTTCCCCACAACAGCTTCAAGGATGAAAATCATTACCCAGATTTTATACCAAAGTAAAAAAGCTCTCAGTAAAATGTTTCAGCTATCAATTTTTCTGGGTTTGTGGTAGTTTTTTGACATATATTAACACCTGATGGCTGCTCATGTAGAAGCTGTGGATATTAAAATAACAGCTCCTGATATAAATATTATATATATTAATGATTTTATATATCATATATAATGATATATAATAATATATAATATTAGAGAATTAGAATTCTGATGAACTAGTGATATTATTTTTGAATAGAAACTTGTAGTGTATAATTTAATTTGGATATCATAGTATTTTTTAGAACGAAAAGATTTATATATCCATTTGGATAACTTAAAGGAAGTAAAAGTCCAGCTAATAGATGTGGTCCAAACCCCAATAAAATGACACATTAGTTAATTTTCTTTCTTTTTTTTAAAGTTTATTTTTTTTGAGAGAAAGGGAGAGAGAAGTGGGAGGTCAGAGGCAGAGAGAGGGACAGAGAGAGAATCCCAAGCAGGCTCCGCACTGTCAGAGCAGAACCTGATGGTGGGCTTGGACTCAAAAACTGTGAGATCATGACTAGAGCTGAAATTAAGAGTCAGACACTGGGGCACCTGGGTGGCTCAGTTGGTTCAGCATCTGACTTCAGCACAGGTCATGATCTCACAGCTCCTGAGTTTGAATCTCCGCATCAGACTCTGTGTTGGCATCTCAGAGCCTGGAGCCTCCTTTGGATTCTGTGTCTCCCTCTTTCTCTGGTCCTCCCCTACTCATACTCTGTCTCTCTCAAAAATAAAGAAAAAAAAAAAAAAGATCAGACGCTGAACAGACTGAGCCACCCAGGAACCCCTCTTTCTTTTTGATGAGAACAGATGAACAGAAACGCTGACTTTCTCTGCCCTGAAAACCTTGCTAAAGCTTATAAATAACGACACACTAAGCAATTGTTGAAATTTACTTTTCATGAACAAATTTCCCCAATATGCATTTTTATTTTGATATAGCTTCAACTCACCTGTTCAGTGTCCATGAGTTTCTATTCATTCTATTTGTATAAAACATATTTTTGGATTTTTTATCCACACTTTTGTGTAGTAGTCAGCTTGAACTATCATGGACTTTAGATGTCTGGGAACTGTAGAAAACTATATACTTGATTTAAATTGATGAACTTCTAGAAGGATTGTAATCATCATCTTGTACTTGACAGTGGCCTCCTGAAGTTTCTAGAACTTTTGAAATAATACCATATATTCAAACGTTTACACAAATCAATATAGCCAAAGGAACTAGGTCAAAAGCACAAGAAAACATAGGGGAAAACTCTTAATGAGTAATTGAAAATATGGAAAATCTGCTAGACTAGATTTGTGTGTGTCTGTGTATGATCATGCATGTCTATAAACCTAACAAATTCTGCTAAATATTAACAGTATCATAAGTTTTCAAAATAAACAGAAAAAATGAATAAAAAGCCTCTTAATGTCACAGAAATATGAGAAAATAATGGTATTTTACTAAAAAATAAGGCAATTTAAAATATGTCCAGGTATGTATAATATAAAGTTATAAAAAGTAATAGGAAAGAAATTGCATGGCCAAATCACCAAGGGAAATAAAATTTAAAAGATGAAAGGAACACACACAAAGCTGCAAAAGGAAAGTTAATTTCTATATACTCTCCAAGCCCTCATTTTTGGCTGTCTGCAAGATATCTCTACTTGAATATCCTGCTGACACTTAAACTTTACATATCTATAGCCAAGCTCATTAGTTTCTCTATCTTTTCTATGTTCCTATCACTGTCAATATCATCATTATACTCCTGGCTCTCCAGGCTATTAAGTATGTAGTCATCTTTGATTTCATCTTTTCCTTAGCCACATCCCATCTATCAAAAATCTTCTTCCAAAGCATTTCTTCAAATTTAGTACCTACTTTCAGTTATTACAATCAGAACCTTTTCCCATGTCATAACCGGTCTTCAGGAATAACCAGTATAAAATTACTTTTACTGTCAAATTATATCTCCTTTTATTTGGCCAAATAATACAGCAAAAATAATTTTGATCGGGCACTACTGAAGTCTAAATGTAGTTCCAATTTGTACTCAGATTAAAACCATAGTTAACTGAAAACAAATTAAAATCATAATAAATGTCTCCAGTTTTCACTTTAGGTTTCCTTATACAGTTTCTTCTTGCATAATTCTGTGCACTCCCCCAAACTCAACTGACTACTTATATAGTGAGGACAACACATATTTCCCTTCTCATATCCTTCATTTAAGTTCTAGGGCCACAAATCAGAGCTGGCAGTTGGTTTCACTTTGTTATCACAGTCTTTTAAACTATTTATATATGATACTCAACCTTTAAAGTTAGACATTATTATTGTCTATATTATGGAGAAGAGAAATAAAGGCCCAACCTGGCTGAATTAATATGTGGTGGAGACTGGATACAGAGTCAGACACGATGATTCAAGAGTCCACAAGTTATTAACAATGTGCTCTTCACCGTCTCCTATAGCACTCGTTTCCTACTGATCATCTCCCTTTGATTGTTCCATGCTAACTTCTAATCTTTATCCAGAAAAGTTCTATCTTCACAGACTCCCTATTTCAAATGCTCTCACCTGTTAAGCACAAGGACACTAAAACAATATTCCCTTGATTTATCTGATAGTTCTAGAATTTAATAGCTCTGCTATTTTAGGCAAGCTTTAGTAATATCTCAAGTCTTCAACAGTACATCTCTTCATTAAGAAAGTCACAAGAACAGATTAAGTAGAATATTTAAACAAGCAAACAAACAAAAATTCTTACTTTTATTTTCTCAGCGTAACTTATTTTCCCATCCCTTCCTCCGTCCCTCCCATCTTCCTTCTTTTTTTCTTCCTTCTATTCTTATTGCTACTTTTTTTTGAAGTTTATTTATTTGTTTTGAGATAAATACGCATGTGCATAAGTGAGGGAGTAGCAGTGAGAGGGAGAGAGAGACTCTCAAGCAGGCTCTATTGTGTCAGCACTCAGTGTATGAGCAGACTTCCTCTCCCAAACCACGAGATCAAGACCTGAGCCAAAACCAAGAGTCAGTCGCTTAATTGACTGAGCCACCCAGGCTCCTCTTTGTTATTACCTTTTAATATACAGGCCTACAACTATGTTTATAATATTAAGTCTCATCCAAAATGCCACTTTGGTGGCAAAAATGTTTCCAGCTTACTGTATTATAATAAAGGATGGTTCTCAAACTAGACACACTTGACATTTTCCTTTTTAATAATAGCATATTGACATATAACTAATACAAAACTTTCCCGTTTGAAATGTACAATTCAGAGTCTTTTAGTATATTCATGGAGTTGTACAATAATCACTCCTACTTTAACTGGAGAACATTTGCATCACAACATAATGAAATCCCATACCCATTAGCAGTTACTCCTCATATCCTTCTAAGGCCCATTGCTCCTGGTAAATGCTAATGTACTTTCTATTGGTATGGATCTGCCAATTCTGAACATTTCATATCAGTAGGATTATATAATATGTGGCGCTTTATATCTGGTTTATTTCACTTAAAACATTGTTTCCAAGATTCATCCATGTTGTAAAATATATATCAGTATTTAAATTATATCAGTGTTGAAAATGTTTAAATTTTAATTAAATTTAATATATAAGTATGGATATTTCACAAATAGTTTTTATCCATTTACCCACTGATAAACATCCAAGTTGTTTCCACTTTTGACCAATGTAAATAATGTTGCTATGAAACATCAATGTAGAAGTTTTAATATAAACCTAGTTTTAGTTTTAGTTTAGTTTCATTTTCATTTATCTTAGGTATATACCTCGGAGTGGTATTATAGGGTCACACAGTAATGCTATTTTTAATATTTTGAATTTGGAAACATCTTGACAAACTGTTGTCAAGTGAATGCATAATTTTACATTCCCACAGACAAGCTCTGAGAGTTCAATTTCTTCAAATCTCCATCAATACTGATTACTGTCCATCTCTCTTATTTATGCCTTAGTAACAGATAGGAAGTGATATCTCACTATGGTTTCAGTCTGCATTTTTCTAATGACTAATGATGTTCAATCTCTCTATGTGCTTATTGGCTATTCTTTACCTATTTTGGGGAAATTTCCATTCAAAGCATTTTCCTATTTTTAAAATTGTTTTGTCTTTTTATTATTAAGTTTTAGGAGTCCTTTATATATTCTGGATATATGGCCCTCATCAGATATAAAATTTGTAATACTTTCTATTCTGTATGTTCTTTTACTTCTCTGTGTCCTCTAAAATATCGAGGTTTTAATTTTGATGAAATCCAACTTATAAAATTTTTCTTTGATATCCTGAGTTATTTTCATATTTAAGAATTAACTGAATAATCCAATGTCAAGAAGATGTAGTCTTATATTTTCTTTTAAAATATATACTTTTTAATGTAACTTTACATACTTTTTAATATAGCCTAGCTTTTGCTATTATGTACACGATTCATTTTGTGTTAATCTTTGTTTATGAATGTAACTTCATTCTTTTACATGTGCATATCCAGCTGTCCAATTTGTTGAAAACATTATTCATAATCATTGAATTGTCTTCGCATCCTTGTAGACAACCATTTGTATATAGACCTTAGAGATTTTAATCTAGGCTTTCAACTTTATTCATTGATCTATATATCTATCCCTATGCCCACTGCCTGATTACTGTATCTTTGTGTTAAATTTTAAGTTTTGTACTAAAATTAGGGAGTATGAATCTTCCAACTCACTTGTTTTCAAGACTGCTTAGTCTATTCTTAATTTCTGTATGCATTTTAGGAGTAACTTGCCAATTCTGCAAAAATGGAAGTTAGGGTTTTTGTAAGGTTTACTTGGAATTTGTAGATCAACTTGGGGACTACTGCCATCCTCATTCTATTAAGTCTCCTAGTCCATGAACATGGGACTTCTTTCCATTTATATAGCTCTTTAACTTCTTTTGTACATTATAGTTTTTAGCATAAATGTCTTATATTATTTTGTTACATTTTTTCATAAGTATCTTATCCTTTCTTGCTGCTATCTGTGGAATTTTTTTAATTAATTAATATATTTTTTGGAATTAATTACATCATTTTTCATTCCTAGTGTAAAAAAGTACAAATGAGGTTTTTTTTTTAAATTTTTTTAATGTTTTATTTATTTCTAGGAGAGAGAGAGAGACAGCGCGAGCAGGAGAGGGTCAGAGAGAGGGGGAGACACAGACCCTGAAGCAGGGTCCACGCTCTGAGCTGGCAGTCAGCACAGAGCCGGACGTGGGGCTCGAACCCATGAACCGCGAGATCATGACGTAAGCGAAAGTCGGACCCTTAACCGACTAAGCCACCCAGGCGCCCCTACTTCTTTGTGTTTGAATTAGTATGTGAAGGTGAAGGAACTGTTGATTCTATGTTTGGTAGAATTTACAAATATACCTATAAGGGACAGAGTTTTTCTTTGCAGAAAGTTTTTGACTACTAATTCAATCTCTGATTTGGTTATAAGTCTTTACAAACGTTGTATTTCTTCTTGTGTCTGTTTTGGTGGTTTACATCTTTTAAGTATTTATTCCATCTAGGTTTTTGAAGTTTGAAGTTAACTGCTCACAGTATTATCTAAATCATTTTTTGTTGTTTTTTTAATACATGTAAAATAGTTACATGTATTTATAACACTCTTTCAATCCAAATTTAAGTAATTTGAATCTTCTTTCTCTTGCTTGGTAAGTCTAACTAAATGTCTCAACTTTTTGACCACATCAAAGAACAAACTTCGGTTTGGTTGTGTTTTCTTTCTTTTCTAATTCTTATTTTATTTATTTACTATAATATATTGAGGTAATCTTCAATTTGTTGTACTTCATTTTATTGTGCTTCACAGATTATATATATGTAATATATAATATATAATATGTATTACATATAGCATATATTATATATAACATATTATTATATATATTACATATATAATCTGTGAAGCCCAATAAATATATATATAATCTTTATATATATAAACATATATATATATATAATCTTAATATATATAAACATATATCTTTATATATATAAACAGATATATAATCGTTTATATATATACATATATATCTGTTTATATATATAAACATATATATAATCTTTATATATATAAACATATATATATATAATCTTTATATATATATAAACATATATATAATCTTTATATATATAAACATATATATAATCTTTATATATATAAACATATATATAATCTTTATATATATAAACACATATATAATCTTTATATATATAAACATATATATAAACTTTATATATATAAATATATATATAATCTTTATATATATATAAACATATAATCTTTATATATATAAACATATATAATCTTTATATATATATAAACATATATATAATCTTTATATATATATATAAACATATATATATATATATCTTGCAAACAAATTCAAATCTTCTGTGGAGAAAGTAACTACAGATGTGGTGGAGATGAATAGAGAACTAGAATTAGCAGTGGAGCCTGGAGATGGAACTGAATGCTGCAATCTCAAAATTTCAACAGATGCTATTTCTTTCCAATTAGTAACACAGACTATCCATGTGTGCTAATTACTTAGGCTTCCTCAGTAATGTTTGGAAGTTTTGTCTAAAGATTTCCAAATATTTCTCATAATTTTCATTCTAATTAATTTATTGTTTAACTAGGTTGTCAAATTTTTACATTTTCTGATCTCTTTTTAAAAAAATAGAAAATTATTATTTTAATACATTTTTAAAATTTCATTTTATTTTTATTCCAGAGAGAGAGAGCACTGGCCGGGGAGAGGGACAAGAGAGAGAATCTTTTTTCTTAAATTTCTTTATTTATTTTGAGAGAGAGAGCAGAAGAGAGAGAATCACAAGCAGGCTCAGTGCGGAGCTGGGAGTGGGGCTCCATCCCAAGACCCTGGGTCATAACTTAGCCAAAATCAAGCATTGGCTACTCAACTAACTTAGCCACCCAGAATGAATATATTAGCAATTGTATTTATCAGACTTGTCTTTTAAATTCATATCACTTTCAATTAATTAATGATTCTTTTGAATATTTTGGTCTATTATTCTGTCATATTGAATTTTATTGGACAGATATTCTCCAACAATTTATAATGGACAACCTTAACTAACTCTTATGTTAATAAGAATTAGGGTATTTGTGTTTTTACTGTATGAATGAAGTGGTTGATTGTTCTGGATACTTATTTAAAAGAGCTTTTTTTAAAAAATTAATGTTTATTTATTTATGAGAGTGTGAGTGGGTGAGGGGCAGAGTGAGAGGGAGACACAGAATCTGAAGCAGGCTTCAGGCTCTGAGCTGTCAGCACAGAACCTGATGTGGAGCTTGAACTCACCAACCACAAGATCATGCCCTGAGCTGAAATCAGAAGCTTAACCAACTGAGCCACTGGTGCCCCTAAAAATCTTTTTAAAAAGTATTCTGTATATATAAAATTCATTTTTATTACTATTATTTATTATTTGAGAAGAACAGAGAGAGTGCAAGCAGGGGAGAGGCAGAGAGAAAGGGAGACTCTCAGAAAGGCTCTACTCATGGGGCTCAAACTCATGAAACTGTGAGATCATGAAATGACGTGAAATCAAGAGTCAGACGTTTAACTGACTGAGCCAGCCAGCTGCCCCTAGAAAGCATTCTAAACATGGAAAATGTTTTGTGATTTTGTTTAGACCATTTGCTTTTTGACAATTTGGAATTTGATTTTTTCAAATTTCTATAATAATTATTTATTTATACAGAAAATATGTTTTTTTTCAGTTCTTTCTGACATATTTTGATAGTTTCCAAATTGTATAATTTAAAATTGAAAGTGGAAAAATGTTAACATGTACTGACGTGTCTATACAAAAGACACTGTTCAAAGCACTTTACTCATAGTGTAACATCGAAACTTGAAGCTGGTACAGTCCCAATATTCTGCATTTTGCTGATGAAAAAATTGGGCCATAGGTAAAATAACTTGCTCTTGGTTATATAATAACTGATAGAGCCAAGGATTCATCTTTAAGTAGTTGAATACTAGGGCCATAATGCTATGGATACAGAGTATAAATATTATATATTTATCCTTTCACTTAACAAATAGGTTATTATGTGCTTCACATTAATAAGGAATTGTGAAATGTCCAAGCAATACAGAGATCACTGTTTTCACCTTCTTTAAATGGTACCAGTTTCCATCACTCTATTAAATGTTCTTACTCTATACAATTTCAAGTACATAGTAAGAAAAAAGTGAAAATGATGTTTTAAAGATAACTTCCAGGGGTGCCTGAGTGGTTCAGTCAGTTAAGCATCCGACTTTGGCTCAGTCATGATCTCACAGTTCGTGGGTTCAAGCCCCGTGTCAGGCTCTGTGCTGACAGCTAGCTCAGAGCTTGGAGCCTGTTTCAGATTCTGTGTCTCCCTCTCTCTCTGACCCTCCCCTGCTCATGCTGTCTCTTTCTCTCAGAAATAAATAAAAATCATTTAATTTTTTTTTAAAAAGATAACTTCCAGAGAAAAGAACGTAGTATAGACACTATCTTCATTGTTTTCTATATTGCAGGAATTGTTACACACCCGCACACATGTAATAAATCTAAACCTTAGTGAACGCCTTTAATCATCACAGGAATTTTTTTTAAAAAGACAATCTGAGACACTTGTAGCAAAAAGATGTGGTGTCAGCTTCTGGTATGGCATTGGAAACAGAATGGCTCTATTTCTTATTTTGTAATAGAAGAATCATTTAACCCAATGTTGGAAGCTGAAATATATCATAGAGATAAGATTTTAACAGTAAAAAATTACTTGATTCTTGATGCTATGCATACTTTAATAGCCTAATATTTAATTCCCTGGAATCACATGAGAATATATCACATTTTAATAAGTTAGAATGCAATGCAAGTTCTTATAAGTGTTCTATAATATGTAGTATTGTTATATGTCCCTAGTAACTTGTTTTCCTTCTTTAAACATACATACATACACACATACACACACACACACACATGCACGCATATGCTCACACACAATTTACTGTTTCTCCAGTGATTCAGTTCAAACAAAGACAAAAAGAAAAAATGCATATTTTAATCACAATAAACTTTTCTGTTCAGTTTTCACAGCTTTCTTTCTCAGCCTTATTTTTTTTCTTAAAGTCACCATGCTGATACTTTTACTTTTTAAGAGGATTTTTAGAAGATGGAAAACCTAGAAATTAGATAAGTAAACAGAAGCTCAAAAATAGAAAAAAAAATGCTAACCTCTGGGGCATCCAATTATTTTCACTGTGGGATAACCTCTTGGCATTCATCTGTACACCCTTTAAAACAGTGTTTTGTACTGCCTAGTTCTAAAATGACTGCTTTTAATTTTTCAGTTTATGAAGCAGTGAGAATAAGGAGAGCATATGGCCTCAAGTAAACTTTATCCTTTCGTGTTCTGCAGAATAAACTGCCACTGGGAAATGTTTCCTGCTTTGTAATAACTGATTTGATTTTCCCCTACCTACTTTGTAAGTGAAGTTTTATTGTCATGGCTCTTGATGCTAATTTGTCACTTAGCATTATGTTTAAAAAAGGACAAGAACCTACATTATCGCCGATGCCTCCTTTGCTTCACATCGTGGCAAGTTCTTTCATGAGGAGAATATTTTTCCCAAAACCCATAAATAAACAGTAATTCTGAAAATTACATATATCAGACTTTTCCTACAATTACAATTGGGTTGTGAGATATGAATTGCTCAAAAGTAAACCAAATGACATTCACTAGTAAAATCTCTGTCCAGGTTTAAAGGAACAAACTGTAATATTAGGACAACTGATTTATACTTATTGCTAGAAGATAATAAGGGTTATCTTCTGGTAATAGACAAATGTTATTGGGATGTGATTACTGTCATATCATTTCAAACATATTTTGAGAAATAGTAGACATTTTTTAATCACTGTTGTTTAGAGATCTCAGCATTATTTGTACAGTGAAGAGTCTTGCCTTCTCTTTTATTTTTTTTTAAATGTTTTATTTATTTCTAGGAGAGAGAGAGAGAGAGAGAGAGAGACAGCATGAGCAGGGGAGGGTCAAAGAGAGAGAGGGAGTGACAGACTCTGAAACAGGCTCCAGGCTCTGAGCTGGCTGTCAGCACAGAGCACGACGCGGGGCTCGAACCCATGAACCATGAGATCATGACCTGAGCCAAAGTCGGACGCTTAACCAACTAAGCAACCCGGGCGTCCCAAGTCGTGCCTTCTCAAAACACTCTTGTTTTGGCTTCTAGGAAAACTTTTGGTTTTCTTCTTTGTTCTCAGACAGCTCAGTTTACCTTGCACTTTTCACTGTATACCCAGCCCCTAACCTCTGTTGCTCCTCAAGATTCCATTCTGAGTGTTCTATCTTACTCTAGAATTTAGTTCCTATTCGTCCTGTAAATTCCAGAGGTAATAACTACTAGGTTTTAATAGCTCTTAAATGTGTATCTTCAAGTTATATTTACCCTCTGAATTTTATATCTACATATTAAGTTGCTTATTAAACTTCTCCATTCATGTTTATCCAAGGGATGCCCAAACTATACTTTGACTTGCATATGCTCATATACACACATTTGCATGTGTTTTACATTTTGGTAAATTTCACCTTTATACCACCCTCTATGCAAGTCAAAAGCCTAAAACTTTCCTCTCTTTCTTTCTCCCTCTTCTGGACTGTGATATATACAGTTTCTTAAATGTTCTAATTTTTTATTTTTCTATCTTTCCAAAAAAATTTAAAGAAGGTAAGTAAGTAGAAGAGACTGTTCACCAATTTTGCTTTCTATTTCTAAATTAATTCATTAATTAAAAACATTAGATTTTCAGCTTCCTGTATAGATGGGAAGGTCCTATTGGACTGATATCTACTCAATAGAATGTGAAAAAAAATGGTGCACCTCACTTCTAGATCTGGCCATATGAAATCCTACCAGATATTAATGGCCCTCTTCATTTGTTGGCTGGCCAGAGGGAAGGAATCCAGTGGAAAATTTTAGGAGATTCCAGAGAAGCTCTTATTCAGATTTTTTTTTGTAGTGAAGGAAATATTCTGTATATGTACTGTATAATACACTCACCAACCACCACACATGGTTAATCAGCACTTGAAATGCAGGGAGGGACACTGAGGACAGAGAACTGATTTTTAATTAAAAAGTAATTAAAATAACAGCTGTATGACTTAGGGGATACTGTGGTAGACAACATAGCTTTAGAGGATGGTGGGACATAATATGCTGAAAATGTGAATCCCTTCGTTATTAATCACTTAAAGAAGAACTATTCGGGGTGCCTAGGTGGCTCAGTCAGTTAAGCATCCAACTTCAACTGAGGTCATGATCTCCCAATTTGTGGGTTCGAGCCTGGAGCGTGCTTCGGATTCTGTGTCTTACCTTCTCTCCGTTCCTCTCCTGCTCATGTTCTGTCTCTCTCTGTTTCTCAATAATAAATAAATGTTAAAAAAGAAGAAAAGAAAAGAAGAACTCTTCATGAGAGCTACCCTATCCATATCAGAATGTGATATTAGCAAGAAATAGACCTTAATTATATATTAAGCTACTGAGACTAGTAGATTGTTCATTATTGTAACACGTATTAATTTGCAAATATAAGAAAAAAATTTAAATGAGTTATAACAGTGACCAAATATAATTGAGTGGCACAGGCTAAGCAGTGGAATTAGAAGTAAGGGGGGCAAGGAAATCAATATATCAGGCTAGGAACTAGAGATCCAGATTATGTAGTGGCGAAACAACAAAGCCTCACCTGTAATTCTTGATATAGAACACTAGTCGCTATAGCAACTAACTCAATGGGAAATGGTAAGAAAGAATGAGAGACTGATATGAATGTTGGCTGCTACTGGACCCTTTTCATTTTTAAATATTTACTAATTTTGAGAAAGAGAGAGAGAAAGAGACCAGGGGAGGGGCAGAGAGAGAGGCAGAGAGAAAATCCTAAGCAAGCTTTGTGTTGTCAGCTTGGAGCCTGATGTGGGGCTCAAATTCACTGTGAGATCATGACTTGAGCTGAAATCACGAATCAGACACTTAGCTGACTGAGACACTGAGGGAGGCGGTTGGGGGGGAGCCTGCTATGGGATCCTTTTAACATGGTGTTTGAATAAGATGAGAATCAGCAGTTTGCAAGTAGAAATAAAAGGGAATCATATAGAGCAAATGTTGAAACCTGAAGGGCTTAAACACATATTGCTTCTTGGTTTCAAAGAATAAAGTATATTTAAATGCTTTGAACGATTTTTATTGCAAGGTGTGGCAGAGGAGTTTGATAGACTAAGTCTCCGGGCAATATTAATCCTAAGAGCTAGAACAATAAACAAAACAAAACAGGCCTTTAAAAGGCTTTGGAGAATATCAGTAATGATTGAATGGAATAACTGAATGGTTAGGAAAAAGGGGGTATATTAAGATGACCCCTACATTCACTGATACTTTTCTCCTCAAGTCACTTGCTAATTTACAATGTTAGAGGCAAAGTAGTAAACAGGCTTACAAGTCATAGCAGCACCACCTGCAACTGAATCTCAAAAATTTGAGATAACGATTACCAAAATTACTTGAATTGAGGAATTGTGAACCTAGAAAATATGGGATTTGGATAAAGGAAATTAATCTACTCTTCTGTCACTAATTTCCCCTTGGGGCATTTTTAATTCAAATAGGCATATGTGCGAAGTAAAAAAAAATGAAAAAAAATCAAGAAAATATCAAGTCATAAGAAGCTAAAGAAAAACCACTAAATATATATTTCAGTAGTTTCAATTATAGGGAGATTAATATTGTAGATACTACTAAAAACAGATAAATTTCACATATTTCTAGTCAAGATTCTTAAAGATTTATACCCTTCATTATAAGTGAAAACCAGTTTACTTACATAATATTTACAGTACTGTCTATTTCCCTTGACTGGATCAAATTAAAATGCCATACATTAAAGTCCTGAAGAAAAATGTCTATTTAATGTCTATTTAAAAGGGATTATTTTAAACTTCAATATGTCTGTTCAGGCATCTTTAGAGAATGACAGGTGAGGGTATGTGGTAGATTTGGATATGAATCCGAATATTGATTCAATTTGTTAAAATTCATTATGATTTTTTAACAATATTCATCTGTGTGTGTGTGTGTGTGTGTGTGTGTGTGTGTGTGTGTGTGTGTGTATATGTGTGGGTCTAAAGTTTTGATAATGTGACTGCAACCATGAATTTCACTTCAGAATTCATAAGAAAAAGTTAAATTTAGAAGGCACATTGACTAGCTTTCCCTGTTGCAATTCTATTCTGGGAAAGCTTATTATTTATTATTTCCAAAACATGTCTGCTAAAAACTAACTCTGCGACCAACCCAGTAGTCTGCCAAATCAAAAATGAACCCATTGGCGTTCATTTTTGAAGTGGTACATGGGGAATTATATGCTCAATAGCTTTCACTTTTATTAATGTGATTCCTCATGCAAAGCTTTGCAAAATGTCTCACAATGTGAAAATCCTTTGCAATATCTGTCATGTCAGCTAATGCTCATCATGCCCTAAGGCCTAAAAAGAATATAAAACATCCTCCATAATCTTTCCTAATTAAACACAACAAAGCTCAGTAGAAGTAAATTTCTGCACAGCAGTGGCCACTTAAAGCAGTTACTAATAAAAAACTCAGTGCTTTGGGAACTTAAGGTTCTATCATTTACAAATCATAATATATTGATCATTAATAAGGAAATTTCACAGTAATGTATTGTGAAGGAGTTCTAAAAATAGACTATAATTGTTTAAAGACAGTAATAAAAACTAAGAGTGGAAATCACATATTTATCTTTCATCTCCCATTCCTGTTTTGTGACTGTTGAATTCACTAGCCTAGTGTCAGAAGAAGAGTAGATGCTCAGATAATTTTTGAATAAAAAACACTGTAAATTGTTTTTTATTTATAAATTTAAGCAATTAGAACTTACAGGATGATATATCTTACTAGTCTTCAAAGCTGATTCCATCATATAAAGCAAATCTGATATATACAAAAGGTCCTGTATCTCGATTTCTTCATCTATAAAATGGGTAGAATACTGTAACTGACTTAATTTTAAAGCTTAAATGAAATCATATAAGTAATGTGTGTGCAATTTTGTATCTCAAATATATGTCCTAAATATATGTTTGCTTATTGTTATAACTATTACTGAAGTCCTCTAGATGTCCAACACCCATCTGGCAAGTTATCAACTAAACTTCTTCACCTGAAGAAATCACAGAGGACAGAATACTTAATTTCTATCTAGACACATTCAGTGGTAACAAAATGAATAGTTGATACTTTTTATTGATTGCTATGAATTTTTTATACATTTTTGGAAATATCTTCTATCAAATATATATTTTGTGAATATTTTTTCTCATTGATTGATGGCTTGCCTCCTCCTTTTTATAATAAGGTCCTTTTGTAAAATGGATATTGTTTTTTTGGTTAAACTAATTCAAAATTTTTGCATTACTAGTGCATTTTGTGTCCTATGAAATCTTCATCTTATCAAAGTAACAAAAATAATCTCTTATATTTCTTGTAGAAAGTTGGCATCTACATTTTTCTTTATGGACATGATGGCAATTAGTTTAGTGTATGTTTTGAGGCTGTAGCCAATATTTTTTATGTAAATCTATCTAGTATCACTTTTTGAAAAGACTATTCTTTTCTCATATGTTCTGTAATATTGGTTAAAAAAAGAGCATATCTCTATCTCTATCATCTCTACCTCTATCATCTATCATCTCTATATCTACCTATATGCCACTTGTTTTATGGCACTTTCTAGACTCCCCACTCTCTTCCATTGATTTTTAATTTATACTTACATCAGTACCACAGTATCTTGTTTACTGTAGTTTTTTGTAAGCCTTGAAATCGGGTAGGGTAGGTCTGCCAATTTTGCTCTTTTACAAAAAAACAAAACAAACAAAACATGCTCTTTAAGATGTTTCATGAATTTGTAAATTTTTTAGAAGAAGCATACAAATGCTTAAAAAAAAACACATAAAATTTTGGCTAAAACAGCATTAAGTCTATAGCTCTATTTGGGGGATAATAAACATATTGATAATTGATTCTTCTGATCCACCTTCATATCCTATCTTTCCATCAACAACACTTTGTAGTTCTCTCTGTTGGAGTCCTAGAAATTTCCCCATGCATCACTGACTTCTTCATCTTGTACAAATTTTTAGGATTTTGCTCCATTTTTACCTTCTTGTTATTTTTCCTCCTGTGATTACTGCCCATATTTATATCCAACAGGATGCCAACGGAAGTAGGAGAAATACATGCAATTATGTGTCTGTATAGTCACCTAAACTCTAGTAAGAATATCTCCATTTCTAAGGACAGATACTCTCCAATATTGTGGGTTTGGCTTTCAGCTTTGTCCAGCAACGTCGAGGACAGCAGAAAAGATTACTCTAGACTCCTTTCCAGTCAAGAGAGGTGAGAGGGAGGCTGAGAGAAGTCTCCCCGATCTGCTCTTAAGCTGCCATCTTTATCAAGCATACATTCAGAGAAATGTTGCACAGTACTTCAATTGGCTACATGCCAGTAAGAACGTATATAAAGCATGCAGAAAACGAAGTTAAGATAGGGTAAAATATTCCATGCGATAACATGGTCTAAGGTATTTAGGAGCATACACAGGACCTAATCCTTAGATACACAATAACTAGATAAGTCAAGCAGGGTCTGCTGTTTTCAGTAGGGCCAGAAAGCAGTTTTCTGCTCTGCAGTGAGTTCCCTATAATCTTCTAACCCAGGACATAGCTATTTGATTTTCCACACAATATACATCTGCAGACTACAATTTTCCTATCTGATTTTGCCCACACAATGGCAGTGGTGCTCTCATTTCTGAGTCTTCTTTTTTTCAACATTTGATGCTATCATCTTTGTTACCATGTTCTCCCGGACTGAAGCTTCATTATTCCCATGATTATCAACTCCTTGGCTGTCCCAGTGATCACACCTTTCAAATGAAGTTTGGTCACCTACTTCTCATGTGCTATAAACAAATACTGAAACTTTTTGTTTAGTCAAAATTGCTGACAATAATCTAAGTTATATAGGCTTTCTGATCACCAAATTGTAATGATTAGCTTTAAATTTTTTATAATGTACCTTATACCCAAAGTATTTTTAATCAAATCATCACTGTGCATTTTTATGTGTAAATATTTACATTAACTTTATTTTTAAAAAAATAAAGTTTATTTATTTACTTTGAGAGAGCGAATGAGCTGGGGTGGGGCAGAGAGAGAGAGAGAGAGAGAAAGAGAGAGAATCCCAAGCAGGCTCCACACTGCAATTTATGGACTCAAACTCATGAATCGTAAGATGAATCTCGTGTTGGACACCTGACCAACTGAGCCACCCAGGAGTCCCACTTACTAATGTAATGCTTTAAAAGGCAACATTGCATTAAGATGTCATTTCTTTATTTTTTAAGTGTACAATTAAAAGTATTTTAAGTCTTTTATTATATTTTCTCTTGTGGCAAAAATATAATTTAGTATGTCTAATATTATTTTTATATATTTTTTTGTTTTTGTTTATTCAAGTTTTTATTTAAATTCCAGTTAACATATAGTATAATATTAGTTTCAGGAGTAGAATTTAGTGCTTAATCACTTGCATATAACACCCACTGTTCAACACAACTACCCTTAGAATCATCCCAACTCCCCTCCAGAAACCCTCAGTTTGTTGGATTAAGATATTATTTAAAGCTGTTTTAAAATATCAGAGCAGTTACTAATATTGATATGGGATGGAGAATAGTATATTATCAGCATTCATATCAGAGAGAGTATACAAATATATAATATATAAATGTATGTATGTGTTTGTAAGGAGATTTTCAGTAGTTACATGTGGTAGGTATCTGATAATTTCAAATTTATACCAATTTACTTTCTAATGGTGGTTGATATGGAAGGAATTTTTATTTGCTGAGTTCACAGCAACATCTGAGAGGCTGATTGCCTCTAAGTATTAGAATAATACTAATTCCTCTTTTATTTGCTCCATCATGCACTCAGCAACCTCTCTCTCTCTCTCAAAAACAGGAAGGAAGGAAGGAAGGAAGGAAGGAAGGAAGGAAGGAAGGAAGGAAGGAAGGAAGGAAGGAAGGAAGGAAGGAAGGAAGGAAGGAAGGAAGGAAAGAAAAGGAACATAGGAAGAAAGAAAGAAAAGGAAGAATGTAGAAACACTTAAAGATTATCTATTTGAAGACACAGGAATATATTAGCCTGCCTCTCATGGTCACATACCCAAAAAATGAGAATTGGGGGAAAGAAAGCCAGGCAAGGGTGTATGGAAAACATGGAAAAACTAATGTTTTACATACAAATGTACGAAAACATATCCAACTATATTATATAACGGTGGTTCAATGTAAAATTTGTCTTTCTCTTGAGTAACTAATATCTCACCCCATGGCCATGCAGAAAATTATTTTTTTTTTGTTTAGTGAATGTTCTTTATAGCCGAGTTTTCTTCCAGTGCTTCAATATGTTTCCGTTCCCAGGCATTTGGTGTTAGAATATTGCATTCTTGTATCAAGTCTGTTATTACTGTTTGCACACAGCTTTTAGGTCTTCATATCTTCAAATGTCTAAATTAAACTTTAAGAATATTCTTTAATGGAGTTTTCCTTCTCTACTGCCTACAAATGACCTTTGTCTGTGTATGTTATATGTATTTAGCTTCATACAGTATCCTGGTTATGTTTTAGTGTATTCAACTGCTATAACAAAATATTATTGACCAGTTGGCTTATAAACAATAGAAATGTATTTTTTAGAGATCTGGAGGCTGGAAGTCTGAGACCAGGTTCTAGTGAGAGTCTTTTCTTGGTATGCAGACTGCCAACTTCTCCTTATGTCTTTATATGGCAGAAGGAACACAGAATATTCTGAGGTCCCTTTATAGGTCACTAATCCCATTCATGAGGGTTCCATGCTCAAGTTCCAATCACTTTCCAAAGACCTCACTTCCAAATACCATCATCACATTGGAAGTTAGAATCTCAACACATGAATTTTAAAGATTCAGTCCAGAGCAAAATTACTTTTCCTCAACCACATTTTAGATATGTCCTATCCAATAAAATATCATTGAGAGGAATTTCTCTATGAATATGAAAGTTTCTGCATGGTTTGGGGTTTCTGAGCAAGTGGAACTGACATCCCAATTGGATGGCAAGTATATGTTGAAACTAGGGATAGTGCATTACTTTAGAGATATTTAAAGATTTCTATCCCTATAACTATTTGCAATTCCATGATAATAAAGCTATAGATTTCCCCCTTCACTCCCTGGGTA
The DNA here is from genome assembly GCA_017311185.1 of Proteles cristata cristata. Classification (NCBI taxonomy): domain Eukaryota; kingdom Metazoa; phylum Chordata; class Mammalia; order Carnivora; family Hyaenidae; genus Proteles; species Proteles cristata. The sequence goes on from JAESUZ010000127.1 coordinate 473,220, forward strand.
AAATTTGTTTAAATTTCAAAGTAAAAGTCTGCATATCTTGTCTTTTTTTTGTCTTGCCCTCCCCACTCAGAGGAGATAATGTGGAAATATGACATTTATTTTACATGAACTTTAATTGTCATACTCCTTGGCTTACTTTCTTGAGAATCAATCTCACTGCACATGGAGGTGATGTCTTTGCCCACCTAACCCTGTGGAAAATTAGGAACTGACACAAACTGTAAATAGTAAATGTTTTTTAGTCTGATCCCTAAAGCCTATGTCTCCTACTGGAGTGTACATGCAGTTTGTTCTTTCTGTCTTCTTCCACTGAACCATATATAAGGTATTTCCATATAGACTTATGTTTCACATTTAAATTTAAAATTGTACTGTGCTCTTCCTGAGGATCAGCTATTCTGGAATTTTCCTTGTAACTAAATACATACACAACTTGTTCATTTGTTAGCTTGCAAGTAGGACACCATTTCAGACCCCTCATGATTCTTGACCTCACACTAGCCATTAGCCAGATGTGTCTATTGAGCACTTGATAATGTGGCTTTTCCAAATTAGGGTGTTCTAAGTATAAAAGACAACTTTATTTCTAAACCTTAGTATTAAAATGTGAAACATCTCATCAATAATGCTTATACTAATTACAGGTTGAAATGGCAGAAGGTTAGATAAATTAGGTTAAATAAAATCTGTTATTAAAATTAATTTACCTATTTACTTAGTGCCTTTATTTTTTTTTAAATGTGGCTACAAGAGAATTTATAATAACTTATGTTTGCCTTATATTTCTGTTGGGCAATGTTGCTCAAGACTCTATGGCCTTAGGAGAGGCATTTTAAATTCATTTTGGCTTCTGCAAGATGTTGTTTTTACTCAGAGACAAAGATGAAAACACAGTAATTCCTTGGCACTTCATGTTTAACTCTTTAATACTACTTGTTGGTAGTATTAGCACAGCAATGGCTTAAGGGCATTACTATTTAATTATTTCAAGCTCTCTATCTTCTGGACAACACATGTTATAATTACACTTTTCCCCCTTTGCTTTCATTTGGGTTTACACAAACTAAAATAAAGTATCACAAAAGATACAGAGACATTTGAGGACAAACTTGAATTGAAAGGATAGGAGTTGTGGTAAGTACAATTCAGAATTTAGGTCATTTTGAGTATTTTATTTTAAAAGTTATAAAACTCAGAGAAGTTCCTAGTGGCACTTAGGGGGTACACACACACACACACACACATCTGATTTCAGTCGCTGCAAGAAATAGTATACCAGTTTTTTCATCTTTCAGATCAATGAGTTAACACCGGGGGAAGCTAAAGCAAAAGATAAGCGCGTTAATGGGACTCGGGTATATAAACTGTGGCCATTAAGCTGCCTAAATTTATTATTTTTTCTCCAGAATTAATTTTACCTTAAATATCCATTTTCCCATCAATAGAGTATTTCATGCATTTTCTAGAAACAGAAAGCATTTTTTGAAACTTTTTTAAAAGAGGCAGACTGCCAAGAAACAGAAGTATTAAACACAATTAATAATGGGGCACCTGGGTGGCTTGGTTAAGCGTCCGACTTTCGCTTAGGTCATGATCTCGCGGTTCGTGGGTTCGAGCCCCGTGTCGGGCTCTGTGCTGACTGCCAGCTCGGAGCCTGGAGCCTGTTTCAGTCTGTGACTCCCTCTCTCTCTGACCCTCCCCTGCTCGCACTGTCTCTCTCTCTCTCTCCTGGAAATAAATAAAACATTAAAAAAAACCACACAATTAATAATGAATCTTTATGACTAGAAAATAGAGTAAATACATTATGAAAGTATGCATATCATTATTTGTGCTTTAATCTGAAAATGGTGACAGATAGTTTTAGAACAAATTTTTTACTTATAATTATTGGTGTCAACAGAATGTTGGTAATCAGTGAATTAACAATGCCCATAAGAATTTTAAAGATTCACAAGTGATAAAGTCTCTGTGAGAAAAATATTCCTGAAATGAAATAAAAAATTCAGAGCATATTAACCTATGTTGTGTTGTGCCAAGTGCTTCATGAAGCTCATTATCAAATTTTGAACCAGATGATTTACATTGTGCCAATCCAGCCTTTTGTAACTGATGAGCATATGCTTTTACAAAATAAGATTTAAAGGATGTAAATGAGGGGTGTCTGGCTGGCTCAGTAAGTAAAGCATGTGGCTCTTGATCTCAGTGTTGTGAGTTCAAGTCCCACTGTGGTTAAAGATTTACTTAAAGTAAAAATCTTTTAAAAAATTAAAAATTAAAAGATGAAGAATGTATATGAACAATAATTCCTTAATGTTAGAGATGGTTTAAAACTACTCTTGCATTGTGATTTGAAGTAGATTATTTTTAATGTAGTCTTTTGTCAAGATTTTTTTAAGGAACTCTAATTTTCATTTTTGGTAGCTCATAATGGTCACATTGAAATGTCAATTGGGGGCACCTGGGGGACTCAGTCAATTGAGCATCTGACTCTTGACTTCAGCTCAGGTCATCATCCCAAGGTTGTAAGATCAAGCCTGCATTGGGCTTCTCACTGGATGTTGAGCCTGCTTCATATTCTCTCTCTCTCTCTCTTAAAAAATATTGTCAATATTGGTAAAAAGTTCAACTTAATCTTATAATATTTATTCACATAACTAACAAGAACCTAGGCTTTTAAAAAAATGCTTTTTCACATCACTAAGATATCTTTAATACTTCACCCAAGAAAAATGGCATTTAATTTAAAAATACTAGATTACTTTTGATGAAATTGAATGTCAAGTAAAAAATATAGCCTACACAGCAAAATAAATACTTTCTTAAATCCCCATAGGCATATGAGGATCTCAAGAGCTGTTTAGCCTTTATCTTGTAGATCCCAAATTAATTTGATAGTTTCCATAGATAGATGGATGACATGTATCATGTTGAGTAACTATGACAGACATGGCTGTCTTACCTGCTGTCTCATAAGTGAAAGTACTCAATCAATTTAATTTAATTTTAGATGTCATTCTATTTTAGAGTCAACCTGGTTGTTAAATGATTTTTTAACCTTTATCAAAATACTCATTTATTTGTTCATTAAACAAATATTTTTGAGTATCAACTATGTGTTAGCATTTTATTAAATACTGAGCATATAGCATTAAACAAACAAAATTCTCAACTTTATGAAATTTATAATTTTGTAAATGTGTGATAAATTGAAAATAATAAACCTTTATGTTTTTATTCTATCTAATAATGCTGTTTACTCATTTGAAACTGTAATAAAAGTAGTCATTGCTGGTGTATTATTTGGGCTTAGGTATTTCATGGTAGAAATACACAAATATTGACTTCATTATTCTCAAAATAATGGATATCCTAATGATTGCTATTAATCCTATGATTCTCTATTTCTCACTTTAAAAGTTTATGACATTTGAATTTAAATTTGTACTGTACTCTTCTCTGAGAGTCACCTATCCTGGATATTTTACTTGCAACTAAATGAATTTTGGGTTTATTTCTAACCACTTTATTTATTTTTAAAGATTATTTTATTTGAGAGGCAGGGAGGGACACTGAGAGAGGGAGGAACATTGAGGGAAAGAGGGAGGGAATCCCAACGCAGAGCCCAATGCAGGGCTCGATCCCAAGAACCATGACATCAAAATGTGAGCCAAAATCAAGAGTTGGTGGTTTAATAGACTGGGAGACACAGGTGCCTTTCTAACTGCTTTAGATAGCAATATCTACACCTTTACTTCCTTGAGCTATTTCAAGAATTTTTCCTTTCTACCATTTCTCTTCAGTTATTTTATTTGCTCCAAACACTTAGTCCCATACTCAACAAATATTTTATTTATGACCCCTTGGACATGAAGTAGATTGGACAAAACTCCATTAACTACATTTTTAAACAGAAAATATTGTTCTAGCATTTTCCACATATAAAGAAATATAATCCAGAGATTATGGTCTACAAATTGTCTGAATTCAGAAACACAGGGAGTTAAAACAAAGCTAAGGGGACAAACACAACATTCACCTTCAGATTATTAGGAACTCAGGCTCTCCCCCAGCTAAGAACCCCATTTCTCACTTTCTTGCCAGTGTCTAATTTCTCTAATTCCTCAGCCATGGCAGAAAGACTAGAAGAGAGTAAGAGATTTAGAAAACTTTATAACTATATCCCCTCCCTATAGATTCTCTGGAGGAAGTAAGTCCACCTACCTCTATAGTGAAAACCAGTTGCAAAATTTTCCCATAGACACAGGCAGCTTTTTAAGAAAAATAATTGCACTAGCTAATATGTAGCAGGTATCCTCTGGGTATCAAACATACGGCAAGTACTTCACATGCATATTTCACGTTTAATCCTCTCACATTAAGACCAGGAGATAGATAATACTCAATTTTACAAGTGAGGAAGCAAAGGTATAGGCAGAAGAAATAACAGGCTGGATCACAGAGCCAGTATTTGAAATCAAGATTTATTTTTAACCCATTAACCTTTACTGTTAATCACAATTATGGAACATATAACTAGTTTTCATTTTCCAGCATATAAGGAAGTTCACATTTATTCTAAAACTATAAGAAACAGTTTATTGGAAGGTCACTTAAGAAAGATTTTAAACACTGGCAAAATCATTTTTGTCCTTATGGTCAAGTCAATTTTATGTATCTCTGTAGAGAAAGCATTACAGGATACTTAAAATTTTAAATAATAAAATAAATATGTATGTTTCACTACTTTTATATTTTCACTTTTTAGATCTATTAAATTAGTGAAATATATAAAATATAAATATAAATGTTTGTATTTATTAGTTTCTTTTCTCTTTCCCTTATTTCTTTATTCAATTGTTTTTTTTAATCTATCTTGTGTAACACAGTTCAGTGATGTTAAAATGATTTTTTTTTACATATGTGACAAATGTTTTGAGGGGAGAAAATATGAAGAAAACACTGGAGAAATTGAGTATGAAAATGTCTGAATTAGTCAATAAATGACTCAGCTAAAATGAGTTATGCCTGAAAGTTTTTCTCTTATACAGAATGTAAAGAACATTAAGTGGAAGGCTCAGATTAAAATGTAGAGAAAGGGACTGACTTTGTAAGTATGGTAGGTCATTGAGTTCGGGAAGGACAATAAAAGATTATTGAATATCAGAAAGCATAGAGTGTAGAAGTAGGATTATATTTTTTATGTTAATTTATTTCTTTAGAGTTTAGAGGAGGGGCAGAGAGAGAGAGTGAGAGAGAGAATCCCAAGCAGACTCTGTGGTGTTAGCATGGAGCCCAACATGGGGCTCCATCTCACAAACCATAAGATCGTGACCTGAGCCAAAATCGAGTCCGATGCGTAAGGGACTGAGCCACCCAGGTGTCCATGAAGTAGGATTATATACATGCATAAGTAGCTGAGATATTATCTTTAATAATAGAAATGCTGTGAGAAAAATATTTGAACAACATTGTACAAAATAGATGAAAATAGTAAGATTTCAACTGTTCTTAGAGTTTTAAGAATTCTCATTGACATTATTACTACTTATGCAATCTTCTTTTTTTTTTAATGTTTATTTTTGAGAGAGACAGAATGTGAACAGGGAAGGGGCAGAGAGAGAGGGAGATACAGAATCCTAAGTAGGCTCTAGGCTCTGAGCTTTCAGCACAGACATCATGACCTGAACAGCAGTCAGTCCTCGCTTAACCGATTGAGCCACCCAGAAGCCCCTACTTTTGCTATTTTCTTACAACGGTGTGCTTAGAGAACGATTTAAATATCTTATCTATCCTAAGTAACCAAGACATAAGAAAAGTTCAGAGGACTGGCAAATGAAAGATCATGACAAATGAATGTCACATGGTCAAAGAACATTTATTTTCTAAGATGACCACTAAAAAAACAACCAGAATAGTATGAAAAGTTTAAACAACACAGTTTATCAAACATATTCATCTAAACTGGAAAGAGAGAAATTTAAGCACCAAATAACAGAAATTTTACTGTAATTTTAGCCTAAAAGATCTTAGTGCCATCCTAAATCAAAGGCAAATTTCAAAATGAAAGACACAAAAATTAATATTCAGTTAAATTAAAGCATGCTTTAGTAATCTGTTACTGAGACCTAAATAAGAAATTGAAATCATATTTTCTCATTATGAAATTAGACCTTATGTTGCAAATTTAAAAAAAGTTTATATTAAAGGACATAAAATCCAGGGACTGTTTGAAAAACTTTTCTAATATTTAATGGTAAGCAATTAATGATGGTAGAATACTTATTTCATGGCAAATCTTTATATGAAATGTAAGTATAATATCATTTGGTCTTTTAATCTATAAAAATATGTTTCATAATTAACAATGAGCAACATTAAGGTCAAAGACATCACTTCAACATTTAACCTACTTTCCAATATTTCCAATCTATCATAATAGAAACATACAAGTATAAAGTGAAGAATCATCTCTTCAAACTCAAAAGTATACTTCAGATCAAGATGAAATCCAATTATTAGTATAATAGAAATATATTCTCCATTTAAAAACAAAACAGAAAGGCAACTTTAGTATTTCTATTGCTTAAATTTTAGTTTACTCATTTTTACTACCTTCTTGATTTCCAGAACTAAAAATTCTAAATTATCTATAAACAGAGTTTGACTTGTAAAAATATTTCTAGCCTCATTCTTTGTCCAAGGGGACACAATAATAAAATTTTATCATGTTTCTTTTTATTCTCATTATTTACTATGCCAATAATTTCACCTAAATGATAGCAAAGAGTTCCTCCATTTAATCAATGGCTTTCAGTTCAGAGTATTAATCACTCTTAAAGTCAAGAAAATGAAGTTGAAATAAATTAGGGAAAGATTATGAGCTGAATATTAAATTTATAAATGGCACTAACATCTTAGAGGAACTCTGAGTAGCTCAATACAATTTTTAAAGCATTTTAAATGCCATATAAATCTTTTAAAATACCTTGTAAATGTCTTTTAATAAAACTAAGTTTTTAATGACATACATGTTACAAAGTGAAAATAACAAAATTGGATTAATGGGAATAATTCAATTTGTTGTCTGTAAAAATTGTCTGTAAAAATTTAATTTTGAATTAAATACTGTTTATTTTGCACATATAATAATTTGTTTTTAAGAATATATATATTTTTAACTGACTCAAGTATTCACAACACCAAATTTCTGGGTTCTTGTGTAAGCATGTTCATTTCAAAGGACATGTTATATGTTATAAAGAGCATAATATTATTAATCTTAATATTAAACAATTTTTAAAGTGAATATGTTTTAATAGATTTAAATATAACATATTCCAAAAGTTTAAATTTCAAATTACACAGATAATGACTTCTGTAAAATATGCATAAACAAGAACAACCTTACCACATGACAGTCTGTCCAGTTGATGTTTCACTTAGTCTAATGAACGTTTATTTTCAGTTAGCCTAATGAAGCTTTTTTCACTGGTAAAAAGTTTGAAACACCCCATTCAAACTTAACGTTTGTTTATTTTTATATAGTCTGTGTTATTACTTGATTTTTTTATGCCTACATTTATATGTGTACAATTCATCAATATTCTTAGAATAACATACAATGACTTAGAATTCTGTAAATACCTAAAGAAGCCTTGCCAAAAGTTAGTATGTGCAAAAAACTTTCAAGTTGATTCAAGAATTTTCAGTAATTGTATATTATTCTACTATATATTAGATAATCAGGAAATTGCTAACATTTGATGAATGCCATGTCCCAAAATATCTTCTTCCTGATAAGTCTGAATTCTGAGTGTATTAGTTATTGTATGTGATATAATATTCTTTTGGGAGCTTAAGAGTCCAAGGGTCATTGAACCAAAGTTCATAAAACTTCCTACTATTGATTACGGTGGAATACTGATATCTAGCTTTGGAAATGCTTTTGCACACTTGACTACAGAAAGCATAGGGAAGTAATCCCTGACAAAAGGGCAACAAACATGTGGAGGTCTGCAATCATCTCAACTTGCTATCTGGAGAGAATTTGTAGGGCACAGTGTAGGGAGGGGAAACCCAAATGTTTCCTGGCAGTCTCCATGAATTAAAGAAGACAGAAGAAGAAAGAAGGAAGAAGAATAGAAAGAATGGGCAACTAGCTAGAATCTTCAGGACAGACTATAGAGGACAGCACTTCACAGAGGGGAGAGATGCAGCTAAATGGTGTTAGGGAGATCTACAAAAGGTGCACCTGAAGTCTATTTTTTTAATGTTTTTTATTTATTTCTGAGAGAGAGAGAGAGAGAGAGAGAGAGAGACAGCATGACCAGGGGGGAGGGTCAGAGAGAGAAGAGACCCAGAATCCGAAACAGTCTTCAGGCTCTGAGCTAGCTGTCAGCGCAGAGCCAGATGCAAGGCTCGAACCCACAAACCATGAGATCATGACCTGAACCGCAGTCATAGACTTAACCAACTGAGCCACCCAGGTGCCCCACACCTGAAGTCTTCACATGAGAACTGATCAGTTTCAACACAGGAAGAAACTACAACTGCTAGAAGAAGAACCGCCAGAAGAACAAATAGAAGCTCCAATGCTTATGAAGGACTAGAAATAGTGTGTGTTCTAAACAGCAATTATGGGAAAGCCTCATAATATATGGACTATCGAATAGAAAATACAAAAAGATATTGTCTCCATTGTAGAAAATTTATCCCTAAAGACTGCTCTGTTCTTGCCAAATCTGTAGTTAGATAGATAGAGCAAGCCAGCCTGAAAAGTGTCAAACTGTCCCAAGTGATTTCACTGTATCCTTGTACGAAGCACAGAAATTATCAAGGGGCTACAAGAGTATCTAGCAACCACTTAAGAAAATGACAATATTTGGAAACCAACCAAAATTTCCAGACACTCAAAGAAGCATAAAATATGAAATGCAATGGGAAAAAAAAATCAACAGTAAGAGAAGCAGACATATATGATGATTTTTCCAATTAAAGATTATCCTGTTTGAACAGTTTTGAAAATATCAAATAGCAGTAGTTTTAACTATCCCCCTTGCTCTAGTTTAAAAAATAATAAAATGTCTTGTCTTTCCTCTTGCAATCTAGGTTATCATTTGGGGTCCCTCTGTACTTAGTTCCCTACTTCTTCCAAGGCCTGTAGAATTCTACATCCATCCCCCCCTGGACTTTATCAAGTAATTGGAGGATGATTTTCCCCTATTTTTTCTTCCTCCTGAGTTGACAATGCTTTTCCAAGAAGTGGACCAAGTATTCAAAATTCATCGCCTTGACTGGCTAAGAACCGCCATTTTTAATCCAAGACTGAGGAATTTCAGCAAGGATTTCTGAAGATTTATAAGGTAACAAAAGGGAGAGGTAAAAGACATTTTGGACTTCTGATATCTCCAAAGTCCCATTCCTTATTTCCTCCACTCACTACCCCCTTTACTCTGACCCTTTCAGATTGATTTTGGTAACTCCAAATTCTCTCTTATGTTGTGAACATGTCTGCTTTTCCAACATATTCACCCAATGCTTATTCCTAAACTCATAAAACGACTCAGCAAAATAATAAAACAAGACTTTTTTTTTTTTTTTTAAACCTGTCTTGTAACACCAGTTCTGGGGAGGAAAACTGCAGGCTGTATTTTATTAAGTTTTTTTTTTTTTTAATTTTTTTTAAATGTTTTATTTATTTTTAGGAGAGAAAGAGAGACAGCGTGAGCAGGGGAGGGTCAGAGAGAGAGGGAGCCACAGGCTGAAACAGGCTCCAGGCTCTGAAGTGTCAGTCAGCACAGAGCCCGATGCGGGGCTTGAACCCACGAACCGCGAGATCATGACACAAGCGAAAGTCGGACGCTTAACCGACTAAGCCACCCAGGCGCCCCTGTATTTTATTAAGTTTTTATTTAAATTCCAATTAGTTAAAATACAGTATAATATTAATTTCAGGTGTGGAATGTAGTGATTCAACACTTCTGTACAACACCCAGTGTTCAAGATAGCTGCATTCCTTAATCCCCAACACTTATTTCACCCATCTCCCCACGCACCTATCCTCTGGTAACCATCAGTTTGTTCTCAATAGTTAGGAATCTGTTTTTTGGTTTCTCCTTTTTTTACCCCTTTGATCATTTGTTTTGTTTCTTAAATTCCACATATGAGTGAAATCATATGATATTTGTCTTTCTCTGACTTATTTTACTTAGCATAATAAACTCTGGCTCCATCCATGTCCTTGCAAATAACAAGATTTCATTCTTTTTTTTATGGCTGAGTGATATTCCATTATATGTATATGTACACCACATACACCACATGTTCCTTATTAATTCACCAATTGATAGTTATTTGAGTTGTTCCCACAATTGCTATTTAGATGCTGCTATTAACATTGAGGTACATGTATCCCTTTGAATTAGTATTTTTGTGTCCTTTGGGTAAATACTACCTCGTAGTGCACTACCTAGTAGTGCAATTGCTGGATCATAGGACAGTTCTATTTTTAACTTACTGAGGAAACTCCATACAGTTTTCCAGAATGGCTACACCAGTTTTCATTCTTACCAACAGTGCAAGGGGGTTCCTCTTTCTCCATACCCACACCAACACCTGTTGTTTCTTGTGTTGTTAATTTTAGCCATTCTGACAAGTGTGTGGTGGTATTTCATTGGTAGTTTTTGTTTTTGTTTTCCTGGTGATCAGTGATGTTGAACATTTCTTCATGAGTCTTTTAGCCATCTACATGTCTTCTTTGGAAAAATGTCTATTCATATCTTCTGCCCATTTTTAACTAGATTACTTTTTTGTTTGAGTTTTATGTTTTATAAACATATATATATATATATATGCATAAATTGGATATTAGCCCTTTTTCAGATATGTTATTTGTAAATATCTGCTCCCATTCATAAGATTGCTTTTCTGTTTCATTGATTGTTTCCTTTACCATGCTGAAGCTTTTTATTTTGATGAAATCTCACTCGTTTATTTTTATCTTTGTTAACCTGACCTCAGGAGACTTATCTAAGAAGGAAGTTGCTATGGTTGATGTCAAAGAGGTTACTGCTGTGTTCTCTAGGATTTTTATGTTTTCAGCTCTCACATTTAGGCGTTTCACTTATTTTGAATTTATTTTTTGTGTATCGTATAAAAAAGTGGTCCAGTTTCATTCTTCTGCATGTCCCTGTCCATTTTCCCCAACAGCATTTGTAGAAGAGACTGTCTTTTTCCCATTTGATATTCTTTCTTGCTTCATCAAAGATTGACCATATAGGTGTAGTTCATTTCAGGGCTTTCTATTCTGTTCCATAGATCTATGTGTTTTGGATTTTTGGTTTTTGTTTTTCTATTTTTATTCTTTTCTTCTTTTTTTTTTTATTTTTTTTGTTTTTTGGTGCCAACACCATACTGTCTTGGTCACTACATCAATATAGCTTTGTAATATAACTTGAAGTCTGGAATTGTGATGTCTCCAAGTTTGTGTTACTTTTACAAGGTTTCTTAGACTATTCAGGGTCATTTGTGGTTCCATACAAATTTTAGGATTATTTGTTCTAGCTCTGTGAAAAATGCTATTGGTATTTTTACAAGGATTACATTAAATGTGTAGATTGTTTTGAACAATATAGACATTTTAATAGTATTTGTTCTTCCAATCCATGAGCATGGAATGCCTTTCCATTTCTTTGTATCATTCCCAATGTCTTTCATTGATGTTTTATGGTAAAATAAGACATTTGTAGTATAGATATAATTATTTGTTTTTACTATGTTTTCATGGCCATTATATATATGCCTTATAAAAAGTTAGGGAAATATATAAAAATAAAAAGAGGAAAAAGTCACTAATTATCTCAATATAGTTTTAACATTTTATCCATTCAGGTTATTTTATTTCAGTATCTCACTATATGAATATTTATTCTGATTTTACATCTAATTTTTTAGAAATTATCCCTATTATTAAATTCATTTAGGGAGATTAATTGTATGTACTCCAGAATACTTTTTTATGTACTTTCAAACAAATTCTTAAATCATATATACTTGGAATCATGTCTCAGGAGCTATGTGAACAATTATTAAGCTATTTTCACATGTAAATTTTAGAATTATCTTCCTAGAAAAACTATTCTTATGTAATATTCAAAGCAACTGCAATTTGTGAATGACCAAGTACCATGCTCATTCTCTTATTATATAATTTTACAATACTAATATAGGTGATCTGTATTATATTCATTTCATGTGTGATAGTTCTGAATCTCATTATTATTAAACAAAATGACCAAAACAGAATCAGTTTCTAGCCTGTCTCCCTGACATAAAACCCCACAATAATGCATTTATATTTTCCCCAAAAAGGTATGGCTGATGTGTATGTGGGCATTGTAGGTATCTGTTAATTTTCTCTTCATTTTTGGAACACTCAATTTATCTAATCAGTTATACAAACTTCAAGGATGGTTTTTATTGATTCATATGTTTGCAATTTAGATAGAGCTACTGTCCGCCTCATCTTCTTCTTGGATCATCACCAGCAATTTTAATGAAGTCTTATCTAAGCCTAGTGGTGTTATAAATGTTAGCTATCATTGGTGAAGTGAGTAGCTTACTTAATTAGTATACTAGATGTGAGGAATGTGTTTCACTGGCAAAGTTTTGGTTTTCAAAAGCTGGAATTAACTAGAAACATGGCAGAAGTGCACTGTTAATTGAACATGAAAAAATGGGCTTAGGTCAGGTAGTGACAACTGTCTTGTTATTACTGTAATATCCAGTTTTGATGTTGGAACTTACTAATGGGTTTTTTAAAACTCATCAATTTGTTTAGCTTATTTTGATATGCTATTTGTCATACAAATTTCTAGAAAAAAGCTACAGTTCAATTATCTAATTTTTCAATATTTTTTATAGTTTTCCTCACTTCCATAATTTGTACAGCTAATTTCCTGTTTCTTATTTTAAGGGTATAATTATAACGACCTCTAAAAGACTGAATAGGTCTCTACAATCATTCCTAAGTCCTCTTAAGGCTATAATTATGACTTCAGAACTAAATATAACTCCTTGAGCTATACACCATAAATGTTCTATAGTTTCCAAATATTTCTCTGATGTGTCATATATCATATGGCAGTCTTGAAACCATTTCTTCTTAAAGCTAAATATCTTCTCTAATTTTCTATGATTAATTCATTTTAGAGAGACGGAGAGCATGTGTATGAACATGGAGGTAGAGGGGTAGAGAGAGAGAGAAAGAATATTCAGCGGGTCCCTCGCCCAGCACTGCGGCCAATCCAGGATGCAATCTCATGATCATGAGATCATGACCTGATCTGAAATGAAGAGTCAGACGTTTAACTGACTGAGTCTCCCCGACACCCATCAATGATTAATTTTATGTATTCAGATCTTCAAAGTGCATTTTTCCCATATGTTACATTGCATTTTTCTAATGAATGATTTCGGCATATTTCTTTGTCATTGGAACACATTTTTTTGATATGTTTTTGTGCAATTTTTACTCAGAAAACTTTACTCTATTTGTCTTTTATAATATTTGTCTTATATTGAGTTTCTATTATTCATTATTTATATATAAAATTATTCTCTTGTTTCAATCACTTTTTTGTTTCCCTTAATTAAGGGAAACTTCAGAAGTTTATTCAAGACATCATTAAATGTAAACCTATTATGTTTATTGAACACTTTTCCATATTTAATGATAATTTTAATTGACCATTTTCTAGTTCTTGCATTCATTATTGCACTTAGCTCCTTATTCATGTGCTCTCTTCTGTTCAAATGCATTTTTTTCCCTAAAGAGCCATTTATTTATCCATTCTCTACCAAAATATACACATTTTTTTCTTAAAAAAGACTTATTCTATATCAGTCTATTTTTTCCTTTTGTAAAAATGTTTAGTTTCTCTAAACTATACACATATAGGCACACACTAAGTAGATACTGATTATGTACAATTCTTAGATATAAATAAAGACAAAATGCCAAATTAGTACCACACATTAATTTTTGTTGCCTAAAAGAAGATTCCACTCATGAGGTGCATTGGTAGCTCAGTCTGTTGGGCTTCTGGCTCTTGATTTTGGCTTAGGTCATGATCTCACAGTTTGTGGGTTCAAGCCCTGCATTGGGCTTGAATGGTAGTATGGAGCCTGCTTGGGATTCCCTTTCCTACTATCTCTTCCCTGTCCCTGCTCATGCTCGCTCTCTCAAAAGAAAAAAAAAATTTATATATATATATATATATATATATATATATATATATATACTTAAAAATATATATATTCCACTCACATCACATCATCTTCTGTCAAATTACACAATGGTGTACCTAAACTGTCCCCCCCATTTCTTAAAAAATCTATAGTTCCAAGAGTGCTTTACTACTAGTTTTATTTTAATTTACAATTTGTTTCCCTTTTTCCCTTCCCTTTTTTTTCTTTTGTTTTACATTTGTTACTGCACATTATGGAGAACACCACTGCCTCAAGATCAAAAGTTTGGTGTACTTGACCTCTCTGCCCACAAGCCTGAAAACAGAGTTGGGCCTGGACCGGCATTTGTTGGGCTTATTCAAGTTTAGTAGTATTTATTTATTCAAGTGTTAGTAGTATCCATTTATAAGACTGAGGTCTTAATTTCCTTGCTGTTGGCTGAAAGCCTCTCAACTTTTGTAGGCCACCTGCATTTCTTTTAATTTTGACTGCTCCATCTTCAAACAAGCCACAGGGCACTGAGCCCCACATTTTGAATACCTCTTTCTTCTCTCTGTAGCTGGAGAAAATTCTCTGCTTTAAAGGCTTGGGTAATTAGATTGTGCAGACCTGGATGAGGCAGGACACTCTCCTTACTTTAAGTCTGTATCCTTAATCACAATTAGAAAGTCACTTTTGCCATGTAAGAAAACATACAGGTACCAGGAATTAGAGTGTAGATACCTTTGTGGGTTGTTCACTTACCATAGTATTTTATGGGAAAGTTGAGAAATATTGTGATAAAGGTTACTGGTGAACCATTCTCAGGTTTGCAAATTCTTGCTCCCTGACATTTCTGATCTTAGAGGAAAGGATTCCAGCTTTTTATCTTTGAGTATGATGTTAATTGTGGGCTTACCATTTATGGTCTTTGTCTTTTGAAATGTATCTTTTCTATACCTTCTTTGTAGATAGTTTTCACTATAAACAGATTTTTAATTTTTTCAAATGTTTTTCTGCATCCAATGAGATGCTGGTAGATTCATTTTGTTAGTGTGATGTATCACAGTGACTGACTTGTGGATGTTGAACCAGCTCTGCGTCCTTGGAATAAATCCTACTTGATGATCATCATGTGTGATCCTTTAAGTTATTGTTGAATTCGGTTTACTAATATTGTGTTAAGAATTTTTGTATCAATGTTCATTAGGGACATTGGCCTGTAATTTTGTTTTCTTTTACCATCTTTATCTGGTTTTGGTATTAATGTAATGCTAGATTCATTAAATGAGTTTGGAAGAGTTCCTTCCTCTTCAATTTTTTGGAAAGTTTGAGAAAGTTAGTATTAATTCTTCTTTTAATGTCTGTTAAATTCACCAGTGAAGCCACCTGGTCTTGGAGGATTTTTGAAGGGAATTTTTTTGATTATTGACTGAATCTCATTATTAGTAATTGGTCTGTTGAGAATAAAATATAAAAAATATGGTTAAAGTATAAAAAAATAAATTTACAAATCATGAATAAAATTTCAAGTGTATCCATAGAAAATAGGCAAAATATATATGAAAAGATGGATCCCAAAATAAAATTAGAACTGAAGAAGGTACCATGGATGAAAATGCCCATTACCAGGGGTAATCAGAGAAATGCAAATTAAAGTCAAAGTGAGATATCATTTTCTACCTATCTGATTGGCAAGCATGAAACAGACAACATTTATTTCTGCTCTGGATCAGAATAAAACGTTTCTGCTTATATGCTGGGTCATAAATGTGAATAATTCTGCAATTTTTGAAATCAATTTGATAACATCTATTAGAATGTAAGAATCATACATAAAATCAATCCTATAAGCACCAGTACCTACATTTGCATGTAGGATTAAGTTGCACCTATAGCAGCCTTTGTATAATAGAAAAAAATGTTAATCAAGTGAATAATTGTTAATAAAAACCATGAATAAAAACACAAGAACATATAAACTGTTTGTTGCGGATGAAATGACACAAAGGACAAGACACACACAAAAGACAGACACAGACACAACTCCGGCCGGAGGAACAATTCTACGCAAGCCCCTCTTGCGGTTTATTTTATACCCCGGTAACTGGATACAAACTGAAATCTACAAGATGCATTCCTTTACCAATTAAGAGCAAGTAGCCAAACACATTTCAAGGACAGGGGGGAGCAAAGGGAGGAAGCGACCACAACATGTTTACTAAGAGGCCTGCTCACAATTCCAGCCTCCTCCTTATTTCTAAGGAGGGCATGTTCCCTCGTTTGCAAGCGGACCGTTAAACTTGGATACTGTGTGCAGGCCTCCTGGCAGAGCATCCTGTTTGCAGGAATGCCTTGCCCAGGCAGGGAGCCCCGTGTGCAGGCACATCCCCGCGTCCCTAACCACGCTTTCTTGTGGTCACTGTCTGGCTCCCACATCTCCCCCTTTTTTCTGAGAAGCGGTAGCAAACTGTAAAGTGGCGAGAATGTGTTGTCTATCTTTTTTCAGTTGTTGCCTTCTTTGCCAGCACCGGAAGACTAAAATAATAACACAGCATAAAAGTATTATGAGTAAAGTATTCACGAGAACAGTTCCAATTAGGGCAGACACATGTCCAACAGGGTTCAAATTATCCATCCCTTTCTGTAAATCCCTTAACAGATCGGACCCAGTAATGTCAGGTAGTGTTTTGCTAAATGTAGACAAAATTTGCTGCTCTGACTCCATAATTTCCTTAGTTAGGTTTTGATACCCTGTTAATGACCGTTTCACCTTTTCTCAACCTTCGCTCATGTTAAAAGGCACAGATGTTATACATCATTGAGAGGAGTTCCAATCACATTTCAATACACCTTTTGTGGATAAGACAATTAATTGATCCCCAAGCCACGAAACAGTATGTTGAAGACTGAGTACATCAGTTGCAAGTTGTGCATCCAGATCTCGTTGTTGTTGCCATAATAAATGAGAGTCTTTATGCCATTCCCGTACAACAAAGTCTGCTGTTTAGAATCCTTGATGCAAAGCAAGTCCAGCCACGGCAGCGGTTGCAGTAACTGCAGCCACTGCAAGAACGGAAGCTATGATGAGTCCAAGCATGCGTCGGGACCGGTGAAGCAAAGTTTGTATAGCAGTCACCAAATAACATACAGCAAAAGAGTCCGACCAAGGTCTTGTCAAATTTACAGGCAACCACACTTCGGTACGAGTTTTAACAATCACCAATGAAAAATTAGAGTTATTGATTTGTGTTTCAAAACTTTTCCACCATGACTGATTTACACATTGTGTTAAATTACAATGATTACATGATATAGATCCCTCTGTAGCATTCCAAGTCCAATTCCCATACAGCAATGCAAAGGGGTATTTTAGACAAGCCGTAGCAGAATAGGATTTATTAACATGCAAGTTAACATGAAAGGGACCTGAACTGTCAGTCTTATCCAAAGTATAGTTTCCTGACCATATAGTGAGATTCCCTGAAACTGCCCATAATTTCCAAATATTCCCTTGAAAGTGGGGATACCCTAACGGTTGCAAGTGAGGGGGAGCGAGTGCAAATTGCTGCCATTTTACGGTTTCATTACCATCACCCATTAAAGTACCATGAATGCGGTGCCATTTAAAAGTTTTGCTAGACCATTTTTCCAAAATTTAACCATGATCAGGGCTCCAATCTACAATAACAAATCCAGAATAATTCATGACCTTAAAAGGCCGATGACCTCGGCATCTTTCCCATTCCAAAGATTCTAGAGAAGGAATAAAAAAATTAGAAGGGCATAATGGTATAAAGGTGTTAGGATGGTGACTCATCAGCGTCGTAGAGGTGTTGAATCCCCTGGTGCAAACAAGTACAGTAAAGACAGAAGGATGATAATTATTATATGTTACTCCCCAGGTATTATAAGAGTAATGATTATGCTTTCGTGTAGAGAAGCAAAAGGGATGTCCTCCGATGCACAAGGGGAGACCCTCCACTGCAACAGTATCATTACTTATGTTATATTGATTATTATGATGATACAGATGCTCAATTCCTCCACACGCGGGTGGTGGGAAGAATGCAGTTTCATTGGTGCATACCTGTACTTCAGGTTCACCCCAAGAGACAGCTCTCACAAGAGGAGTATTAGGAACATAAGCCCAATAAGTATATTCTATCGCTTGCATATACATTACCTGACAGGTAACCACAGCCATCTTATCCTCCTCTTTCCTTAGAAAATGCAATTCTGCTGCTGATAGATTTTCTTTGCTCCAAATATTCAGAAAATTTAAAGTTAGTAAGGTTTTATTCAAGACGTCTTTTGGTTTCATAAATCTCTCCTGTTCCCCCTTTTTTATTTTTTCAACATACTCACGTAAGGTACGATTAGCCCTTTCAATAATGGCTTGTCCTTGACTATTATAAGGG
The DNA here is from genome assembly GCA_017311185.1 of Proteles cristata cristata. Lineage (NCBI taxonomy): Eukaryota > Metazoa > Chordata > Mammalia > Carnivora > Hyaenidae > Proteles > Proteles cristata. Next base: position 491,870 of record JAESUZ010000127.1, read on the forward strand.
ATACCAAAAGCATGAATTATATGATATTGGGATAAAAAATGAGCTAAGTTTGCAGATTGGTAGGCAGGTGCATTATCAGTTTTCAATTCAATTGGGACCCCCATAACTGCAGAACAGATAATAAATGAGTAGTAACAGCCTCAGCCTTTTCAGAATGTAATGTAGTAGCCCATTGGAAATGTGTGCATGTATCTATAGTATGATGGACGCATTTTTGTTGTCCAAAGGATGAAAGAAAAATTACATCCATTTGCCATACCTGATTTGCTTGCAATCCTCTTATGTTGAGACCTGGTGGTGTAAATGGTAAGGTAAAAGGTGCACAAATAGAACAAGAGCGAACAATAAGATTTTTTTTTTAATCCTTTAGAGTTAGTATGTTACAGACGATGCTCTTGTTTTGCTGCTTCTATAGGATAAAGTAATGCATCAATTACAGCATTTCCGAATGACAAGGGTCCAGGAAGGGCGGAATGTGCACGGATATGTGTAAAGAAAATTAACTCTGAACGCTGCAGAAGTGAACCTTGTAACTGATAAAACAATTTGTCAATATCTGTTTTAAGAGTTATAGGCAGTGAAACCTGAGGAAGCTGCAAACAAGAGAGAACAGCATACCGGGAAACTGAAACAATGTTAACAGCGAGTTGAGGAAAGTCTTGCAAAACTAAGTAAATAGCCCACAGCAAGGCAGGCTGCACAGAGCAAAACGAATGGGGAAGGCAGAAGAGGCAAGTTGACAGCAGGAGGCAAAGAAAGAGAATTAGTTTTAAATTTTGTGAGCTTAGACAGAGAAGACTTAAGGTTTGTTAGGCAGTCTATATCAGTCTGGAGAAGACAAGGAACTTCCCCGAAACAAAAGGAGTTTCGGCAGCTGCTTGGGAATATTCCTTAAAGTCCCCGTCCCGAGGTAAACCAGCCACAGTTGGCTTCAATTATAGCCATTAATCTGGGAAAAGAATGAGTGAGAAGCCCTCAACATTTACTAGAAAGAGGAACAGAGAACAGGAGAGAGTTAACATCCCCTTCAGTCTAAATTTATTTCAGCCAGACCAATAATGTCTCCTTTATGAGGTTTTTCCGGATATTGGTTGGGCACTCTTGTAGTGAGGCAATGTCACAAAGACAGACAAAGGGTTGGGGGTGCCCTCTCTAATGAGGAGACCGGTCAGATGTCAGTTTGGTCATGTCCCAAAAGAACTTAAGGGATGCTTAGCTGTCGTGGTCTCAGCTTTGGAGACTATTCCAATGCCACCATAGACCGTATGCCGTTTACCACAAAATCGCAGACAGGCACAGTCAGACCCCATAGGCTTTTTGGGACCTTAAGGGTGCCCACCCGTGGAGCCACAGAATCAAACCCAGCAGGCAAGCCAGACCGAATTGCATATTCACATCTATATACATACTAGAGGTTACTAGATTCCCTCCCACAGAAATTCTACAGATAAGACTAACAATGACAATGACAAACAGGACAAAACAGATACAGAAGTGGCCACAAAACAGGTTTATGAGTTTGCTGAAGGGCCAACCGACGTTTCGGTGTGCCCTGGGGGAGGGAAATAGCTGCGTCCAGCTTTTCATTTAATCCCCCAGACAGAAGCACATGTGCATTTAAGGATCCAGATGATAAGTTGATTTACCTCATTTTTTCTTAATAACAAAAATGTGAGCGCTCGAGGAGCTTGAGCAGTGGCCACTAGTTTTCCGACGGAATGGTTACAGAAGCCCCCATGGGAGAGAGAAGATAAGATAAATGTTTGTGCTATACATTCTCCAGCCAATAGTGAAAGTGTAACAGAAGTAGAAACCATGATTAAAATTTCTCCAACAAAATCAGAGTCTATAACTCCAGGAATTATGGCTAGGCCTCTTAAAGCTGCGCTGCTGCGGCCCAATATTAAACCAAAGGTGCCTTTAGGCAATGGGCCAAAAATGTTTGTCCTTAATTTATAAATGCCACCTCCCGGAGACAAAAGAACATTTTCAACAAGAGGCAAATCAGCAGCCGCACTCCCTGAAGTTGCAGAGAGTAAGTCTGACACCATTAAAGGTTTAGCTATTCCTGATGTACAGTCATCTCTAAGGGTTGTTGGAAAACAAAGGGGTTACTTGAGGAGTGGGAGCCGTAGCCAATTGAGTCCCCGGCATTGTTTTAACAATTTCCACCCTTGGAGGGCTTCATAGCCTGAGCCAAAGCAGTAGCAAAACAGCAGCATTATGTTCAGTTCCCCCCACTCCTGAACAAGCTCTAATATATTCAGCTATAGAAGCTCCCTGCCCTTTTAAAGGGTCCAAAACACGTTTACATTCCTAGTTTGCATTTTCAAAAGCAAGTGTCTGCAAAAGTATCTCTGAGATTTCATCACGTCCAACATCCCGCTCAACAGCCACCCGCAATCTGGCAAGAAAATCAGTATAGGGTTCATTGGGTCCTTGTAAAGTTTTTTGTAAAAGAAGGCTGAGCGTGGCCAGTAGGTACAACACGGCACCAAGCCCTAAGAAATACCTGGCGCACCTGCTGTAAATCCTGGTCGGAAAATTGAGCCTGATCTCTCAAGGCTCGAAATTGTCTCTCTCCCATCAATTTATCCTCCAGGAGACCAGGAGGGTTCTGTCCCTCATTAACTTGAGCCTGCTTTTGGGCTTCCTCTTCCCACCAACTCCTTAATTGCAGAAAGCAATGCAAGTGCTTGAGTGATAGCACTACATAGAGTCCACAATTTCAAAGGGATTATGTTACCCTTCTGATGCTGTTGCTGTAATTCCTTCTGTATTAATTTCCATTCCTTTAAACCCATAACAATGCTGCTCCACAAGGCAGAATAACTCAAATAAACGGCGACTAGATACCTTCACCCCGATGGAGTGAAGTCCTTTGACTAGCTCCATGTATTGTGCCTTTGCTGATGGGGAATTCCCCATAATTTTCCTGAAAGTTCCCCTGCCTTGGACCTACAATCCCCGAGGGGTACTCACCCTTTCAGTTTCGTTCCCCCTCTGCCCCGCGTTTGGACGCCAGATGTTGCAGACGAAATGACACAAAGGACAAGACACACACAAAAGACAGACGCAGACACAACTCCGGCCGGAGGAACAATTCTACGCAAGCCCCTCCTGCGGTTTATTTTATAACCCGGTAACTGGATACAAACTGAAACCTACAAGATGCATTCCTTTACCAATTAAGAGCAAGTAGCCAAACACATTTCAAGGACAGGGGGGAGCAAAGAGAGGAAGTGATCGCAACATGTTTACTAAGAGGCCTGCTCACAATTCCAGCCTCCTCCTTATTTCTAAGAAGGGCATGTTCCCTCGTTTGCAAGTGGACCACTAAACTTGGATACTGTGTGCAGGCCTCCTGGCAGAGCATCCTGTTTGCAGGAATGCCTTGCCCAGGCAGGGAGCCCCGTGTGCAGGCACATCCCCGCGTCCCTAACCACACTTTCTTGTGGTCACTGTCGGGCTCCCACACTGTTACATACTATGTAGTCACTAACAATACTGATTAGAGGATTATCCTAATTGGTATGGTGACATTTCCATGAATTTAAAAACAAAGAATTGGAAGCTATAGAGAAATAAATAGAAATTTTTGTTTCTTATCTGTGGATAGAGATTAATACTTGAGAAAAGCTTAGAGAACACTGTTTTCAAAATATTAAGAGCTGAAAAAGATGGCTATTCCAAGATTAAATCTTGACGTCTACAAATTCATGACTTGGTTTGCATTCTAGGGTGAGAGGAAGACCAAGACATGTAATATCTATAGATGTTTTTTATAGGGAGTGGGAACAAAAACTGGACAAGCATGTCACACAAACACTAAGAAGAGAGCAGGTCAAAATAATTGTTTGCTTAATTACTCTCATGACACAATAGTCAGTAACAGCAAGATCTCATGCCTTGCACCTAGAATTAATCCAAGCAAAGTAAGTGAGTTTCTTCCTTGCTATTGGCCTTATAACTCTATTAAAATTTTCTAACAGAGATAAATATCAATGTGAGCAGAGAGGGTTTAAAGGAGGTTTTAAGCTTCTGACGAATTAACATAGAAATGGTAAGGGACACTTGTTTTACTAGTTCTATTTTGGATATAAAATAGCTATAAAAGCTAAACAAAGACTCTGCTATTATTTATTTCTTTACTTCTTTTCTTATCTTAAAGTTTACTTATTTTTGAGAGAGACAGAGACAGAATGAGTGGGAGAGGGACAGAGAGAAAAATCTCAAGCAGCACCAGCATAGAATCTATCCACCTCCAGCATAGAGCCTGATGCAGGGCTCGAACTCATGAAACTGTGAGATCATGACCAGAGCAAAAAACCAGAGTTGGAGGCCTAACCCATTGAGCCACCCAGCTTCCCTTAAGTTCTGCTTTTTAAAAGGGTATATTGGATAAAGACAATACCTACCAGCATTAAAAGGATTCTACTTTTCAATGTTCACATGAATGAAATAGAAATGGTGAAGATAAATAACACACAAATCCATGAAAGCAAAAACAAAACAAAAACAAAAAAGAAAAGGCAGAATATTTTTTCTCCAGTGAAGCAGTAAATGAAATTTGGAATGAGGTCACTTTTGTCTTTTTCCCTAAAAAGTTTTTTAATATAGGTTTTTAATTCATAGAACACTCTATTGTCAAAGTTGAGGCAAAAATTTGGTGCTACCTTTATAGAGGAAATATTAGCAATATATTTGGGTGTCAATTACAGTAATGATCAGTTTCATTGCTAGGCACTAATCTAAGGCAATAACTAAAGACCTAAGCCAAGATTTATTTTCAAGAATCTCCATAACTTTATAATTAATTTATAATAAAAATTCAATGTTAACAAAAATATGGCAATTAGATATGATTAATCCATACAAATATTAAAAACTATTTCAAAAATATAATGGCATGGATCTTAAGTAAATGATTTAAAAGGTAACCCTAAATTTAGAGAACTGATTTTATTTATACTCAGGTACATATGTATAGAGTCAGACTGAACAAAATGTATATAAGTTATGGTTGTATTAAAGTGAAGGTAATTTCTCTTGTTTTTCATACTTTCCAGAGAATACATATTACTTTTGAAATTATGAAAATGTTATTGGTAAAAAATGAAGATTCAGATGTGGTATCTCAATACAAAATTCCCAACATCAAAAGGCTATTTTCTGTGATATTTTTCCCCCAGTGATGTCCCCTTACTGATGTTTGAAGTGGCTGTAACTAGCATTTCCCTACTTTGATAAGTTTTTCCTTTTAGACCAGTTGAGGTACAGTGAATAATTTCTTTCAGCTTGTCTCACATTAAAGTGTGAGATTTCCTTGTGGGATTTAAAAAGCCACAAAACTTTATAAACATAAGAATTACTTCCACATTAAAGGACTAAACGCAGCAGGATAGTACTGTAGGCACAGGGAATGACTTAGTCATTGAATTGAAATGGAATACTCCCCCCAGGTGATTTAGAAAATGTCATAATCTTTTCAATATGATGAACTGAACAGGCTTAGGGAGATCAAGGTAAAAGCCAGTTTGGAGGCTAAAAGGTGCAATCATCACAATTTGAACTTTTAATCTGAAAGACCTTCAATTTCCTCCCATTGGCGTCCATGGGACAGCTTAACTATAGGATCCACCTAATTCCAGCTCAACTATTTGAAGGTACCTTGAAAGCATCTATAAAGCCTACAGGATCATTCAAGAAGCTAAGAGATTTGGGCATTCAAAGTCTCCCAATGCTAGCATCACAGATTGTAACTTTTAAGTCTCTTCGTGCTTCAAATATAAGGATAGACCCCTTAAGATTATTGCCAATGAAGACATAAATGTCAAAATCTGTTAGACACTTATAGACTGCTATAATTGATGGGATGTGGATAAGGCCGAGTAGACACATGTATGAAATTTGTGATCTTTTGGATGACAGTGTGCAACTACTATAACTGTGACCCAGAATCCTTTAATTGGAACCATAAACTTAGCAAGTCAAATGGAATAGTGAAAAATAGCAGCCTTTCAGGGGATATAGATTAAGGATCAATGTGCAAGTCTTAGAAAAATGCAATAGGCTGCAGTGACTGACAGGGATGTCCCACTTCAAAGAATGGGTAAAAGAGCTCCCTCTGATGCACAGAACCTGTATACAAAGACATAAAGGGATTTCACCCAATTGTCAGGAAAATGGAATGTCGGGCACATTGTTACACTCGGGAAGACTAGCAAAGCGCATCTGTCTGGCTAAGATAAAGTTCTGTGCTTCTAAATTACGAGACTGTGCCAATGATAGACGGAATATGGAAAAATGCCATTTGGACAAAAGGAAAAAGTGGATTATAGGATTATAGGAAATACCTGTCCCAAATAAAAATGCCAAAGTTTATTGGGTATCACTCTAAGGGATCCTATGGAAATTAATTTGAATTCCTAGGTGTTTTAAGGAATACAGAAAAGTAGGGCAAGTATTCTATCTGTGTAATAATACTCAGGAATGCACACACTATTAATTCTAGCAATGAATTCATAAAAATAAGACCTAATATTAAATTTTTACTTCAGTTGGCCATATGACTTGCCCAAAATTAACTACTAATAACCTGTTGTGGACCAGAAGCCTTACAAATAACATGAAGAGATAATTCATATTTTGTATGTATGTTATATACTGTTTTCTGACAGTGAAGTAAGCTAGAGAAAATGTGTGAAGAAAATCATAAGAGAACATACATTTACAGTGCCCTAGTTATTGAAAAATCCATATATAAATGGAGCCGTGCAGTTAAAACCTGTGTTGTTCAAAGGTCAACTGTACTTTTCATAAACTTTTCAGGTATTTTAAAGTATTCATTTGTTTAATTCTCATACAAACTTATAAGATAAGTATTATTGATTTCTCCACTTTATAAATCAGTAACACAAGCAAAGCAATATTAAGTAATTGGTCTGATGTCATACAGTTTGTAAGTGGAAATTAGGAGCTAAACCCAGCCAGTATGAGTTCACTGCCCATATATTTAACCAGTACTCTAGAGTTCCTACTCAGGAAACATAGTAAATCCAGTGTCAATATCCAGTGTCATTATATCTTGTCTGTGAGAACAAAAACTGAATTCTTGTCAATCTCTTGGACTCCAGATTTCACACTGCCTGGTGCATGTAGGTGTCATTACATTTGACAAGATTTAATTACTGTATTACTTACATGGTATTTCTACATACAGGGTAGTGGACACATATGCAGGTATACATGTGCGCATACTCGCACACACGCACACATGCACACACACACAGAAGGATCTTACTTATTCTTTTCCTATGTTGTTCTTTCCACTAACTCAGTGGCTGTCGGAAGACTCGGCGTGCATAAGAAATACACGGAGCCTTTGTTAAAAAAGGATTGTTCAATCTTATCCCTGAAAACTAGATTCAGTAGACATGCAGTGGATCCAACAAGTTGCATTTCCAGCAAGTTCCTGGATAGTGGCAGTGCTGCTGGTCCAGAAATCACACTGATCAGTGCTCTAGTGGAAACCCACGAAGGTTTATCTTTCTCCAAGCACACTCATGACTTCTTCATTAGGTCTGATTTTCTATTAACTCCCCATATGTGGAATTTCCCCCTTTAAATTTCTGAAAACATCACCGAAAGCAGGCCCTCAGATTATTCATTAAACAATGATATTTCTATTTGTGTTTATTTTTGGTTTAATCCAAATGATACACAAAAACAATTAGTCTGACATGGCTTCATGTAACTTTTAAGTAAGTATATGACATCTCTAACATCATGGGGTTATCAACATTCTTATGTTTAGGTAAAACGTTCACTATTAACCATTATCTCCTAGATGCTTGCATCATTCCCTTCATATCCTTGATGTTCTTGGAATATTTTCTTTTTAGAATTTATTTTTGCCATTTATTTGGTCTTTATCATTGTTTCTCATATACTATTGGAGAAGAATAAACCACAAACATCAGCCAATATGAAAAAATAGTTGGAAGGAGATGAAAGATAGTATGATCCACAACCCATCATAACACTAAACATAAAATATACAACAGTCACAATCGTACACAGAACGAGACATTATATATTTGCTGACTTTTACATTTGATTAAATTTTATTGGCAAAAAAATGAAAGTTTGCAAATAAGCTTAAGGAGTTAGTATGAGCACAAGATGACCTACACTAGGCTTGTGAACCTGATTCTGGAGAAATTCACATTTACCAATCCAGAAGTCATAATATTGGGGTTAACTGACACTACATACATACTTGCAAATTCAACAGTAAGAGAGAAACAAAGGGACTCTAGAAGTTGGATTTTAACAACAACAAAAAAATGTGTTCTTCAAAAGTTAGCTACAATAAAGAGAACAGGGCTGAGTTAGATGAAGAAAGATGTCTTATACTTGCTAAAATGCTAACTTCCTGTCACTGATCCAGGGCTGCTGAGGCCAGAGGATTGTTTTGGAATTGCACGTACATATAAATCCAATTGAAACAGCAAATACCTAAATTGAACAATAAGGGAAATTACTAAGAGATACAAGATTAATGTAAAAATAGAAAGTGCACTTTAACATCACAGGAAAAAAATCAATAGAAAAATAAAAGTTTTGGGTACAAAAATGGTTAAGTCCCTAAGAAATGCAAATGATGAAAACACTTAGAAATTATGCATATGATATTTAACACATCTCAAATAGCTAAAGAGTAAAATATTAAAGGATAATAGCAAAAATAGGCATTTTCATCTTTGAAGCCAAGTTATGGAAATAATTCTAAATCAATATTTCAGATATGCCATCATCCATCATGTCTTGGAAAAGACTATTCTTAAATATCTTTTTCTGAAGTACCCCTTTCAACTTGTGTTATTTGTAAAAGGAAAATATTTGTTTATCTAATGCATTTGAGATACAGAGTTGATCTTCACTATTCATGAATTTAATATTTGAGAATTTGTCTACTCACTAAAATTTGTCACCACAAAATCAAGGTACATAATGCCTTCACCTTGAACATGATGCAGGTCAGGTGACAAAAAAATTGTCCCTCAAAATGCACTTTCCAGAAGTAATGTTCTGCCATCCTGTTTCAGTTCTAATACTGTAAATAAGTATCTCTTTTACAATCACTCTAGTGCCACTTTTCACTTTTTTTTTCTTTTTGGGGGTATTTTGGTTTTTGTTTTTAAATGTCCCACAAGCATAGTACTGAAGTTCTGTCTAGTGTTGCCAAATGCAAAATGACTGCAAGGTGCTTTATGGCACAAGTTATAGTGCTGTGGGCTGTGAGTTCAGTTTTAGTGACACAATAAATATTAAATAAGGTATGTTGAAATCGACATGTTATCTAACTGGAATTTAAATAAACACCTATTAAGAAAATAAATAGAAACAAACATAAAACAAGGGTATGTATGGGTCAGTTAACTAAATGTTGTGAATAGAGGCTCTGCAAAAATCCAACCCTGAATTTTCACATTTTCTAATTCAGAGTCCGCAAAACCTAACAAAACATAACTACTATCATTAATGAAGATTGGCTATATACTAATTTTATCAGTTCCCTCACTTCTCTCAAAAGTCCCATTGTATGTTTTCACATTTTGAAAGTTTCTTATTCAATTTGATAACTGGATTCTATTTCTAATCATGAAAGTCACATCACGAGTAAACACCACTTAACAGGAGTAAACACAATGGAACTCTAAGTGTGCCATTCTTGGCCAACTGCACAGCATGTAGCCTGACTCATCAATAATTCCTGGGGGTGGCTTAATCACAAGCTTTATGATACAGGCTAGGGTCAGATGCCTACTGTACTCAGGAAGGTCATTAGCACCTGGACTAATACAGCAACTAAATGACCTACATATCACCAAACTAAACATAGGGCAGAATTTAGCCTGAATGTAGACAAGTAACTTTATAAGATCACTACAATAATTTCATGATTTTGTAGTTACTGTTCAGGGCATTAAACCTAAAGAAATGTCAATTCAGCATAATATTCCTTTTGAAACCTTATTTGATATAGCTGAAATCCATGTGTTATCCATCATCGATTATCATTTTAATGATAAAATTAGTGTCTATGTTTTAATGGGTCATAGGGAAGTTAGAGAGAGTCAGGACTCTCTTGTCATTTAAAAAGCTCATGTTAGGAGCATCTGGTTGGTCTCAGTCTGTTAAGTATCCAGCTCTTGGTTTCAGCTCAAGTCATGATCTCATGGTTTGTGAGTTCAAGCCCAGTGTCAGGCTCTACACTGACATCACAAAGTCTGCTTGGGATTCTCTGTCGCTCTCTCTCTGCTCCTCCTCCACTTGCTCTTACTCTTTATCTCAAAATAAATAAATAAACTTTTTTTTTTAAAAAAAAAGCTCATGATAAACTTTGGGCTTTCTGCATTAGAGTGATTGATGTGAACGTCTGAGTCTTTTGGACCTTCTGAGAATGTCATCAGTGGAGAGTAGGAGCCCCAAACTCCCAGAACAGTTCAGTATTGAAGTTGTAAAGATACATTTGCAGATCCTTTCCATTTTTTTTTCTATTTTATTGTATTTTCTTCCCAATCTTCTTTAGGGCTTTATAAAAGGCATTATAAGTAAGGACTTTTAAAAGTGGCAACTTAGTATATCTTTTTTCAAATGTATAAATGAATACATTTTGAAAGACTGAATGAAAAGCCCTTTATAACATTTTACTATTTAAATCTTAACAATATATTTTGCATCTCTAGGTGTGCTCTTAAATTAAGATGATTTCTGTGAAGAATATCACACTCAAGGTGAGTATTAGCATCCAAGAAACGTATCTTATCATTAAACATTATTGAGACCTCAAACACCTGCAACTGGAAAGAGTAAGGGGCCATTTTGCAGTAGAAAATAAAAAACATCTTATAGACTATTTTATTTTTTAAGTTTATTTATTTACTTTTGAGAGAGAGAGAGAGAGAGAGTGCAGGGGAGGGGTGAGGCTAGAGGAAAAGAAAAAATCCCAAGCAGGCTCTGTGCCATCAGCTCAAAATCATGAACTGTGCATTCATGAACTGAACTGAGATCAAATGTTGGATGCTTAATGGATTGAGACACCTAGGCACTCCCTAGACCATTTTAAAATGACATGAGGGCCAGAATAAGTAGAGAATCCAGAGGAATATTCACAAGGTCACTTCTTTCAAGCATGTATCAGTTGTTAACTCAAATCTTTGACATTCTAGTTCCTACATTTGCACTCATTCCACTTCTAATACAATTTTAGTAGAGAGTCAATTTGGCTGCATTATCCTCTGTATTTTGCTCTTTCTTACCTTGACAGGATTCTCTCCCTTTCCTCTCTTCCACTCTTCCTTCCCTTCCTTCCAACTCCGCAAACCTTTTCAGTATTTCTGTAAGTCCCCACAGGCCAAATCAATGTCCTTTTAACTTCAGCAGTTTCTTTCTTTTTCTTTCCTTTTTTCTTTTTTCCCAAATGCTTTCTTTTGCATCTCAATTATATAGCTCATGAAACTAAGCATAAATCCTCATTTACTGATGTTGTGTATTCACTTACCCTTGGAGAGAATTTGGAGATCATTCACCAAGGCTTAGAGGAGAAACTAAGAATTTAATCCAAGAAAGCAATTTGCAAATGCATTTTAAAAACCAGCTAAGTAGCTAAGACTATGGAATCAGCTAAGAGTTTGACATAGAGATTAATTAAATAAATGACGGTAACTCCAAATATTGATGCTATACAACCATTTACATAGTGAATGAAGAGGGAAAGAGGAATAAAAAAAGGGATTAGGACCCAACAAATTGATGAGAAGATATACTAATATGCTATTTTCAGCCCATTTCCCTGACCAAATTTTGGTATCCTGAGGATGATTTGGAGCAACTCATGTAATGCAGACATTTTTGTGTTGCCCCAATTGAAATACTTTTTTCTAATATTTATTTAAAGTAAGGGCTATTCTGAAAGTTGATGCATATAGTTTTATAGGACTTTAGCAGGAATAATTTACTTTTATTAGTGAAGAAAATCTTGCTCCACTCAAAAGTATAGTGCTTCTCAAAGTATAGTCAGTCAACATTCCCCCAGATGGTCAATGATCAATTTCAGATGAATTCAAATTCAATTTTAGATTCCTCAGTATGTACTCAAAGGTAAACTCAAAGGTGCACTGTATCAAAGTACACTCAAAACACAATTACTGCCCACAGATATCTTATAGTACAACATCGGATTGACATTCTTGACAAAGAAAAGTAAAGGAGCAAAATACTGGTCGTGCTCATTTATGTCTTATTGAAATCACCACAAAACTGTTGTGGCATGTTTTATATATATATATATATATATTTATGTTTTATTTATTTCTAGGAGAGATAGAGACAGCGTGAGCAGGGGAGGGTCAGAGAGAGAGGGAGTCACAGACCGAAAGAGGCTCCAGGCTCTGAGCAGGCAGTCAGCACAGAGCCCGACGTGGAGCTCGAACCCACAACTGCGAGATCATGACCCAAGCGAAAGTCGGACGCTTAACCAACTAAGCCACCTAGGCGCCCCAACTGTGGCATGTTTTAATAATTTAATCCTCATGTTACAAATTTGGAATTGTAGTCTCTGTGAATGTAAATATTTCAACAAATATCTGACCTAATACTCCACAGCTAAATAAATATAAATGTATCTTAAAATCAAGTGCCATTGTTGTTTATTGACAGAATAAGATGAGGAGGGAATACAATAGTTTAATCAAAAAAATCAAATAAATCTACCTATGAATGTTATTAAGTGTTATTGTTACTTCAGGAAATTATATATAATGAAATAAACCTCTGAACAGAGGGAGAAAATATTTTTGCATGTAGGAGAACACTTAAAGAAGGTTTTTGTGTTTGCTTTACTTGATTCAATATCTTTTTTTTCCCATAATATTATGTCACATAAAGAAATCTATAGACTTAAAAAGGAAAAGCATTCTGATGGAATTATTCATAGCAGTTGTGTATTTATTTAAATAAACTTATTATTTAAACTTATTTATTTAAATAAACTTATTATTATAAGTTTATTTAAAATAACCCAACATTTAAAATCTACATTTAAGTAAGTATACATTGAAAAATACTATTTATCTGATAATTTGATTCATTCATTCTAGAGTAAGTATAGTTTAAAGATTTTTTTTAAATATTTTTATTTATTTTTAGGAGAGAGAGAGAGAGACAGCGTGAGCAAGGGAGGGTCAGAGAGAGAGGGAGATACAGACTCTGAAACAGGCTCCAGTCTCTGCGCTGGCAGTCAGCACAGAACCCGACGCGGGGCTCGAATCCACGAACCGCAAGATCATGACCTAAGCGAAAGTTGGACGCTCAACCGACTAAGCCACCCAGGCGCCCCCAGGGCAAGGATAGTTTAAAGCCTTGAAGATATATGGATGGATTAAAGAAGACCTCTGATCTCACTAAACTTACTCAGAAGCTGAATAGGTTATACACTTTTTTAAAATATTAAAATTATGGAAGTAGTACTGTGAACTGCTATCTAGTAGTTGTAGTATAATTCTGAAAGCTACCAATGAATGAATATTTTTAATAATGTAGAGAAGTTTCTTGAAATCTATTTTCTCATAGAAATCAGAATAAATTTTGCCCACGACACCAGAATTCAATCTATCTCCATATTATTTCTCTCCCTAGAGTATTTTCTTCCTCTCTAACAGTATTCTCTTTAGACTGATTAATAGTAATAGCTGTTTGCTCACAGTTGATCTCAATCCAGAATTCCTCTTGGGGTGTATCTGCAAGTGTATTAGCTCTTATCATTTCTTGGCAGAATGTGCTAGTACTTGATCTTCTTCCATGAGTGTGACTCCTGGGTAAAGGATAATCTTCACCAACAGGGAAAACTTTTTGCAACAAAACACAGATCATGGGTATGACTCCCGGGTAAACAATAAACTTAGGAAACGGGGAAAACTTCTGTGTAACAGAGCATAACTCTGCAGTGACTAGTGGCCTATATTTCTACCTGCAAGCTGGCACAGTAGACCAAATATCGTTATTGACTACATCATCATTACTTGGTGAGAATTAGCAAAGAAATTTGGAATTCTAAGAATTATTCAGGTTCCCAGAATAATAAGGCAACTATTACTGCAGGTGGATTCAAAGAAATTAACAAGATCTATGTGTTCTTACAGGTAAACGTCCATTTATACCTTTTTTAAACTAGATTCTTTAATGAAATTTTATACTTATGCACAATGTAAATTATATTTTTTAGAGAATATAAATCATGTTGAAATGTCTCCATTTTTCACAATGAACATTTTTAATCTATTAATTCAAATAGTTAAAACTCTATTTCCAATAAATGTTAGCAGTAGAGTTTCTTTACTTTTAATTATTCACTTTTCAAGTTTTTTATTTTCTTCATACCTTACCAATTGTATAGAAGTGCACCAGCCAGCAAACAATACCCATGCTTCTGGCACTTTGTACGCGATGTTTGTTTTCTTAATAATGTATTAGTTATAAAAATTTGATAGCAATCAGCAAATTTAAAAAGTACTCAAAATGACTACTTTACTAATTTAAAAGGCAAAATCAATGAATAACATGTATGGCCCACAACATGTTTAGCCATACGTGTGTATTGAAACCACTTTTGTTTCCAGAGATGAGACATTTTGAGGCATTACATAGTCAAGTGTCTCTTCTTAACTCTATGGCCACACATTAAAGAATCTCCTTATGAATTAGAACCCTTCTTTTCTTTTTTTAAAGTTTTATGTTATTTATTTGTTTGTTTGTTTGTTTGTTTGTTTATATTTGAGAATGGTATCAGGGACAGGCAGAGGGAGAGGGGGACAGAGGATCCCAAGCAGGCTCCAGGCTGACAGCAGAGAGTCAGATGCGGGGCTCTGACTCATGAACTGTGAAATCATGACCTGAACCAAAGTTGGATGCTTCAACTGTTTGAGCCACTCAGGTGCCCCAAAACTCTTCTGACATTTATAAAATTATTGTTTTTACTAGGTTTTTCAGAGAATTTAATCATGTTGAAATGTTCTCAATCTTGATAATAAGCATGCTTTATTTAATAATATAAATATTAAAGTAATGCAGATATTAAGAATTAAAAGTTAACATGGCTTCATATTTTATTGGTTGAATAATATGGCACACAGTTAAGGTATATATTTTATTACCTAATGGGTCATCTTCATTTCATCAATGGTCCAATGCTCGATAAAACTCCCCTTAAAAACTGCAATAGGATTGTCCACACTCTGTGTTCTGTAACTTAAACAAGTGATATGATTTCATATTCTATACCACATTTTAATCAGTTTTTCCTTTTATTTTCATTCCACCTACAATTGTGAACTCTTTGAGCATAGAGAATATATCTATTTTCTCTATATTCCTAATATATAATGCAATGGAGGATGCAATAAGTGTTTATTGCATGATTGAATAAATGAATGAGTAACTTAATGAATGAGTTCATATTTATCATTATTAAACATTTTTCATTTAGTTTGTTTCAAATGAATTTAATATTTTATTGGAAAGTAGACAAAAAGCTGCCCTACAGAGTTGTATTTTGGTGAAAGATAAACATCCTGGATGATAATGATGTACCCAAAGCCAAGTCCAGTAGAGATCTTATGTATGAGACATTTCTTTCTCTTTCCTGAGTGGTGAACTCCTTACTGAAGGACTTTGAATAACTAAGGCCAGAGAAGTCTGGGCTTCTTTGTGCAATCCTGTTGCAGTCAAAAAAATACCCCCTTATTTTCTCCTAAAGCTGATTTTCAGTATGAGAATGTCCCAAAATTTAATTCTGTTGCTTTGCTTTCTGCTTTATTTTTTTGTTTACTGTGTAGATAAGCAGACATAAACTAAAACTCCATTGAAATATCTGAAAAAATGAGGCTCCTGAGTATCTCAGTCGGTTAAACGTCCAACTTTGCCTCAGGTCATGGTCTTAGGGTTTGTGGGTTCAAGCCCCACAGAAGGTTCTATGCTTCAGATCCTCCTCTGTCTCCCTCTCTCTCTGCCCCTCCCTTGCTCTCGTGCTCTCTCTCTTTCAATAATAAATAAACATTAAAAAAAGAAACATTTGAAAAGAATATTGTTGCTGCTGAAAATGAATCTTCTAAGCTTCTTGTTGGAAAATATGAGAGAAGAGCTTTAGATAATCTATAGAACTTTCTACTCTCACCCCTGGGAAACCAAATGTAATGCAAATTTTACATACGACTTATGTCTAACCTGTGAACGCATTTTCCCCCACAACTATGTTTGTATAATGGCTATATAAAACTAAAATTACAGAAACAATAATAACAGAAACAGTGGTTTGTTAGCAAATATCATAAAGGGTCCTGGACAAGCTGCTTATAATATATTGCTTAATACACTAAAATTAAATTGTCTCTTTCTTCCTTTTTTACTCTTCTTAGATCCTTTCTCTTCAGATGTCTATGTCCTCCTACAAATAACATTAAATTGGAGATGAGTAAACAATTTTTGACATAGCTTCTGTTACAAATTATCTTAAATTTCTTTTTTACTGAGCAACACTTTAAGTCTTTCAGAAACTGTCTTTAGGTATTCGGTAAAAAATTAATTCTATAGAACGAGTGTACCTAATGGTATACTCCATATTTGCTAAGGCTGTAGCTTTGAGACATACATGTCTTGTTTTCTTCTAAATAGACTATTTGATAAAACCAAATGAATCTGTAATTCATAAATAGCTGACAGAGTTTACCAACATTAAAATCAAGTTAATTAGCATAATGCTGTATGCTGTAAAATGGGGTGGGGAAGGTTACACATTTTGAGATAGCCGTATTGGGAGTCTGTCAAAACACAACTACTCTAAAGGTGATTTCTTTTTGAAAGTGGGTCAACTTTTCTCCTTTTCTGAGTGCACAGCTTCTAAGAAGCTCTAGATCTCTTCAATCTCTTCCTTAGGAAGCACAAAGCTTGGCCTAAGGTAAGTTATTAATTAACAAAAAGTAACCACAAAATGTTGAAGTTACAATCGTAACAAATTTCTGAATAAAAACTTCTACATATTTAATTAAATAGAGGATATCAAAGTAGCAAAAATAAATGTATCCAATGTCATAGTATATATTATAAACATCTATTTTCTGTAGTTTCAATTCAATATTAAATTGTATTGTGCTGAAAAACTCTTATACTCCTATTTTACTTTTCAATTTTCCCCATTGTCATATCTATTTATATAGATTAAATATACATAATATATATGTTAAATACATGTTTTACATATTTTTATATCATGCATTACATATTATATAATCATGCAGTATACCTTACATATTATATGACATTTTAGATCTTTGTCATATATGATATTTACGATAAATATTTGCTAAATCTTATATCCCTACAATGTGCCAGTGATGTTGTAATCACTTTACATTTTTTAAAAATAATTTTATCTTCACAGCAATCTTATGTGGTAGGGAGCTACTATTATCTTCCCACATTTTATACATAGTAAGCTCTGAAGGACAGAGAGGTTGCATGTAATAGTCAAGATTTCCTGGTATACTAGAGGGAAATTACATATCAAACTAGGCTGTCTGTT
The DNA here is from genome assembly GCA_017311185.1 of Proteles cristata cristata. Classification (NCBI taxonomy): domain Eukaryota; kingdom Metazoa; phylum Chordata; class Mammalia; order Carnivora; family Hyaenidae; genus Proteles; species Proteles cristata. Next base: position 509,511 of record JAESUZ010000127.1, read on the forward strand.
TCTGATTCTATGTACTAAACACTACTGAATGATAGAGCATTGGCATAATTAATCTGATTGCAAGCAATTTTTTAAAGTATGTATAAGAGATTATTTCCTAGAGGGGCACCTCGGTGGCTTAGTCACTTAAGCCATGGACTTTGGCTCAGGTCATGATCTCATGGTTTGTGAGTTTGAGCCCAGGGCTTGCATTGGGCTCTGCCCTGATAGTGGGGATCCTGCTTAGAATTCTCTCTCTCCCTCTCTCTCTGCCCTTTCCTCAGTTGTGCTCTCTCTCTCTTTCAAAATAAATATCTTTAAAAAAGAGATTATATTTTAGACGACAAATCTCTTTTTAGAAAAAAAGTATGTTATGCACAATTTGATGCAATCTCCACAGTAGATAAGGAAGCTTAGAATATAAATACAAACTATTTCTCACATAGGCTTATACAGAATGTCCAGATTAGCTCCCTGCCTTCCATTTAAAGCAGGTCATTCTTTATTATTGGTTAATATAATCCAAAAGTAGTTATATGAATTACTTTTTTCTAATTAGAATAATATATTTTTCTTTCTGACCTCTACATTATTTTGCAGAAAGTAATCTCTTAATAAGTAGTCTTTTAGAAGGACTTTGAAAATTGAAATCTTTCAATAAAACTAATTTGAAATAACTGGTAAGTCCACATGTTGATTGCTTTAGTCTATGCAGAGTTAATAGCAGTTTTGAGGTTAACCATCAAACTGCCTTGCTCAGTATTAAAATAGCCTCATATATTTGCTTGTGTACACTGAACTTGCTATGGTTAAGGGTACCTTCAGCGGACAGTTTGCTATCGATTTGCTTACTTGATTTCGATAAGCATCTTACTTTTCTTATTATAAATTAACGTTAAAGCATGTACTTTTAAAACCATTTCTGGGGTGCCTGGGTGGCTCAGTCAGTTAAGCAAATGGACTCTTGGTTATGGCTCAGGTCATGATCTTATGGTCATGAGTTTGGGCCCCATGTCTGGCTCTGCACTGGGCACAGAGCTTGTGTGAGATTCTCCCTCTCCTTCTCTCTCTGCTCCCCTACACTGGTTGCAAATGCATGCGCTCTCCTTCTACTTTCTCTCAAATACAAAACAAAACAATACAAAAACAAAAACAAAAACAAAAAATAATAAATGTTTAATGATATGCTAATAAAGTGATGATAATCCAGCATAATTGAGTTCTAGCACCCCATAAATAACAAAGTTCACATGCTATAATGTCATTTGAACTCTTCCTTCCCTAAAATTTGTAATCTTGGGATAATTGTTTTAGAGTCATAATCTCTCAAAATGATACTTACTAAATGTATGTACCAAAACCTTAGACATCCTTACTAGGTTTAATGCAAGTATCTGGGTGGCACTGAGCAGTGGCACATTGATCTATATAGATGGCAAAATTTTTCTCACAAATAAATTTCAAAGATGAATATTCTCTATAATATGGAAAAGGAAATAGTTTATATTTTCATTTTTTAAATGTTTTTTTTTTTAATTTATTTCTAGGAGAGGGAGAGACAGCGTGAGCAGGGGAGGATCAGAGAGAGAGGGAGTCACAGACTGAAACAGGCTCCAGGCTCTGAGCTGGCAGTCAGCACAGAGCCCGACGTGGGGCTCGAACCCACGAACCGCGAGATCATGACCTGAGCCGAAGTCAGATGCTTAACCAACTGAGCTACCCAGGCGCCCCATATATTTTCAAGTAATACTACCTTATGATGTTTTTTTCCATAACAGTTTCACAATGATTACAAAAAAAAAAGTCTTCAATTTCAGAAGTCACCTTAGCAATATCCACAAGCACTAGGGAAAACCTGGTACGTGTACACTTAACATAATGACTGGCACATAGTAAATACCTAATATGCATTTTTATTGTTGTTACTTCTCTTAATGCTACCGTTACTGTTACTATCATTACTACCTGCAAAAAAGCAAAGAAATAATTATTAGCAAAATCAATAAGTATCAACTGCTAATTTACTTGATAGCATATGGACTTTTATCTTTAATTTAGCTAAGGTGAGAGAACATAATATTATTCCTCTTAAAAGTTTTAAAAATCTCGTGTGCTTCTCTGCTTCCTGTATGTCAAAATTCTCAAATATAGACCTTATTTATTGCATGGGGTAATTTGAAACTATGAAGAATCAGAAAATATTCAGTGATAAAGCTCCTTTCTATTTCCAAAGGAAAATTTTCAGGTATTCTATTAATATAAGAACTGTTATAGTGAAACTTAACTTCAAATTACTTAAATGATACAATTCAGATATTTTACTTATTTTTAAGATCATTTCTTCAGATATTTTGTGGTTCTTAAATGCATGTATAATTTATCTGTACATGTGTATGGTGTATGTATAGTTTCTTGATATCACATAATATAAAGGGTGTTATACTTAACTCCATTACAATACTGTTTTAATTTTTATCAAATAATTTGTAATTATTCAAATACTAGGAGTTTTGTCATGAGTACTGACATGTGAGATATTTAAAACATTTTCACATTTTGCCCAATGTCCCTAAATTTACTATTTTGTAAAAAGCCCAGGAATTATTAATGAGAAATTTTAAAGGAAAGATATAATGTTATAAATTAACACATTGTTTGGATTCCAACATAGAGCCTGTCCCCATAGAAATGCAAAGCACAGCCATCAATTTGTACCTCAGTCTAACAAGATGTACTATAAAATGCCTCATCACAGTTAGTGAACATTCTGACCATCTGGTTTGCCCTCTGCTATCAAGAGTACACACACACAAAAATATCTCCTGTTCAGCAAGCAATCAAGATGCAGATGCTCGGTTATCATCCTTCCATTCATTCTCTTGGATACTTATTGGATGTCTATCACATTACAGTCACTGTTCTGGGCACTTGAAATGCATCATTGAGCAAAAGAGATTTAAAAAAAATCTTGCCCTCAGAGCTTATACAAATAGCATAACAAACAATAAATTGCATAGCAAAGTAGAAGGTTATAAGTGTCACTGAAGGGAAAGAACTGGAGAACGGTAAATTGAATCATATACACCAATCTGTCAGGGGACAGGGAAAGGTCACAACTTTAAATCTAATGTTTAAGGTGGAGCGTCTTGGAGAAGATGACATTTATGAAAGATTTGAAAGTGGAAAAGTGCTGGCTCTGTGAGTATCTGAGGAAAGTTCTGTCCAGATAGAAGTGATATCCAATGCAAGGCATTTATGGCTGGGGTATACCTTGAATGTTTAAATTACATAAAGGGGAAGATGTAGGTGAACTGTCAATTAAGAGGAAGAAATTGAGGGTCCTATTTTGGTCAAACACTATACACCACTGTGAGGGTGCTGGGTTGGTTTTTCTTTCTCTGAGTGAAATGGGAGACATTGGAGGATTTTGAGCAAGGAATGGCTTGATCTGTCTTTGAAGGATCACACCAGCTGCTACATTGAAAACAGTTTGCAGGATATGAGAATAGATGCAGAGGAATCAGTTCAAAAGGCTTAGCCAGCATGATAACATTGCAGAAACAGTAATGGTTACAAAATGGTAGAATTGTGGATGCAGTTTCACAGCTTATAAGTAGGATATGATAGAATAGGAAAATTAAGATAGACTAGGTGTTTTGGTTTGATTAAGTAGAAAGATGGGATGTTCATTGATAGAGATGGTTAAGAATAAACCATCAAAATTTCTGCTGTATAAGACTCCAGATTTTCAACTTTAATTATATCAAATATTATGATTACAAGAATCTATTTGAAAAACATTATTGACTTTTCTTTGAGCTCCATCAATGCTCATTGTGTGGATGCTGAACATTGTATTTTGTTACCCCTTTGACAATATGCTATTTTTCTGATCCAACTAAGCAATCGACTAATGGTCTAATAAGATCTCTATGACTTTGCTTAGTTTCTAGTTCCACAGAGTTATTAGTGATCATAGTCTCCAGGTATCATTGAGATTGTCTGTTTAAATGCTTATGTTACAACATTAAGCTAGATTGGAAAAATATGACTTTCATTAGACTTCTAATCAATACATTTGAGGCCTCCAAGGGAAGATATGGAATGTATGCTTCAAACTTAAATTTTGATAAGCAATGTATCATCTTTGAAGCACAATAAACACTTTTGTCATGATATGTTTTCCATTTATTAACACACAATGAAAAAGTGCTTAAAACCAAAGATATTTCTGAAAAAAATGTTTCCTCCTTGAAATAACCTTTTGGTAAGTTAATTTCAATATTTCAAATGAAAATTAGCCTCATCTCTCAATATAATAGCAGATAGTTAAAGGTGGAGAAAAGAAAAATGCTGAAAGAATAAACCAAAAACATTATTTTTGCATAATCAAAAGCATTATCTACTCCAAATTTAGAAATAAAATTGATCTTTAAGAATTCAGTGAAATTTCGGGGCGCCTGGGTGGCTTAGTCGGTTAAGCGTCCGACTTTCGCTTGGGTCATGATCTCGCGGTTCGTGGGTTCCAGCCCCGCGTCGGGCTCTGTGCTGACTGCCAGCTCAGAGCCTGGAGCCTGTTTCAGTCTGTGACTCCCTCTCTCTCTGACCCTCCCCTGCTCACGCTGTCTCTCTCTCTGTCTCCTAGAAATAAATAAAAAAACATTAAAAAAAAAAGAATTTAGTGAAATTTAAATGAAAGAAGTATCCAGCCAAATATACTTTTATAGAGCGTTGTTAATATCCATGTAATGTTATGCCTGAAAGCATTTTTTAAAAATGTTTTATTTATTTTTGAAAGAGAGAGAGAGACAGAGACAGAGTGAGCAGGGGAGGGTCAGAGACAGAGGAAGATACAGAATCTGAAACATGCTCCAGGCTCTGAGCTTGCTGTCAGCACAGAGCCGGACGTGGGGCTCGAACTCACAGACTGTGAGATCATGACCTGAACTGAAGTCAGACGATTAAACGACTGAGCAACCGAGGCGCCCCACCTGAAAGCTTATTGAGTTTCTATATGAAAGGTAAGAGTTCATTTAAAACATCAAAAATAAAAAATCTTAGAATCTTATATTCTCTCTCTCATTCTTAATATGATTATGAGAACTATACATTTTGTGGAAGACCTTTTGGGAGGAAGAGATTTCTATAAAATTTCTGTAAAGAAAAAACAAAAAGTTATATATATATATATATATATATATCTCCATCCTCAATGGAGCTTACACAGCTTTATTTTATCTAGTCTCCATCTGTTTCTCTAGCTCAGTTCTGGGCACTAGTATGTTTGAAACAAGTGATAACTGTTTGCTCAACAGAAATCCATAGTCAGCAACCACATTTCTATTTCTGTTTTCCATAATTGGGCCAGAAACTTTTGCTTAAGACAAAAAGATACCACTATGATTTGCCTATGTTTTTTTTTTAATCTGCATGGAGTTCCACGAAAGAACATGTAAGAATATTATCCAAAAGTATTAGGGAATTTAAGGAAAGAAAGAAAGAAGGGAAAGATTTCTTTCTTTAGAAGAATACATGAATCAATAAGAGAAAAGTTAATAACGAAGAATAAAACTTTGAAACCATTATAAGTTGTTCTTCAATGGCTTCTTGGAGGGGGGAAGAAAACTTATTTACCTACTGATATATTTTCATATATATGTAACTTTAAAGGACTATTTAGGATCACATATATTTCCTAAAATTTCCTAGCATTTTTATGTAGACTGTCTCAATCAATTCTTAAATTTATATATAATACACAGGTTATTATCAAGCATGCATTAGGCTTCTTTCTCAATATGAATTCATTTTGCCCACCCTGCTCCCCCATCCTCATGGTATGTAGGCACTACTCTACTTAATCATTCAATATATTTTGTATTGAGAGAGAGAGAGAGCACACAGAGAGAGCACACACATGAGCAGGAGAGGGAGGGCAGAGGAATTGAGAGAGAAACTTAAGCAGACTCCATGTTCAACATGGAACCTGACACAGGGATCATGACCTGAACTGAATTCAAGTTGGATGTTCAGCCAACTGAGCCATCCAGGCATCCTTATAAATATTTTGTAGTAGTTTCTACTCTAGTTGTTGAAGATCTGGCACTGTAAGTGAAAGATGTAATACTTGTCATAATGAGGGTTAAAATATGCAGAACAAAAGATTATTACACATATAATTAACAATAATCACATAGTTTTGAAATGAAGTGTTAAAAAGATAGATATACTATATGCCATGGAGGTATAAATAGGAAAGTATACTTATTTTAGGAAATTTCTGTGAACTTTCTGTAAGGAAGTAGCATTTCAGCTGAAATATAAAATTATATAAAAGATTAGAAGAAAGTTTATTGGCTGGAAAAAAAGCAGATGAGAAAAAAAGAAGTAGAACAGTTGGGCCTATCCAAAAAGGTAAGATGATTTTTTATAATTGGGGAAAAACAGCTAGTCAGAGGTTACATACTATATAATTCAAACTATATGACACTCTGGAAAAGGCAGCGCTGTGGAGATAGGAAAAACATCAATGGCTGTTGGGGTTGGGGTAGGTGAATAAGCAGAGTACAAAGGATTTTTAGAGCAATGGAACTACTTTGTATGATGGTACAATGGTGGATATATGTCATTATACTTTTGTCCAAACTGATAGAATGTACAATACTCCGAGGAAATTCTAAAGAAAATTACAAACTTTCAGTGATAATGCATCAATGTTGGTTCATCAATTGTTAACAAATGTACCATTCTGGTGAGAATGTTAATAATTAGGGAGGCTATAAATGTGCAGGAATAGGGGCATAAGGGAAATCCCTGTGTCTTCCACTCAGTTTTGCTGTGAATCTAAAATGGATATAAAACTTAGTCAATTAATAACAAAGAAAAATGTCTAGAACAAGAGGTGCTAAGAAAAGGAAGAGAGAACTAGTTTTATTATAGGGAACTCTGAGTTTTAGTAAGTACTATGGGAAATCATAATATAGTTAATTAGCACATGGACATGAACAGTCTTTTACTCTGAGAGCAGAGTAGTGAATGGCTTGGAAGTGTTAAGGAAGAGAAAATAAATGAAGATCAGTTTTAAGAGACGTTTGTACTAGTCAGGGAAGAAATGAAGGCTGAAGACACTGGAATTAGATCAGTAACTAGATTTGTGAGATAACCAGGAGAAAGACCATTCAGAATTTAGTGACGAAGGGGGCGAAGCATGAGAATCTATCAGAATCAAAGATGACGTCCAGGATTTGGGCACTTACAGCAGTGCTAATGCTAGTGCATTCGTCAAGCTAAGAGAACGTTGTAAAAGATGCAAGTTTTGAGGACAGAAGAGAAAAGCCTATGAGTTTACTTGTTATGTTTTAGCATTAATTATAGCAATCTGTATAGTGTACTAGCAAATAAAGAACCATAGAGAGGATCCGAAATAGAAAATTAAAAGAAAAGATTTCAGCAAGAGTTTTGGTCGAGAGGAAACAGCTCTGAAGCAGTCGTTTAGATGAACCAGTGGCATCTAATGACCTTACACAAATCATTTAATTTCACTAAACACTACTTTTCTTATCCTGAGAACATTCATGGGCAAACATGAAATTGAATCCCCTTTTTCCTACTACTAAGCTAAGGCTGAATCATTTCATTTGCTTCATCTACTTCAGTTTCTTAATTTCTTTTTTTTAAAATTTTTTAAAATGTTTTATTTATTTATGAGAGAGAGTGAGGGTGAGCAAGGGAGGGTCAGAGAGAGAGGGAGACAGAATCCGAAGCAGGCTCCAAGCTCTGAACTCTCAGAACAGAGCCCTACGCTGGGCTCGAACCCACAAACCGTGAGATCATGACCTGAGCCAAAGTCGGAGGCTTAACCGACTGAGCCAGCCAGGTGCCCCAGTTTCTTAATTTCTATAATTAAAAATTGAAGATATAATATGTAGCATGGTGACTGTAATTAGTAATCTTGTATGTTTGAAAATTGCTGAGAGAGAGAATCTTAAAAGTTTTCATGTCCATAGGAAAGAAATTTGTAACTGTGTGGTGATGGCTGTTTACCAGATTTATGGTGGTGATTGTTTCAACAAGTGTTGAATCATTTGCCATATACCTCAAAGAAATATGTCAATTATGTTTCCATAGAAAATTATAACAAAGTAAGAATATGATTTAGGTTTCATCATTCATACCAAACACATCTGAATGTGGTTGATGCCTGAGATGTAGTTTAGAAAAGGATTCTGAGGGGCGCCTGGGTGGCTCAGTCGGTGAAGTGTCCAACTTTCGCTCAGGTCATCATCTCACAGTCCGTGGGTTCGAGCCCTGTGTATGGCTCTGTGCTGACAGCTAGCTCAGAGCCTGGAGCCTGCTTCCGATTCTGTGTCTCCCTCTCTCTCTCTGCCCCTCCCCCACTCTCTCTCTGTCTCTGTCTCTCAAAATAAAATAAAGACATAAAAAAATATTTTTTTAAAGAAAAGGATTCTGAATCCATGTCATAACAGAAGTCTGATTCTCTCTAGGTGTGGGAGTAAGTGGTAGAACATGAGTCCAATGTTTGCAATCTTGGGACAAGATTTTATATTTATATTTCTATATATTTATAATGTATTTGTGAGTTCTAATGTTAATACATTGTAGATAACTCCAAACACATATAACCAAATAAAGAACTACATAATGTGTAAGAACAGCCAGAGTCCTTTTTTTATAGACAAAATTTGATGTCCATCCCCTTCTTAAACAATTTCTTAAAGTTTAAATTACTGCTTACAATTTAAACTAGTCCCTTCGGGCGCCTGGGTGGCTTAGTCCGTTGAGCGTCCGACTTTCGCTTAGGTCATGATCTCGCGGTTCATGGGTTCGAGCCCCGCATGGGGCTCTGTGCTAACTGCCAGCTCAGAGCCTGGAGACTGTTTCGGAGTCTGTGACTCCCTTTCTCTCTCTGACCCTCCCCTGCTCACCCTGTCTCTCTCTCTATCCTAGAAATAAATAAAACATTTAAAAATTTTTAAAAAACTAGTACTTTCCCAATTTTAATCTTCTGCTTTCTAATTATCTGTCCTGTATTTACCTCTCCAACATCATCTCTTGCCACCAGCACCATTGTTCTCCCCCTTTCCCACTCTATCACACCATACATATAAAACACTCTAAATTTCACCCTCACCCTATATTAAAATCTATAAAAATGTACTGATATATTTGATTGCCCAAGAAACTTACTCTAATCTCTGGATCTTACTTTAGAGGTTGTTCCTTCTGCCTAGAACACGTTTTCCACCCACTCCCTTACTTGCTTAGCCAAATCACCCTTGTTCTTCCCTACTCTGCTCACAGGACTTTTTTCCAACTCTTGGACCCAGTCTGTATGAAGTCCTCCCCATTTTTCTACAACAGTGTTAACAACTCTCTAGTATTTCCAAATTTCATTGTTGACTATCTTTTTACTTGTCTTCCTCTCCTTCTCTCATAAAAGTTTCTATTAGACTGAATGATTTTAAAATTTATTTCTTTTTTTTAATTTTTTTAAATATTTTATTTATTTCTAGGAGAGAGAAAGAGAGACAGCGTGAGCAGGGGAGGGTCAGAGAGAGAGGGAGTCACAGACTGAAACAGGCTCCAGGCTCTGAGCTGGCAGTCAGCACAGAGCCCGACGTGGGGCTCGAACCTACGAACCGCGAGATCATGACCCAAGCAAAAGTCGGATGCTTAACCGACCAAGCCACCCAGGCGCCCCTTTTAAATTTATTTCTAACCATTCTAACCATATTATATCATATTCCATGGGATCTATTAATCAATTTCTGTATTTACAACACAAATCATAATGGAGATATATAGACAAAGAGATATGTTTAATAGGTCATAAATTAGGTATATATTCTGTGAGAGATCTTTCATATTGGTTAATTTCCTATTTTTAAAAGAGTAGGTTAGATAGTCATGACAAATTATTATAAATTTTATGAGTAATTTGTTTATAGAGATAGAGACCCTAAGTATTTTGATGATTTTTATATGTACTTTTCAAACTGCTTTCCAAAACACTATACCTATTTGTATGATCAACTATAATATATAGAAGTGCTCAATTCAATCTTTTCTCAATACGAAGGATTGCACTTATTTTTAAAATAGTGGTTAATTGGGATATAGAGTGTTATAAATAATATTTAAGTTTTATTTCTCAATTTACTGATGTAAGAACATATTGACTTGTTTTCCCTAAATTTGTGTATTATCCTTTGTTGCCTATTACCTCATTTACTTGTTCATCTAATGGATTGTAGAGTAATATATATCAATTTTTATACTAATTCATTATAACAAAATGTTATTATAACAAATAATTTTCATGTATGTACACTTAAAATTACCTTGAATATTTTTTGGCATTTAATTCTGTAGTTTACATTTCTGTGTAAAAGTTTAATTTGAGTGTGAATATACATGTTTATATACAAATCTCTTCATTGTGTCATTTACTAACTTAAAGAAAATTCTACCCATTTTAAGTTAGTAAATTATTCCCCAATCTAGAATTTGAAAATATCAGTATGATTATCTTCTATTTTTAACTGAAATTTTTTACTTAATTCTTTAATCCATTGAATATATATGATTATAAGGTTATTTTCTTCTTTAATGTGGAATTAGTATCCATTTTTTCAAAATCGTTAATCTATTGTCCAAGTTGCCTTATTCTTTCCAGTGGCATCTTTATGTTTTAACACAGGTTTGTATATAAAGGATCTCTTCCTGAACAATATCTCCTTTTCCAGTGGTAACTCTATTTATTTCTCACCTGCTACCATATGGAACTATTAATGTTCATATGCTATAAGGCAAGTCCACCATCTTCCCCTCTTCCTTTTGAAGTGATTTCTTAAAGATCATCGCTTTTTTTTTAAAGATCTACATAGTCTTTAACATAATTTCTTGAAATTTTCTCAAAACAGTAATTTTGATAGAATTTGTGTAAGCCCTTCAAATGTATGTGTGCAATTCAGAAATTCTCTTTTTAAGGAATTTTGTCTCTCTCAATTACTATGTATATTTCTTATTTGGTAATCAGGAAGGTGATCAGTCTGGTTTATAATTACATTTACTATGTACATTAATTAACTTATAGAAATTAAGATGATTTAATTGGGGTTTGTAAGTATTCAGTTTTATTATAGAAAAAATAGCACTCTCCCTTTACAATCTGACCTGCATCTGTTGAATTTGCCATTCATGTCAGTAGAGCATCCAAAAGTTTAATAACATATATACATATATTTCCAGATTGTTTCTGAAGTCAAGGAGATTTTCCTGAAATTTTGGGCAAAGATGCTGAACTATTCACTGAACTTCAAACTTGAATATTGATGATGAAATGTGGAGGTGCTACCACTAAATTATTAAAGGGAGACTAATTAAAGATAAGGTATCATAGTGATCAAGAATATAGGTTCTAAAGCCAGACAGCCAGTAAAGATTCTCTTTTTCATTTATACCAGCAGTTCCCAAAGTATGGTCTACAGACCTTTGGGGACTTCTAACAATCTCACTCCTTTTCAACTTTCTCATTTTTGTGTGACAAATATTAAAATCCTGTGTTACAAAATGGGAAGAATGAATTAAGAAATTTCTAATCTACACTCAAGCATGATAAATATCCCAGAAAGCCACTTGTGTGATAGTTTGATCTGTGAGTGAAAGAAACAACTCTTTTCAAAGTCAACCATTTTCACTTCGTAGAATGACAAAACAGATAAACTATGGTTACGTATATACTGGGCTACTGAGTAAACAGAGCCTTAGATTTTTTGAAAATGAAGTGAACCTGTATCTTCAATTAAAGCAAGAGAGAACTAGTTGTTGCCAATGGTAAAATTTGAGTTTTCCCATGAAAATCAGTATTTTGGAAAACTTTATCAAGCTATGAACTTGATAGCTTTACAAAATTTGAAGATTTACTAATGAAATTGGTGATAATATTATCAAAATTGGGCTATTAAAGAAAAAACACCGTTAACAAAATAAGTTGACTATTGAAAGATCTATTTAATTCAGTGGTCCAATATTTTCCAAATAAAAAGCATAGGTAGGATACAATACCAGAAATGTGTAAAAAATTCACTCACAGTACAATAAAAACTTGGAATTTATTTAGTTTTTTAATGTTTATTTCTGAGAGAGAGGAACAGAGTGTGAGCTGGGGAAGGGCAGAGAGATGGAAACCCAGAATTTGAAGCAGGCTCCTGGTCCTGACCTGTCAGCACAGAGTCTGATGCGGAGCTTGAACTCATGAACTGTGAGATCATGACCTGAGCTGAAGTCAAATGCTTAACTGGATGAGCCAGCCAGATGTCCCAAAAACACGGATTTTAAAATAATGGAGTATAGAAAGTTCATTGATATATTTTCATCTCTGACACTACAATTAACTAGCATTTATGAAAATAGCATTTGCTGAGTTTTAGCAATGTATCAAAGAAGAATGTACATAATTATCTAGAAAGGCTTACATACATATAGCTAACATTTTCCCTTTTTAAACTCATCTGTAGGAGGTCTCGTTTCTTCATCCCAAAACTGCATATAACAGATTGAATGAAGAAGCAGATAGGAAAATATATCTATCTTCTTTTTAAAGAAATCTTTTTATGTTAAAGCCTACAATACCCAATATCCTCAAGTGGTCCTCCCATCCAAGCACTAACCAGGCCTGATCTGGTTTGTTTTCAAGGTCAGAGGAGATTAGACATGTTCAAAGTCAAGTATGATGATAGACTTAAGCCAGTTATTAAAGATATCTGAAAAATGTCAAAATAAGTCCACTCTTCAATATTGTTTTTGCTTTGTTAAAAAATAAAATGTTTTGGCTAAAAATAATTTGTGTTTTATACTACTGTTTACTAAATATTGTCAAAAATTTGTCAATTCTAGTTTCTACTAGATTAAGAATAAATTGATTAACAAACATATATAAAGCTCTTTGAGGTCACTAAATGATTACTGAGGGGGAAAAAGTTCTGAGAGCCACTGACATAAACTATTTAATCTATATATAGAGCTAAGAACAGTATCTATATCATATAATGATTGAAAAGTGATAAATATAATTTGTCAGAAGATTTGCTAAAATATAGGAGTTACATATAATCTTGAGGAGCCTAATAGAATAAATTATATAAATAAATACGAAAATATTAAAAATTGTTATTTTTAGACAGACTCTATCAGATATAAAAACTTATTATAAAACTATGATTATTCAAACAACATAAAATTAAAGCAAGTAGAAACAGCTATATGAATATAACAGAAAAGAAACACAATCCATAAAGGAGCACACACATAAAGGGTTATCTGATATATGACAAAGATAATACTTCATTGCAGCAAGAGACAAGTAAATTTTTCAATATATGGGATAAAAAGGAGATCAAAAGGAATTCTTGTTCTTACCTCACATTCTAGCAAAAATGAATTTCATATGGATTATAGAGCTAAATGTGGATGATTAAAAATAAAATTTAAAACCTTAAATAGACTATAGTTATATGATTATGTAAGTTTATTTTTTATAAACAAGATGGAACACTTCCAAAAAGAGAAAATTTGATTCTATTACAAGTTAATTTGTTTTATTAATTATACAATAACATGGATTATTCTCACAAATATAATGAGTAAAAGCATTCTGATGCAAAAGACACATTTCATGTGATTTTCCTCATACAGGATTCAGAAAAAGTCAAAACTAATCCATGATTTTGGAAATCAAGTTTATGATTACCTCTGGTAAGTATTGCATAGAAGAAAGGTTATGGAGGCATTTTTGGGTTATATATTGTTTCATTTCTTGATCTAGTTGCTAGCCAGTTAAGCATGCTCATTTTTTATTTTTATTTTATTTTTTTTTAATTTTTTTAATGTTTTATTTATTTCTAGGAGAGAGAGAGAGAGACAGCGTGAGCAGGGGAGGGTCAGAGAGAGAGGGAGATACAGTATCTGAAACTGGCTCCAGGCTCTGAGCTGGCAGTCAGCACAGAGCCTGATGCAGGGCTCGAACCCACGAACCGTGAGATCATGACCTAAGCGAAAGTCGGACGCTTAACCGACTAAGCCACCCAGGCGCCCCCGCATGCTCATTTTTTAATACATAATCATATACATTTTTGATTTGTGAATTTGTATTAAATATTTTACTTTAATAATTTTAATAAAATGATACCCTAAAATGTTTATTTTTAGGAGAGCACAGGAGATAAGAAAGGGTATGTACCATTACTTTAAAAATATCTTAATTTAAATGTATAAATCTATAAAGAATAAATGCAAATAAGAAATTACAGCATGACACTCGTTAAAACATTTTAGATATTTGAGTATAGAACTATTGAGAGGTTTGTTTTTGACACAGTGCTTATGTTCTGGGTAACAAGAAAGAGTTTCCAGGATCTTAATTTTATATGAAATATAGAAAGGTGTTTTATGAATTCTTCAAGGGCTGATAATGTGTTTATAGTAATTTTGTTCTGCTAGTAAAATAGCTAATATCAAATAGCTTTAGAGAGTTTCAAATTTTGATTGATGGATAAGTGTTATGACAACATTGCTGATTAAAATATCTAGGAATCAAATGCCAGATGCATACAAATAAAATAATTTCAATTTTAATTTTAGTTTTCTAATTTGTTTTAATATAACACACCTTACGATTAATATTTAGACACAACTTAGACACACACAGCATAAAACAATATATGGCATATCCATGTCTGCATGTGAACACAATAAATATTCTATACTTTTTAAGTAAAGCTTCATGGAACTGAACAAAACCAGATTATTCAATTTTAGAGGAAGTAGTCAAGGAAATGAAGCAAAATATCCGTTTTAAAGCTGTAGTTCCAGGGAGCCTGGGTGGCTCAGTTGGTTAAGTGTCCGACTTCAGCTCAGGTCATAATCTCATGGTTCGAGCTGGCTCTGTGTTGACAGCTACCTCAGAGCCTGGAGCCTGCTTCAGATTCTGTGTCTCCCTCTCTCTCTGGCCCCTCACCCCCTTCTCACGCTACCTCTATCTCTCTCAGAAATAAATAAAACATTTAAAAAAATTAAAGTTGTAGTTCCAAGTCCCAAAATGAAATTGAGAGAACTATTCTGAATTATGTCTCAGTCTCTACTGGCTTTAAGTGGTTAGATTTCAACAGTCTGATCATATCACCCCAGGGCTGCAAATAGCAACAAAACAACAAAACAAAAAAACAAAGAACAAAACAAAGAAAAAAAATAGAAGAGGACATTTGTCATAGTGTGTATGAAAAGACTGACCAGAGGACCTGTCCAGGGATGTTAAGAAAGTGAACCAGAGAGGCCCTCAAACTTATTTTTATTTCTTCATCTATTGGAAGGAAAGAGAATACTTAAAGGGAAAATGATAATGGCTCATTGCTCCATGAAAAAGCACATTGCGACTTTAATAGTTGAAAATGAGAGATCCAAAAGAAAGCAGAGGAAATAAAGATCCCACGTCTCATATGAAAAATTAAAAGCGCCTGTGTCACACTTCTAACTCTGAAAGAGCAAAAGATCCAGGAAGAGAAATGAAATAAACATTTACATGTAGTGAGTATTAACTTTTAACTTGCTTGAAAGATTTCACTCATAAGAACTTTTCCTAGCACAAATTTTGGGAATCTGGTCAATAACATTTGTCTTTTCTCCACGTAGTAGCATGGACTTTAGCATGCTCATTTTCCCAAACATCTCATTTCTCATTTTTGATTGCTTTAAAACTAATGGAGGTAGTGATGAAATAGGGAAAGGGGAGATATTAAGTTATGAAGTTAATTATATAAATAAAATAATTCAATGAAGCAATATGAATATAAGTTACAAAAGCATTTATGGTAAATATGTTAAATAAACATTAACTAAATACAATATGTACTTATATAAGTGCTTGATATAGATATCTAATATAAATGACAAATACAGTGCATGAATATAAAGTAACTACATATTGCGTTACAAAAACTAAGTTTAAGACATTCAATCTATCAAGGAAAAACAAGATTTTCAGGAAAAAAAAATTCAGGGAATAAAGATGCAAAGGGAAACATTTATTACTTTTTCCCAAATACCTACCTTATATAAAGTCATTGCAAAGAGAGAACTATCAAACAAATACACTTTCATAAAAACTGTATTCTTCTCAATATTCTTATCTCTTCCCAGAATGGTTCTTCAAATTTACTCTACAAAATTAATAGAAAGGGTTTTGGTGGCGGCAAACCTGAATGGGGCTTTTTGGGATGCTTTTGAAAAGGTGGGTGTCCAAGTGAATTGTTGTTGTCTGATTGCTGAGGCTAGGACTTCCTGTACTATGTTAAAAAAACAATAGTGAGAGTAGACATCCCTGCCTTATTCCTGATTGTAGAGGGAAAGCTCTCAGTTTTTCCCCATTGAGGATGATATTAGCTGTGGGTCTTTTGTATATGGCCTCTATGATGTTGAAGTGTGGTTCCTCTATTCCTACTTTGTTGAGAGATTTTTTTAAATGGATGCTGTACTTTTTCTGCATCTATTGAGAGGATCGTATGGTTTTTATCCTTTCTATTACTAACGTGGTGTATCATGTTGATTGATTTGAGAATATTGAACCAGTCCTGCAGCCCAGGAATAAATCCTGCTTGATTGTGATGAATGTTACTTTTCATGTATCATTGGGTTCAATATGATAGTATTTTGTTTAGAAATTTTTCATCTTTGTTTATCAGGAATATTGTCTGTAGTTCTCTTTTTCACTGGAGTTCTTTATCTGGTTTTGGAATCAAGGTAATGCTGGCCTTACAAAATTAGTTCGGAAGTTTCACCTCCATTTCTACTTTGTGGAACAGTTTGAGAAGGAGAAGTATTAACTCTTCTTTAAATGTTTGGTAGAATTCCCCTGGGAAGTCATTTGGCCCTGGGCTTTTGTTTGTTGTGGGATTTTTGATTATTGATTCAATTTCTTTGCTGGTTATCAGTATGTTCAAGATGTCTATTTCCTTCCATTTCAGTTTTGGTAGTTAATACATTTTTAGAAATGTATCCATTTCTTCCAGATTGCCCAATTTGCTGGCATATAATTTTTATAATATTCTCTTATAAATGTATTTCTGTGGTGTTGGTTTTGATCTCTTCTCTTTCATTTGTGCTTTTATTTGTGTCCTTTCTCTTTTTGATAAGTCTGGTTAAGAGGTTATCAATTTCATTATCTTTTCCAAAGAACCAGCTACTGGTTTCATTGATCTGTTCTACTGTTTGTTGTTTCTACATTATTTATTTCTTCTCTAATCTTTATTATTTCCTTTCTTCTGCTGGTTTTAGGCTTCATTTTTTTGTTCTTTTTCTAGTCCATTGTGTGTTTGAGGGTTTTCTTGCTTCTTGAGACCTGTATTGGTATATATTTTCCTCTTATGACCACTTTGGCTGTATCCCAAAGATTTTTAGACCATCATGTTTACATTTTAATTTGTTTCCATGTATTTGCTATTTCTTTTTTTTTTTTTTTTTAATTTCCTACTTGGCCCATTCATTATTTAGTAGCATGCTGCTTAACCTCCATGTATTTGTGATGCTTCTAAATTTTTTCTTGTTGACTACATGTTTCATAGCATTGTGATCAGAAAATATGCTTGGCATGATCTCAATCTTGTACTGGTTGAGACCTGATTTGTGACTTATTCTGGAGAATGTCCCATGTGCACTTGAAAAGAATGTGCATTCTGTGGCTTTAGGATGAAATGTTCTGAATAGATCTGTTAAATCCGTCTGGTATAATGTGTCAAAGTCATTGTTTCCTTGCTGATTTTTTTTTTTTTTTTGATGATCTGTCCTTTGCTGTAAGTGAGGTGTTAATGTACCCTGCTATTATTGTTTGAAGAACAATGAGTTCTTTTATGTTTGTTATTGTTTTTTATATTTGGGTACACCAAGTTGGAGGCATAAATATTTGCATTATTAGATCTTCTTGTTGTATGGAACTCTTTATTATGCTATAGTGTCCTTCATCCCTTGTTATAGTATTTGGTTTAAAATCTAGTTTGTTTGATATACATATTGCTACCCTGGCTTTCTTTTTACATCCATTTGCATGATAAATGCTTCTCCATCTCCTCATTTTCAATCTTGATGAGACTTTAAGTCTAAAATGAGTCTTTTGTAGGCAGCATATAGATGGGTCTTGTTTTTTATCCATTTTGACACCCTATGTCCTTAGATTAGAGCATTTATTCCATTTACATTCAGAGTAATTGCCTATATATGAATTTAGATCAATTTTATTACTTGTTTTGTCATTGTTTCTGGTGATTTTCCCCTGTTTCTTTCTAGTCTTTGTTACTTTTGTTCTTTCTTTCCCACTCAAAGAGTCTCCTTTAATATTTCCTTGGAGCTGGTTTAGTGGTCATGAACCCCTTTAGTTTGTGTTTGCCTGGCAAACTCTTTATCACTCCTTCTCTTCTGAATGACAGCTTTGCTGGATAGAGTATTCTTGGCTGCATATATTCCCCATTTAGCACATTAAATATATCATGCCACCACCTTCTGGTTTTCCAACTTTCTGTGGAAAGACCTACTGCTAACCATATTTGTCTTTCATTTTAAGTTAGAGATTTCTTTTGTCTTGCTGCTTTTTAGGATTTTTTTCTTTGTTCTATCTTTTGCAAATTTAACTATGATATGTTGTGATGTTGACCTACTTTTGTTGATTCTGATAGGAATTCTCTGTGCCTCCTGGATTTGGATGTCTGTCTCTTTCCCCAGATTAGTTAAGTTTACAGCTATAATTCCCTCAGATAAACCTTCTGTCCTTTTTCCCCTTCTCTTTCGTTTCTGGGACTATTATGATATTAATGTTATTATGCTTTATGGGATCACTGAGTTACTTAGGTCCACATTCATAATCTAATATTTTTCTTTCCCTCTTTTTTTAAGCTTTATTATTTTCCATAATTTTATCTTCTATATTATTTATTCATTCTTCTATGTCTTCTATCCGTGTGGTCATTACATCCAGTGGGTTTCAAATATCAGTTGTTGCATTTTTCATTTTAGCCTGCCTAAATTTTTCTGCCTTTTGGACTCCTTGGTGTCTTCTGTACTTTCTTCAAGCCCAGCTAGTATACTTATTATTGTTGTTTTAAATCTAGATCATGCATTTTTTAAAATGTTTGTTTATTTTTGAGAGACAGAGAGACAGAGCATGAGTGGGGGAGGGGCAGAGAGAGAATCCAAAGCAGGTGCCAGGCTCTGAACTGTCATCACAGAGTCAAAAGCATTGCTCAAATTCATGAACTGTGAGATCATGGCCTGAGCTAAAGTCAGACGCTTAACCAACTAAGCCAACCAGGGACCCCCATGCAGTTTGTTATAACTATTTTGATTAGATCCTTGGCCATGACCTTTCCTTGTTTTTCTCTTTGGGGATGAACTATTCCGTCTTGGTATTTTGTCTAAGTCTCTGCCCTATGTGTGTTAGGAAAGCCTGTTATGTTTCTTGCTCTTGAGAGTAATGGCTTTATGAAGGAGTCATATATTGTCCAGGTCCTGGCGCTTCAGGAAGTGTCTGTGATATATGCTCTGTGCCCTATGCTACTGTATTTTGGCTTTTCTTTCCCTCAGTTCAGTCCGCTGCAGTGTTTCTCTTTGCATACAGTGTGGAATGTTTGGACCTTGGCCAGAGTGTGGCCAGTTTTAACTAGGTGTGTTCTGGTTGGCTTGTTAAAAATGACCTGAGGCTATTTCTACTAAAGCTAAAGATTTTCAGAACTCTATGGTCAGTACACAGGGTGCATATAGGGGTGGGAGGGTTCTGGTCCACTCAGAGAGGGGACTGCTGCTCTGGTTCTCAGACACACTGCCTGAGACAAGCAGGACCAACAGATTCGAGGAGGAGGAGCTTGGTAAAAGTGGTTTAGGCCACCACTGTTGCTTTGTGATGCTTACCAAAGTTGGTTTATGTGAAGAGGCTAAGGAGGAAAATGGCACCAATCACCTCTTCTTTCCCAAAGATGGAAGTTCACCCCTGCCACTGTCTGGGAAGCCACCCCCAGAATACTGAACAATCTTGCTTTTTGTGTCCCATGCATCCTTCTGCTTGCTGCCTTCATCTTGTCTGTGTTCATGCCATCTCTCCACCCAGCAACACAGTGCACCTTGGGGTCCATCCCATGGAGGCTGGCTGAGTTTTAAAACTCCAAACTGTAGGGACCTGGCATGGCAAGGATGTGTGCTGGTCCTCTGGCGGAGAGTTTCACCATGCTGGGACTGATGCAAGTTTGTTCCAGAAGGTCAGTAACATCAAAGTGCAGGGGCACGGCATTTGGAGTAAAGTGCAGCAAGGTGCCAGTGTCCAGGTAAGCTGCCCTCAATAGATATCCCTGTGCCTATGCTGAGGGGTGGGGGAGGGTAATGGCTCCTACCAGTTCTTTTGTCCACAGAGAGTTAATGCCACCTTTCCTAGATGTGCTCCAAGAAGGGGAGACCATCTCTCCCAGTGTATCCCAGGGGATCCTCAGAGCCTGCCATCAGCTGCCGGCTACCTGCCCTGCTGCTCCACAGGAATACTGCAGTGCCCTCGGGGCTTCACACCAAGCACACTACAGACCTCTAAAATTCCGGTCTTTGAGCTCCACTCATTGTAAAATCTCATGAAAATCAGAGCCTTTCCTTTTCCATGGGGGGTGTTTTGGGAAAATGTTTTCCTTGTGTAATCCCCTATGCACTCTTCCCTCCCTCTCCCTAACAATTCTCCATGAACAGGGCTCCCTCCCTCTGTAGCACCCATGATCCTTTTCTCCCCTAAACCATGTCTCTGAGCTTTCTACTTTCTATAGTGTGATCTCTTCTTTCCCTCTAGTTGTACAATTTATTCTGTTAGTTTTCAGATTTATTTCTTGGGTATTCAGAGTGATTTGATATTTATCTAGCTGTGTTTGGGAGAGGAAGCAAGCCTAGGGTCCTCCTACTACTCTACCATCTTAGCTCCTTCCCCTAAATATTTACTTTAAAACAATTTGAATAAATTTAACTATACTCAAAACAACATTTTGACCATAAGGGATCAAAATAGAGACATTAAACAAGATTAAAAATATTTATAAACCCTAAGTCATGAATATTAAAAGAATTCTATAAGCATATGATAAAAGAATAAGAAAAATAAAATATATAGATATTGAAATTAAGGGGCGTCTTAGTGGCCCAGTCAGTTAAGTGTCCGACTCTTGGTTTTGGCTCAGGACATGATCTCACAGTTCATGAGTTTGAGCCCTGCATCAGGGTCCATGCTGTCAGCTGCCTGGGATTCTCTTCCTCCCTCTAACTCTCTCTCTCTCTCTCTGCCTCTCATCCACTCTCTTTGTCTCTCAAAATAAATAAGCTTAAAAAATTTTTAAAAGAGATTAAAATAAATTTTAAGTATTACCTAATTTTAAATACTTGCCACTGTTATAAAAACATTACACTATTAATGTTTATACAAATTTTTGTTTATAGAAATATAATCATGTAAATACCTACACATATATATCCATAACTAAAGGTGAATATCATTTCTGGTTTTTTCTATTATTTAGAAGTTTTTAAAGTCAGTCCACATTCAAAGGGAGAGAATTTCTATGTTTTTAAAATACAGATATTAAAAGTTTGTGGATGTATTTTAAAATCACCTCTAGAAAAGAAGAGAAACAAGCAAGCTTCTTCCAGTACTGGTAATAGCATTGGTAAATATATAATACTGTTTGCCATGTGGAAATCTACAGTATTTTTGGAAAGATTTCTGATGTTCTCTGAGAGAATTGACCACATGGTTCTGTTTTCATAAATCTTTTCCACTTTTTAAATACCAACATTGAAGGAAATATGTATATGACATACAATACCTTATGATGGGATAATATTGATAATTGAAAGAAATGATGCTAAGTAAGACAAGTTCTGATTGGATTATTTTAGTTAGAATACTCAGGGAAAATCTCTTTAGTTAGGTGATGTTTAAGCAGAGACCTAAAGGAATGGATAGATTGGGTCATGCAAATGCCTATACAAATACTGCTCTAGCTTTTAGGAGTAAGAGTCAATATTCAAAAAATAGAATGGTTGGTATGTTCAAACAAGCATAGGTAGGGAGAAGGTGCTGGAACAGAGGAAATGATAGTGAAAATGGTATAAAATAAAATCTGAAGAGTAATGGTGTGTGTGTTGCAGAGGAAGGTGTAGAGAAACAGGGCAACTGGGGAATTGAACATAATGTAGGGCCAGCATCAGAGTGAGTGAAGAGTGAGATTTCACATAAAATGGGA
This sequence comes from Proteles cristata cristata, assembly GCA_017311185.1. Lineage (NCBI taxonomy): Eukaryota > Metazoa > Chordata > Mammalia > Carnivora > Hyaenidae > Proteles > Proteles cristata. The sequence goes on from JAESUZ010000127.1 coordinate 531,815, forward strand.
AACCCCTTAAGAATTTGGAGCACAGATGGGATGGTATGACCTGTTTAATATTTTTAAAAGATCATTCTTGCTGGCATATATAGAAAATATTTTAGGAGACCAAGAGAGGAGCAGGGAAAACAGATGGAGGACTATTGCCATATTCCAGGTGAAAACTGATGTTGTCTTTGACTAGGAAATGGTGAAAAGTGGTTGTATTTTGGATAGGTTTATAACAGATTTTGTTTTTTATGTGTATTTATTTTTGAGAGACAAAGACAGAGCACAAGTGGGGGAGGGGAAGAGAGAGAATGAAACATAGAATCTAACATAGACTTCAGGCTCTGAGCTGTTAGCACAGACCTGACGTGGGACTCAAACTCGTGAACTGTAAGATCATCACCTGTGCCGAAGTCCAGCGGTTAACCAAATGAGCCACCCAGGCACACCTTGGATAGGTTTCTAAATAAAGAGAATTAGCCAGTAAAATGTTCCAGAGTGTGACAGGAAGTAGAAATTTAAGAACTAAAGGATTTTGACCTAACAACTCAGAGAATAGAATTGCCATGTTCTGAACCAGGGGGGAAATTCAGTAAAGTGTCAAAATTTCTATTTGGGGCACACAAAAATGAAATGACTATGAGAAGGAAAATTGAAGATATCAGCAGTTACATTGGTCTGTAATTTATAGAGGATGTCTGCCCAGAATACAAAAAATCTAGAGCTGTCATAATATAGCTAGTGTGAAAACCCCCAGGACTAGATGAAATAAGAGAATGGGTGTATATAAAAGGGAAAAGTCTTTGAATCTTAGTATAAATCTTACAGCTGGACTAGATGAAAAACAATCCACAAAGTTCAGAGAGAATTAAGTAGAGAAATAAGGGAGAGTGGTAGCCTACAGGTCAAGTGAAAACAGCTGCAATAAAGGAGTGAAGATGTGGTCAAATCTTACACACAATTGGAAAATGACACAGTTGAAAATCTGGCATTAGCTTCTCTGTTATGGTGGGAACTAAAGTATTATTGGAGTGTGTGCAAGAGAAAAAGGAATTAAAGTGAATGGAGATAATATAATTAAATGGCTTAGGAAACACAGAAGATTATTGACTTGTATACTAAAGAATGTATACTAGTCCTTTAGGGTGTAATCTTGAGAAAAGTTTATGTGAAGAAAAATGTAGAGTCTTTTGAGTATTTTCATTCCATCTGCCTGGAGAACAGGGTGGTAGAATTAAAACAAAACATAAATCTTGTACATATTTATATTTAATTATGTGTATTTGTATGCCAGTAGAGAATGGTTGAAAGATTGTGTGAAACTTTTAACATTTGTAGTTCTAAGGTAGGATGGTAGGGTATTAGAGAAGAGGAAATAATTGAATTTTTGTTTATTTAATCTACTTTTATGTTTTCTGGCTGATTTTATGGAACCCACATGGCTCTTCCAGCTTCAAAGTAAATCTAATATAGGGTTAATGTAGAGGTAAAATTCACTAAGAGGTCATTTGTTTATTCAATTCTTCATTCAGCCTACAGGTATTTTAGTTGGCCAGAAAATATACTAGGGAAGCAATTGTGGATATGACAAATGCAGTTCCTGTCTTCACGGATTTTACAACCTAAGCAATGCTTTTACCCTAGCTGCACATTAGAATTGAACAATCCGATTGCATATGCCCTACCGCTGAGCAACTGCAATGAATCCTTGAGATGATTTCTGGGCATCTGTATTTTTTAAAGCTAACTAAGCAATTCTGTTGCAGTAAGCTTTGCTCAAGGAAATGTTTAAGATTTAGTGAATATACTTAAACTGTAAAAGTAATATTTTGGAGAAAACTAGCACACTTTCCCACAATCTTACCCCACCTCACTCAGATAAGTGAATAACTTATCTTTGGTGCTTTTCATTTACATAGTCATTCTTCAATATATATATATCATTGTGTACTTTTAAAAAATTAACATGTATTTACTTTTGAGAGAGAAAGAGAGAGAGAGAGACAGAGTGCGAACAGGGAAGGGGCAGAAAGAAATGGAGACACAGAATATGAAGCAGGCTCTAGGCTCCAACCTTTCAGCACAGAGCTGGATGGGATGCTTAAACTCATGGACCAAGAGATCATGACTTTAGCCAAAGTTGAACACTTAACCAACTGATCCACCCAGGTGCCCCTGTGTACTTTTTTATTGTGTTAAAATGTACCTAAAGTTTACCATTTGAACCATTTTAGTTATACAATAAGTAACCAATATGTTTTGAAAGGAAAAAGCAATTTTTGGACTACTAATAACTATGTACTACTTTCTGTGTGTGGTAATGATATCTAACAAAAAAATAATAGACTCCAAAAAACTCCATTGGACAAGTTGATTTTAGGTTTCAGTCAATTGCCTTTTAAAAGGAAGGGCAAGGGACAATATTTGTACCTTGCTCTCAGTTCACTAATAAATAAATTGTATAAAGCCACATTACTTCTAGAAATTGTTTCTGTATAAAGCATAGAAGTTTATTACCTTTAGATTTTGATAAAGTGCATTGATAACAGAACAACCACAACTGTACAAAATCATGGAACAAGCATTCATCATTTCATCATCTCTGAGGTCTCATAATTGCAAGGGTCCATCGGGCTTAACTTCCTGAAATCATCCTTTCTCCTGGTTTATTTATTGTTTATAAATAAGTATACTTAAGTCCAGAGATATAAGTGAAACAGAGGCCTCAGCTACATTAGAATTGAGACTAATTTATAGGTTTGTGAATCCCGTGTTCCATCCTCTGCTTACACAAGTCCCTAATAAAATCTCTCTATGTGTCTGCAAATCAATGCAAGGCCAATAAAATTAGATGGATAGTTTCAGCTAGCTATTCATTCATTTTTCACCCATTTTTTTGGTCATCTTCTCTTCTATTTGCTTTCTCTTTTGTCGTCTCACATTTTTACTCTTCCTCTTTTCTTTCCTATGTTGCAATACTGTATTTGGTTTTCTTTAATCTATTTTCACAGCAAGACTGCCTTTGGCTGCCATCCAATCCTTACTTTCTGTGAGGGAGACAAGTGCTGTTTGTTATGGGTAATGTTGCTGTTTTCTGTGCTTGAAAAAGTCAAACTGAGAGTATATTCAGCCAGCATTTTTTCCAGCTCATTTGGACAGAGATGTTTCTTTCTCAGTTTTCCTTCAGAAAGTGGCTTCAAGCAATCTCAGCCTCTGGCTCTCAACTGGACTTTGAATGTTGTGATTGAATCAGGCTTTCCGGTTCAGACATGCACTAATTTAATTTAATGGCCTTTCACCTTCCTTCCTCATTTTCTAAAAACACTTACCCATGGGCAGCCATTTTATCTTCAAGAGCTTCCTGTCCCCCATGACATGTTATCCTCACAGAATACAACCAAAAAACCCACAAATGCATGCAATCAAATAATCCTTATAGAATCTAGGGGGATTTTATTAACAAATTAATATTCAAAAAACACAAGTTATAATTAATGGCAATGGCCTAATGGCTGCTGACTTCACAGTAGTTTAATGGAAAGACAGGAGTGGTTTTGCTTTTTAAGCTTATTGTTTTGAGTAACTAACAATGAAAGTGGTACCCATAGTCTCCTGTGAAACAAAAATAAAAAGCTGTAACAATGAGAACAAGAACAATATAGGAAAGCATAGGATTTCTGTTAATGACTGTCGTGGATATTTATATATGTACAATATACATTAACAAAATGTATATGTCAATACACTTAGTATATGTACAATACATTTAGCATAACTATTATAGCTACATTAATGGGTTCATATACACACATGCACATATATTACCTTTCAGTTAAAAGGGTTATAATCTGTGTTTTATCCCGTAGCATTTTCTCTCCCTCTATAAATAGGTCCAAGTAAACAAGTGTTTTCTCAAAATTCACCTAAGTGTTGTAACTCTACATTACTTATGTGTGTTCATCAAATCCACACCATTCTTTTAGTGTCCCCTAAGACTTTTTGTTTCTTCCTCTTAGCCACATTTGTTGCTCCAGTGTTCTCTGAGATGGTGAAGAGCACTTCCTAATATTTTGTTTTATTCTATTATTTTAAAGTTTAGTTATTTATTTTGAGAGAGAGAAAGAGTGTGCATGCATATATGCACAAGTGTGGGAAGGACAGACAGAGAGGGAGAAAGAGAGAATCCCAAGCAGGCTCCACTCTCTCAGCATACAGCCCAACATGGGGCTTGAACCCATGAGCCATGAGATTGTGACCTGAGGGAAAAACAAGAATCAATCGCTTAACCAACAGAATCACCCAGGCAGCAACCCCCCCCATTATTCTATTTTAAAACTAAATTTAAATTTTCTGTTTTTAGTTTAATCTGATAATGAGAAATTATGTGTTTTATTCTATATACTTTAGGCATGAAATTATATTTTTCTAGGTTTTCACATAAATGTTGTCCAGATATATACTTAACTTTTCTTTCTGACTTTAAAAAGTATGTTTGTATAAACTTTAAGTTTATGTATTAGAAGCGGTCAACTTTAAGTGTAAATTAGTTGGATTAAAGGCTGGATGTTTGCATAGAGAGGATTTGCTTTCCCAAAACCTGAAGCACAAATTAATTCAGAATGTTAGCTTACCTTTGAGCATAAGTGAGCTACAATTGAATATAAAATCCCTAATTCAATTTTCACCTGGGTGTTTTAGACTCAAATCCATTTTCTCACTGCACTTGAAAAGTACACTGAAGAAGATTTGAAAATGGAATCAAAGTCAAGTGCAAATTCTTTCTGAAAAGAAACATCTTATTTCCATAATTAACTTGATTGTTTACAAAAATTTATATAAACACAGCAGGAGAGTCTTCAGAGGCTTTGAAATGTGAACCTGTATGAGCAGGTGGGTAAATGGCTAGAAGAAAGGAATACCGATTTACATTCATAGTTGATTTTTTTTAAGTCATCTACAACCTGACCTTGTTTATTTGTTTAACATCAAGATTTTATTTAAATTCTAGTTAGTTAACATACATGGTAAAATTATTTTCAGGTGTGGAATTTAGTGATTCACCACTTACATACAATACCCAGTGTTCATCACAAGTTCCCTCCTTCATACCCATCACTCCTTTAGCCTATCCCCTGCCTACCTCCCTCCAACATCTCTGTTTTTTTCTAAGTACCTTTGTTTTAGTTAAAGCTTTTAGTCAACTGTACAGATTAAGTATTAAAATGTTTTAGACTTTTTTTTTAATTTAGTGACAAGGATATCAAAACAATGTCTTATAGTATCTGTTTCTAGAACTTAAAAATTCAAACAAATGGACAAATTCAGCTTAGATATTTTTCTGTATGAATTTCTTCAATCCACTTAAACATAAATAATGTCACTTTTTAATATTTATAAACTAAATTTGATCTCATTCAATGGCTACCTGCTAGGTTTGATAGGAGGTATAACTTCAACCATGTGACAGAGGAAGTTCGTCTCTTGGAGAAGAAGAAAAAGAAAGGAAGTGGAGGGAGGAAGAGAGAGAAAATCAAAGAATAAACAAACCAAGAGATTAGATAAAGAACTCTGATCTCCATTTTACCATGGACAATGTTAAGACATTGCCCAACTGTAGCTTTACTGAAATGTGGCTTGATTGGATTTTAGTCTCTCCAAAATCCCTGTCACTACCCCAAAAACCAGTCTAAAACATCTTTTTATTTGTTTATTATACAAAATCAGTTTCAAGAAAATTAAATCTCTTAACTCTTCTCTCCAACTTCATCCCAAGTGGTAAATAGTTCCAAAGGAAAAATTAAAATGTTGCTACTCTTGCCTAAATTTTGATGGTCCTCTTGAAATCAGTGGTTCTTTTGCCCATCGGAATTACGGTCTCTGTTACAAGTCATTGAACAATTACTATAGTTTCCAAAACTAAAGTGCTTAAAGAACATTTCTCCCATCAGAGATCCTCTAACCTTGAGAAATTCTGTGGCAGGAAGCAGAGGAATCTGACACTCTTGCAACCTGATACCCTTCCATTTATCCAGTTTTGGAGAACTAAATTCTCTTGTTATATTGGGACATTCATCTCACCTTGACTTTGCCAATGTTCCATAGTTAAGAACTGAGACTCTAGAAGTGTTATGTAAGTAAACCAACTAGCCAGTTAAAGACTAAGGAATCATGTGAGAAGAGAACAAATGAGTTGTAGGAACACAGGTCCTTGTCCAAGGATAATTATTAAACTCAACACAGTGCATGGTATACAGACAATACTCTCTTATTTTCATTTTCTGTTATTGTTGTTGTTGTTGTTTTCTATAGAGCTAGGATAGAACTCAGTCATGAAAAGAAATAGGTCCTATAAGAAATCTACATCACTGGGTGTAATTCTGTTTCTTTCAGTAAGGAGAATAGAAGGCATTTATTATACATTTCAATGTACTGAATAGAAGGCAAACTAACCCAAGATTGTTACCTTCAGCAGAAGGAGATGAAGGAGATGACACTGCAGTGGTATATAAAGTCCATAATTCTTTTTTTTTTTTAATTTTTTTTATTTATTTATTTTTTTAATTTCTGAGAGAGAGAGAGACAGTGTGAGCAGGGGAGGGTCAGAGAGAGAGGGAGACACAGAATCTGAAGCAGGCCCCAGGCTCTCAGCTGGCTGTCAGCACAGAGCCCGGTGCAGGGCTCAAACCTACAAACCATGAGATCATGACCTGAGCAGAAGTCGGATGCTCAACCAACTGAGCCACCCAGGCGTTCCAAAGCCCATAATTCTTAATAAATGACAATTTATTTATTTCTATTGACCATAATTAAAAAGAAAGATGTGAACATCCAATTCTTATCTGTTTTTCAAAACTTCGTAAGTTTCATATAAAAGTAAAATATATTTTAGACATGTAAAAACTACTTAATGAAATACTCTAATTGCTTTCTTAGTAAATTTGCCAATTGCTCTTACAGTAAATAATCTGACTGGTACTCATTTTAAGGAAATATGTAAGAAAATAAAATTTAATTTTATAAGTCTATGTCACTTTGACTAAAGTTCCAATATCAAAATCATTTACTTAATTATTTGAACTTGGCTTGAAATTAGTTTTGTGTGTTTAAAAAACCCAAAAACCCAAATATATCTTCAAAGATCAATTTTCTAAAAGTGAAAATAGTCTAAAAAATCAACTCATTAATTAATACAATTAAGAAAATGCCACAATGTGTCAGACACTTTGTAGATAATTTTGAAAGATTTTTTCCCCAAATAAGGAATTTCAAATCTACTTTGTGTTCAAGTTTCAATGGAACAGATATTAAGTCTCTCAGAAACATAAAACTGAGGAGTACAAATTTAGTTTGGATGTTTAAATTTTAGTCTATTCTGTAACCAGGGAATCAATGATAAAGACTTCCATTTATCCCAGATTTAAATAGCCATAGTATCCAAACTCTAGAACAGATAATTTAATTGAATGAGAGAGTTGTTAAGTTTTCTGTTGGGGAGATTCTCTGCTTTTACAATTAGAAAATTCTACTAAGATCTGATCGTATCGTCAATCAGAAAGTAAATTATTTCATATATTATTGTGCATTATCTTAGCAAGTAAAGATTTTAAAGTCAGTCTTTCATAAAAACATATACTGTTCTGTCAAGTCTCTTCTGATCATCTTTACTTCCCAAAATGATTTTGATAAGTTAGACTTTAAATGTCTTCTTTTCAGTAGAAGGGATCTTATTTTAATTTTCAGTACTACATTACTGAATCAAGTCTTCTCATGGGAATGCCTCTCAGTAAAATTTTTACTTTTAGTTTTATAGACATGTGAATGTAATGTAACCTTTAGAATACAATTTTGCTCACACTTGTTACTTTGTTATTTTTAAATTTCTTTTATTAGACAACCATTACAGGGCAAACGTTTTCTTTATTTGCTTTACAAATCTATTCATAAATAAGGTATAACATGTGTACTGTAATGTAAGACAGGAAATTTCGCCCTCAAAAAAATCATTTTTGAGAAATAAAAAAATCATCTTTTACTTAATTCTTTACAAAGTCTTTCATGTTAACAACACTCTCTCAATTAGTTTATTTTATATAAATTTTGTGAAAGGTGCATTAAGCTGAAGTTAATTCAAAGTTAATATTGGGTGCTACAGAGGTTTTCTGATGAAATTCCATTAAAAGACGACATCAACAAGACTATCCCTCAATCATTATTATTTAGGCATGATATAACACTTTTCTCTGCATGTTGACACTGTAAGTCAGTCTATATTAAACATATATTTAAAGGAAATAGAGTTTAGTTCTTACAGAATAGCTTCCAAGAAGCCAAAGCAATCACAGTTGGAAAAGTTAGAAAACCAAACAAATAAGATATGGAGTAAAGGAATTGCAGAACTGTTGAGGAAAATAAATCCATAGGACAAAATTATAGAGAGTAAAGTAGGGAAGCTACCAGAAGTGTGAAGGCCGTCTACCTGTCTTCTACCCTAAGGACATATGTTTAGGCTTAATGCTAATCCTCTCAGAGAAGCAAAGAGCTGAATCCAATAATATATAAATGGAATATGATAGAAGTAAGACTTGAAACAGGAATTCTGTCTTCTGGTTGCTCTGCTACACTGGCTGCTGATTACAAAAATATGTATATATGACTAGTGTGAAGGAAACAAAAATATACTTCTAGGTAAGAGAAATCAACTAAACAAAAGAAAATGCATACCATTTTCAGTTTCATGAAGATGTCAGTTTTCTCTCAGTTAAATTTTAGTTTTAATGTCACATCAATAGGCCTTTGTTTTCTGTTTTGAAATGGACATGGTTTATATAAATTCTTGTGGGGAAAACAAAAATCCTAATTATCAGAAATTGCCTTAAAAATAAGGCCTACAAGATTAACTAAAACTAACAGAAATATGTGCTAAGAGAGCATATTTTAATTTCAAGCTCTAAAGCATTATGGTACTGTAATTAAACAGAAGTCTAGATGCAGAACCCAATGTATATGGTAATTTAGTATATGGTAAAGGTTACATCTCAAACCATTATAAAACATAAATATTATTCAATAAATTGTGCCAGTTGGGAAGACACTTGGAAAAGTAGATTTCTCGTACTATGATTAACTCAAGATAAACTATGTTTAAACAAATTGTAAGTAATGACTCTTCTTTTAGCTGGGGAGTGAGAAAATCTTTATTTATAGAAGCTATAAAAGATAAATTCGCTGTTTAATACTAAAAAGTTTCCATTGTAGGAGAATGAGAAGTGTGTATTATGCGAAACATTTAATTTTTGAAGGTTTATGTACTATTAAAAATATAAATTAAGATTTACAATTTATTAATTTGGAAAAGGGCAAAATCCTACATTCTTATAAATTGATAAAGAAAAAAATGGGAATAATTTCCTGCTTTTATGGACTAACTTTTTCACAGCACTTTTCATTCATAAAATGACTGGGAAATGGGCTGTTTTTAATTATTATATAATGATTATGTATTAATCATATGTAACTAATGTGATTTACATTGAGAACTGGGAAAATTCATTAAGATTTTTTATAAAATATACACTTTGATTCAGTACTTGACATAATTTGTAGGACAGAATCTTACAATATACACATATTTAATTGGATCATTGCTTCTAATAATATAGGAAACAACTTAAATATTAATGCATAGAGTACTAGAAAATAAATGAAGATCATCCTCTCAGCTGAATGTTTTTAATACTTTATAATAGAAAACATTATAATTAAAAAACTATATCTTAGAATATAATCTTAAGAGGTTAAATAAAATTATCACAGAAAATTAGTCAGGATTTTTAATCAACCTCTACTTTATAAAATAAAGATTTTACAAAGAGGTGGAGATAAAAATTTCTTATGAATTGGTAGAATCATTACTAAGAACCCATTACTATTTTAAAATCAATCTTAAAAGCAGAATATCTCAGTTTCTTTAAAAACTGCAAAACAGAAGGAGGGGGCAAGATGGCAGAGAAGTAAGGAGCTCCGTACTTGCACTCACGCCCATACATCACACAGAAAAGATCTGAAGCCATTGGAAACATTACAAAATGTGAGAGATTGGGAGAAAAAGGACGCAGAATCCACTGAGAGAGCCTTCTAATGTGAGTGCGAACCGGGGAAGATAAAATCGGGCCAGGATCGGAGACTCCAGGGTGGGAGGCGATCCCCCTCTACCCTCTACGGGGAGTGAGAGGGGAAAAGGAGAGAGTACGAAACAGAAGAACCTCCGCTCGGGGGCAAAAAAACCTCCGCTCGGTGCATAGAAAGACCGTACTTGCCAAATACCTGCACACCAGGTCCCATCGCGCCAACCGGTCCCGGGGGGGTGGAGGGGGGCTGAGCACACAAACTGCTTCTTTGTGCGGGCTCCTGGCAGCTGGACTTCAGAGTGGTGGCGCGCCTACGGCCATTGTAGCTCCCGGGCTACTGGGGCCCCTGAAAGAGCCACGCGGACACCGGGCGTCCGCGCTCCTGCCTGGCGGGGACTCGAGAGGGAAGACAAAGAACTAAAAACTGGGAAATTAGCCTGTGAGTTCGAGTTTTGGGTGACGAGCCATAGAGGGACCCATTTTTCTTACTCCAGCCGGCTCAGGCTCCGAGCACCCGGCAGGCAAGCCCCTACCCATGCGCGCCAGCCTGACCCAGAGAAGGAAGCAGCGATTCTGACTCCACCCCCAGAGCTGCGCAGGGGGCCTGGAATGGCCCGAGGGGGTTGCCTGGGAAGCTGTGCCTAAGGCAATTTCAGCGGGGCGCGAGGACTGGGATTTGGAGACTGGAACTGGCCTGGGTTGAAGAGTGCAACCAACTTCGGCTGCGCCCACGGTACAGGGAATCTACACGCCCAAAAAAGCGAGGTACAGTGCTGGGTTCAAGATGGAACTGGAGCACCATCGCTCTCCTCCCCACAACCGCCAAAGCAGAGCTCCTGCCAGAGGCATTGGATCACGCCATGCCCATCCCTGCCTGAGTGCTGCCCTCCTTCTATTTTTTTTTCTTCTTTTTTCCTTTGTTTTCTCTTTTTTTCTTCTTCTTCTTTCTTTTTTCTCTCTTTTTTCCCCAGAACACTGACCTCATTAACTCTGGTCACCAGCTTGCTTAAACAATCACAACAAGTCCATTCTGTAAATGTAGATTCTACACCTACCGACATTTTCATCTCTTTCTTTCAGGAGTAATTAGACTATATAGTTTCTCTGGATAATTCCAGCACCCTTCTCTCACCTATCCAACCATATTCTACCCTTTACCTCTCTGAAAAAAGCTTCTTATCCCTCCTGCCTGTTCATTCTATTTCCAATTTTGCCTCATCCCGCCCTGCCTTCGCTCTCTGTCTCTATGCTCTTCAACCAGCACTGCATACACACCGCTATTTAACTGTAGCTGGGAAATCAAGGTATATGCTTTAAACCGTTCTTTGTCCATCGGTTTTCTTCTTTTTTCCTTTTCTTTCCCCCTTTTTGACCCTTTTATGTATTTTATACTCCATATTATCGCCATCCCTCCTCCGTCTTTTCTCTTAACTTTTCCGTTTTCCCTCTCGCTTTGCACGTTAGTTGAATTAGCCTGTGCGTTTGTGTGTGCCTGCTCCCTGTGTATTTGTCTGTCTGTTTTCTTTTCAAGGGCTACCTCAAGAAACAAGCTAGAGTACACAAGGCGAAGAGTCCCAAATATCACTACGAATAGGAAAATAAAATAACCAAGGTCCCAACAAGAGAGAACAAGAGATACTATTCAAAAAACACCGTCTGAAAGGATAGGCCCTGGACAGTCAAAGAGTCTTCTTGGATATAGCAGCGCTCATAGAAACAGAGAGCATAACAGGTGTTTAAAACCAACAAGAGACGGAAAGCTAACTAAAACGACGAAACGAAAGAGCTCTCCTCCAAAGAAACTTCAAGAAGAAATGACAGCTAATGAACTGCTCAAAACAGATATCAGCAGCATAAGTGAACAAGATTTTAGAATAATAATGGTAAAATTAACAGCTGGGCTTGAAAAAAAACATAGGAGACATCACAGAAACTATGGCTACAGACAGAATGGAAAATAAAAATAGGCATGAAGAATTAAAAAATGCGATAAATGAGATACATAATAAATTAGAGGCCTCCAATGCACTGATTGAAGAGGCAGAAAGGAGAATAAGTGATTTAGAAGACAGCATAATAGAAAAACAGGAAGCTCACAAAAAAAAAGAGACAAACTGATCCAGGAACAGGAAAGAAGAATTCGAGAGCTCAGTGATACGGTCAAACACAACAATATCTGTATCATAGATTTCCCAGAAGAGGAAGAGAGAGGGAAAGGTGCTGAAGGAGTCCTGGAACAAATTAGAGCAGAGAACTTCCCCGACCTGGGGAAGGAAGTAAATGTGGAAATACAAAAGGCTCAGAGGACCCCCCTCAGACGTAATTTGAATCGATCTTCTGCACGACATATCATCGTAAAAATGGCAAAATACAAGGAAAAAGAGAATTTTGAAAGCAGCTAGGGAGAAAAGGGACCTAACATACAAAGGGAAACCTATCAGAGTGGTGACAGACCTATCTACTGAAACGTGGCAGGCCAGAAAGGAATGGCAGGAGATCTTTAATGTGATGAACAGAAAAAATATGAAGCCAAGAATCCTCTATCAAGCAAGCCTGTCATTCAAAATAGAAGGAGAGTCAAAAACCTTTCCAAATAAACAGAAATTGAAAGAATTTGTCACCACTAAGCCAGCCCTACAAGAAATCCTGAGGGGGACGCTCGAAGGAAAGGTTGCAAGGAACGAAGTTACCAGAGACATCATCACAAACATGAACCCTACAAAAGATACAAAGACTCTGAACCCACATATTTCAATAATAACACTGAATGTAAATGGGCTGAATGTTCCAATCAAAAGACATAGGGTAGCAGAATGGATTAAAAAACAAAATCCATCTATATGCTGTCTACAAGAAACTCACTTTAGACTGGAAGATACCTTCAGATTAAAAGTAAGGGGATGGAGAAATATATATCATGCTACAGGAAATCAAAAGAAAGCCAGAGTAGCGATACTTCTATCAGACAAACTGGACTTTAAGTTAAAGACAATAACAGAGATGAAGAAGGGCACTACATAGTAATTACAGGGTCCATCCATCAGGAAGAACTGACAATCATAAATGTCTACGCACCGAATATGGGAGCACCTAAATATCTAAAACAATCACAAACAGAAACAAGCTTATAGATAAGAATGTGCTAATAGCAGGGGACTTTAATACTCCGCTTATAGCAATGTTTGGGTCAACCAGACAGAAAATCACTAAAGAAATAATGGACTTGAAAGACACATTGGACCAGATGGATCTGACGGATATATTTAGAACCTTACATCCTGAGGCCAAGGAATTTACTTTCTTCTCAAGTGCGCAAGGCACATTCTCCAAGATAGATAACATACTGGGACATAAAGCAGCCCTCAATAAATATAAAAGAATAGAGATCATACCATGCACACTGTCAGATCATAATGCTTTGAAACTTGAAATCAATTACAGGAAGAATTCTGGAAAACCTCCAAAAACATGGAGGTTAGAGAACACCCTTCTAAAGAATGAATGGGCCAATCAGACAATTAGAGATGAAATTTAAAAATATATGGAAACAAATGAAAATGAAAACACAACAATTCAAAATCTATGGGATGCGGCCAAGGCCAAGGCAGTCCTAAGAGGAAAGTACGTTGCTCTCCAGGCCTATTTCAAGAGATTAGAAAAAGCACAAGTCCAAAATCTAACAGCTCACCTAAAGGAACTAGAGGCAGAGCAACAAGAATGCCCTAAACCCAGTAGAAGAAGAAAAATAGTAAAAATTAGAGCAGACATAAACAACAAAGAGACCAAAGAAACAATTGAACAGATCAATGAAACCAAGAGTTGGTTTTTTGAAAAACTAAACAAAATTGACGAACCTCTAGCCAGACTTATCCAAAAGAAAAGAGAGAGCACCCAAACAGACAAAATTATGAATGAAAATGGACTTCCTACAACTAACCCCTCAGAAATACAAGCAGTTATCAGGGAATACTATGAAAAATTATATGCCAACAAATTGGACAACTTAGAAGAAATGGACAAATTCCTAAACACACACTCACTACCAAAATTCACATGGGAAGAGATAGAAAATCTGAATAGATCCATAACTAGTGACGAAATTGAATCAGTTATCAAAAATCTCCCAACAAATAAGAGCCCTGGACCTGATAGCTTCCTTGGGGAATTCTACCAGACATTTAAAACAAAATTAATCCCAATTCTTCTCAAGCTATTCTAAAAAATAGAAATCGAAGGAGAACTCCCGGACTCATTTTATGAAGCCAGCATCACTCTGATTCCCAAGCCAGACAGAGATCCAGCAAAAAAAGAGAACTACAGGCCAATATCCTTGATGAATACGGATGCAAAAATTCTCAACAAGATCCTTGCAAATCGAATCCAGCAGCATATAAAAAGAATCATCCACCAAGATCAAGTGGGATTCATTCCTGGGTTACAGGGCTGGTTCAACATTCGCAAATCAATCACTGTGATCCATCATATCAATAAAAGAAAAGATAAAAACCATATGATCCTGTCAATAGATGCAGAAAAAGCATTTGACAAAATACAGCATCCCTTCTTAATAAAGACTCTCGAGAAAGTTGGGATAGAAGGAACCTACTTAAACATCATCAAAGCCATCTATGAGAAGCCTTCAGCTAACATCATCCTCAACGGGGAAAAACTCAGAGCTTTCCCCCTGAGATCAGGAACACGACAGGGATGCCCACTCTCACCACTGCTGTTTAACATAGTGCTGGAAGTCCTAGCATCAGCCATCAGACACCAAAAGGAAATCAAAGGCATTAGAATTGGCAAAGAGGAAGTCAAACTTTCCCTCTTCGCAGAGGACATGATACTCTACATCAAAAACCTGACAGACTCCACCAGAAGCCTACTAGAACTGATCCAAGAATTCAGCCAAGTTGCAGGGTACAAAATCAACGTACAGAAATCGGTTGCATTTTTATACACCAACAATGAATCAACAGAAAGAGAAATCAAGAAACTGATCCCATTCACAATTGCACAAAAAACCATAAAATACCTCGGAATAAACCTAACCAAGGATACAAGAGATCTGTATGATGAAAACTACAGAAAACTAATGAAAGAAATTGAAGAAGACACAAAGAAATGGAAAAACATTCCATGCTCATGGATAGGAAGAATAAATATAGTTAAGATGTCATTACTACCTAAAGCACTCTACACATTCAATGCAATTCGAATCAAAATTGCACCAGCATGCTTCTCAAAACTAGAACAAACTATTCAGAAATTTGTATGGAACCACAAAAGACACCGAATAGTCAAAGTCATACTGAAAAATAAAACCAAAACGGGAGGGATCACCATCCCAGACTTTAGCCTCTACTACAAAGCTGTCATCATCAAGACAGTATGGTATTGGCACAAAAACAGACACATAGACCAATGGAACAGAATTGAGAACTCAGAAGTGGACCCAAAAGTATACAGCCAACTGACCATGATTTTGAATTTCTCATCCGAAATAAAATTGTTCTAACAGCATAAGCAATTTTGAGTTTGAGAATTCTGTTCCTTGGAGTGGTATCATCCAAAGTCACCAGTTTGTAAAGACCTACATTTTAAAATTAAACTTGAAAGAAAGTTTTTACTTCTGGGAAATGGGAATGGGGAATAAATGAATGGGCTAATTGCAGCTAAAACATCTGAGAACAGTAAGAGGATGATAAGTCACTTTTAAAACCACTGTTATTGCCATAACCAAAGTGTATAATATCAGTCTAGATGAACGAAAGGCTAGTAAACCATGAATAAAAAACTGCATAGTTTTTATTTATTATGGAATCCATCACAGATTGTAGATAATTCATACAAATACAAATTGTAATATTATTCTTAAACAAGAATTATTAATTAGAAATGCTTAACCCAAGATTTGATGTTATGTACAATTAGCCAAAAAGGAACAGAAACTATTGATTATGATATATTATTTATTATGGAAATGTATGCTAATGAAAGAAGTTTGATAACTCAACTTTATAAATACAGCACATAAGTTATAAAATAATCAAGTGGTATATAGTCCTCAGCAAAAAGGAAACATTAATTATAAATGCAAATTGGTGAAAGTTCTAGTCTTTAGTAATGTTTTCAGACACTAAAGTGATTAAAAATGAGAACACTTTATTTTTTACTCAGTTTTACACAAAAATCCTAATGACAATACAGTTTAGAATGTTAATCTTTTACTATTCTGACTTGAATGGATGTTGAATCAAAAGACAGGGGAAAACTGTAATGTTAACTGCAGAGATGTATTTATCCAATTATAAATTCCTTAAAAGCTTACTTCAGACATTTGTTATTTAGTAGAACTATAGGAGCCTAAACTATACACTGTCTTTTTATTCAATTGCTGATGTAGCTCCAAGTAAGCAAGAGTTAAATGACCAAATCAAATTGACAATTTCAAGTCTTTTTTTAAACCGTGTTTTTATTTGAATTTTCTAGTAATGAGGAGAAATCTAGAGCATTTTCTAACATTTATTACCTTAAGTGCCAATTATTAGGACAAGTGGAATTACTAGTTGTCTTAATCTGTCAGGGATGCTATTAACAAAACTCCACAGACTAGGTGGCTTATAAACAACAGAAATGTGTTTCTCATAGGTTTTGAGGGTTTAGAATTCTGAGATCAGTGTGCCAGAATGGTCTGGTGAGTGCCTTCTCCCAAGCTGTAGGCTTATTGTATCCTTAACATGGTGGAAAAACCTAGGGAGCTCTGTGAGATCTCTCTCTCTCTCTCTATTTATTTTTGAGAGAGAGAGAGACAGACAGACAGACCGCAAGTGGGGGAGAGGAAGAGAGAGCGAGGGAGACCCAGAATTTGAAGCTATCAGCACAGAGCCCAGTGTGGGTCTCGAACCCATGAAGCATGAGATTGTGACCTGAGCTAAAGTCAGATACTGACTGAACCACCCAGGAGCCTTGTCTTAGACTCTGGGTATAAAGTTCTCTCTTGTCTAGTAAGACAGTGGGATGCAGGATGAAAAGCGAGAGATGGCTAATGTCCAGGAAAAGACAAGAGCCTCAAATTAAGGGTCCTTGCCCTTTATTTATTAAGATCAGAAGGCTTACAAACGTGATGGGCATGCAAAAGGAGACAATGTACATCAACTCATGGGCATGAAGGAAAGGGTTTTGAAGACATAAAATGTTTGGGGTTTGGATCAATGTAAAACCGAATCTTGGTGTTGGGCAGATGGGAAGATAATTGTTAATGGCAGACAGGAGGCGCCATGTCTGTTTATGTTAGTTAGCCCAGGAGAGAAGGCAGATAAAGCAAAACACTTCAAGGTTAACAAGGCACCTTTTCTTTTGTAAATCAGCTCAGTTCTGGGCAGCTTCATCTTCAGCAGCAGTGTAGCAGTCTATAGCCAAATTTACCTCTTTATCAAACTTGGTCCTTCCCTCCTATGAAAGCAGCTTTCTGCTAAAGTATTAAATTGGGGGTGGGGGGACGCTTTGCCCTGAATGCCTAATCTTGCTTACCTCATATACCCTTGTACTAGGTGCCTTAGCTCCCCTTTCTTTTCTGGGGCCTTTGCCCCTCCTTCTGTATTCTGGGGTCTGTACACCCCCCTCTCTGTACTGGGTGCTAATCTTGTTTACCCAAACTGGGGTAAGAGCATCCCATGGCTTTGTATTTCTTTATGCCTTGTTAGCCCATTGGTGTAAGTCCATCGAAATCCTAAACTTATTCCCCACAGTGCCTCTGCGGGATCTCTTTCACAAGAGCCCTAAATTTATTCATAAGGGTTCCACACTTATGGCCTAATCATTTCCTCAAGACGCCATCTACTAATGCCATCACCTTTAGGGACTAGAATTTCAACCTGAATCTTGGGGGGACACCAACCTCCAGACCATGGTACCAATCTAAACTAACAATAAATTAGCTATATTTTCAAAAGTCATATCATTGATATGATAAACAATTTAGTCATTTCAGTAATGTCACAAGTAATAAATTATTCAAGATATTTTACTCATTCTAATAAAAAAATTAAAGAAATCTCTGTATTTAACTTAAAAAGTTTTCTATAGCAACTTAGAGTCAATCAAGTGTAAACAGAATATTTCAGATCAACACATTTTTCCCCAGAAAGATGAAAATGTAAAAGATCACGACAAACAAGGACAAAAGATCATTGATGTTAAAGAGCCCAAAAGAAGATCTGATAGCAATACCTGAATGTAAAAATATAGTTATTTCTTTTTCAAATCAAATACTTTCAAACAGGAATTGATATTTTTGTAGTTATATATTCTTTTACGGTTTTTCCACTCCATCCTTACAGCAATGCAGGATAAGTATGATTTTGAGGGGAAAAAAAATCTTAGGTATATTGTATAATTTTTTTATCACAATGAAGTTAGTAAATACTACTATGTGCCTTGAATTGATTATTTTATTTTCACAGCTATATTCTCCCCTCTAATTTACCACACCTCTTGATGAAGGGTTGCCGATTGAGAGAACCATTTATTCCATAATATTTACAGAAGGTGCACTCTAAGCTCAGTGCAGTGTTATATTTTGAGAATTTAAGAAAAAAAAAAGAGACAGGCATATTTTCGCCTTCATCAATCTGAGGATTAGTCAACTCCCACTCTTCCCCTGATTCAAAGTTGCCACCATGGTATTATAACTCAGATGTTGACATTTCTTGTGGTCAAAACCTACTGTGTTCTTTGGTTCTTTTAGAAGATTTTCACTGCAAACTTTGTGCTGAAACAGTCCCTTAGCTCCAGAATTGATGCCCTTCTGGCTTTCATACACCCTGATTTCCATGTCTCCAGCTTGGCATTTCATACAATGCTTGATTTCATAGTTTATCCATGTTCTGAAAGGCTATCTTATATTTTTTCCACACTATAAAAAATGCTCTTATAAATCTGAATTACAATCTACTGACTTATAAAACTATACATTTATTGATATTCATGTAATAAAATTAATATATTAATATATTTAATATATCTAATAAATAAGCATATTTATAAGTCAGAAATTCACTTATAAAATGTTATATTTCTATACAAATATATTTATATAGTATAAAATAATTTCTTCAGAAAAATATTTCCTCACGCTTGAGTTAATTCTCTAGTTGTTTTGTTTTGTTTTTGTTTCTGTTGTGTAACAAGCTCAATACGCCAGCCTCAAATCTCTCTTATTATCTGTAATTGGACAAGGCCCCTTGATACCTGACCCTTTTCAGAAATGAGGAAAGTTTCTAGTCCTTGTCTATCTACATCTATTAAACCAGTCTTTTTTGTTTGTTTGTTTGTTTGTTTCTTTTTTGTTAGTTATACCTGTTATAAGACACTTTACTGACTCAGGTTGTGATGACATTAAGAGATATCTTTGAGTCATTATCAAGGTAGCAGGCACTGGTTCATTATTAAACTCATCATTTACCTTTCCAAAAAAAGAGAAATGAAATGAAACTTAGGAGCTCAGAGCATGACCCTTGGAGACAGGTGTGGTTCATTTTCAAATGGTCATTCATTAGCTATGTATGAGAATTTTATGTCTGAAAAACCTATCTTAAATTTGCAAAATGGGGATAATTGCTGATACCTACTGCACATTATTTCTGAAAAGATGAAATTAAGCAGGATGCTAACTGTGTTTAACATAGTGATAAGAACTCAATAAAAATCAACCATTTTTCTTGCTATCATTTTACAGATTTTATACAAAATTCATGCTCAAAATGTGTCAATTTAAAAATGCCAGAGGCACCTTGGTGGTTCAGTTGGCTCAGCATACAACTTTGGTTCACAGCATGATCTCACGGTTTGTGAGTTCGAGTCCTACATCAGGATCTGTGCTGACAGCTCAGAGCCTGGAGTCTGCTTCTGAATCTACGTTTCTTTCCGTCTCTGGCCCTCCCCTGCTCACTCTATGTCTCTCTATCTCTCTCTCTCTCTCAAAAATAAACAAACGTTAAAAACCTAAAATGCCAAATTTTGGGGTGCCTGGAGACTCAGTTGGTTAAGTGTCTGGCTTCAGCTCAGGTCATGATCTCAGGGTTCTTGAGTTTGAGCCCAACATAGGGCTCTGTGCTGACTATGTGGAGCTTGCTTTGAATTCTCTCTCCCTGTGTCCCTAGCTTTCCCTTGTTCATGTATTTTCTCTCTCTCAAAATAAATAAATAAACTTTAAAAACTATGCCAAATATTACAATGAGTTGCAAAAGAATAAAGATAAAAGTATTTTAAAACATCAAATGTTGGTGCATATCTTTGAAATTAAAAGTTGTCATCTTCAATTCAGTGAAATCATCAAGAAACATTATAGGAGCACCTGAGGGGCTTAGTTGGTTAGGCATGTCACTCTTGGTATCAGTTGAGGTCATAATCTCAGGTTTCCTGAGTTTGAGCCCTGCATCTGGCTCTCCCCTGTCAGTGCAGAGCTGACTTCTGGTCCTCCATCTCCCTTCCCCCACTCATGCACTCCCTCAAAAATAAATAAACATTTCAAAAACAAAAACAAAAGCAAAGGAAAAAATATTACACTGAAGATTACAGACTGCCTGATTGTGTCCTCCCCACCAATTTTTATGTTGAAACCATAATCCTTAATGAGATAGTATTAGTAGGTGGGTCTTTGGTAGGTAATTAAGTCCTATGAGCGGGTCTTCTTGATGGGTTTAATGCCTTTATTTAAAAAAAAAAGGATGAAAAAAATTCTCCTCTTTCCACTAGGTGATGATACAATAAGGCATCATTCTGCAAACCAGTAAGAGGGGCTCTCACAAGGAACCAGTCTGATACCTTGATCTTAGATTTCTCAGGCTTCAGAGCCATGGTTGGGGAGGGGGTGTGCAGAGGGAAGAGTTTTTTAAGCCACCTTGTCTATTGTATACTGTTATACCAGCCAGAATGATGAAGACACAAATTACCATTTTTCTACTATCAATACAATACAAATGTGTGAAAATAGACTCTACTGACGAGATCTTTGGGGTTCAGGCGATGTTATGAATTTTTGTTGAGAATGAAAAGGGAGACAAGCCTGTGGAGGGAGATTTTGCAATATCTGCCAAAAATTACATATATTACATCATGTGATTCACAAATGTTACCTCTGGGTCTCTGTGGTAATACTGAATACTCCAAGAAATACTGAAAATCTACTAAGGTAGATGTCCATCGACATCTTGTGTAGATTCAACTTTAAAACCATGTAAATTTTTATAATTATACAAGTTAAATGTCAAAGCAATCTCTTAAAATGAAATCTCTAGAAAAGAAAAAAAAATCTGTCATTAGTTGATGAAATAATCACATGGAGAGAGAAAGTATCATGATTTCAAAATACAGTAATTTAGTTGCATATCTCTTGTGGTATACACCATAAGAAAGAACTCCACAAAAATATTGAATTGTTTTTAGTAATGATATTGTTAGCAGTAATATTGATATTGACAGTGAGTCTGTTTTATTCTTATATTTTGGGATATAGCTAATGAATACATGTGTTACTATACCTATTTTAAAAACATATTTTAGTCAAATAACCAAATTCTTTAATTTTACACCCTGTAAACTTCATCTATCCAATAGTAACAGGTGTTTAAACTGTAGGGCATTTCTTACTCTTCAGATTTCAAGGAAAGCCAATAATGTAAACCCTGGTATCCCTTCATATGGAAACTAAAATAATACTTGCCTGGTTTTACCTTTTTTTTTTGTTTTATTTTACACATTTTGAATAAGGAAGAAGAATTACCATGAATTTCAGATTGCTGATATGAATAGTTGTCAAAACCCTCCAAAATTCAAAATCTCTAAATGAATAACTCTTAAACTTATAATTTATTACACTGAATGTTGAATGCCAAATATATCAGGCTTGTTAAATTAAGAAACAAGGAGTATAGACTAAGGTGGCTTTACTCTTATGGCAGCTACCTAAAGGAGCCAAAATCTAAGTCTATATACAGATGCCTCAATGTTATGAAACCCAAAACTCTAAGAACAACCAATCAAAAATAAAACTAGGCTTTAAACTATAGTCAATTAAGTTTTCTTTCTTTGCTTTGCCTTTTGTCTCTATAACTATAAAATTTACAAGAAAGGGAGAGTTTTGCTCAGATCTGCCTATAGTGGATTGTACAATGAGAAACCCTGGAGACAAAAAATTTCCCACTGTTGCTACGTTTACTTAACTAACCCATTTGGATTCAGGATTCATCCATAGGTGATGGAAGGTACATTACGGTTCTTTCTTTTTTTTTTTTTTAAGGCTATTTCTATACACTAAAAAATGTCAGATGAAAAATGGTATCAATGACTTAAATTTCACATGTTCTAGAAAATTGCTTATATAACAATGTCATTTTAAGCAGTAAAAATCCTCCAAAATCACCAGGAAATTATTGTTTCTTAGCTAGCATTCATGTATTCGAGGCTCACTGTGAACATTTGAGGGATGGTTTTGCATTTACAAAACATATATTTTATTTATAACATTTTATTTATAATTTATAAATATAACCTATTTTATTTATAATTTATTTTGCATTATAAAATATAATATAGTTATCATATTTTTAGAGATCTAACTTAATTTTCAAAATTTGTATTCATCTAGTTTTGAAAATTAGGTCATTACTATTTAACTATTTTTCTTTGTATTATGATTAAAATTTTTCTATTTTATCTTTTTGCCTCAACCACTATGTTATTACATAGTACTCTGAATATTAATACTAATATTAATGAATACTTAAACATTTTTATTTCAGCATATGGGCTTATAAAAGAATATGTCCTTGTTGCTTTGTTAATCTACAGTTTGCAGTCCCTAGAATCTAATAGCAACTTTCCTATAAATAATAACTCAAGTATACTTTGTATACATTGAGGGACATATTCACTTTTTTTTTTTTTAGTAACCTGAGAGACTAATGAGACGTGAAAAATAAACTCAACATGATATCCTTGATTGAATCCCTTTTCCCTAAAAGATTTTATTGGAACAATCACCAAACTGGATGAAGTTTGAGTATTTGATAGTAATTTATTTATCAATGTTATTTTTTATTATTTTTTCTGGCCATAGCTCAGCAACATATTCTCAAATGGTTCAAGAAAATAAAAGGTCATTTTTAAAATTCATGTAACCAGGGGAGCCTGGGTGGCTCAGTCAGTTAAACGTCTGACTTCGGCTCAGGTCATGATCTCACAGTTGGTGGGTTCGAGCCCCACGTCGAGCTCTGTGCTGATGACTAGCTCAGAGTCTGGAGTCTGCTTCAGATTCTGTATCTCCCTCTCTCTCTGATCCTCCCCTGCACACACTGTCTCTCCCTTTCTCTCTCTCAGAAATAAATGAAACATAAAAAAAATAAAAGAATAAATAAATAAAATAAAATTCATGTAACTATTCCTTAGGCTTGAAGTTATTTCAAATTACAGGGAAAAATTCACAAACACATTAACCTAAGAATATAGAGTTAATTTTAAAAACAAAGTATCATCTCCGTTATATATATATATATATATATATATATATATATATATATATATATATACACACACATTATATATAGTATATTTTATATATTATTTCTATAATATATATTTACATGTAAATTTTAAAAATCTGTAGTAAACAAAACTTACTTTATCTTTCAATTTAATTATTTACATGGATAAACCAATTACAATCTTCTACAAGTACACTTTTAATGCCTACAAAAGATTTTATTTTTATTTAAGAAGCATTTATAATTATTGGGGCGCCTGGGTGGCTTAGTCGGTTGAGCGTCCGACTTTCGCTTAGGTCATGATCTCGCGGTTCGTGGGTTCGAGCCCCGCGTCGGGCTCTGTGCTGACTGCCAGCTCGGAGCCTGGAGCCTGTTTCAGTCTGTGACTCCCTCTCTCTCTGACCCTCCCCTGCCCGCGCTGTCTCTCTCTCTCTCTCTCTCTCTCCTAGAAATAAACAAAACATTAAAAAAAAGAAACATTTATAATTATTTAAAAATTATTAACCTGCATACTTCATTTAATCATATCAGAAATGAATAAAATCAGTTTAGATGGCTATGTCACAGTGAATGGTAAAATAATACTAGAAAGTATGGGGAATAAGCTTAAGAATTCCCTGGGCTTACACCAATGGGTTAAGAAGACATAAGGAAGTACAAAGTCATAGGATGCTCACACCTGAGTTTGGGTAAACAAGATTAGGACCCCAGGATAGAGCAGGGGCTTGAGGGAGAGCGCAAAAGCCCCCAGTATAGAGTGGGCGGAGGAACAAGGCCCCTCAGAATAGAGAGAGGAGGTGCAAAGGCCCCATAGAGAAGATACATGAGGTAAGTAAAATTTAGGCATTCAGGGCAAAAAACGCCCCCCAAATCAGTACTACATCAGAAAGCCTGTGATGCTACCCAGAGAGAGAAGGTGATTTAAAAAAGAAAAGGTGCCCTGTTAACCCTGAAGCGTTTTGCTGTATCCATCTTCTCCCCTAGTCTTAGATAAGCAGATCCAGGGCACCCTTTCTGCCGTTAACAACCATCTGCCTATCTGCCTGGTGCCAGGATTTTGTTTTATACTGACCCAAACCCCAAACACTGTGTAACTTCAAAGGCCCCTTTCCCTCATGCCCATGAGTTGATGTTCACAGATTCATTGTCTCTTTGCATTACCATCAAGTTTGTAAGCCTTCTGATCTTAATACATATGGGGCAAGGACTCCTATTCATGGCTCTTGTCTTTCCCCAGACATTAGCCATGTCTTGTTTTAGCCCTGCATCCTGCTTTCGTGCAAGACAAGAGAGAACTTTAGACAAGAAAGTATTTCACTATGTGGTACTCACTATTCTAGATACCATACAAAATTACTTCATTATCATTAATGCCCTAAAAGAGTTATTAATCCCTATTTTGCAAATAAGGAAGTCCCAAAACAGTAAATAGAGGATCTCTGACTTCTCTAATAGGCCAATGTGTCCTTTAAATTGGACCAAATATGGTCTTAGAAACAGAAAAGGGTGGGGAGTATATCCTGACATCTTCCAATTTCTTGTTCATTTTAGTTCATATTTGAATCGGTTGAGTAAATTCAGTAAGACTATTGGTAATCCATTAACATCTACTTAGCATTTTTTCATGTCCATTATATTTATATTAAATAATCTTATTACATTCTTATTATAAGCATTATAGTTAGATTAATACATTAATAGAGAATTTAAATCCTTTGAGGATAACAAAATACTGTGTCCATTATGAATATCTTTATTTATCAGGTCAAATTATTCAGTAATAAGAAAAATAAGAATACTAACATCAACAACTTTAATTTATTGTGATTTTGTCTGTCAAACATAACATTTTTTCCAACCAGAATCTTATGTGAAACATCTCATTTTAATCCCCTTCAGGAGATTTGACTATTGGCACGCAATCTTTATAATTTGATACAAATATGAGTATTAAGTAGTTTAATCCTAAATGGAATACATTTTCATTGTTTCACAAATATTTTATGTAAAATCATCACACACACACACACAGAAAAGAGCAAGTGTCATTCCCTCACTTTGCAATAGATTACACTTCATGACTCTCACATAGGCTTGTAATTAGGAATTGAAATGATAGATAATTTTTCGCCTCAGAAAAGCACTATTCTTTGGACCCAATAGTGCCTAGCGGGATAGCAATACCAAATGATCTCCCATAAAATCAGAAAGAGCAAGAGAAGAATCAGGATTTTAGGTACTGTCTGGTAACTGGCGCTCTTCATGAACATATATGAGATATCTGTTAATCATCCCCCAAAATTCTTGGGAATCTTCCAACATAGATTTGAGCCGAAATCAAGGGTAGGATGTTTAACCAACTGAGCCACCCAGGTGCCTGGGATCCTTTTCAAGTTAAATTTGAATGTATCCCTTCTTTGCTGCAATCCTCCAATGAGTCTTTCATTCAGCAAAAGTCATAGTCTTTATAATGATCTACAAAGTATAACTTGCTCCGCCTCTTCACCACCATTACTTCTGACTTCCTAACCTCTATTCTTTCCCTCTATTTGCTTACCTCTAAGTAGGTAAGCCTTAGTAGGACTATTTTTAAAAACTGCTTTCTGCCCTTTCTCCTTTATTCCCTACTTCCTCACCCCATTCTAACGTTGTAGCTCTTATGACTTTATAACACGGTATAAAAATTAATCTTTACTGTCAAATACTCAAAAGTTATCTATCTCCCCTTACTAATATGCTTGTTCACAAGGGAAGAATATTTTACCATATAGATTTTTTAACTAAAATATATCTAATTCTTGCAATTAATAAATATCTGTTGAATGAATGAGTGGATAACTAGAGTAAATGGAATTGGTCATACAGCACGAATGGAGTCCTAAAATGTTTCAAAAAAATTTCAGTGAGGAAATAATCAACCAGACTTTTCTGTCATTTTGCAACAAAGAACAAAGTGTACTTTTGGGCTAAGGGATTTCTGGTTCAAGATGGCTGTGTAGGAAGATTCTGAACTCATCTCCTTCCACACTGAGTCTATAGCTATGTATAGCTACATACATTCCTCTTTAAGAATCCTGAAGACTGGTTGAATGACTACTACCCATTGGATAAATGAGAAGAATACCATGCCAAAGTGGGTAGGAGGGGTGGGGACACAATCTTGCCCCAACGTTGGATCCAACAAATGGCAGGTAAATTCAAAACCAAGAGTTTCATCCTGAGGCACAAAGAGTTTGAATTGCACATCAATCATCCCAAAACATCTAACTTTGAGCCCCCTAAACATCTAACTTTGAAAAACAATGGGGCTTACATCTGTCAGACTGTAGCCATCTAAGAAACTGCTCTTCAAAGAGTTCACATGCTCGAACTCATCCACCCCAGCGTCCAGCTCAGAGGCAGTCAATCATGCCCAGACATGAGGTGAAGGAAACTCACCTGCATATATTAAAGCATTGGCCTGGGGCACCTGTTGGCTCAGTCACCTGAATGTCTAACTTCAGCTCAGGTGATGAACTTGCAGTTTGTGAGTTCAAGCCCCATGTCAGGCTCTGTGCTGACAACTCAGAGTCTGGAGCCTGCTTCAGATTCTGTCTCCCTCTCTGTCTGTCCCTCCCCGGCTCACACTATCTCCCTTTCTCTCAGAAATAAAGATTAAGAAAAAAAAAAAAAAAAAGCTTTGGCCTGAGTATAAGCATCTCACTTAACAAATATATCTCAGAGCCTGCTGGAACAGTCTCCTGGGATGAAGACTGGCAGGCACCATCTTCATTCTCTCTCTTTGCCATGCTCCAGAGCACCCATAGCTCATGAAGAGGGAGCTTTTACACACATTTGGCACCCTGATTTCTGTGGTGACATCTAGAAGACTCCACTTGATCACCTGATTCCAAAGGTCAGGGGAATTTCCCTTCATGGCCTCATGAGGTTGTAATAATCCATGTCACCAAGAAAGGAGCTCAGACCACTACCTCCACCCCCAAGTTTTACAACTGCTGCTAGGGGACACCTCTATATCACCTGGGTCTGATGGCTAATGGAACTTATGCCTGTGGGTCTGTAACAATAGAGAACGAATTTTTAAACTGCTACGACCTCCAGAGCACAAGAGACAATAGACCCAGGTGCTCAGCCTTTCTGTAAAAGTGGGTATTAGCTAATCATCATGACTACAGCCTGAGGGGCAGACTTCTAATTAAATATGCAGACTATAATCCTTTCCAGAGAACCTGGAAGGTGGGCATTATCCACATGGTTGCCCTCTGCCATGTTCCAGCATGCCAGTGTCTCTAGGAGTGATGTTTACATACCTCCAGGGGCAGCTGTTGCTCAGTGGATATCCCTTGATTGTCTGAAACTCATAGCCAGGGAGGCTTGCATTCCTGGGTCTCCCATGACTCTGGCAATCTCAAGGAGAATTCTTGGTATGCTACCACCCCCAGGGCATTGTGCAGAGAGTAAACTAGCATGCTCCCAAGTCATTCTGTGAAAGAGGTCTCTTTGCTTATCCTAAAGCTTTGGCCTGATAGGTAAGTTTCAGGATTGGAACACATTTAGTGGCCCACACAGCTGCTCTCAAGGAAACATAGGCTAAAGAGGATGCCCAGATTTCTCTGTCACCCAGGCATGCACCTCCAGATTGCCTGGCTTTGGTGGCCAGTGGGACTTCTTGCACTGCCTGTATATATTTGCATACTTTTATTTTTTTTTAATTTTTTAATGTTTTATTTCTGAGAGAGAGAGAGACAGCATGAGCAGGGAAGGGTAAGAAAGAGAGGAAGACAAAGAATATGAAACAAGCTCCAAGCTTTGAGCTAGCTGTCAGCACAGAACCCGACGTGGGGGGGGTGGGGGGCTCGAATTCACGAAGTGAGATCGTGACCTGAGCCGAAGTCAGATGCTTAAATGACTGAGCCACCCAGGCGCCCTTATATTTGCATACTTTTAAAAGCTGATGCCTCAGAGTCTGGCTTCCAGCCAGCTTGAGTGGAGGTGCTAAATGAGATTTCTTCCCTTAGATTACTAACGGGTCTTGGTACACTCTCAACAGTGGGAATATACCAAGAAGAAATAAAATAGTTTAGACAAAAAGTAAGATTTGAAAGAAAACCAAGAGCTAGGACAGGATTGAATGAGAAAACCATCACCTTGGAAATAAGAGATCAAGAGTACACTTATCTTGATGAGCACTGAGTAAAGTACTGAATTCTTGAATCATTATTTTGTACACATGAAACTAATATCACACTGTAGATTAATTATACAAATATATATATAATTTTATATAATTTTATAATGATATAAATTATATATATATAATATATATATAAATAGAACTACCAGGGCTCTAGTGTAGCTCAGTTGGTTAAGCGTCTGACTTTGGCTCAGTTCATGCTCTCATGATTCATAGGTTTGATCCCTGCATTGGGCTCTGTGCTGTCAGATCAGAACCTGGAAACTTCTTCAGATTCTGTGTCTCCCTCTCTCTCTGCCCCTTCCCTGTACATGCTCTGTCTCTTTCTGTCTCTCAAAAATAAATAAACTTTAAAAAATAGAATGACCAAATGATCCAATAATTCTACTTATGGGTATTTACTCAAAGAAAATGAAAATGCTAATGAGAACAGATATGTATCCCCATATACACTGCAGCACTATTTACAACAGCCATGATGTATAAACAGCCTTAACATCTACCAATGGACAAACGGATAAATTATAGTGTGTTTCTGTGTGTGTGTGTGTGTGTGTGTGTGTGTGTGTGTGTGTGTGTGTGTGTGTAGGTATTATTACAGCTTTTTAATATACCTTTAAATCCAGAATTGTGATGCCTCCAGCTTTGGTTTTCTTTTTCAATATTGCTTTGGTGGCTGTTCGGGGTCTTTGTAGTTCCATACATATTTTAGGATTGTTTGTTCTAGTTCTATGAAAAGTGCTTTTGGTATATTGATAGAATTGCATTAAATGCATAGATTGCTTTGGGTAGTATAGACATTTAAACAATATTTGTTCTTCTAACCAATGATCATGGAATGTTTTTTCATTTCTTTGTGTGTGTCTTCTTCAATTTCCTTGAGCAGTGTTTTATAGATTTCAAAGCACAGGTCTTTCACCTCTTTGGTTAGCTTTATTCCCAGTTATCTTAATTTCAGTGCAACTGTAAATGGGAATGATTCCTTAATTTTTTTTTCTGCTGCTTTGTTACCAGTATATAGAGATGCAGCTCTCAGAACATTGATTTTGTATCCTGTGACTTTATAGAATTCATTTATCAGTTCTATCATTTTTTTGGTGGAGTTTTTGGTATATATATATAGTGTGTGTCTTATCATATGCAAATAGTGAAAGTTTTACTTCTTTCTTGCCTACCTGGATCCCTTTTATTTCTTTTTCTTGTCTGATTGCTATGGTTAGAACTTCCAGTATCATGCTAAATAAAAGTAATGAGAGTGGCCATCCCTGACTGGTTTCTAATGATAGAGAAAAAGCTTTCACTTTTTTCCCCATTTAGGATGAGATTAGCTGTGAGGTTTTTTTTATAGATAGCCTTTAGTATGTTGATTTATGTTCTCTCTAAACTTACTTTTTCGAGGGTTTTAATCATGAATGGATCTTGTATTTGTCAGTTTTTTTTCTTTCATCTATTGAGTTGATCACTTGATTCTTATCCTTTCTCTTGTTACTGTGATGTATCACATTGATTGATTTGTGAATATTGAACGTCTCTTGCAACCCAGGAATAAATCCTACTTGATCATGGTGAATGATTTTTTTGATGTGCTGTTGGACTTGGTTTGCTAGTATTTTTGTTGAGGGTTTTTGCATCAGTGTGCCTCAGAAATACTGGCCTGTAGTTTTCTTTTATTGTGGTATCTTTACCTGGTTTGGGGATCAGAGTAATTCTGGCCTCAAAAGAATGAATTTGGAAGTTTTCCTTCCTTTTCTATTTTATTTTTTTGGACAAAAATAAGTATTAACTCATCTTTAAATGTGTGACAGAATTCACCTATGAAGACATCTGCTTCTGGACTTTTGTTTGTTTAGAGTCTTTTGATTACTGAGTGAATTTCTTTGCTGGTTATAGGTCTATTCAAGATTTCTGTTTCTTGTTTTAGTTTTAGTAATTCATATATTTCTAGGAATTTGCCTCTCCCAGGATGTCCAATGTGTTGGCAAATAGTTTTCATAACATTATCTTATAATTGTTTGTATCAATGGTGCTGGTTGTTATTTCTCCTCTCATTTGTGATTTTATTTATTTGGTCCCTTTTCTTTTCTATTTGATAAGTCTTGCTAGAGGTTTATCAATTTTACTGATTTACAAGCAACAAGCTCCTGGTTTCATTGATCTGTTCTATTGTTTTTGACTTTTATTTGTTTCTGTATCATTTACTTCTATTCCAATCTTTATTATTTACTTTCTTAAGATTCATTTGTTGTTCTTCTTCTCATTCCCTTAGATGTAAAATTAGGTTCTTTAAGATTTTTCTTGTTTCTTGTAGTAGGCCTATATTGCTATATATTTCCATCTTAGAACTGGTTTTGCTACATCTCAAAGATTTTGGATGTTGTTTCTTCATTTTCATTTGTTTCCACATACTCTTTTACATCTTCTTTATTTCCTGGGTGACCCATTCATTGTTTAGTAGCATGATATTTCACCTCCATGTATTTGTGGTCTTTCCAGATGTTTTCTTGTGGTTGACTTCTAGTTTCATAGCATTGTGGTCAGTAAAAGATGCATGTTGAGACTTCAAACTTCTTAAATTTGTTGAGGTCAATTTTGTTGCCCAGGACGTAATGTATTCTGAAGAATATTCCATGTGCACTTGAAAAGAATGTATATGCTGCTATTTTGGGATGGAATATTCTGAATATATCTGTTCAGTCCATCTGGTCTAGTGTGTAATTCAAAGCCATTGTTTCCTTGTTGATTTTCTATCTACATAATCTATTGATGTAAGTAGAGTGTTAAAGTTCCCTACTATTATTACCAATTAGTTCCTTTATGTTTGTTATTGTTTTATGTATTTGAGTGCTTTCATGTTGGGTACATTTTACAATTATTTACAATTATTTTGTCTTACAATTATTTTGTCTTCTTGTTGAATTGTGCCCTTTATCATTATATAATACACTTCTGTGTCTCTTGTTACAATTTTGTTTTAAAGTCTAGTTTGTCTGACATAAGTATTGCTACTCCAGCTGTCTGTTGACATCCATTTACATAATATTTCTCCATCTACTTCCAATTCAATGGCATCTTTAGGTCTCTTATAGGCAGCATATAAATGGGTATTACTTTTTTATCCATTATGACAGCCTATGTCTTTTGGGGTATTTAGTCCTTTTACAAACTAATCATTGATATGTCCTTATTGCCATTTTGTTACTTGTCCTTGTTGCCATTTTGTGGTTATTTCTGGATATTTTCTCTGATCCTTTTTTGTCTTTCATGTTTTGCTGATTTTGTTTAGTGACATATTTGGGTTTATTTCTCTTTAGTCTTTGCATGTAATTAGTGGGTTTTGATACATGGTTACTGTTAGGCTCATATATAAACCCTTCTGCATATAGCTGTCTATATTAAGTTGATGAAGGTTTAAGTTTGATCTCATTCTTTGCTCCTCCACCCTCCTATTTTAAGTATATGTTATTATATTTTATATCCTTTTTCTTGTGAGTTCCTTGGCTAATTTTTACAGAAAGATTTATTTTTACTGCTTTTGTGTTTCTTAACTTTATGCTGTCACTTTTATTCTCTCCTTTTATTCAAAGATTCCTTTTTAATATTTCTTGCAGTGATGGGTTAGTGGTCACAAACATTTGTCTTTAGTTTTCATTTGTCTGGGAAATTATTTTTCTCTTCTATTCTGATGATAGTCTTGCTGGATAGAGGATTCTTGGCTACAGAGTTTTCCCATTCAGCACTTTGAAGATATCATGTTGAAAAATCTACTAACTTTACAGATATTTTTCTATAAGTTAAGGATTTCTTTGGCCTTGCTGCTTATAAGATTTTTCCTTTATCCCTATATTTCACTAATTTAGTTACAGTGTGTCTTGGTGTGGTCTGCTTTTGCTGATTTTGATGGGAGTTCTCTGTGCCTCTTGGATCTAAATATCTGCTTCCTTCCCCAGTATAAGGAGGTTTTTAGCTATTATTTCCTCAAATGCATTTTCTGTCCCCCTTTTCTCTCTCTTTTGGGACACCTGTGATATGATCTTATGTGTGACAGAGTCACTGAGTTCCCTAAGTTTATTCTCATTTCCCATAATTCTTTCTTTCTTTTTTTCAGCCTCACTGATTTCCATTATTTTGTCTTCTAGGTCATTGATTCATTCCTCCACTTCTTCCAATCTGCTGTTTGATGCATTAAGCATATTTATAATCTTATTTATCACACTTTTCACCTCTGATTATTTTTTAACTCTTATCTATGTGGTGAGGGACTCCCTGATGTCTTATTTTTTTGTTCTCAAGTCCAGAGAATATCTTTATGCCAAGTGCTTTAATTTCTTTGTCAAGCATGTTACTTATATCAATTTCACTTAATTCTCTAGTCCTGGAATTACCTTGTTCTTTCATTTGGGGTAAATTCCTCTTCTTCTCATTTTATTTAAGTCTCTGCCTTCTTTTCTGTGTTAGAAAGGCCAGTTATGTATCCTGCTCCTGAATATAATGGCCTTATGAAGAAGACATGTCATGCTCAGAATCTGGTGCTGTAGGGAGTGTCTAAAGTGTGCTGCATGCACTCTGCTGTTGTCTCAGGATACTCTCATAGGCATTGCTTATTAAAATGAAACAAAACAAAACAAAACCACAGAATTCAAGATATCCTGACTATCCAAAGATTAGATGAAACATGTGACACACAAAGGATTTTTAGGGCAGTGAAACTACTCTGTATGAACCTAAAATGTTAGATGCATGCTATTATACATTTGTTTAAATCTATAGAATGCCTAACACCAAGAATGAAACCTAAAGTAAACTATGAGACATTTGGATGATAATGTTGGGTCAATGTAGGTTTATCATTTCTAATAAATGTATCACTCTGGTGAGGAATATTGATACTAGGGGAGGTTATACATGTATGAAAGCAGGAGTTGTATCTGCACTTTCTCAATTCTGCTGTGTAATGTAAAACGACTCTAAAAGCGTTATTTTAAAATGAAAATGAAAAAAATATTAAACCACACATGAATTTCATAACATAAAATTTTAAGAACACAGGTTTTCATTTTTCATACTGCCAAAAATAGTTTGAGCGATAGGATATATTATGTAATATGGGGAGGAATAAAAGTAAAATCATGAAAATATCATCTGCTCTAAACTTGGTACATTTTGAAACCTATATTATACATCAAAAACTAGAGTAATCAGATCACTTCCCTGTAACCACTACCACAGTTTAACATATTTCTGGTGAGATGGTAGTTTTTATTTTCCTCACATTTTCATTAATAATAGGAGACAAAGTCATCTAATCTCTTTGGAATCTTATTTTTATAGTATCAAGGCTGACTTTAGTAGTTCTCACTTTTTAAAAAAATTTCTTGATACATGCCTTATCATTGCTTTTCATTACTACTGAGATTCTTTATGACTATTTGGGGTTCTCCCTAGGATATTTCCTTTTTAAGCAGTACAGAATCTGCTACTCAATGTTCTCTTTAATTTGCAACCTCTGAGATATTCACAAAAACTTCTAATTAAAAGCATTTGAAATAATCTGAATCACAGATGCAGCTGGATTGAGCTGAGTAGGAGTATAGTTCAGATAATCGTTTGCTAATGTTTTAATTTACTTTTAATGGACCAAGTGAAATCATTCGTTAAATTTACATTTGTTTTTCTTTTAATTATTTGTCATTCCAAATTTTCTCATTTTATAACTAACCTTGTACAGTTATATAAAAAGTACATGTTATTTAATGTTACTACGTTCTTGGATTCCACAATAATGAACTATTTTAATACAGTTTGGGGATTTTCAAAGACCCAAATCATTGGTGTGAAAGCAGTAATAATGGTAAACCCTATAAAAATATTAAAGAAAATTAGCTACCAAAAGTAGACTTATTCACTTACCACATAATTATCTCCTATTAATAGAAAATAACATTATAATTGAAAGAAAAATATGTATTCCTCTAAGCCTTCTTTTCCTGGTTAATATTAATGCATGAGATTTTCATTCCCAGCAACAATTTTAAGTAACAGTTAAATTTGTATTGTGGACTATAATATATATAACACAATTATAAGAGGATTATTGATTATATTGGCCACATATATGTTTTTTAAATATGAGTAAGGCTATATTTTACATTTTTCTGAAATATCACATGAATTTACATGGCATTTCACTGTTTATGAGCCCTATTCACTGAATTTATCTATCTTATTGTATGTAGCTTTCTTTTTTTTTTCTTAATATTTTTAATGTTTATTTTTGAGACAAAGACAGAGACAGAACATGAGTAGGGGAGGGTAGAGGGAGGGAAACCCAGAATCCAAAGCAGGCCCCTGGCTCTGAGCTGTCAGTGCAAAGCCAACACAGGCCTCGAGTCCACAAACCTGAGCTGAAGTTGGACGCTTAACCAACTGAGCCACCCAGGCACCCATGTAGTTTTCTAACTTGTAGGAGTGGCTAACTCTAATATGTGTCATTTGAGGTACCTTATTAAGGGAGAATAAAAGGACTCAAAAACATTTTACCAGTGTATCCAATTTTACCTTGAGAGTCTATACTGAGAATGTTTCCAATGAAAAATTAGGAAGGCTATGTGGATAACCAAATGCATGAGTCCTAAAGCCATATCAGTCTTGGGGAATTCATCGCTATCATGAGTTTAGTTTTAAGGCTTGATCATCTCAGATCTCAATTTCTTCAGTATCACAAGTGGAATGAAAACAAAGCTGATTCATATGCACAAAATGTAGAACACACCAGTGTACCAATGTATAATCCAGAACGTCAACCTGTCAGCTTAAAGTATTTCAAAGGTAAATAAAAAATCAAATTGCCTATGTGCTTGTCATACACATATTTTCCTTTTGAGTAAGTGACATTCTAAATGCAATTACCAAAATGCTTTTAATTACACATGGCATCAGCAAAACGAGATACAGATATTGTGAAAGTTATGGCTCTGGGATACTTACAATTCATGATTTAAATAACTCAATTCTTGATCAGTGTCATATTTGAGAAGTACATTTCAACAAGAAAAAATCCTTTAAAACACTTTTAAAAATTAAATGTTTTTATTTGTTTTTCTGATCACTATACAGAGAAAAATATAGATTATAGCAATATTTCTTAAAGCTTGCCCTCCTTCCCAGCTCCCCAGCAAGATTACCAATTTAGAAAAATCCTCTGCTCAGATTTTTTAGACTGTAAAATAATTGGAAGATCAGAGATCAAATATTACCTGGGGAAAAAATTCCTTCAGAAATAGTTTTTGTTCTGCTCTCACTGTTTTTTTTTTTTATTTTGTTTTTTACATTGATTTATTTTTGAGAGACAAAGAGAGACAGAGTGCAAGTAGGTGAGGGGCAGAGATAGAAGGAGACACAGAATCTGAAGCAGGCTCCAGGCTCTGAGTAAGCTATTAACACTGAGCCATTCAAGGGGCTCAAACCCACAAACCGTGAGATTATGACCTGAGCTGAAGTTGAACAGCTCAACCAACTGAGCCACCCAGGCATCCCATGCTCTCACTGTCTCACTGTCTCTCTCTTTTTTTTTATCATTAATTTGATAATACTGATGTTGCTTTTGCTGCTGCTGATGCTAATAATAATACTGAAAGCCCACCACCTCAGCTATGGTTATCTCTACCTATTTCTCTTCCATTGTTTTTCTTGTATGTTTGTGGTGAGCAAATCCATACAAATCCTACACACCTATGACAAAAGAAATTTAAATTTGTTCTCGAGTTTCACATAAAGAACTTAGGGCCAGGAGACTTTAAAAATCGCAGTTTCCACCATTAGTCAGAAACCATTTCGGATTTCAAATCCTATCTTTTTCTAAATCTAAGGTTCTTAGCAACCACAAGAGTATGCCTTCATAACATCCACCTAAATTTTTATTTTATTCCATTGACTTTTATTCTGTTTTTTATACTCAGCTTCCTGATCTGCAATTGATTAACCTCTATATATACTTAACTACATAAACACAACCCTCTAACTATCGTGTCATCCTTTGATGAACTCTGAGTAGTTCCGAGTTATAAGAACTCTGAATATAAGTAGGCATGTATCCCACTGGTTTAGAATCAAGACTGCATTATTGATATTCATGGTCTGAATTTATAACTGATAGAGATTTTGTTGTCTTCTCTGTGTACCAGTCTTTTTAGAGCCAGGAGAACTTAAAACTATATTTAGAGTAGCTCTGTCCTTTCTACTTGTGTTTGTATCTTTCTTATTTATGTGACCTTGTTAATCAAGGTCCAATGAAGAGACAGAAATCACAGAGTAATTTGAAGAGGGAAAATTTAACTGATTATATATTAAATATATAAAATACATATATGTAATGATAACAGTGAATCAGTATGATGGAAGAGGATTAAGTAGGAAGTCACTCTATAGAATGAAAGATAGAATAACCTCCGTTAACTCTCTTCTTGACCCTTAAGGGACAAGCTTCAGATATTTTTGCAGATGGAACCAGTTTCTCTCTCTGGCAGAAAATCTGATATGGCATCATGTTAGGGGAAGTTGTTGCCTTGTTAAATACCTGCCAATTGGAACTTCTGCAAGTCTGTCACTTAAGAGTGTTGAGGAATCAAAAAAAAAATCATTTTATTCATTATTATTTTTGGTTACCTCTTTACCACCATCCACAAAACTTGGTAAATATAAATCTTGAGTTTCATTACTAGCTATGATTAACAACTAAAATACCAGAAGTTGAGAGTAAGACCCTATAAAGTTGCATCAAGGTTACGTTGAAAGCAGTCTTTTCCCCCCAAGGCTGTTTGCTGACTTTATCTTCAGGTTGAGATTGATCAGAGTATGATCTGAAGTCTGTGTTATTCGACTGCACTGGTGTAACAGATACGGCATGGATGCCAGAGCACCCAGAATTAAGAGGCTAGAATGGCAGACAAATAAAACCACGGAAGTTGATCTGGCCTTCTGTATTCAATCCCTGAAAAGTTCTAAATTGGTCATGCCTAGAGTGAAAGTTCAAAACAACGAAAAACAGCTGGGGAGAACAAAAACTAAGCTAATGTTTTGACAGTCTCAGCCTTCAAGGAAGGCTCCCTAAGAATGAAGTCAGGTCTTGCAATCTAGCCAGGATTATAGTTCATTGATCTTCAGGGTTCATGTGCTCTGAGAGAAAGAGCACATAAAGAGAACCAGCATGGCAGCAAAGAAGATGAGGGGATGTGAAGGGAGGGCACAGAAAGACCCAAACATAAGCCAGACATAACTAAAATAACTGTAAGTTTTAAATTATAAGAAAATAGAAGAAAAGGCAAATTTGGGGGACTCACACTCTGTTCGGCTGCTATCATCCGAAATACATGAGATTTAAAAAATCTACAACTTGGGGGGCTCCTGGGGGGCTCAGTTGGTTAAGCATTCGACTTTGGCTCAGGTCATGATCTCATGGTTTGTGGGTTTGAGCCCCACATCGGGTTCAGTGCTGACTGCCAGCTCAGAGCCTGGAGCCTGTTTCATTATCAGAAGGCATGGTTTTTATAGTGCAGCGTTGAGGTGTCAGCTAGGCCAAGTTCCTGTCTTGAAGCTTGGAGGAAGATTCTGCCTAAAAACTCATTGAAATTGTGAGTAGAATTTATTTCCTCACAGTTGTATGATGGAGGTCTCCATTTTCTTGATGTTAGCTAGAACTCACAGACCCTAAAAGTCACCTATCTTCTTGTTATGTGCCCTACTTGATCTTCAAAGCCAGCAATGGAAAATTTCTCATGGCTTAAAACCTACTCTTGATTCAAGTAGATCTCGTTTCCCCTTCCCCGGACTGCTAAGCCCAGATTTAATGGGCTCATATAATCACATCAGGCTTTCCCCAATATTGCCTTTATCTTAAGATCAGCTGATTTGGAATCTTAATTACACTTTCTTAAAATTTTTTTAATGTTTTATTTATTTCTGACAGAGAGAGAGAGGGAGAGAGAAAGAGACAGCGTGGGGGAGAGAGAGAGAGAGGGAGACACAGAATCTGAGCTGTCAGCACAGAGCCTGACACTGGGCCTGAACCCACAAACTGTGAGATCATGACCTGAGCCGAAGTCAGACCCTTAACCAACTGAGCCACTCAGGAACCCCTTAATTACATTTTCAAAATCCTTGCACAGCAGTACCTAGATTAGTGTGATGATGAATTTTAGATGTCCACTTGATTAAACTGTGATGCCCAGCCTTTGAAACACTAGTCTAGATGTTGCTGTGAAAGTATTTTTAGATATGATTAACATTGATAATTAGTAACTTTAGGGGTGCTTGGGTGGTTCAGTTGGTTAAGCAACTGACTTCAGCTCAGGTCATAATCTTGAGGTTCATAGGTTCAAGCCCTGTGTCAAGCTCTGTGCTTATACCTCAGAGCGTGGGACCTGCTAAGGATTCTGTCTTCCTATCTCTCTCTCTCTTGCTCTCTCAAAAATAAAATAAACATTAAAAAATAAAGTAACTTTAAGTAAAGCAGATTATCCCCATAATGTGAATGAGCCTCACTCAACCTTTTCAAGACCTTATTAGCAAAGACTGCAGTTTTTCCAAAAAGAAGTTCTGCCTCAAGACTGCAACATAGATACCCTGCCTAAACTTCAACCTACCAGCCTGTCCTATAAAATGGCAACATTATCTCCTTCCTAAATTTCCAGCCTGTTGGCTTGCCCTGAAGGTTTTCAACTGCCCACCTCCTTATCTGTGTGAGCCAATTCCTTAGTTTCCATCCCCAATTCTTACCTACTCAAAACTTTCCTAGTTTCAACATGTTCTATTCAGGTTTTAGTTACTAATTTTTAGCAGTAAGACTTTTTATAAAACTGATGGATATAAAGAGAATTTTTTCTCTTGGACAGGGTTGCTATATTTAGAGAATAAAATACAAGGCACTGAATTAAGTTTGAAATTCAGATACACAATGCATAATATTTTAGTATAAGTACCTCAATAATACACACTTACACTAAAGAAATTCCATTATTTATCTTATATTCAAATTTAGCTGGTGTCATTTTATCTAGCAACTACATTGAGAGTACTTTTTTCTCTTGAGTTTTAAGAATACGGGGCGCCTGGGTGGCTTAGTCGGTTAAGCGTCCTACTTTCGCTTAGGTCATGATCTCGCGGTTCATGGGTTCGAGCCCCGCGTCGGGCTCTGTGCTGACTGCCAGCTCAGAGCCTGGAGCCTATTTCAGTCTGTGACTCCTCTCTCTCTGACCCTCCCTGCTCACGCTGTCTCTCTCTCTCTCCTAGAAATAAATAAAACATTAAAAAAAAAATTAAAAAAAAAAAAGAATGCCCCCCCATTTTTGTTTGCTTAAGATTTAGAAAGAAATTGTTTAAATATTTAGACTGGTATTTGTGTATTTAATGGTTATGGTATTCAGCATATAATTAAACCAGTTGTATTTTAAATTGTAATACTTCTGGAGGCAATAATACAGAAACTCATGTTGTTTTGAAGTCATTTTTAAATACTGTTACATATTTATGTGCATGGAGTCTACAGAAAGTTAAAAGGTTCTATGAGATATCCTGAGACCTTAAAAACAAACAGCACATATTGCTAAGCACACATTATTTAGAAAGCACTACAATTCACTTGTGTAAGAAGCTGTTCAAACAACAGTATTATATACTTCTTGTTTTTCCCAAACAGACTGAAGACACTGCAACTCTATTTTTCCTTTTCATGTAGATGAAGGCAATGTGAAGAGGGCACATTCATATCACCAGAATTCCAGAAATCAGACCACAATCCTGGTTGTGGCAGTTTCATAATCTTTCACATTGCAGATTGGCTCATTTTGCAAATACATAAAATAGCACCAACCTCAAACAAAACAGAACCAACTCAACCAATCTCATAAGTCAGATTTCCAATTAGTTTCTGTTAAGCACAATTCTTTCCCACACTGGAAAAATAAGCAACATACATTTGAAAAGAATGGGTCCACTAATATGTGGATTTTTAAAAATAAATCCAGCACAGTACTGTAAATATATTATTCCTTATGATTTCTTTAATGAGATTCTTTTCTCTAGATTATTTTATTGTAAGAGTACAATGTATAATACGTGTAACATAATGTGTTAATTGACCATGTTATTCATAAGGCTTCTTGTCAAAAATAAGCTTCAGTGGTTAAATTCTGAGGGAGTCAAAAGTTATACGTGGGTTTTCCACTGTGAAGGGGTTTGGCATTTCTAACCTTGTACTGTTTAAAGGTCAACTGTATTTCCAAAGAAATTTTAAAAAGGAAGAAAGGCAAAATGACTGTCAGTAGTGAGGTAGAAAGGGTTTTATTGCTTCAGTTATGCTCAGAATTGCTTTACTGATCTGGACAATGTCAATGGCAGTTGACCCATCAGGTAAAGGTAAACATGAGAGTGGAAGGCAAGTCTGCAAGTAAGGATGAGACAGGCACGGGTAAATTTCAAGCATTACTTGCCAACCTACCATGCCAAGAGCAGGACAAATTACACAAATAAGGAACATTCTTGTATTAAAAGAGGTTTTTTGGGTGGAGGGAGATAATACCTCAAATGCATCAAAATAAATTTTAGAGATAATTAGCATACCTGTATTTATTTTAGCAGCCACCTTACCTTATTTTTTTAAACAAACCTCTTAAATTTACATAAAACCTAAATGCATTACCATCATTTCAATTTCTTATTGTTGCTACAGGACTTCATGAAAATAGACTTCAGAGCCGATTTTTTCTGCTTCAAAATGTCATCAAGAAATCCCTCTTTTATTTTACTGTATAAAAACTGATTGTCAGCTTAATAGAGAAATAATAATATTTGGCTACCAGTAGCCTTGATAAACGTCAATACAGCCTCATGAATTCTTTTTGTAAGTTGTGATGTTTTTTTAAATGTTTGAAAAGTATATTTTTGTCTAATAGATGATTTAATTACATAATAAAAGCATATAATTGTGATTGCCATTTTATATGAATGATTAATGATAATATTATTAATTTAAAAAATTTAATCACCTATGAAAATAATGGCTTTGCTTTAGATTTGTTTCTAAATTTATTTATGGAAATCTTAAATTGCTGAGAAAAGTTCCAAGATATAAATATTTGGAGCATCTTAGTGGCTCAGTTGGTTGAGCATCCAACTCTTTATATTGGCTCAGGGCATGATCCCAGGGTTCATGTGGGATCGAGCCCCACATTGAGCTCTGCACTTAGTGTTAAACCTGCTTGAGACTCTCTTTCTGCCCCTCCTCCCCCTCCCACTCTAACTCTCTCTGTCTCTCAAATTAAAAGAAAAAGAAAAAGAAAAAAAATATTTTATAACTCTGGTTAAGGTTAAAAGCAACTGGGAAGAGCAGTTAAATCTTTTCTCCCCTATATAAAAGTCCAAAATCCATTTGTGAATAATGGCATGAAATTATGAAGTGATATTTGACCCTAAACATTAGGATAAAATTATATTTATGAAGTTACCTGTGGTGTCTAGAGCAAAACTGTTAAACTTCAATAAAATTAAATTTTATGCATGAATAGTCTGTAATTACTATGAAAAGTTTCAAAAACTATAATTTAATTTAAACTACATTGTTGTTCAAGAAGTTATATAACAGGATATTTGTATTTATAGAGCCTCTCTAATTGTAGTCTTAACTTTTTATTTAATTGTTCATAGATCAGCTAGAATACTTTGCTATTTTGTAAGATTTTAAAGTTTTACTATTCAACTCTTTGGGGTATACTCTTGTCTTTATTCATATGAAAAATTTCTATTAGTCTTAATAAGAATTGCAGAGAGTTCTGTCAAGGGAGTTATATCCCATGTCTCTACCAAAGAAATTATTCAACCCTTTGATTGTAATAATTATCCACTTCAGCTACTGCCTTATGTACACATAGACAACCATGTTCATCTCATGAATAGTTATAACATAGTTATGGTAATATCTTTATATAGAGAAGAACATGTTTTAAATACAAAGTAATGTCTCACTTTCAGCTATAGCTGGATGAAACTTAGCTTATAAGTAGATCTATAGTCCACCTTGGAGTAGACAGCACCCTCAGAATTAAAATTGTATAAGTAATTTGAAATATTAAAAGGAATGGTGATAAATAATGTTTTTTATCATAAGATTTTACAGTTAGCTATTGTCATCTGTCAAATGTAATGGGAGACACCTTTACAAGTCCCTTGACATTACGAATTAATGAAGTTAACTTCCTAAAAGAAATATTAGCATGCAACTCATAATTCTGGCAATGTACAAAGCTAAGGAATTTTTTATAACTTTATAGGCTCTAGTGAGATGGTTCCGTACCAAAAAATTTATCCATGGTTCTTCACACATTGACAGTATTGCTAAGAACACTGATACTAAGCTATTAGGCAGCTGCTGAAAGTTAGGGGCTGTTTTTCTCTTTGTCAGTATGATAAGGAAATAAAGTAAATATTTCTAACACATTCATACTAGTGCCTGCCATAGAAGTATTCTATACATTTTTATTTTTAACTAAATCAAATTTCCCACCTGTTTGCTCTGCGAGCATATATTTAAAAACAAAAATGTATTAAGAATGTATACAGGGGCACCTCAGTGACTCAGTCAGTTGAGCATCTGACTTCGGCTCAGGTCATTATCTCACGGTTTGTGGGTTCAAGCCCTGCGTCGGGCTCTGTGCTGACATCTTAGAGCCTGGAGCCTGCTTGGGATTCTGTGTCTCCCTCCCTCTCTGACCCTCCCCTGCTCACGCTGCCTCTCTCTCTTAGAAATAAATAAAACATTAAAAAATTTAAAAAAAAGAATGTATATAGAACTAAGACAAGGAATTTAGAAATACATAGTAAATTGTCATTGACTGCTCTCATGCCTCTACATTGTTAGTGTTGTGAGGAGGGCAAGAAGGAGACAGTTAATGAACCAAGTCAAATTATCAAAAGTAATATTGAATGGGTGTGATATGAGTATGCTATTTTGTCTATAATGATTAGGAAAAAAATCTGAATAGTTGATATTTTAATGGATAAGTTTTTAAAAAGCAAGGCTGACCCATAAAAATATCTGGTGAAAGAAGTGTCCAGATTTAGAATAGAAAACAGCAAGCATTGTGCTAGGATAATTCCTGATGTGTTTGAATGCAGGAAATAATCCAGTGGGACTGAAACAGAATAGGGAGAGGGAAGAGGAAAGTCATGGGAAAAGATACTGAGAATGAACAAAGGAGGAAGTCACTGATTAAACTCAATGTTTTGTGTTATATTCTTTGTAATAACCTGTATCTAAAAAATTAATTTGTCAAGGAAAAAATCAAATGAGTTTCTCTATGTGATACTAAATTAATTTTCAGAGAGATTATACCCTCTCCTATGTTATAAAATTACAGGATGAGATATTAAATTACACATTTTTTTTAATTTTCAAATTTTCAGGAAAATGAATTAGCCATTTGCAGTTTAGCTTTCTCAGCACATATTGTTGAGAAATGGGGAAACATCTCCAGATAGAATTTATTTAACTGGACTATTTTTTGGGACTTAAAACTATAATAATCTTTTAGAAATACCAGAATTCTATAATAATCTTTGGAGTAATTACCCTAGATGTTAAAAAAAATAATTCAAAGTTTCTATCAGCAGTTAGAAGTAACTACAGTTTTGAGCCACTAATTTCTGTTTGCTAATTGGATAGTATTAAATATCATTCCTGGAAAGAGTTCAAAAATAATTTTTGTAATGAATATTGAAACATAAAACAAAGAATAGCAATTGACATTTTGATGAAGAAAAGCTCTCAGGTGTCAGTTTCCAAATAGGATAAAAATAATTGTTAATGTACCAAAATTAGGTTTAAGTTATAATTTCAATTACCTTGATAATTGAATTGTACATTTAACTTACAGCAATATGAACAAAGAATGTGTTTATGTCTCTGAATCTGATATTTGTTAAA
Source organism: Proteles cristata cristata (assembly GCA_017311185.1). Lineage (NCBI taxonomy): Eukaryota > Metazoa > Chordata > Mammalia > Carnivora > Hyaenidae > Proteles > Proteles cristata. The sequence continues at coordinate 576,626 of JAESUZ010000127.1, forward strand.
CCAGCCCATTTCACTTGTTTAATACAGATCTGTATTATTAGTGCATTTCCTACACCAAAACCTTGCTGAAATCACTTGAGAGTTCTGTCCACATTCGCCTGGAAGCTTTGGTTGACTTGAACCCATGTCAGCGTGCCTCAGGAACCTAACCAGTCAGTTCTATACCTCACTACAGTTTGGTGATAATGCATTGTGTGTGTGTGTGTGTGTGTGTGTGTGTGTGTGTGTGTGGCCCAGACCCTGGGTTTCAATACTGTGTAAAAAGGCCAAACGAAAGGTCACAGCAAAAAGAAAAGGAAGCCTCTCTTTTTCATAGAATAGAAAATAATTACAGAAGCTTGAGTCTGTTATTGAAGTAATTTACTGAAAATATGTGGTCAGAAACTAGTACTATATTTAATTTAAAAACCGAACGCAAGTTTTTGAAGCTTTATAGAGACAGTGAAATTAGTGAAAATATGGGATAAACAATCTTCTCACCAGGAGGTAGCCAAAAATTATATTAAAAATTTGCTTCAGTAATGTTTGATGAAAGGTGTAACTGAATAATTTTCAGTGATAATGAAACAGCCTTTTACTGGTGCCATGTTCTGGCAAAATGAGTGAATGAATCTTTAGCTGCAAGGTTTACATAGATATAAATTTAAAAATAAAATCTGGGGGATGGGCAAAATGGGTAAAGGTGAGTGGAAGATACAGGCTTCTGGTTACAGAATAATTATGTCATGGGCACAAAGGGCACAGCATAAGGGATATAGTCAATGATATTGTAAAAGAATTCTATGGTGACAGATGGTAGCCACAATTGTGGTGAGCATACTGTATAGAGATATTGAATCACTGTGTTGTACACTAGAAACTAATGTGACATTCTGTGTCAAGTATACTCAAATTAAAATTTTTAATTAAAAAAATTAATAAAGAATAAAATCTGACACTGTTTCCTAAGGTTGCCTTAACAAACTCCTTGCATAGCTGACCAGAGAGTATCATGAGATTTTAAGTGTGCTAAGATCAGATCGTCTGTTCCAGCCCAGAGACCCAAAAAAGAAAAAGATGGCAATAATATGGAAAAAAAAGTCAATACCTGAAACTTTTAAACAACTTTTATGTGTATTATTATACTTGGCTGAAAGCACGACAAATCTGGGAAAATTTTTCAGCTAGATCAATAATCACTCTGTACTAATACTGCAAGCAAGTCATCGGCTAGCAAGACTGAACTTCATGTAAAAAATGTTTTCAAAAATTTTTCCTCCACAGGAGATATCAAACAGATATGCGACCAAGGAAATTTATGTCCCCAGAAGAGTCACTATCAACATGTCCTTGTTGCTTGCTGTTGCTTTCTTTGTTTAGCAGGGGCTGGGATATGATCTTGGGGATGTCACCTATGCAGCTGGAAAAGAGATTTTGGTTTATAATTATGTTTAAGAGTGAATATGGAAAGAGCCCAAATGTCCCATTGACTGCTGAATGGATGAAGAAGATGTGGTGTATATATACACCCTCCCCCACATACCTACAATGGAATATTACTCAGCCATCAAAAATAATGAAATCTTGCCATTTGCAGTGACATGGAAGGGGCTAGCATATATTATACAAAGCAAAATAAGTCAGAGAAAGACAAACACTGTATGATTTCACTCATATGTGGAATTTAGGAAACAAATCAAATGAACATGGGGAGGGGAGGAAGAAAGAGGCAAATCAGAAAGCAGACTCAACTATAGAGAACAAATTGAGGGCTGCTGGAGGGGAAGAGTCCAGGGGAATGGGCTAAATGGGTGATGGGCATTAAGGAGGATCGCTGTTGTGATGGACATTGGGTGTTACATATAATGATGAATCACTTAATTCTATTCCAGAAACTCATATTACACTATATATTAACTAACTAGAATTTAAATAAAAATTTGAAACTAAAAATAGATAAATAAGTAGAAAAATAATTTCTTTTAAAAAAAGAGTGAATGTAAAGACTTTAGAGGATCTTTCCATACTGAGAGGACATCAAAATTTATTATTCCTACCAAAAGTTTTTGGCAAATACTGGAATTTGAAGAAGTTGCAAAAAAAATTAACTGAAGTTTGACCATTTCATAGTGAATTGGATTTAAATATGTAAAATAACCAGGAAATAGAGGAATATCAGTGATGATGACGATTATAATCATAGTATTGAGAACAAGGATAAAAATATTGCCACAGAATATTGAACAAGGAATGTTTGTTAGTGCTCCTTTAAAGGGGAGCTACTTAAGCTCGCCTGGATGGCTCAACAGGTTGAGCGTCTGACGTTGGCTCAGGTCATGATCTCACAGTTTGTGAGTTTGAGCCCTGCATCAGGCTCTGTGCTGACAGCTCAGAACCTGGAACCTTCTTCGGATTCTGTGTCTCCCTCTCTCTCTCTGCCCCTTTCCAACTCACACTCTATCTCCCTGTCCTTCAAATGTCAAAAACAAATTTTAAGGGGAGCTACTTAGGGACATCTGCATGGCTCAGTTGATTAAATGTCCAACTCTTGCGGGGCGCCTGGGTGGCTTAGTCGGTTAAGCGTCCGACTTTCGCTTGGGTCATGATCTCGCGGTTCGTGGGTTGGAGCCCCGCGTCGGGCTCTGTGCTGACAGCTCAGAACCTGGAACCTTCTTCGGATTCTGGGTCTCCCTCTCTCTCTCTGCCCCTTTCCAACTCACACTCTATCTCCCTGTCCTTCAAATGTCAAAAACAAATTTTAAGGGGAGCTACTTAGGGACATCTGCATGGCTCAGTTGATTAAATGTCCAACTCTTGCGGGGCGCCTGGGTGGCTTAGTCGGTTAAGCGTCCGACTTTCGCTTGGGTCATGATCTCGCGGTTCGTGGGTTCGAGCCCCGTGTCGGGCTCTGTGCTGACTGCCAGCTCAGAGCCTGGAGCCTGTTTCAGTCTGTGACTCCCTCTCTCTCTGACCCTCCCCTGCTCACACCGTCTCTCTCTCTCTCTCTCTCTCTCCTAGAAATAAATAAAATATTAAAAAAAAAATAAAATAAATGTCCAACTCTTGGTTTCAGCTCAGGTCATGATCTCACGGTTCTTAAGGTTTAGCCTTGCATTGAGCTCTGTGCTATCAGTGCGGAGCCTGCTTGCTCTCTCTCCCTCTTTCTCTTGTCGTTCCCCATTTGTGCTCTCTTTCTCTCTCTCTCTCTCCGTCAAAATAAATAGACTTCAAAAGTAATTCCACAGCTCAGAATGGCATTTAAAAAATAAAATAAAATAAAAGGATGCTTCTTAGATACAAGTGATGTTAAAAGAGTCAGAGGATATTGGAAGAAGTCTATTAAATTAGTCTATTAACTGAGAAACCTGCGTAAGAGCTATCATCTGGTGTTATCTTCAATTTAGTGAGTAGTAAATTGATGTCGTTGCTTCAAAATCTTCAATCAAAATGATACAATAAACATTTCATTTTACTGCATTATGTAAGTGTAGCATTTTGTTTCGTTTGATTTTTTCACATTTGTTGCTTTACATCTTAAGGATATTTGTCAACTTTCATTTTCTCTAGGAATTTATTACAATATAAAAAAGCAGTAAATAAAATCTACCATTATGTTTTCTCTTCCTATATCATATTCATATCCTTACTTCTGAAAGTTTATGTGATTTTGAAGTGTTATGTAAGAACCATCTAAGGATATACTACAAATGACATTTGATAACAAGGATTTTAGATGAAAGAACATGGATCTATTTTAGCTTTCTGGACCCTGAGGGGAAATAGCATTAGAAGACTAAAATAGATATTGAATTCATAGCTTTGACAAATTTGCTGGGTGAATCTGCAGTGATAAGATAGGCCAGCAATCAGTATTTGCTGCAGAGCAACGCATCTGTAGGTCCTAATATTCACTCCATGGGCTTATCAGGTTGGCAGATTACTCTTGATATACATGGATCCCTCTAGATAAGTTGCCTTTTTAATCCTGTAGTTATCTCCACTCACAGACAGATGTAAATTCTCAAATATTAATAAATCTGTAAAGGTCTATGCTACCTTTCAGTTTAAATTAATTTCCATATACTTTCCTCCAAAATATTCTGTTCAGTGACCAAATGTTAAAATACTAACACAGTCAAAATTAGATGGCATTAAGCATCATTTAGAGTGGATGACGATATATATCGCTGCAAAATTATCTCAGATTTAATGCATCATCTAGTTCCTTATGACTTATAAACTCAAGCATAATTCAGTTCTATTACTCTGTTGTAGAAAACTATAGTGTTTCCTTAAATTTTGATCTTCTGATACTCTGATTATTTAGTATGTTTTAGAAAATCTTCTCCAGGGATTTAGCTTCTTGTAACTACGGGATTTCCCTTACAGTTTCCAAATAAAAAGAGCATTGCATGCGCTCTAAGATCCAAATGCAGTCAGGTTTGCATGGGGAAAAGCTGTGGGGCTGGGTACCATGCATAATATTAACCGACTTGTGCATTTTTAATAGACATCTTAAATCTAAAACCATATTTCTCAAGCTTGTTTGCAGCCAGGATTCTAGATGTATGGAAGAAGTCCTACACAAGATTGGAAAGCAAAAACTTAGAAATGCTTTCAATAAATTGATTTATCTTGCCAACAGGGCTGGAGTAGTTTAATTTTATCTGGGACAATCATGCAGCCATTATAGTGTCTGCTTCCTATTTACTTATTCCCTATTCCATATTTATCTCATGCTGAGAAGTTCCAGATGTGTTTAATACTCACTCACTTAATCCTCATAACTTTAAAGGATAGTCATGGTTTCTACTCTCATTTTACAGATGGAGGGAACTGAAGCACAACTGCCTTCCAAATGAGGCTAAGGTCATAGGGTTAATGAATGGTGGAGGCAAGATCTGAATTTAGCTAGATTTGCTCCAGAGTCCATGCCCCCAAACATTATGCTGTGGTTACTTTTTCATTTATCTTTCCTAGCATCCCTAGAATTTCAGACACTGAGTTAAGTGTCAGTGCATTAATGAGATTTCTAAAATAATTTTTAGAAGAACTTTTAGGAGTTTTATACTGTGGCTGTATACCGTGGCTGCATTTGTTTCCAGCTATGCGATATTGAAACTGTGGCTATTTGAGACATGCTAAGACCTATTTAAGATGGCCCTTTCATCATTAATTAGCAAGTATATTATTGCCTGAAAATGAGGAATTGGTTACAAAGGTGCTTGCAGAAAAGACACTCTCAGTGAAATCTAGGATTAACGATTTCACAAGGTTGAGATGAAGTCTGTGAGGAAGCAATTAACACAAAAGGATAAGACACTAGTAATCCACAGCATGTAGTGGCAAAATTGTTAGTGGAAGTATTGCCTATGATCACCTGTAATTAATCGCCTATTGAGAGCAAGGCTTTGACAGACTTGGTGATATTTTGATCCATGATCATGACAGGTTTAACAGAGCAGTAAGGTTGAGAATGAGAGTTTCTGACCATGCTCCAAAGACAGTGACCAACTCATGATTTAAAATTTCATCTCAAAGTTTGCTGAGAACACAGGGATCTTTTTTCCCCAACAAAGTAATCACTTCTTTTTAGCTGCAAAGTTTACATATATGTAAATTTAAAAAGAAAATCTGACCCTTCAGTTTGGTAAATTAAGACATTCTATTAGTTTCCTAAGCTGCCTTAATAAATGCAGCCTAAGAAGGAGGTAAGCTTAAGGCTTTCCTAGGAAGTAGACAACTTAAAACAATTGAAATTTATTTTCTTTACGGACATCAGAATCTTGCTCCCTGATGGTTATACAGCAGAATCCTTCCTTGCCTTTCTAGTTTCTATCATTTGACAACAATGCTTGGCATTCATTGCCTCATACACATCACTCTGGTCACATGACTGTCTTCTCCCTGCATGTCTTTGTAATGTCTTCCATCTACATATCTCAGGGTGTCGTCATTTCCACCTTTTATGAGGACACCAGTCACACTGCATCATGGCCCATCCTAATAACCTCACTTTAACTTCACTTTCTGTAAAGAACCTATTTCCAAATAAGCTTGCATTCTGAGATAATGGCAATTAGGCTCCAACTTCCAATTTTTGAAAATTGGAAGTCAATCCATAATAAGTATAGAAGCTAAATATACAGTCTCAAACATTTTGTTAAAATTAAGACATTTAGTAAGAGAAAGTGGGACAGTGAAATTGGGAAGCAGATAATCTGATAGCATTCCAGTGACATTCATAGGATTCCCAAACCCCTGCGCCAAAATACAAGACTTCTCCTGACTTCTGCAAACAAATATGATGAATCTATGTGAGGAAATAATCTTGATGAGATGCAAATTCTCCTCACACTCCTCTCTTGTTTTCTTTAATTTCTACCAAACTTACAATAAACACATCCAAGATGTTCCAAGAGAGTAATTTCAAAGCCAAAATTTTGTACAGAATAGTTTATACATCAACAAAATTACAAGAGTTGTCTCATGTATTAGGGCCTCTAATCCAGAAGTCATGTATGGAGATTTTGGGGTTTTTAGATGAAGAAAGGAATAATATAATTGTGCATTAGGGCAAATTTACTAATGTGGAACATCTACCAAAAATTTTTGAATAAATGTGCCAGCTTGAGAAATTAGAAGTGGTTTTAATTGCTGGATCATTCTGTTGTTATTTGGAAGTCATTGATGCATTCCATATGAAGCTGAAACTCTAGAAACTCCATGACAAAACATAAAGTAAGATAAGAGCATAAAGCAGATATTCAAACACTGAGTAAATTGGAATTTTGGAACTGTTAGATCATACAACATTCATTCCCTAACTATGTTGCTGAGAGAATCCAGAGACTACTAATTTTTTTATTCTTTATTTTTGAGAGAGAGACAGAGTGTAAGTGGAGGGGGAACAGAGGGAGAGGGAGGGAGACACAGAATTCCCAGCAGGATCCAGGCTCTGAACTGTCAGCATAGAGCCTGATGCCAGGCTTGAACTCACAAACCACAAGATCATGACCTGAGCCAAGTAGAATGCTTAACCAACTAACCCACCCAGGTGCCCCGACCACTATTTTTTAAAACATTGATAAATCTATTGAATAGTAGAATATAAATTTTCTAATTCCCTGGAACTGTTCTATTTTATATGTAGGAGATGCTACCACTGGAGTAGATTTTGTATTTGGATTTAATTGAAGGATTCCTGGAGTGGCAGAAACAAAGTATTAACATAAAATTGTCAAAACAATGCTCTTTTACTTATTCTTGGATATTTTAGTAGTCAGTACAGCTGTATTGGTAATCAGAATGTAAACTTCAGCAATCATGGTTCTGGCCGATTTATGATATTATGTTCAGGACTTATTGAGTCTCACTAAGGCCACCTTTGATTTATTTAACTGGAACGGGGGTAGGAGGCAGGCAGAAAAGCTCTCTAGTTCTGGAGACTGATTTGAAGCTCCTTAAATGACTCTGGCTGTAATTCCCATCCTGAGTTAGTTCACAGGTACAGAAGTCCTTGAAAGAAGCTGAGGCTGGCTTCTATTTTGAAAGAACTATGAAATAACTCCATAAGTATACCTTCTTTCTAGTCTCCCCCAAGTGGCACTTGCAGCCATTTATCAGAGAAAATATTCACTGGGAAAAATGCATTTTCAAGGATTTTTGGAGGTGTTCTCTGAGCTATCTCTGATCTCTGGAAACAGAACTCTGTTGTCTACCAGTCAGAAGGGTCTTATATGGCTCAGATGATAAGTGATTCATGGAAAGTTCAGCAGGCCTGGGAAATGATTCTATGGCAATTTCCTTAGTTCCAAGGTTTATAATGTTTTAGTTTTGATCAATAATTTTAGATTCACAGTAATTTGCAAAGGTAGTACCGGGGAGGCTCAGTGTACCCTTTACCTAGTCTCCCAATGGTTATCATCCATAATTATAGTACAATATCAAAACCAGGAAACATTGGTACACTATGTGTGTATAGTTCTGTAATATCATGTGGAATCAAGATACACACCTATTCTATCAAAACAAAAACAAACAAAAACAAACACCCTACCTCATGCTATCTCTGTATAGTCACATCCACCTCCCTAGTCCAACCCACATTCAGGAGACAGTGAATTACTAACCCTTGGCAATCACTACTCTGTTATTCATCTCTATCATCTGTAACTTTGTCATTTTGAGAATATTATATAAATTGAATTGAAACTCATAAAGAGGCCCAGGATATTTTGTTAAGTGAAATAGCCAGTTATAAAACAACCTATAAGAGAGAGGAGTCTAATTAAAGTTCTCAAAGTGTAGTTGCTTCCCCAACCCTTTAATGAAATTGAAAGAAGACACAGGGAGAGAAGCCTGTCCCATCACTCCCTTCTCTCTTTCTTATATGCTTAAAATTTGCTGTGTTGAAACAAGTACATATGATATTATAACTTTTTTTTTCAATTTCTGAATCGTTTTAATGTGCACAGGTCCATTTACATAGTTCCTTCTGATCGTTATGTTTAATTATATTTCTCCCTTTACTCTGACATTGCATTTACTTCTTCTGTCTTCTTTTTCTATTCCTGCTTTCTTTTTATTTTTTTTATTTTTTTTTTACAAATAGTTTATTTATAACTCTTTAAACAATTTAGATGTATCCAGGTTGAAGTTGATCATCCAGATCCTATAGCATCCCCCATTACTATGCCTCCTCACTGTCTCCTGAATGTGAATTACTTCTTTTTGTTTCTTTTGCTCTCTAGTCATAAATGTCGTATGTGTCCTCCACCTATGTCAGCCCTTCCACACACATCTCATTTCTTCTTAGGATTTTCTTTGTTTTCTCAGCTTACTCAGGCCTGTTCCCATGCAGGGCACTATCTGTCCCACTGAAGTATCACCCTGAGCCTGTTGTGTGTGAACATGGTGCACCTGTGCTTGACTCTGCTTGAAGTTAAGATCATGGAGAATAAGGCTAATTGTTTTTCTTTTCTTCCATTATCTGCTGGAGCTCAAGGCCTGACATAGTATAGCTTAGATGAGTACAAAACCTCAGGAATCAGACAGGTGGCCTAGAATCCTGCCTGACTCTATACTTTTCCAGCTTTGTGTTTTGACCAAGTAATGTCTCTGCATTTCAATCCCCTCATCTTTAATGATAATCATCCCATAGCATACATGTGAGGAATAAACCAAATTATGAAAAATGTCTAGAATAGTACTAAGCAGATAGAAGAGTTACAACCAAGGGTAGATCCTGTTGCTCTTAAAACTATGAGTAATAATAAAGGCTTATTTGATAGTGTAAGACAAGAAACTGTATCTTACAGGATTTTCTCTCTATGGAGAGAGTATCCTTAAAGAGACTGAAAGAGATTATTGTTGTACCTAAATGTCTCTTGGGATGAGGAGGGATTAAGAGAAGGCTGGAAAGGACAGTGAGACTTGTCCAAAAAGAGTCATATCCTTTAAGCAATCATCTAAGTCAAGCCACTGATTCATCCAAAGGACAGTACTCCCAGGTGCCTCAGCTTTTATGTCATTAGATCCATGGGGACAGAAGAGTGAATGACCCTCTGATGTGAAATAATTTTCCACAGGCAGGAAAGATAGAGGTAGGGTCCATCCTCCAATCTGTGTGTTTGGGACAAGTTAGACAATATCCTCACCTCCATCAAGTTATTGCTGCTTAAAGTGCGGGCTGGGAGACAGCAGCATCCTCACCACCAAGATACATGTTAGAGATGCAGAATCTCAGGTCCTGTCTCAAGACTGCAAAATTAGAATCAACAAATGGATTTGCACACTTCAGTGTGAGAAGCATTGACTAGTATTGCTTCCGGTTTGTGTGTGTAATTAACGTTTGAGAAGTGCTGGCTTGGGAGTCTTTCTGGGTTCATAAAGTCCAGTCAGAGGCAACTGCAGGGATCCCAGAACAGGTGGTGTGGAGCAGGTGGTGAAATGAGGAGATGCACTAAGAGTCTGTCATATCATGAAAGAGAGATGTCAGGATTGCTGATTGGCTCATGGGGAATGAGAGGCAACAGAAGAATTTCCTGGGTCTGTTCTGTATAGATTAGCCTTCTCAGAAGATTTCCCATCTCTCCTTTAGGGGCCACTGGCACATAAAAATGCCTTTTGAAACACGGTGGATGAAACATACAAGTTCATCTCTGTTCCTCCTGAACTTCCTTAAAATGTCCTTAAAGAAAGAAGTCCGTGAGATAAGGAATGCACTAGAGGGGTTCACAAAAAACTGGTGGACCCCCCTTAGAGGTCCAGACATTGGAAGCTTCATACACTCTGTAGAGTGGGGTTGAGGGCGAGCCTAAGAAGGTTGGGTTGTTTAATGCCGGAGTAAGAAATTGTTAGATCTACACAGACAGAGCTCCACTCAATTTTACTGGAGACCACAGGTGACCATTTGGAAACGTGGAAACAACTGGCCTGCTCCAGTGTGAGGTGGGAGGAATGGAAGTCTGCTCCCTGAGAGGTGGACTGCCAGTCCGTTTCCCAGCCTTCCTCTAGGGCAGCTACAGCCAAACCTATAACCAGTAAACATAATGAAGGATTTTTCTCTGGGGACAGTGAACAACACAGAGAAAAGACTCTCAATGTTGACACTTCAGGCTCCTCTCAATGCGCATTCTTCCTCTCCACAGTGAATTGCATCCCTGCATTCAAGTTTCTGACCAACTTTTTAGTGTCTTTTTCTTAACTACGAATGCACAAGGACCACCAGACAGGAAGCCCTCAACACAAAAAACAAGTTACATGTCCACTGGTCAACCTCCACAATTGTGTTAGCCAAATCCTTAATGTAAATCTCTCTCTTTTTTCCTCTCTCCTTTCTCATATATATATATATATATATATGTTATATAAATATATATATGTAAATATATATTATATATATATAACTGTATATATATTATATATGTAAAAGGTATATATAACATATATAAGAGTATATAGTATGTTATATAATACACATATTATATAAATATAATAGGTAATATAATTGTATGTAATGGATAATTTTATATGTGTATAAGTACATAATTTTATATGGTGTGTGTGTATTCAGTGAGTAGGTATATTCTATTGCTTCTGTTTCTTGGGAGAACTCTGATTGCTATAGGGCCCATCTAATCACATGAACCCTTAAAAAATCTAGATTATTTTCTGGCTGCTGACAAGGGAGATGAACAGAAGTGAATGTCAGAGAAATTTAAAAGGTGAGAAGGATTGGACCTACCAATGATGACTTTGAAGCAACATGGGGTGGGGAAGGGCTATGAGCCACATTATCTTGGAATCTTCTAAAGATGAGAACAATTATTGCTAAGACCCAGAACCTCAGTACTACTTCACATAGAACTAAATTCTGCCAATGCACTAAATGAATGTGGAAATAGAGTCTCCTGCATAGTTTCAGATAAATATCCATGCCGATAGCTACCTAATGAGGATACAGTTAGAACTCTATAAGACCCCCATTTATCAACCTTGGGGTGCTGAGAGGCAGGATAAAATACATTTTTTGAGGAGTCACCACTGTATAATTTCAATTCTCCCGAAAGCAATTTATTAAGGTAGTAATATGAAGAATATAAATAAAAGTGAAACAATTCTTTAATATACCCTAAAGTCTACATGAAAATATTTGATTTTCATCCCTACAAATATTCATTCTGGTGATTCAGAGGTCTTAGAATTCAACAGAGTGTTGGTTCCACTGAAAAAATCCACAATGGTTCAGTTTGACAGAACATAGAACAGCCCAATATAATAATTTTAACAACTGATTCAAAGAAAAACAACGAAAAAATAAAGTGATTGATGTTTTGGCAAGCGACCTTGATCCTAATTATCAATAGAAAATAGCATTGTAACCACATAGTAGATTAACTGAAGCTGTTGCCAGCTGGAGGTAATCATTAAGAGAACGTGACACAACCCCTGGTTGATCTGTGATCTGGTCTGGACATTAAGGCTCCTCACTACTTCCCCTGTCTTTGGAATATGCATTTCCCTAAGCTACAAACTGCCTTGCCCAAGATAACAGCCTTAAGATATTAATATAGTATTAAGACCATCTGGATGGTATATGTCACTGAGCCTGAAGCTTGTATATAACTTTTTAAGCTTCTGGTGAGCAGGTATTCATTACAGCACTCATTACAAAGGCCAAGATATGGAAACAACCTAAGTGTCCATTGATAGATGAATGGATAAAGAATATGTGACACACACACACACACACACACACACAAATATTATTCAGCCATAAAAAAGAAAGAAATTTTTCTATTATCATGATAAACCTTTTATGTGACTTCCTTTGCTTTATAAAACTGCTATCTATCAATCTGGAACAGTTTCAGTCTTTCTTTTGTCTCTCCTTGCCCTCTGTGTACATGGGCCCATTTGCAAACCAACAGAAGCCTGGATTTCAAAGGATCATCTGGGATTTCACATCAAACTGCATATCTATTAATAAAATGCAGTTGAAATTATACCTAATCTCTACAGGTTAGACTACTGAGTCCTCATAAGAATGCGTGATTGAATCAGTCCTACAAGTACTGCCTCTGGACCATAGGAGTTGCTGGATGAAGTTAAATGGAGGAGTAAGTAAAGAGAAACTTAAATTTATTAATTTTTTGCTTTGGGATTTATGTCAGAAAAGAAATATGTAGGTGTTATCCAAGTGTATTCCCTCATTTGTTATTTCATATTTGCATTTATTGATCAATTAACCATCCCTGTTTCCTTTTTTCTATGATTTTATTCATTGTATGCACATTGTTATTAAATATATAATTTAGTCCTTATTTACAGTAATACAGAATTGTAACTGAACTTGGGAAGAAATGGGTACTAAACAGAGATTTATATAGTGACTTTTGAACATTACCTCTTAATTACATTAACATTACCTTGTTAGATAAGGACAGACTTTTGTTGCAATTTTTTTTTTTCAGTTAAAACAGTACTAAACCCATGGGTGAGTTTGTTTCATCCATCCTGGGCTACTTTTTTTCTTTCATAATTTATTGTCAAGTTGTTTTCCATATAACACTCAGTGCTCCTCCCAACAAGTGTTCTCCTCCATGCCCATGACCCCCTTTCTACTCTCCCCCATCCCCATCAGCCCTCAGTTTGTTCTCAGTATTCAAGAGTTTCTAATGGTTTGCCTCCCTCCCTCTCCCCAACTATTTTCTCCCCTTCTCGTCCCATATGGTCCTCTGTTAAGCTTCTCCTATTCCACTTAAAGTGAAAACATATGGTATCTGTCTTTCTCTGCCTGACTTATTTTGCTCAGCATAACACCCTCGAGTTCCATCCACATTGCTCCGAAATGCCAGATTTCATTCTTTGTCATTAACATGTAGTATTCTATTATACAGATAAACCACATCTTCTTGATCCATTCATCAGCTGATGGACATTTAGGCTCTTTCCATTATTCGGCTATTGTTGAAAGTGCTGCTATGAACATCAGGGTCCATGTGCTCCTATGCATCAGCACTCCTGTATCCCTTGGGTAAATTCCTAGCAGTGCTATTGCTGGGTCCTAGGGGAGTTCTATTGTTAATTTTTTGAGGAACCTCCACACTGTTTTCCAGAGTGGTTGTACCAGTTTACATTTCCACCAACAGTGTAGGAGGGTGCCCGTTTCTCCACATCCTTGCCAGCATCTACATTCTCCTGATTTGTCCATTTTAGCCACTCTGACTGGCATGATGTAGTATCTCAGTATGGTTTTGATTTGTATTTCCCTGATGAGGAGGGATGCTGAGCATCATTTCATGTGTCTGTTGTCCATCTGGATGTCCTCTTTGGAGAAGTGTCTGCTCATGTCTTTTGCCCATTTCTTCACTGGATTATTTGTTTTTCAGGTGTGGAGTTTGGTGAGTTTCTTATAGACTTTGGATACTAGCCCTTTATCTGATATGTCATTTGCAACTATCTTTTTCTATTCAGTCAGTTGCCTATTAGTTTTATTGACTATTTCCTTTGCCATTCAGAAGCTTTTATCTTGATGAAGTACCAATAGTTAACTTTGCTTCCTTGAATTCCTTGCCTTTGGTGATGCGTCAAGTAAGAAATTACGGCAGTTGAAGTCAAGGAGGTTGTTTCCTGGTTTCTCCTCTAGGATTTTGATGATTTCCTGTCTTACATTCAGGTCCTTCATCTATTTTGAGTTTATTTTTGTGTATGATGTGAGAAAATGATTTAGTTTCATCCTTTTGCATGTTGTTGTCCAGTTCTCCCAGCACCATCTGTTAAAGAGGCTGTCTTTTTTTCCATTGGATACTCTTTCCTGCTTTGTCAAAGATTAATTGGCCATACATTTGTGGGTCCAATTCTGAGTTCTCTATTCTATTCCATTGGTCTATATGACTGTTTTTGTAGAAGACACAGACTCTGAAACAGGCTCCAGGTTCTGAGCTGGCAGTCAGCACAGAGCCCAACATGGGACTCGAACCCACGAACCATGAGATCATGACCTGAGCTGAAGTCAGATGCTTAACCGACTGAGCCTCTCAGGCGCCCCTGTTTTGAGCAGTTCTTTAGCTGTCACTTCTTCCTGGAATTTCTTTAGAGGACAGTTCTTCCGTTTTGTCATTTTGGCTAGCTTTCTGTCTTTTGTCAATTTTAAAAGTTTGTTATGCGCTCTGCACCTGCAAGTGCTGCTATATTAAAGAAGGCTCATTGACTGTCCAGGGTCTGTCCACTCAGGAAGTGTTCTTTTAATGTTGTCTCTTAGTCTCTTTTGTTGAAACTTTGATTATTTTATTTCCCTGGTCATAGTGGTATTTGTGAGTCTCCACCATGTGTGCTTTGGCTTGTTTCTTGAGGTAGCCCTGAAAAGGAAAACAGACAAACACACTGGGAACAAAGGCACACAAATGCACAGACAAATCCAACAAACAAGCAAACCGAAAGGGAAAAGGAAAAATAAATGAAAAAACCAAAAGACAAAGGACAGTTTAAAAGCATAAAATCAGAATTCCCAGCTACAGAGAAAGAGCAGGGTGTATGCAGTGCTGATGGAAGAGCATATACAAAGAAAAAAATGACAGGGATGGGGAGAAAGTGAAATTGGACAATCACCAGTTAGAGAGACTAAGAGGCTTAATTCAGAGAGAGAAAGAGGAGAATATGGTAGGAGGTGAGGAGAAAGAAACAAAATGTTACCGCCCTTCCAAAAAAAAAAACCCATATGGTCTGATTATTCCCCAGAGAGAGAGAAAGGAAGGTAATGACAGAGGTGTAGAATATGCATCTAGAGAATGGATTAAATGTGACGGTTTAAGCAAACCAATATCCAGAGTGTCCAGTCCAGCAGGGATAATAGGATAAGAGAAAATATACCTGAGTAGAAGAATTGATCTAGAGTTAATCACAGCAATGCATCAATGTTGGTCTTGCCCCCAGCTCCAGTTTAAAAAAAAATCAGCTCTCCAGCACAAATGGACGTGGTTTGGTATAGGCAGGTCTCACCTCCACTGTGGGTCCGCAGGCTGCTCCCTGAGGACCCGTCTTGGTGGTTGTGGGGAGAAAAACGCCCCAGTCTCTTCTGGAACCACGTGTTGCAAATCACTCTTTTGGGTCTGATTTCCCTGGGCTGTGGGCTTAGCCACGGTGGGCCGTGTTCTATGTCCCAAGCTCCACCTCGTTTCCAGATCTCAGTATGTGTGCTTTAATGATACTGCCTGAAATGTAATCCCACAAGTTGGGCCACTTCTCAGCCAGGGATCAAGCTGGGAGAGCAGCAGAGCAGTTTCTCCTGGTGCCACCAGGGACCAGGGCACCCAGCCCAAAAACAGTGCCTCAACTAGAAATAGGGTCACTCTCTGAATGCCCTGTGGTTACGAATGTGATGATTAGAGCCCTCTCCATCCCAGGCCAAGGTTTTTCTCTTCTTTAGGAATAGTTCTATGAGCAGTGCCAGCTGCTCTTTCTCTTTCCCTTCCCCACAGAGAGGGGGCTCCCTCCCCTCTGTGACTCCGGGTCCTGGCCCGTTTTTATCTTCTCCAGTTCGCACTCACACACCTATGAGGCTGTCTTCTTGGTGGACTCTGTCTCTTTTCCTCCCAGACTCCTGCGGTTCAGTGTCTTATGGCTTCAGGCCTTCTCTGTTTGAGAGATTCAGGCAAGCGAAATGTAGGGAGCTCCCTACCTCTCACTATCTTGCCTCAGGTCCTGCAATTGTTTTTTATATGGTGATTATGCACATAAATGTTGAGTGCTCAAGTGGTGGAGTAAAATAAGTCTATAGATTAACTTACTCAGTATCTATTCTGTTACCCTTCACCCTTGTATTTCAGTAAAACAATATTTCTCAGGCTTCCTTGATAAAGTACAGTTCCAAATATGGTCTAGCTTAAGCCAAGCAGTAGCCTCAGTATAAGACTTGGAAAAAAGACATGAGCAACATGGAATATTGAACATAAGTGGGGAGATGCATATTTCTTTTATGCATGTTTCTGTAACTACTTGGTTCTTTTAGTTCAATTCTGGTAGAAGGTCACTCTTTGGTTTAAAGTATCACAAGTGTAAAATGCAATAGCATGAAGTAGTGGTTTTCTGATGGAAGAATTTAGTGATATGGAAAGTTGTCTTTCTTAGCTGCAATTGTTTTTCATGTAGCATTCACATCTGACTTCCTAGTTCTGCATTTTCATTAACTAGTTAAATAAACTGTAATCTATCTGTTTCTGCTTAAAGTATCTAGAGAGATGTGATTATCTGTAACTCAAAATCCTAAGCAACAAAAATCAATAGATTTTCCACATCATAGTGATTGAGAGATCCTTATTCAAGAAATATCACTAATGAGGGGAACACAAATTAAAATCACAAGAGATATTGTTTCACACCTGTCAGAATAGCTATTCTCAAAGAGATAAAAAATAACAAGTGAGAATGTGGAGAAAATAAAGCACTCGTTCAGTCTTGGTGGAAATATAAATTAGAAAACACTATAGAAAATGGTATGGAGGTTGCTCAAAACATTAAGAATAGAATTGCCAGATGATCCATCAATCCCTCCTCTGGATACTTATCCAAAGGAAATGAAAACAGTATCTAGAAGATATATGTGTAAATTCATGTTCATTACAGCATTCTTCACAATAGCCAAGATATGGAAACAACCTAAATGTCCATTGATGGATGAATGCATAAAGAGAATGTGACACACGTAAGCGCATGTGGGAGTACACGTGTGTGCGCATACACACACAAACGATGTGAATTGATAAATATGTTAATTACCTTGATCTTGGTAATCATTTTATAATGTATATCAGATAATCACATTGTACCTTCTAAATATATATAATTATATCTATCAGTTATTCCTCAATTAAGCTGGAGGAAAGAAACATAAAAGGGTGAAGCAAGTTTTAAGATTGTTATAGTCCATGTACAGCTTCCTTTTATTTTGTTGACTTTAAATTTAGTCATTGCCATAGACCGTTTAAGCTAACTTCCCCATGACTTGTATTCTCCTGGCAGCCAATTTCCAAAAAGCAATCACAGAGCAGGATTTCATTTTTAACCAATGGATGAATGCCACAGAGAAATCACAGGCATGCTTTCTTTCATTTTTCCAAACAATTAGAGTTGTTCTTACTAGAACCATTCCAGTTAAAGGTCACTTGCTATTTCTGTTCAAAAGCTCCCTTTTAAAGGTATATTTCTCGGCCATTAAAATTTACTTTAAATGTACAATTGATGGCTGTCTAGATATGATCATTTTATTGAAAAATTATAAATATATATTTATTTACATGACACTTAAAGAAAAATAGCATCTATTTTAAAGGGTAACATTCAGCATCTATTGGTCCATGAGAATTTGTACTTTTTAATTTTCAAATTATATATTTTAATAAAAATGAGTCAAAATGACAAATCTACTGATTGTGATAAAATTCTTGGACTACAATTTATTTATCATTTCAGATCTAACTCTTCTAATGGAAAAGGGCTTAGATTAGTATATATGTGTGTTAGGAGTAGAAAGGTGATCTCTCCTGTTAAATAGATATGATTGTGGTGATTCTTCACCTTCAGAATAGGTATCAATCATACCTTACTGACTCAGGAGTAGGACAAAGTCTGATGTTGCATCACATGGCTTAATCTTCCTACTTGTTTGGGCATTTGAGACTAACTTCATTTCTCTATGCAATAGATGTACATAAAAGTATTCATCTTAGCCATCATGTGGCCAGATGATAATCTCGGCATTTTCATCTCAATATGAGTCATTTTTGAGTATTGGAGAAAATGTGGGGTGGCTTTAAAACATGACAACTTTTGATGTTACAGTGAATATTATTTTTTACTTTATTTCCAATATCTCTGTTGCTAGCATATAGAAAGACATGTGTACAAACATTCTCACAGGCAGCATAGAAGCTCAGGTAGATAGATAGATGCATACATTAAATTAATGATATTTTTCCACACATCCAAGGACTTTACTGTGTAGAATTTTTTTAACTTTATTTATTTATTCATTTTTAGAGAGAGAAACAGAGAGAAAGAGAAAGAGAGACAGAGACAGAGACAGACAGAAGGTAAGGGGAAGAGAGAGAAGGAGAAAGAGAATCCCAGACAGAAGCAGGCTCTGTGCTGTCATCACAGAGCCCAACAGGGGCTTCTCTCAGGAACCATGAGACCATGATTAAAATCAAAGCTAAAATCAAGAGTCAGATGTTCAACAAAGTAAGTCACCCAGGTGCCCCTACTATGCAGAATTATTAATTCTAACAGTTTTTCTATAGATTTTGCTGGATTTACTATGCTAATTGTTATGAAGTATACAAATAATTTTTTTACTGTGTTTTTCCAGAACCTCAAATGAATGCTGAATAAATGTGGTGATTCCAGACTTCAGGGGAATGCTTTAAATATTTTACACTTTTTTTCTGTTAGTTTTATGTTCACATTTCTTTCTGCCTGAGAAACCTCTCATCTTCTGATTCAATCAGAATTTTAATTATGATGATAAATCTGTCAAATAGTTTATTGAATGTTTAGAGAGGATCATGTGATTCTCTTTTTTACTATGATGCTAACATCTTGTAGAGATTGATTACAGATTGTCACATTAGCACTTCCATTTGTGGAATAAGCTCCACTTTTTCATATTGATGACTTTTATTTGCTAACATATTATTGTATTTCATGACAGTGTTGTGTCTGTAGTTTTCTCTTCTGTAGTGTTCTTATCATTTTTAGGGTTAAAGAGTTTTAAGGCTTTGTAACATAGTTTTTGAAGCATTCCCTTTTTGGTTTTCTCTGAAAGAATATGTGGTAGGTTCATGTTGTTATTTCCATATATTGTTTTGGAAAATTAACTAGTCTATATGGGCCTAGAATTTATTTTTGAAATGAGTTTTAGTAGTATATTATTTAAACAGACATTAAATATTTTATATTATTTATTTCTCTTAATTTAAAGTTAAAATTTTTGAAATACCATTTAATCAGATTGTCAAATTTATTGCTGTAAAATTGTTTCTATTTTCATTTATTATATATGTTTATTTTTTAAGTTCATTTAAGTTCATTTTGAGAGAGAGAGAGAGAGAGAGGAGAGAGAGAATTCCAAGTGGGCCCCTCACTGTCTATGCAGAGTTCGATGCAGGACTTGATCCCAGGAATTGTGAGATCATGACCTGAGTCGAGATAAAAAATTGGATGCTTAATTGACTGAGCCACCCAGGAGCCATTTTTAAAATTATATTTAATGTGTTCTTGATCTATACTATGCCCTTGACTTAATAATCAATATTAGTATTTTGCTCTCTTTCTGTCCTCCATTGGTGCAATAGCTAGAATTTTATAAATTTGCTTAATAGTTTCAAAAAATTAACTTTTTGTCTTTATTATCTCAATTCGACATTTGCTCTCTAATTTGTGTTTATTTTTATCTGTGTTAGCTTCTTCCATCTATTGTTTTTTTTTTTACTAATCATTTTCTTGCTTTTAACATAGAGGCTTTAGGTCACTCCTTGTCAGCCTTTACTTCTCATACATGCATTTAAGGCTATCAGTTTGCTTCTAAGTACAATTTCAACAGTAATGCATATATTCTTTTGTCCTTATACACATTTTAAAATGCTTTGGAGAAGAAAATTTTAAAACATGTGCAAAAGGCAGCTAACAAAATGTAGAGATAGAACATTTCTGGATTTGACAATACTCTGACTTCCACAGAAGAAGAGAATACATCAGAGATTGCATTTTGGAATAAGATTGTTGATACGTATAGGATTTCTTAAATAAATTCTGCTTAACTGACAGGCACCAGTAACCTTCCCCTTTGCCCCAGGCAAAAATGGACTCTTCACTGTGCTTTGAGCTACTCTCACCAATTGAGTTGAAGGCTTACTGAACACCATTTATGTTTGTTCCCAAATATGGGTACATAAGTTGGATTTTAAATTTTAATTGTATATTTTATAAAATATTTGATGAATAGTTTGAATGAGAGCCTGAAAGACAGAACATCATTGCAATTAAAACTAAACTAAATGTTAAGGAAAATTAACACAGTTAAGTCACTAATAAACATGCTGTGAAATTACATGTGGGCCAACAATTGTGAAATAAAATCCAGAAATAAAGTAATAAAACTGAAATAAATTTCTCTGTCAGTGTGTTATTAAGCATTCTTAAGAATAAACTCTTGAAACTAAAATTGGAAATAATAAATGAGTCATGGATATGTTAATATAAAAATCTAGCACAGGACAATCAGTGAAAGAGATTCAATGGAAAAACAGCACATAAAATATCCTTTGGTTTCTGTGAAGTGTTTGCAAGTGAATATACTCTTAAAAAAGGAATTTAAGAAAAAATATGCAGGGGTGCCTGGGTGGTTCAGTCGATTAAGTGGCCAACTTCTGTTCAGGTCATGATCTCATGGTTTGTGAATTCAATCTCCACGTCACGCTCTGTGCTGACAGCTCAGATACTGGAGCTTGCTTCAGATTTTGTGTCTCCCTTTCTCTCTGCCCCTTCCCCACTCATGCTCTGTTTTTCTGTGACTCAATAACATTAAAAAATTAAAAGAGAAAAATGTGCAATGTGTACATATTTTTCCATGATTCCTTTTTCTATATTCATCTTTTTAAAATTAATTCCTGATCTTGTTGGATGTAAATGCTTGTATTATACGTTTGTATTATAATAAAGATGGATAATTTCTTTTTTTTTGTCTTTTATTTTTATTTTTTCTTTTCTTTATTTTTCTTTTTTTACAGATAGTTTATTGTCAAATTAGTTTCCACATAACACTCAAAGCTCATCCCCACAAGTGTCCTCCTCCATGCCCATCCCCCCTCCCCTCCACATCCATCAGTCCTCAGTTTTTGTCAGCATTCAAGAGTCTCTCATGGTTTGCCTCTCTCCCTTTCCCCCACCATTTCCGCCCTTCTTCTCCCCCTTGGTCCTCCGTTAAGTTCCTCCTAATCCTCCTATACGTGCAAACATATGATATTTGTCCTTCTCTGCCTGACTTATTTCACTCAGCATAACACCCTCAAGGTCCATCCATGTTGCTACACATGGCCAGATTTCATTGTTTCTCATTGCCGTGTAGTATTCCATGGTATAGATAAACCACATAAAGATGGATAATTTCATGTAATAAAATACAAAAATAATTTTTTTCCTGCAACAGTAGCTTGCAGGTTCTGAATTAGCTGGATGGAGACAGTTTCAATTTTTTGACAGTGAAATAGTAGAGGTTTGAAAGCTTTTTCCTGTCACTTGCATGGCTCTCCAGTGGAAACCTTCAAATCCATCATTAATTAATATAGGCTCTGTCAGAGCTATCTCTCTAAAGTTTTTCTTAAATTATAGAGGTGCAGTCCTGTATTTGCTATTCTTTTACTTATTGGATTTTATAAAATATGTGAACATCAGTCTACCAAACACTTCCAAATATCTGTTACAATATGTTCCAAGGTGCTCTTCCCAATATGGGTAAAGGTGTGGAAAAGGGGAAATGGTAGAAATCTTCTCAAAAGTGTCACATAAGATTCTCTTTATTCCATTAAAAAAAATTCTCTTAGTTGCAAATATTGTTTGGCCAGTTTTAGCTTTACCTGTATTGAGAAAGAATAGATAATATGGTGTCAAGAATTTCATTTAATGGGGTGCTTGGGTGTCGGGAGCCATTTCTGAACTCACTAGTTGACAAAACTTGTGAGGTTAAGGCAAGTTTGCAAGGCTCTTGACATCAGATGACAACTGATATCCACCCCCACTCAATTGTTTCTGCTTAAGCATCGACCACCCCCAAGGCACCTTGTTGATTAGTATTCAGAGTGACTTATTCTGGTCTTGACATGCTGATTGCACCTTATGAAGGAACATATTGTAGGAGCTTCTTTTGTGATTATGGGAGCAAACATTTGTGTTTCCAGAAAAACTTGTTTTTCTTAATACTTCCCCTTATGCAAACCGATTATTGACCCCTGCTCACAAAAAACCAACTTTGCCTTTGCTATGCTAAAAACATTGTCTTGTATTTGAATGCTAAATATACCTTTCTTCCCCATAATTTTCTTGTATTTGAATGCTAAAGATACCTTCCTTCCCCATAGGATAAGCATCTAAATCACCTACCTCAATCACTATTGATAAAGGTTATGCAGGAGTCTTCTACAAATCTATGTTCTGGGAAATTCTTACATATCAAAGAAATTTGTCATCAGAAATCATTGTCTAAGGCAAATGCCACTTCTGTGCCCTCCACCAAACACTTAATTATAAAATAAAGTTGAGCCCCAGTCAGAGCAGAGATGCTTGCCTGGTGACCAGAAATATTCTCATGGCTCTTTCATCACTCCCTCACCAACAACATGCATCCTTCAGGGACCCCTGGGCCTACTGGAGGCCGACTCCAGCACCTGGGTGGCTCAGTCAGCTAGGCATTTGACTCTTGACTTTGGCTCAGCCATGATCTCACATTTTGTGGGTTCCAGCCTTGCATCAGGCTCTCCACTGACAGTGCAGGGCCTGCTTGAAATTCTCTCTCTGTCTCTGCCCCTCCTCTGTTTGCTTGCTCTCTCTCTCAAAATAAATAAATAAACCTCAAAAATAAAAGAATTCCCCTTAAAACATGGAATCTAATTTCCAGATTGAGCAGCGAAGAAGCAAACTTATAATTACATTTCTCCCATTACATAAAAGCAAATAATTGTAAAAGTATAATTCTACTAGTTATGCTACCGGGAGATTTGACTCATTTTGTTATAAATTAACTGGAATTTACCATATATGTCGATGCATAGATAAGGAGATAATTTCTCACACAAGTAAATATTCCTAAACAGGGTAACTGAACATGACTGGTGATTCAATAATTTAATTTCCAAGAAAAATAGAATCTGGATTTTTAGAAGTTAGAAAATACATATATACAGGCTTCTCAATGATAAATAAGAACTCAGAAGGAGAGCCGAGAATAGTAGCCCCAAAGTCTTTCTCTAATGCTATCACTAACCTGCATTTCCCAGTGTTTGATGTACTTTAAATTAATTTGAAACTAGTGAAATTTCCAGTGTCCTTAGGGTCCTAATACCTTCAATATCTCTGTTGAACCTGGAAGCTTCAATTCAATTGAAATTACTTGACATCATTTATGAAAAGTCTTTGAAGTGCTACTGACTTAATTTAGGCTGAATCTACTCTGAAGTTATAAAAAAAGAAGGGAAGGGGGACAAAACATGATTTTCAAAACCTCTTTCTTGGTCTGACTTTGTAATTTTTCTTTTGTTTATGACTTTCGTAGCATGATTTATTTTGAGAGATACAATAATTTGTGTTTCATTTTTTAATAGTATACTGTATTTGCTTGCTGGAAACTGATGCATTGTGAGAATTGTACTGTAATTTTTGACTACTTGTAATATGTATACATCAACAGTGTATTCATGATTAGAATCCAATAAAAATTTTATTAAAGCATATAGCTCATTGTTTGGGCTATATATAGCAGGGGCTAAACATTACTGAATAAATTGAATGCAATGATCTCTTTGTTAGCTTATTCTATGAGTCATCATAAAATTTATTTTTTTCTTACTTTCCAGGAAAAAATACTTCAAGTTTCGAGGAAGTTATAATTCATACCATACTATTTATTAAAATATTAGTAATAAACAGTAACTAAAAAAGCCCATCCCCAAAAATTATGCAACATAGTTTCTATGGGAAGTCCATTGCTTCTAGACATATTCTGGTATTACTCAAAATAGCAGATTTACATATTGACTAACCTACTTACTTATATTAATTACATAAACATAGCCCCATGTCATTGGACCAAGAGTTTATTTTGCTTATTTTCAAATAAATCAAAGCTGTAATAGCCTCAAAATAGAAGTTTAGCACTTTATGATACATTCCACCTAAATCTAATTTTGTGATTTTCTTTTATAAAATACAAGTTTAGATTGCCTAAGAATATGTTTTCTGTTATTATTATACCAGAGAGCATTGAAAATTTACTTTAAATAATATGAGTTTTTTTATTTTTTAAATGTTTATTTTATTTCTGAGGGAGAGAGAGAGAGAGAGATAGAAAGAGAGAGAGAGAGGCAGAGAGAGAGAGAGAGAGACAGAACGTGAATGGGGGAGGGACAGAGAGAAAAGGAGACACAGAATCCTAAGCAGGCTTCAGGCTCTGAGCTGTCAGCACAGATCCTGATACAGGATTTGAACCCACAAACTATGAGATCATGATGTGAACCGAAGTCTGATGTTTAATGGACTGAGCCTCCTGGATGCCCCAGTTTATCTGTGATTCTAATCAATATGTCATCATCTATTGACCCTATGAACTTAAACAGATAAACCTGTTGAGTGGATTACTGTCCTGGTTACAGATATTTATATGGAAAGTATATCAATAGGACTTCCAGTGTCGGAAAAATGGAAGCAATACCATGTTTCATTGGTTCATACTATGATTTTTCACAAGTAGGAATTGTGTGGCACATGTGGCAAAACTTCTCTTTAAAAATGTCTTAAATATCTTAAAATGAGTAGGATATCACAAACACAGAATACATACCACCGGCTAATTTTTGTTATCTATATTCTGGGTAGATGTCCCACCAATTTTTTTAAGGTACAGAGATTTCCCATGTACCGCCTGCACCTATTTACCTCACTGTCAGCATCGTGTGCCAGAGTGGTACACTTGTTACAAGCAATGAACCTAGACTGATACATCATTACCCAAAATCTATAGTTAACTTTAGTTAGCTTAGAGTTTCCTTTTTGTGTACAATCTTTGGGTTTTGACAAATGTATAAAGACATGAATCCACCATTGTAGCAACATAATTATTAGTTTCACTATCTTAAATATTTGTGCTTTATCTAACCTTTTTTCCCATCCCTACCCCTGGCAACCACTGATCTTCCATTCAGTTTTGCCTTTTCTTGGATATCATGATCATTGGAATCATATAGGATGTAGCCTTTTAAGTGTTTTTGTTTGTTTGTTTGCTTTTTTAATTTCTAGGAGAGAGAGAGACACAGCGTGAGCAGGGGAGGGTCAGAGAGAGAGGGAGTGACAGACTCTGAAACAGGCTCCAGGCTCCGAGCTGGCAGTCAGCACAGAGCCCTACGCGGGGCTCGAACCCATGAACCGCGAGATCATGACCTAAGCGAAAGTAAGCCACCCAAGCGCCCCTAGGATGTAGCCTTTTAGATTGACTTCTTTCACTTGTTAATATGCACTTACTGTTCCTCCATATCTATTCATTACTTGGTAGCTCATTTCTTTTTAGCGTTGAGTAATAGTGAATTGTCTGGATGGACCAGTTTATTTATCCATTCATCTACTGAAGGACATCTTAGTTGATTCCAAGTTTTGAAAATTATGTAGAAAAGTGCTATAAACATTTTATACATGTTTCTGTATAGACACAAGTTTTCAATTCATTTGGGTAAATACCAAGGAGCACAGTTGCTGAATCATATGGTAAGATTAGGCTTAGTTTTGTAAGGAACTGCCATATTATTTTCCAAAGTGACTGTAAAATTTCACATTCCCCCCAGCAATGAATAAATATTTTTGATGTTGTCAGTGTTTTGGGATTTGGCCATCTAATAGATGTGTTATCTTGTTATTTTAATTTTCAATTCCAAAATAGCATATGGAGTTGAAGATCTTTTCATATGCTTATTTG
The DNA here is from genome assembly GCA_017311185.1 of Proteles cristata cristata. NCBI lineage: Eukaryota > Metazoa > Chordata > Mammalia > Carnivora > Hyaenidae > Proteles > Proteles cristata. Next base: position 602,838 of record JAESUZ010000127.1, read on the forward strand.
CCATCTGTAAATCTGTGGAAGATTTATAGATTCTTCCCTACAATCTCTAGAAGGAATGCAGAAATGCTTACTAGTTTGGCCTCCTGACCTTCAGATATATAACAACATAAATTCGTGTTGTTTTAGGTTACTAGGTTTATAACAGTTTGTTATGGCAGGAAGCTGAAATTAAACCAACTGCTTTCCATTATATCATCATGAGATGAATTTCGGAATACTAGTGGGTCATTTGTCTTGGAGAACATTTACATTATTTAAGGCAAATCCACACTATTTTTTTCTTAAGTTTATTAATTTATTTTTGAGAGAGAGAACAAGCAGGGGAGGGGCAGAGAAAAAGTAGGACAGAGGATCTGAAGCAGGTTCCATGCTGATTGCAAAGACCCGATGCAGGACTCGAATCCATGAACTGGTAGATAATGACCTGAGCCCAAGATGGATGCTTAACTAACTGAGGCACCCAGGAGCCCCTAAATCCATGCTATTCTGAGTTCATCACGGAGAGTTGTTTTTTATTTAAAGATGTGTCATTTTTTTTTAGCACTTATATTTATTAGGCTCATCTGTTTATAAAAAACGAACCTGTATTCACATAGCAGCATTCCACAAATAGATTGGCTGCTCCATCAGATTTGCCAAGGAGTTCAATTTTAATTATATCCATTTCAATTATTTATCAAAGGCTCACATGAGGAAATAAGTTAAATTGTTAGAAAAAACATAATTTCTTCTCACTTGTGCTGAAAAGATACCAAGACTCAGTCACATCTGTTTATATTTGGGTTCCTCTTAAGTACTGTTTTCCACTTGTATTCCAGTCTACCTTTCCATCAAGTCCCATGAATAATCATCCTTGCTTAATCTTCATTCTTGAATGATAATAAATCCTGGTAGATCAAATATTTTAAATATATTTTGCAAACATTTTAATCATAAAACTTTCATTCTGAGTAATCTTTTTTTAAATATTTATTTTTGAGAGAGACAAGAGACAGACTGTGAGTGGGGAAGGGGCTGAGAGAGAAGGAGACATAGAATCTGAAGCAGGCTCCAGGCTCAATGCTGTCAGCAGAGCCAGAGGCGAGGCTCGTACCCAGGAGCCATGAGATCATGACCTGAGCAGGAGTCTGACACTTAACCTACTGAACAACCTAGGTGGCCCCTGAGTAATCTTTTAAAAGCCCTAGAGGCAAGTTTGTATTTAATACATAGTAAGACAACTGTGTCAAACTTTGAAATTCCTCATTTTTTGGCTTTAATTATTCTCAACCTTGTTCTTATATCTTCTTAATATATTATAATATATTAATATATTATAAATTAATATAGTTATATTATTATTAATAGGTCATTAATATATTAATTTCATCAATTTTATGAACTCTTTTATAAGCCAGTCTGAAATAGTTAGAGGCATAAATAATAATCAAATAAATCTAGTGAAAATATACAATATTGAACCCATATTTTTAGAAGTTCGGTACAATGATAAGAAACTAACAGGGGTTGTTTGAATTAGTAAAAAAAACTTCCAGCATGAAAACTGAATTAGGATCATGGTGCCATTTTTCTTAATGCAAAAAGGATTTACTATAATTACCTTGAGTTTTTCAGATAATTTCAAAATTTTCCTTGATTCCCTGATATATTTATAGATATCTAAAAGATCAACTTCTTCTGGAAACTGACCTATTCTATTAATAATTACCTTATATTTTGATGTCACCTGTGATTGTTCACTGAAACTTTTTCCTTTTGATGTAAAATTTGAACTCCTGAAGTCAAAAGCTATTTATATCTATTTATTTCTCTTTTTCTTACTCTCTCATTGTCACTTTCTAGTTCGCATTTTTGTTACCTTCTCTGGGTGTTAGTATAGTTTATAAGACAGGCCAGGAGAACAGAATCTGCTCTAAGTATTCTCAGTATAAAAGGCTTAATATAGGAACTACAGGTTAGATGGTTATTAGGAAAGGTGAGGTTTGGGGGAAAATTCATAAGAACTTCTGAAAAGTTCAGAAAATTATGAACCAAGATCAAGGAAGCTAATGTGGAGATCTCCTCTGAAATAACAAAGTAAGATTCTAAGACTCACTCAAAAGTTTTCTGAGTCTCACTTTTACTCAACAGAAGCTCTATTTTGAATATAACAGATGGGGATGGCTGTGAATTCAATTGGCATTATAATTCATCCATAGAGGATCAAACTTTAGAGTTACTGCTCAGTAACAACCAACAGAAAGTGTGTAGAGAGAGAAAGAGGGAGAGAGAAAGAGAAGAGAGGGGTTCATTTTAAGGAACTGACTCATGTAGTAGTGAGGGTTTGATAGGTCTAAAATGTGTAGGATAGGGCAGCACGTAGGAGACCCACGAAGAGCTGCAGTTGGAGTCCAAATGCAGTGTGCTGGCAGAATTTCTTCTTGCTCAGAAGTTATTATGCCCAGATCGCGATCTCCCCAAAATCCCAAGACCACCAAGAAGTCCGAGTCATGTATGCAGAAGCAAAGGGCAGTTATTCGGGCTTAAGCTTGGGCTCCCAGACCTCACCAACGCATTGGATCCGTGCTGAGAGCCCCGAACAATGGAGGAGTAGGCTTATTATCACAATTAGGGTGGGGAAGGGGTGATGGGCAGAGACTACAATGTGATAGGACAGGGTGATGGCAGAGGTTGATGCGGTGCGGAGGGATGGGTTGGTTTAAAACTAAGCGGGCCAGAAAAGTGGCGGGGACGTCCGGTATTTTCCCAATCTCCGGTGATTGGTTCGGTCAGGGGGAAGGGGGGTTGCTTAAGCCTGCTGACTCATGCCTCAGAAACTTGGGCCTTTTAATTTCTGGGACCTTCTGAAGCCTGTCATGGCACTGGTTTGGTTCTTCAAAGTCAATCGGTTCTGTTAAGGCCTTCAACTCATGGATGAAGCCCACCCACGTTATGGAGACCACTGATTTCGTCAAAGTTCACAAGTATAAATATTAATCTCATTAAAAACTCACCTTCCTAACAACATCCAGAATATCTGACCAACTATCTGGGCAATGTGACCCAGCTGAGTTTGATGAGGTTTTTGAGGTGACAGTGGGGTTTGTGGAATCTGGAGCAGATGGCCAAGAAAGAATTCTTTAAGATGTCTTTGGTGCAAAAAAGTGATTTTATTAAAACATGGGGACAGGACCTGTGAGCAGGAAGAGCTGCCCAGGGATCACAGGGAACACTGGTTACATCCTATGGAGTTGGGCAAGGTAAAGTACAGAGGAGGTTTCCAGGGAGATTTTCATATGCTAAAGAAGATTACCAGGATATGGAGGCCTACCTATTGTCAAGCTAAAGTCGTTTTCCCTCTAACAAAGTATTAGCATTAAGACAATAGGGAGTTCCAGAGCCTCAAGTATTTGTCAGTGGGCTGCAGATTTTAAGGAAATTTAGTTCTATATGCCATTTCCTTCTGCCTTTGTTTCCCACTTCAAGTTGACACAAAATTAACCATCATAGCCAAACTTTGAAATTTCAGTTTCTCTGTTTATTTCTTTTTCTCAGAACTTAAAGCTAAGAGTTTAAGGAATTATTCTCTGAGTTTTCCAGTGTAGTCAGGAGTCACTTCATATTATAATCCTCTACTGTTATTTTCATTCATAATATTCTATTATTACTACAATGTGACACCTCAAGTCTCACCCTCTTTTAGGACCTTCAATACATGCAAATAAAATTTATGTGACTGTATTGGCCCTTATCTACCAAGACCTCACTTAATATTGTTAATGAGATCATCATTATCTGCAATTTTAATGAAATCCAATAAATTATTCAAGATCCCCATGATTAAGGTTCTGTTCATTTGAGACCATTTTCAGTGCCTCAAACTGTCTGGGTTTAGACAGTCAAATAGAGAAGGGTTAACATATTTTTAATATAAAAGATTTAGTACAAGAAATATAGACTTAAGTTAAATTTGGAAGAACTGAATAGTGAAGGAGAGGGATGCAGGGGCTGGAAGTTGAGGAAGCCAAATCTGAAGATCTGATCCTACAGCACTGAAGAGAGTCTTTCTGTCCCTCAATGAAGTCTTTGCAGTCCTCAGGAATTAATGTACAACTATACAGAGAAATGTAAGTCCAAGATTCTCTTCTGCAATGCAGAAACAACCTTTGAAAAAAATGACGATGATCCCAAGTTTATAACATATGACCACACACACACAAATGCAGAATATGTGGGTGGAAGTCCCTAAATATGTATTAAGTTTAATTAATTCGGTCAATTACTGCAAAACTATGATGCAACATTTGAAACTGGTTCACTTAATAGAGTGTAATGGTCTGCTAATTATTTCTGCCAAAATGTGCATAATCAAAATAGCACCATGTCAATCTCTGATCATGATATATGGTATTGTCTACAAAAATTATCTTGTTATTAGTACTGTTCTTGGAATAAAAGTCTACCTCCTATATTTGATCCTTGGGGTAATAATGTATTTCTCAGAACATATAGCTCTTTGTGAAGGGGGAACCTCCTAACAAAATGTCTGATACCAAGACCCAAAGTCTCACTGTATGTATCTTTAAAAGCCAGATAGCTTCATTAAAATGTCTACCTAACCAATGGCTCATTTCTTTTGTACAATTTGACAACTCGAAAGAAATTCAGCAAAATTCTTCAGTGCAAAGAGTTATGTACAACTGTTGAGGAAACTGGTCTGGTTCACCGGCAGAAGAACCAAGTGGCACTCACAGATATTGGAAGGGAGAAGGTTTATTTTACACCCATGGGCTCAGAGGAGATCATTCCCAGAGGTCTGAGCCCAGAGCATCAGCAGAGGGAATAATTTATAGCCTGTTACCTCCTTATTCCTCATTAATGCATGTGGCAAGCAGGGTGGGAAGAAGAACCTGGAAGGGGGAGCCTTTGATCAGGGACAGGTATTTCTTTATCTGTCCTGTCTGCCATTTTATAACAGATTTTTCCCTATCTCTACCCATGAAACTTTACTCTAATTTCCTAGTTAATACTATTGTTCCCTGCCACAAACTGTTGGCAGGGAAATTGCAAACTCTAAATTAGCAGTAGTCTCTTAATATAATTTCAGTATAGTGCCTTGTGCCCTATACAAACTGATGCCAGTTCCAAGTAATAGGGACAATGTCAGTGAGTTTGATTTCAGTCTGTGGGGCCTGAGGGACTGACCTTGCAAAGTAATCCTGAGGCTAAGAAGAAGACATAAATCATGATGTTCAAGAGAGACAAACTAATAGAGAATGGACACTAGTTGAGACACAAATAACAGATTGGAAGCCAGAAGTCCAGGGTCAGAGAAGTGCATATGTAGAAACAGAACTGAAATCAATAGGGCAGGTGAGAGCACAGAACTTGGCTGTAAAAGAGGTAGAGATGAGGGGAAAATTACCTAAGGACAAAACATGTTGATGCCCAAATTCAGGCAGTGGTGTTCAAGTGATTTAGCCTAGTTGGTCTTAATATTACAATCTCTGAATACCCCTTTCAGGACCTATATACATGGAGAAAAGTGAACCCCAAGAGCAATTATTTCCAGAAGGATATAGTATGCTTTTTCTAAGCACCGTTATCTCCTTTAGCAATGATTTCGCTGATTCAATTCCGATTAAGAAGATGTTTACTTCTGAGGAACCTGGATAGCTCGGTTGGTTTTGTTGCAGAAATCTGGTCTGGATCACTGGCAGAAAAACCAAGTGGCACTCAGAGATCTTGGAAGGGAGGAGGTTTATTTTACACAGGTGGGCTCAGAGATCATTCTCCAGAGGTCTGAGTTCCGAACAAAGGTGGTCGTTTGCTTATAAAGTTAAAAAGAAAAGCCCACCCATACCGGCAGAGGTGTTTAAAGCTGATTGGATGTATAGGGGTAGGGTGACTTGGGGTCATCGCTATGCAGAAGTAGGGAAAGGAAGTGGGTGTGGGGAGCACCCAGCCTGGGTAGTTTGGGCAGTTTGCCATTATGACCTAAATGACCTCAAGGAATGTTTCCTTATTTTCTCCAATAGTTTAGGTGCCCAACTCTTTCTCTCAGCTCAGGTCATGATCTTATGGTTTATGGGTTCAAGGGCCTCATTAGGCTCTGTGCTGATGGCGTGGATGCTGTTTGGGATTCTGTTTCTCCCTCTCTATCTGTCTTTCCCTCACTTGCTCTCTCTGTCTCTCTCTGAAAAAAAGAAAAATAAAATAAAATAAAAAAAGATGCTTTCTTCTGTTCTCTTTCTTTTTTCTTTCTTTTCTTTTTCTTTTCTTTTCTTTCTTTCTTTCTTTTTTTTCATTAAGCTTGATTTAATCAGCTTTAGTCTATTAGTCCAGCATGTGCATATAATGAATAGGTTCTGGGCTTACAAGCCAGTGTTAAGACAAAGCACGTTAGTTTATGAAGTTCAAATTATTCCTCTGCCCAAAATCTTTCAATGTTTTCCCATGTTATTAGAATGCTTTCCAAAGTCCTAGAGAATCTTAGCACATCATCATGGTCCAACATAAACTCACCATTGCCTGTATCTAAAGCTCATTTTCTGCCACTGGCTCCATTACTAAACTCCAGCTATACCACCTTGTTTCTTAGTCCTCAAATATGCCAAGCTCATTATTGGCTCAGGCCTTGGCATAGACTGCTAGCTTTGTGTGGAATTAGGACTTTTGGACCTGACCATGTCTGACTTTATACAATCATTCAGATCCTAGCTCAAACAGGCCATTTTTGTAGAGGCTTTTCCTGACCCTTGCATTTTACCTCTTTCCAGTAATTTCTTTTAGACCAATTCCCTGTTTTATGTCTCTGCTACCATTTATGTCTGAAGTTGTCTCAATTATTTGTTTATCATTGATTGTCACTTCTCTATTAAACATCAGGGATGAAGTTTACTTATTTCCGTGGTGATTTATTGGTGTCTAGGTCAGTTCCTAGAGTAATCTGTGTGTATGAATGTGTGTGTGGTTATTTGTATATATGCAGAAAAATATGGATTTAATTACTGAAATATCTGTGTCTTAACTTTTTGCATAAAAATGCAGATCCACTGGAGACTTTACCATTTGCCAAAATCTCCATCAGATTCTGGAGGCCACCCGAAGAAAACATACTTGCATTTTAAATACAGCAAAGAAAAATACAGAACCTGGATACTTTTTCCAATTATATTATAGATATGGGCCTTCTTGCCCTTTGGACTCCTGGAGCTGTTATAGGCTACAGATGTTCAAATTGCTGAGCACATTTTCATTCTGTGTATTTACATTGGTAAATGCTTCCTGTTTCCCAGATCTGGCACACAGGCCTTTGTGACTCAGCCAGGTGCCTGACTCATGACCACTGCTATTTCTCTCCCAGAGACCACTTGTCACCCTTTGATTTCTATAGGATAGTTACCCTTCAGTTGCTTATTTCCCTAATTCCTTAGAATCAGTTGTGGACATAGAACTGCCTACTAATTGCCTATGATGATAATGGCTTCACATTTAGCAGTATTTTAAGCAAAGCCAAGAGTGACTCAAGGGAAACATGAACACACAGAGGGACAAACTTACCAAAGCTATTAGATGGAGTTTCTCTAGCAGACTATGGATCCACAGACCCGGAGACCACCACTTGCTCTGTAATCCAAAGTCCGTCACTGTTGGCCTAGGAAGATGCCTCCCTAACCATTCCAAAGACAACATTCAGCTTACTTTCTCCTGAAACAAGGATCTTTGAATATGCCAAGAAATATTGTGGATCAGACTGTGTGTGTTTTGTTTCAGAGCTTTGCTGAGGTATAGTTGATATGCAATAAGCAATTCATTTGAAGTGTATACTTGGATGAATTTTGACCTACCTAGACTCCCATGAAAGCATCAGCATAATGGAGATTTTTAGTACAGTAAAACTTTGGATTGCAAGTAACTTGTTCTGTGAGTGTACTGCAAGATGAGCAAACGTTTTCAATAAATTTTAACTTGATAAATGAGCGATATCTTGCAATACAAGTAGTACATGACCCTGAATGTCACATGATCGTGACTGAGCCAATGGTTTTCTCTCTCTGTCTCTGTGGGATTGTGGGTGATTGTCTCCATGCTCAGATGGTCAGTCTCAAGCTGCAATGTTTGGCAGCAATCAGTGATTTTTCAGAACGTTGGAAAGTGCCCACAACTGGCATTAGTGTATTTTTTCTCACTTGAAAGCACCTATGGACAGTCCTTTGCTTTTCCATGCAAGAGTAAGCTTAGGAATGCTTTCCTTCATTCTAGGTCAAGCTGTCTGCAGCTATAGATGGTTTCCTCTGCTGTCTTATTGCCTATTACATTAAATATTCTATATGACAAGAGTCTATTAATCCTGTACTGTAGCCAACATCCGTGTGAGTGTATACAGTGGCTCCCATGAAGAAAAAGATCCACTAAGTCAATAGATAACAGTGATTCTGTTAGTGATAGTGAAAGTCGTGCAGCATAATAACCTTTCTCTCTCTTGTCTCCTTCATATCAGCCAAGATGGTTTTCAAAGGTAAGTGCAGGTTAAATTGTTTATTTTTCTTATATTTTGTATTTTCTTTATTATTTTGTATTTGTATTTGTATATTAAAAATTTATAGTTGTATTTATATATTACAGCACTGTAGTCCTTTCTATATGAACATTTCTGGGTTGTGGAGTGAAACATCTAAGTTTCCATTATTTCTTATGGGGAAATTTGCTTTGATATACAATGGCTTTGGATTACAAACATGTTTCTGAAATGAATTATGCTTGCAAACCAAGGTTATACTTTATGATAAAAATTTCCACTTAAATGCCCCTTGTTTTTAAAAAAATTTTTTTAAATGTTATATTTATTTCTGAGAGAGAGAGGCAACATGAGCAGGTGAGGGTCAGAGAGAGAGGGAGATACAGAATCCTAAGCAGGCTCCATGCTCTGAGCTCCCTGTCAGCACAGAGCCTGTTGCAGGTCTCAAACCCACAAATGGTGAGATCATGACCTGAGCTGAAGTCGGACGCTTATCTGACTGAGCCACCCAGGTGCCCCTTAAATGCCCCTTCTGAGAAATATATTCCTTGACCACTCTGTTAGAGTAAAAGTACCTGCCTCTCCTCAAGCATTCTCTCCCTCTTAACATTCATTTTACTCAGAGATTTCACCATTCTCTTAAAATTATATATATATATACACATATAATTTAGATAATATATGTTTATTATATACACCTATGCTACATATACTTATATGTGTATATATATATACTGTATACATGCATAGTGTATATACGTCTTTATCCATTCTCTTTGCTTTTACTAGAATGTAACTCCAGAGACAAGGGTCTTAGAAGAATGTCTCACACATATGGGATTACTAAATATTTATTAGACTCTGAATGTTCTTTCTCAGAACCAAGAATCACAAGGTTTTAATTTGGGATCAAATTGTCTGTCACTGAAGCCTACAGTCTGTTATCCCTGGTCTCATTTCTCATTCCACAGCTTTTGATAGTGATAAATAATTTCACTGCTAGGATGTAAACTTCATGAAAGTAGAAATCATTTTCTGTCATTTTCCCCTTTATTTCAAGCTCTTATTTTTATCTCTGTGCTTAGGTGAATTTACCGTTCAAAGAACCGTTTTTAAAATTATCTCTTCTCACAGGGTAATGGACATTTCTGGGAAGCAAATTGGCTCTACTTTATGATAGTGACCAAGGTAAAGGAACTGGGGGCTGCTTCTAGCTAATGGTCAATGAAAAATGGAGGTTCTGTGTCCCATAATCTCAAGAAAACAAATTATGCTAATTACCATATGTGCCTGGAAGAAAGTCCTCGTCCAGATGAGCCCTGAGATGAGATTGCAGTTACACCCAATATCCTGATTTCAGCCTCCAGAAAGATGGAAGCAGAGAATCCAGTTAAACCATGCCCAGATTCATTGGCCACAGAGACTGTGAGATAATAAATATGTGGGTTTTTTTCTGCTTTTTGTTTTTTAAATGTTTATTGATTTTTGAGAGAGAGACAGATAGAGTGTGAGTATGAGAGAGGTAGAGAGAGAGGGAGACAGAATCCAAAGCAGCCTCCAGGCTCTGAGCAGCAGCACAGAATCCAATGAAGAGCTCAAACTCATGAACTGTGAGATCATGACCTGAGCTGCAGTTTAAGCCTTAACTGACTGAGCCACCCAGGTGTCCCTGTATGTGGGTAAAAACCCACATATCTACTAATGTTGTCATAAGTTTTTATGCATAACTATGTATAAATAAATTTTTGGTAACTAATGCAGTGAAAAAAGTAATTTTAAGAGTAAAGATTCTGGTGACATACACAGAAGTGGATAGAAGATTCCCTAGGTATGTGTTAATAAGTCTTATTCCACCTAGATATGTTACTTGGCCTTAATACCAGGATCCCATCAGGTTACGCATTGCGTATAGTTGCCATGTTTCCTTAACTCTTCCTGGCTATGCTAGTTTCTCAGGCTTTCTTTGTTTTTGATGAGCTTAATGATGTTGAATATTACTCATCAGGTGTTTTGTTGAATGTTTCTCTTTTGGGATTTGAAGTCCAGTAGTTAGGGAAGAACACTACAGATCTGAAGTACCAATTTCATCACATCATTTCAAGGGTAGATACCATCAATACTGTTGATTTTGACTTTATCCAAATGACTGAGATAGATGTCATATTTCCCCACTATAAAGTTATTCTTCATTTCCTTTACAGACTCTAGTCTTTGGAATAAAGACACTATGTGGAATCACACTTAAAGAGTGGTGAGTTATGTTCCTCTTTCTTAAGGGTGAGATGGCTACACAAATTATTTGGAATTCTTCTGTATGAGAGATTTGTCTCTTCTTCCCATGTTATTGATTTGATTCATTTATTTGTAACCATATGAACTCATGGATATTTATTTTATACTCTAGATTATAGTGCAATACTTTATTTCGTTGCCCAAATGATTCCAACATTGGTTATTTGGAGCTCTTCTCTAAAAAATAGGGGCACCTGGGTAATTCAGTTGGTTAAGTGTCCAACTTTGGCTCAGGTCATGATCTCATGATTTGTGAGTCAAAGCCCTGGATGAGACTCTGTGCTGACAAATCTGAGCCTGGAGCCTGCTTCGGATTCTGTGTCTCCCTCTCTCTCTCTGCCTTTTCCCCACTCACACTCTATTTCTCTGTGTCTCTCAAAAATAAATAAATGTTAAAAAGACTAAAAATATATATCTGATACTTTCTTACTTTCTTACACTACAAGATATTACAGGCTCATCTTGTATAGTTCCTGCCTCAGAATTAGACATTTCTCAAAGGAGCCCTGGTTCTTTTTATTGGGGAGTAGTGGTAGAAATTAAGATCTATGTATTAGGTGTGCTTATTTCTACTGGAGTGTCATTTCTTCTAGGCTCTTTTAGCTGACAGAGTAAGGAAATGTATGTGTCTACTAACTCATGCATATATATATATATATATATATATATATATATATATATATACACATGTCTATAACTATTTCTCTATATAGTCAACCACATATAGATTACAATGAACCTGATTGCACCTGTTATCTCCAACTCTAATCTATATGAATTATTCCAGCCTCTTTCCATTCCTTGTCTGTAATTTCCCACTCTAACAATTATAAACATTGTTCCTTCCATCCACCGTCCATTTACTTAGTTGTTTAATTCTAATATACATGTATAGCTATACTAAGAATTGCTGATCCATATTCCCATGGGAAACAACTTTACCAACTGGAGTGTATTTCTATTCACAGTTTTGTTTTGGCTTTTATTTTTCTCTTCCTCTTAAGATTCTGCTAATTTTCAAATTGCATCATTTAGTACCTTTTCTTCCCACCACCCTCCAAGTAGCTATTTCACATAATTGTTAGGCTCTTCTGTCTTTTGTATTTTATACTGGTATCTACTAATCTCCTGAGTGATATTCTTTAATTTGCATACACTATGGTTCAGTATTTATTTTGTAAATTTAAATGGGTTTAGACAGATGCATTGTCTGCCATTACAGTATCATATAGAATAGTTTCACTATCCTGAAATATTCTCTGTGTTCCCCCATTTCAGCCCTTCCTCGTCCTTCTGATCCCTTGGCATTCACATATCTTTTATAGTTGTTTTCCCCTACAATATACTATTCATGGAAAAATATAACATGTAGACTTTTTCCTTGTATTTCATGGCCTGACATCTTAAATATCTTTTTTTTTACATTTTTATTTAAAGTCCAGTTAGTTAACATACAGTATAATATTAGTTTTAGGTGTCCAATATAATGATTCAACACCTCCATACAATGCCCAGTGCTCATCACAATAAGAGCACTGCTTAGTCCCCAGAATCTATTTCTTTATATCACAAAATAATATTCTTTTTATTTTTTAATTTTTTTGTTTTGAGAGAGAGGGAGAGGGACAAAGAGAGAAAGTGTGAGTGAGCAAGGGGCAGAGGAAGAGAGAGAGAGAAAGAGTGTGTGCACATGGAGTGCAAAGCCAGGGTAGGGCTTGAGCTCACCTCATGTGGGGCTCAGACTCATGAACCCCTGAGATCCTGATTTGAGCTGAAGTTAGACACTTAACCTACTGAGCCACCCATGTGTCCCAATTTATTCCTTTTTATGGAAGTACTCAGTTTATCAGTTTACAGATGGAGGATCATCTTGCTTAAGTTTTTTTTTTCCAATTATGAATAAAGCTGTTATAAATCTTTAAATGAAGATTGTGTATGGACATGCATTTTCAATTCACTTAGATGAATATTTAAGAGCCCATTTGCTTGATCATATGGCAAGATTTTGCTCAATTTTATAAGAAACTGCCAAATCTTCAAAGATGTTTGTACCATTTTGCATTTGGACCAGCATTGAATAAGAGTTTCAGTGGTTCTGTATCTTCATCTGTATTTGGTATTGTCATCTTTTCGGATTTTAGCCATTCTAATAATGATGTAGTGATATCTGATTTTTGTTTTACTTCAAAATTCTCTATGAATAATAATGCTAAGCATCTTTTCATGTGTTTATTTGCCATCTGTTTATCTTCTTTGGTGAAGTGTCTATTCAGATCCGTTGCTTATTTTTAATGGAATTTTAATTGGGTTATATGTTTTCTTATGGGTGAGAATTAAGTACTCTTGGAATATTTTGGATATACTTCTTTATCAGATATATTTTTTGCAAATACATTACCCCTGTCTTTGACTTGTGTTTTTTTTTTTAATGTTTGCTTTTGCAGAGCAAAAGTTTTTAATTTTAATAAAGTCCAACTTATCAACATTTTATTTCGTATATCAAGTTTTTGATGTTTTATTTCAAAACACATCACAAACCCAAGGTTACATAGATAATTAATGTTTCTTCTAGAATTTTTCTTTATGTAACATTTAGGTCTATTATTCATTTGAGTTAGTTTTTGTGAGAAATGTAAAGTCTGTAAGTCTGTGTCTAGAATTTATAAACATGGACAAGGGCACCTGGGTGGTTTAGTCAGTTAGGCATCTGACTTGGGCTCGGGTCATGGTCTCATAGTTCCTGAGTTCAAGCCCCACCTTGGGCTCTGTGCTGACAGCCAGCTCAGAGACGGGAGCCTGCTTCGGATTCTGTGTCTCGCTCTCTCTCTGCCCCTCCCTGCTCATTCTCTGTCTCTCTTTATATCAAAAATAAATAATAAAAACAAAAAAATTAAAAAAATTAATGTCTAAAGTCAAGTATAACATGTAATGATTAGTAAAAGAAGGAAATCATAAATACCAAATACAGATTCATAAGCAGTTTCAGAAATGAGGAACATAATTTACAACTATATTTTCTTCTTTAATTATAAATATATAATCTCTCTACATATTTCATGATATATATTATGTACATTTACCATTATATGTAATCAATATGTGTATGTATTTTACTAAACTGATATAAGGAGTGGCATAATTCAGAGATGTATACAGTGATAAATAAGAATTTTGTTTTCTTTCACTTCATTTGTGGAAGGGATTATTATCTTTGTTAGAAAAAACCATGCTGTAATTCAATTATTTGTATCTGAAACCTAAAAATACCTATAAGATTCTCTGAGAAAGAAAATGCATAATTATACTACGTTAATCAAAATATGGTGTGTGTGTGTGTGTGTGTGTGTAATGTACACACAAGCCTGTGTCCGCACACACATACACATTCTTATATACACGCAGATTCACACTTTCAGTAATATATTACTGTCTTAGAGAACAATGTACTTAAATGTATTCTTTACCTAAAAATATAATAATTAATCTTTAGACCTTCCTTTTTCCTTCTTTTATATTCTATCTACATTATTCTTTTATCTTTTCTTACCTCTGTGAAATTAAGAAATATCTAAAGAATATAGTAATTAGGTGAAGCACAATATATTAAAGATGTAGCCTAAAAATGTCACTCGTGTGGTATGCCTAGCTTAAGTATAGGCTGCTTTATATGTGTTTGATTATCTGTTTCTGTGGATACAGAGTAAAAGAAAACCCATTTTTATTTGCAAGGTAAGGTAACTACAACAAAAAAGCCCAATTTGAAGAGTGACATTGCTGTTTACAATGTTGCATCTAGAAAATTGCATGTTTATGGTATTTATTTATTGAAATGACACTATATTTAATAATGATTTGTACTTTAAATTACTATCTTTGGGTGGATTCATATACTATTACAACTTGTTGAAAAGTGTTACTTTGCTCATTCTTGTTTTGCTTATTATTCAATTAAACACTTGCTTTGACAATATGTTTACTGAATTATTTTATTTTAATTCATGGGTCCTTTGGCATCCTGGAAAATTATGCGAAGTGGAAATACAAATTTAAGGACACAGTGATATTAAGGACAGAGCAATTACATATAATGGTCCATTTTTTTTTCTTTAAAATAGATATCGGCTATAAAGCTAATTGACATCTATTGGAATCAAGTTTCTCTCAATAAACTGAGGTGTGATGTTTTGTCTATAGCTAATGTTTTTGGCCTCCATTTCTCCAACATAAAATGAAGATAATGATGCTGATAATGATGCTGGTTTCTGAAAGTTTTAAGGAAACTAAAAATTACTTAATACATTTCTTGTCATACTGGGAACATCAGCATATGAAAGCTACTGTGTCGTTCAAGTACTTCCTCAGATCCTTTTTCCTTTCTGTTAATTTTTCTTGCACATTAAGTAGTCACAAAGTAGTTCATCACCCAATAAAAAGAGATGAATTAGTCTCTTATATTATTTTGAACTTCTTTTCACATTCTATGATTATAACACTTCATATCAGATATGTATTGGTAAAACTGAACACATACACACACAACACAAGCCTGCATAATAGGGTTATATAAAATGTCCAATTTAATTAGGCAAGTTTAAAAGATCTTATTGACAGGAAGTGACCATAAGAACAGAAGAGACTGAACATGACAGAATAAAGTAGCTTAGGAGCCAGATGATGGTGGTATTATCTGAAAATATGTACCAAAATAAATTGGTAAACTTTAATATTGACTTATACTCCACTTTTATGCTGAAAAATTACATTATCTTTCTAGAAGAATTTCCGATTATGATCTATAGGCTTCCTTTTAAAAGAATACTTGTGGGTCACCAGGGTTGCTCAGTTGGTTAAGGATCTGATGTCGGCTCAGATCATGATCTCACGGTTTGTGAGTTTGAGCCTTATATCTGGCTTTGTGCTGACAGCTCAGAGCCTGGAGCCTGCTTCAGATTCTGTGACTCCCTCTCTCTCTCTGCCCCACCCCAATCTCACTCTATCTCTCAAAAATAAATACATGTTAAAAAAAAAAAAACAGCTGGAAAATACGTACTGAGTTTTAAGAAAAAGTTAAGTATATACTTGCTGAAGGAAGGAAGAACAATTAGTGGTGTCATGTTTCAGACCACATTTCAGCCTCTATATTCCTGTCTTTCTGGAAGATTTATCCTCATGATAAAAGATATATTAAATCCTATTTTATAATGCATTTATTTATTTCGTTATGTCATCACTTAGATTTGAAGTACTGTATGGCAAAAAAGTCTTACTTCTTTTCTATTGTATGGATTCAATAAATATTTGTGTGGTTTTTGAAGGGTTTACTTTCAAGTGAATTTTTTTTTCTTTTTTTTTTAATGTTGATTCATTTTTGAGAGAGAGACACAAAGCATCAGCAGGGGAGGGGCAGAGAGAGAGAGGAAGACACAGAATCTGAAGCAGGCTTCAGGCTCTGAGCTGTCATCACAGATTCCAATGCAGGGCTGGAACCCATGAACTGTGAGATCGTGACCTGAACAAAAGATGGAAGTTTAACTGACTGAGCCACCTAGGTGCCCCTCAAGTGAATTTCAGTGCATCTTATATCTGCCAAAAGACACTCCCAGGTGTGAATATATTTTGATTAAAATAATCAAAAGTATTTATAAACATTAAAACTAGGTATATGGTCTAAATATGAAATGATCATAGTATTAAAGGTTTAGAAATCATTTTTCTTAGACTATTTGAAAATAATACCCATCTGTTTACAACTTTTCATTTTTTGTTTCTATATAATTATGTTACTACACAAATTATTTAAATTATGTTTCTATTTCTACAGGAGCAGTTTATTGCTCTTATGGGATATGTTTGTGATTTTAATATTTTTGGACTTCATCTGTCCATCTATAGATTATACAATTTTAATAGTATTCTACTTTGACAAAATCAAAATTAGAGTCTTTAAAACATCTAACCTATAAATTTCACAGGATAATTATAACTATCTACCACAAACTAAAATCTTCAGTGCTAGAGAAAGTCTTTGACCTGATTGTTAAATGTCTAGAAAGTTTACTCAAAAAGTAATTGAACTCCTATGTAATAACAATATTTTATTATACCATCAATTCTGCTTATAAAAATCCCTGATTTATTTTTTGAGTTGTATTGCTATCAGAAATGAACATTTGTTATTCCTAGTTACTACAGGAAAACATATGAAGAATTGTTGGAAGTTAAATTTATTTTCACGTTCTCAAAAGCACATGGAAACAGGAAAAATAACTGTTTCAGAATTGTCTATTATGCAGATTATAATTTCACAGTTGTTTCTCACATCACTTACATCATTCCTGCTAATAAAAAAATAATTCTAACATAACTCTAACAGTGATTGAGCTGCCAAAAATATCACTGCCAATGAATTAAATCATGTTGTTTACAATAATTTGCTGACTTTTAATCTGAAGAAAGTACTTTGTGGAACTAATGCTGATGCTAATTCTGCATTTTTATGCTCTGAAACGACAATGATATAATGAAAAATGAATCCCATTTTAGTGTGCATTTTGGATACAAAGCACAAAAGACATTACAAAAGAGATCTTTTTTTTTTAAAGTTTTATTTATTTCTAGGAGAGAGAGAGATAGCGTGAGCAGGGGAGGGTGAGAGAGAGGAAGATACAGACTCCAAAATAGGCTCCAGGCTCGGAGCTGGCAGTCAGCACAGAGCCCGACGCGGGGCTCGAACCCACGAACCGCGAGATCATGACCTAAGCGAAAGTCGGACGCTTAACAGACTAAGCCACCTAGGCGCCCCCAAAAGAGATATTGATTAAAGTCTGTTAAAAAGTAAAGTTTTTAGAAAACTAAATGTAACTTCTTATCTTCTTATGCCTGTGAAACTCCTACACAGTCAATTTTTTTTTCCTGGGTTGTGGAGCTTTTGATGAGTGCTTGGCACAAAAAAATAAATAAATACTTATTTTTTATGGCTATAGGCAAATATATACTGAAATATATATGCAAAGTTTAAGTACACTAACAATATAATATGAAGCTTAATTTTACAAGGCTAATATCACACCGTACTTAAAGCATTTTAGGAATAATAGCATTTGCCCTGGATTATTTAGTAGCTGATTTTAAATTTAGTCGATTTTATAGTTCTTTGACCATTGTTGCTATTCGGTATGTGTATTACATGAAAAGCACGGAAAGAATAAACACCAAGCTTAAATTACCTAAGATTTTTATTATCATCCTTATTATTATTTTCATTTGTTAACCATTCTATCATTATGCATAGTGACAGAGTGACTAAGATGAGATTTGGAGAAAGTCTGTCAATGGAAAATTAGTATGTTCCAAAGTAAATCAAGACTAGAATGAATAAATAGCTTTCCAAAAAGGAGTGGAAAACCAGTTCTTTTTTTAAAAAAAGAACTCAAAATAACAAGATGTTCCAACTGAAATTGTTTTCTTATATGTTTAGTCATCCCTCCAGCAGAAAAGTGAGATATTTCCTGGTAGACTCTCATGGGTTTCTCAGTTGGAGATTTAGAATGACTGTTTAGAATGGATGTCATTTAGTTGAACTTTAAATTGTGTCCAAAACTTAAAAGTTTCTTAAGAATAAAGTTGAATGAAATTTATGTAACTTGTCAAAATTCTTAAAATGATGTGTGCTTTATTAAAGTCCATATCAATTTATTTCATTTGTCCAACAATTTAAATACAATAAACTTGATTTCTCAAATATATAGTCTTCAGTTAATTCTTTGTTTTTGAAATTATCTAAGCCCAACATGTAATAATTATATGACTTAATAAAGTTATAAATAGTTTAAAATTTAGAACATGAGTGGTACCCAATAAGGAGTTAATTTTTGTTACATTAACTCTTCATTTAAAGTTATATTGCTCAATGAACATGTTTAATTTATTCAAAATTAAATTAAGAAATTGCTATGGAGCATGGTACAATGTAGATATAAATGGAAATTAAATGATAAAAGCTGGTTACCTAGGAATCTATACATATATAATCATGTTGTATATAAATAAATAAACCTTGTTTTGTTTTTGTTCCTTATTGTATGCGTAATTCTATTTTTGGTCATTTGTAATGATTAGGACCTGTACATTCTTGCTCTATCCTGAGTCTTAGGGGTACCATGGTTGCTCTTTCACCTTTAGATATGACTTTGTTAGTTTTCTACTTCTGTGTTACCAGTTTAAATCAATATGTTATTATCCTATACTTTCTGTTGGTCATGAATCTGGGCATGGGTAAATGGCTCTTCTGATCAGGGTCAATCTGATCCACTTATCAGGCTTTCTATATTCTCATCTGGAGGCACCAGTGGGGAAGAATCCACCTCCCATTTCATTCAAATTATTGGCAGGATTAAGTATGAATACATGACTGTCCTTGTTGTACATGAATGCAGAACTCAGATATTTTTGGCTATTGGCTGGAGGCTATCTTCAGCCTCAAGGCTAGATGTAGTTCTGAGTCAAGTGAACTTTTCTGTCATGTTTACTTATTACATTAAAATTTTAAAATATTTATTATTTTTTGATAAAGCCCAAGTGGAGGGGGACAGAGAGAGGGAGACACAGAATCTGAAGTCAGGCTCCAGGCTCTGAGCTGTCAGCACAGACCCCAGTGTGGGGCTCGATCCCACGAACTGTGAGATCATGACCTGAGCCCAAGTCTGACACTTAACCCATGAATCCCCCTGGTGCACCATGTCTACTTATTATATTAAGCATCTAAGAGCAACTCTATCACCAGAGTGAAAATAGAGTATGTAATATGGCACACTGTGATGGGAAAAGTATTCTACCACATGTACCATATTGTGATGATTATAAGGAAGCCTCATGTTCCTTCCACATTGGTTGGGGATTGCACAAAAGCATACACATTAATAGGTGGGGATCAATGGGGTTCGCCATATGGTTTGTCTATCACAATCTTGCTAGCTGAAGGCTTTATGTAAATGCATTTATTTGTTTGAGAAAGTCCTTTCTATTACTAGTTTACAAAAAGTTTTTAATCATAAATGAATATTGAATTTCACTGTTTTTCGACATCTATTAATGAGAATAACTTTTAAGTTTTAATAAATTAGTGGGGTCAATTCCATGGTTTATTTTGGGATGTGAAACCCATCTTGTATTTTGGGAATGAAGTACATAATATAATTATATATGTATTACTGAATTTATTTGCTAATATTTTATTAAGGATATTGGATTGATATTTATGATTTATGTTAGTCTTTCATTCTATTTCTTATAAACTCTTAGTAATATTTTATACAACTATAGTCTTGCTCTCATAAATAATTTGAGAAGTGTTCTCTTTAATTTATTAATGAGATATTGATATTGTTTATTTCTTAACTTAATAATAGAATTTATTGCGGGATACTTGTGTGACTCAATCGGTTAAGTGCCCAATATCATCTGCAGTTGTGAGTTCCTTGGTTAGGTGATGTTGTCTGGGATATAGAAGTGAGTTATCCTTTCCAAGTGGATTCCCATTTGAGTTGGTGTGGGTCTTTAGTCGTAAACCAGTAAAAACATCTTAGACCAGTGATAATAAGACCAACAATCAACAGAAGTATGTGTAGATGTTCCAGACAGGATTTTTAATTTTTTTTTGAGTGGATATTAAGGTTCAAATGGGTCCCATATCAGATTAGCAGCTGCCTGGCTTGTGGGACAATCTATTATTAATGAATTGTGGGAGAGTACATACCTTGGATCCCAGGGTAAGATCTAAAATATGTTAAAATGTGTTAACTATAATCACCATACTAAATTTTACTTATTGACTTATTTACTTTATAACTGGAATTTTGAACATTTTGATTTTTTCACCCATTTCTCTCTCACACATCTCCCTCAACCTGGCATCTACCCATGTATTCTCTGAGTTAGGTTATTTATTTATTTATTTATTTATTCATTTATTTAAGATAAAAAATATAAGTGAGATCATATGGTATTTGTCTTTATACATCTGACTTATTTCACTTAGCATATGTCTTCAAGATCTATCCATGTTGTCACAAATGACTGAATAACATCCCATCTTTTATGTATACCTCATCTTTAACCATTCATCTATTGATGGACACTTAGTTTTTTGCCATATCATGACTATTGCAAACAATGCTGCAATAAATGTGAGGATGTGTATATCTTTTCAAGTTAATGTATTTTCTTACGTTTATTTATTTATTTTGAGATAACTAAGTACTGTCACAGTAGAGCATGGGGCTTCAAACTCACAAACTGTGAGATCATGACCTGAGCTGAAATCAAGAGTGAGTTGCTTACTCAACAGAGCCACTCAGGTACACCTCAAGTTAATGTTTTCATTTTCTTTGGATAAGTACCCAGAAGTAGAATTGCTGGACCATATGGTAGCTCTATTTTTAATTTTTGAGAAACCTCCATACTGTTCCATAAAGGGTGTACCAGTTTACATTCCCATTGATAGTACACAGTAGTTCCCTTTATTAATCTTAAGGTTAATAATTAAACAACAATAACAACAATAGTAGTTAGAAAATGATATAGAAATATAGACATTACATGGGCCATTTCCTTATGTTTTTGTGTTTTTTACACTGTGAAACCTACTTTACTTTTTTTTAATTTTTAAAAAATGTTTATTTATTTGAGAGATAGAATGAGTGTGAGCATGAATGGGGGAAGGGAAGAGAGCTAGGGAGAGAGAGAATCCCAAGCAGGCTCTAATCGGCACAGAGCCTGAATAGGGGATCAGTCTCACAAACCATGAGATCATGACCTGAACCAAAATCAAGAGTCTGATGCTTAACAGACTGAGCCACCCAGGTGCCCTGAAACCTATTTTAAAATAAAACTAATATACCTACATTGATATTGAGGACTAAGACCCTTTTCATCTATCCAGTGTTTCTTTGAATCCACGTATTCCAGACTATATATTTATTTAACAAAACTAAAGAGTAAGTTATCATAGAAGCCACCTTCTCACCATAGAACCCAAAAATTTAGAGTTTAGTGGAACTTAGTGATAATGTTGCAAAAACTCTTATTTTGCAGAAAAAGAAACTTGACTAAAACCTTAGGTTCTTTACAGAAAGTTAGTAACGACTTTTGCTGTCAGATCCAAGATTTAGTTTAATGTATATTAGACATAGGTCCTGCTGAGTTCTCTTCCATTCCAAGCCCCAAACATAAAATCTCATTTTCAATAGGTCAAACCAAGATAAATTAAAATCTTTAAGAAAAAATATAATAAAAATCCATTTTTGACCTTAAAATAGCTTTAATTAATTTGTTTTGCACAGAATAAATTTTTGAGACTCAGAAGAATAAATATTTGATAAGTGTATCAAAATTACTATCATAGCTTAATTGAGTGGAAAGGTTATTATGACTTAAATCATCATTAGGTCTGTAAATAATGTTAATTTGCAATATTATATCACAAATTGCCTGTTTGATTTTCTGTGTTTATGTTAACATTTCAAGCCAAAATTATATTTAATTCTGTATGAAGTAGGAGGAATATAATACATTGGGTAAGCGATAAAATGCTTGGTTAAAAGAACTTAACCTGGAAGATAGATGGAGTTCCAGGCTGTTACAGACCCTACAACTACATATGTGATTATTGGTTACTTCTGAAACCTTAATGATTCATTCCACATCTATTTTTTGAGTCCTTACTGTATTCATGGTTCTGGACCCACAGGATGAGAGAAACAGCCACCGTGAGGCTTATACTCTAACCAGAAAATAGACAATTTGGTAATTTCTTACAACTCGTAGAGAATATTCTGCATATAAAATCAGTGCTTAATATCGAGGAATGAAACTATATAGAGGTCAAAGAAGATATCCTTGATAAAAACAATGTTAAAGTTGCAATCTGAAGGAAATTGGTGTACGATGCCACCCCACTCTCAAATTTTGTCTTAAAGAAGAAAAAAACATGGTTCTACAAAAAAATAGAATTGAAGGTGTTAAGACCAGGAGAAGAGAGAAGTTTGGTATTTTCTTCCATTTGACAAATGATTATTGAGCACATACATACCAGGTAGTATATCAGGCTGTGGGAGTTGGTAAAAGTACATAGAATGCAAAGAGGCACAACTTGGGTAATACTAATGAATACTGAACTTGAAGCCAAATCATATTGATATATACCAAAGAGCTCAGCTTTTTCATCTTCTCATTATGTGTAGAATAACCAATGCACTGAAATGGCTTTGAGGAGCCTTCTGTTCTTTAAGCCTAAGAAGAGGGTCAAGTATCTTCCTTCATATAAGCAGTCATGGAAAGGGCAGGTTCTTCTTTAAGAGTGAAAGTCTAGGTGCAGGAAAGGAGTGTAGAATCTGCAAGCTCTCCCTTAAAAAAAAAAAAAAAAAAAAAAAGTCAGGCGCACCTGGGTGGCTCAGATGGGGTTAAGTATCTAACTCTTGATTTTGGCTCAGGTCATGATCTCACCATTTGTGAGTTTCAGAGCCACATCAGGATCCACGCTGGCAGTGCAGAGTCTGGTTGAGATTCTCTCCCTCTCTTTCTGCCCCTCCTAGCCCCCCCATTCTCTCTCTCTCTTTCTCAAACTAAATAAACTTTAAAAAAAAGAAAAATTTTAAAATAAAAAAAAATAGATCTATTTAAAGGTAACATTCCAGAAAAAACACACTGTTCAATACTTAGGGTGAATATAAACCTTTCTCAGATGACTCTACTCTGTGTGTCTCAGGAGATTAGTATTTGGAACCTCTGAGAATAAGAAGTTTAGACGATGGCAAGAATACCAGGTTGATGGTGTCTTGTGAGTTCTCTGAGTAGAAATCCAACTGACTTTTTTGTTTCTGTGACATTTCTTTGCCAAAATTTACACAGTGTTTTTATCCATGATAAAGCAGCCTGTGGAAATATTAATATAAAAATTATATCTGACAGTTGTAGGCTAATCAAATGATGAGCTGAAGAATTGTTATACATACTAAGAAGTCGTAATTTTGCCTCAGGAATTTGTCAAGAAAAATATTCCATGCAGAATTAAAAAAATTTTGTCATTCTTATAAATAATATAAATTTTTTGTTAAGTATCTTTTCAATGAGAGCTAGGTTATTAACTATATTTTTAACATTAAGAATGTTTTCCTAAGATTGCACAATATTCAGTTTAACTAGAACAAAATCGACTCTTACAAGTTTCCTTCATATATTCTTCAGTGAGAAACAGAACCATTAATCAAGTGTTCTTACTGAATGATTCCCTAGTGTTCTCCAAATTACATAGAATCCATGATTAAAGGTTTTGAAAGAACTACTGTGCATAGATATGTGATTGCATATATAGAGTTTAGAAACTCTCCCACTTGACTTTGAAATATTTGATCCTCTATTTGAGAAATGAAATCTCAAATGCAAAATACAAGAGAAGGAGTTCTGTGGCTCAGAATACTCTTTTCATCCCCTATCTTCAGTTTAGAAATATTAACTTCTTTAAATTTTTTTTAATGTTTTATTTACTTCTCAGAAAGAGAGAGAGAGACAGTGTGAACAGGGGAGGGTCAGAGAGATAGGGAGATACAGAATCTGAAACAGGCTCCAGGCTCTGAGCCAGCTGTCAGCACAGAGCCCAATGTGGCCTCGAACCCACAAACTGTGAGATCATGACCTGAGCCAAAGTTGGACACTTAACCGACTGAGCCACCCAGGTGCCCCAGAAATATTAACTTCTTAAAATGGTCATGTTTACTATTTGCAAGTATTCTCACTAACATTATTCCCAATTATGATGCTCTAGTTCCCAATTCCTAGAGAATCTTCATACTTCAGTTACTAAAAAAAAGAGAACTGAGAAAAATTACATGACTCTCCCCATTGGCTGTCTCCCATTGATAAATTTACTAGTTTATCATCACTAGTAACTGAAGAATAATCTTTTTTTTTTTTTGCTGTTTTAATTATGAGTATCTTTTATTTCTCTCTTTTTTTTTTACAGATAGTTTATTGTCAAATTAGTTTCCACATAACACCCAGTGCTCATCCCCACAAGTGCCCTCCTCCATGCCCATCCCCTCCCCCCCACATCCATCAGTCCTCAGTTTTTGTCAGCATTCAAGAGTCTCTCATGGTTTGCCTCTCTCCTTTTCCCCCACAATTTCCCCCCTTCTTCTCCCCTTTGTTCCTCAGTTAAGTTCCTCCTAATCCTCCTATACATGCAAACATATGATATTTGTCCTTAACTGAAGAATAATCTTAACACCAAATACAAATGCTTTGGGTATTTGGATGCTTATGAGATTAACAAATGCTATAGATAATTTTAAAAAATAATACCAGATTAGAAAGATTAGAACAAATGCAAAGGACATTTTATAAGATTTGGTTCCTAAAGATTTCATTTGCACAAAAAGAATATAAGGTATAAGTTTAATATTATGAAATTTTAGATTTTATAAAAATGCTTTGACTTCTTTGTACAATATCACTTAAGAAGGCTATCCTGAAAATTTATTAAATTCATTAAACTGTTAAATTACCAAGTAGAAATCTTTATTCAGCATTTAAAAATTTGATATGATTTTAAAATGAATAAGATAAGAAAATCTAGTTGACCTTCAACAACATGGTTTTGAACTGGACTCATCCAGTTACATATTTTTTTTTTTAAATAAATACAGTACGATAATATAAGCGTATTTTCTCTTCCCTATGATTTTCTTAATAACCTTTTCTTTTCCTGGGACACCCGGGTGGCTCAGTTGGGTAATCCTCCAACTCTTGTTTCGGGCTGTGGTCGTGATCTCAGGGTTCGTGACTTTGAGCCCGACATAAGGCTCTACATTGACAGCATGGAGCCTTCTGGGGATTGTCTCTCTCCATCTCTCTCCACCCCTCCCCTGCTTTCTCTCTTTCTTTCTCTCAAAACAAATAAACTTTAAAAATAGAAAAAAAAAGATAAATTTACTAACCTTTTCTTTTCTCTAATTTGCTATATTTGAAGAATACAGTATGTAATAGATATTATATAAAAATATGTTTTAGTCAACTGTTTATGTTCTTGGTAAGGCTCTTGGTTAACAGAACAGTAGACTATTAGTAATTAAGTTATGAGGGTGTCAAAAGTTATACACACATTTTTATGCATGGGAAGCTCATTGCTTCTACCCCTCCCATTGTTCAAGGATAATGCATCAAATACCTCAGTGATTCATTTGAGCAAAAAAGTAAAATGCTCAATTATTGTGGTCCCCACTCAAATTCTATTCAAAATTTTTTATTTGACATTCAGTTCAAAATTACATTTGATTAAGTACTGTGCACTCTTACTGGAATATAGACTTCCTGGAAACATAGATCTGTCTGTATTACTAACTTCTGTATTCCTAGTATTAAAAAAATGCCTGGAAAAACATAGGTGCTTAGTCTATATCTATTAAGTCAATTCATAATTATATGCATGAATGTTCTACTCCTAAATTTCCAGTTAATACATGATCAAGAAGCAAAAATAAAAAAAATCAACAATAAAAGCTAATATGTTCTAAGCATAAACTGTTCTTTTATATGAGTCCCTTTCCTATATTATACTTGGGAAGATTAAGAAAAAAAGTAGATATTATCTTTTTACCAACTTCTGAAACCATCAAGCCTGCAGCTACCTCTCTGTGTAGTGTGTGTGTATTTGATATTGTCAGTACAGGTTTAATTCTTTGCTTATGTTTTCTATTAGTCTATTAGTCACTGTCATACTCCAGTTACTATTGTAACATTTTTAGCATCTATGTCAACACACTAGCTTCAAGGGAGTTGAAAAATGAACATACCTTTACATGATGTAACATTCTGCTCATTAACCAAAATACCACTAATGTAAGATTATAAACACAGCAAAGTCTTATTTCTGCTTTATGAAAGAGACCAAATTAGTGTGACTTCTATGGTATTTGATAGAATTCACCAGTGGTGGAAAAACAGCAAGGCTGGACAGTTAGTTGATTATTAAATTAGTTTAACAGAATATATTTTTATTAGACTCCATTTAAATGTATTTGTTAACCTTTCAAATTTCTGTGTCTTGGGGGTTATGTAAAAGTGTACTATTCTAATTTCTGTGAGATGTTCTAAACAGCTTATTTTCCATTTATTGTTAAATAAATAACATAATAAGGATGTATATTATTTATTTTTCTCTAAATGTCAATTAGGGTAAGTTGGTTAATATTTTTTTTAATCTTTATTCCTTAAGCATCTTTGTCTTAGTTGTTTCCTATAGTTTGCTGAGAAGAGAGTTTTTCTATTTCTAGCTTCAATACTGTCAGACTTCGATGTTTTGTATACATATTTTTAGGTGTATACATATGTTTGAGTGTTATATCATCATAATGAATTCATACTATACTGTTATGTAAGATCCTTTTTTTAAATCTCTTTTAAAACTAAATCTTCAAGTCTGTTGTTTATTAATAATGTGATCATGCTGGCTTCCGTATGCCTACTGTCTGTGGTGTTGCTATATCTTACTATTTTACTTTCCATCTATGTTTTTATACTTGTTGTTATCATCAAGGTATAACTAATTGAATCAATTTATAATATAATTTCTTGTGTTTTGACATATGTATACACCTACAAAACTACTACCATAAACAAAATACAGAACATTTCTATCAATACAAAAATTTCTTTGTGCCACTTTGCAGTCCATTGCTCCCTCTATTCCTGGCTCCAGGCAACCCCAATCTGCTAAACATCACTACAAATTTCTTTGCAGTTTCTAGACACGTACATTAACGAAAGCATACAGGTTTTTTTCTGGCATCCTTTATTTAACATAATGATTTTTAGGTCCATGATTTTAAGACACAATGTTCTTGTGCCAGTCAAGACTACCCTTCCACTAATTAACAGTTTTGCATTATATGGACATACATTTTGTTTATCCATCCACTTACTATACATGCATATATTGCTGCCAGTTTTTGAGTGGTGTGAATGAAGCTGCTATTGACATTTGTGTGCAAATCTTTGAGTGAAATATGTTTACACGTCACTTGGGTAAATACTTAGAAATAGAATGATGAGTCATATGGGAGTTGTCTATGTAATATGTAAATATTTTTGAGACTACTGAACAGTTTTCCAAAGTAGTTTTATGATTGATTCTACATGCTCAGCAGCATATGTGAGCTCCCTGATGGTGTATAGGACACAGTACTCCAAAATATGGCACCTTCCCGTGTTGTTTTTTTTCTCCACATTTTTTATTAATTCAGTTGAAACTGTAATGTTGAGTAAGTTTTAAAAATAATACAAGTCTCTCTTTTGGGGTTGGGGTAACATTTCACTTAAGTTGTGTTCAAGTTAGCAATCTCCATCATTATCAACTGCAAATGTTCACCTGTGAATGCTGATTTGTAATGGGATTTTATGTAATACATCTTTGAAGGTGTCTTTTCAGATAGACGATAGGAAACAGTGAGTTATAAACGCTGCAGTCCGCACTGTGCTGCACCTTAGTGTGAAGTGATGAGTGTCTGCGTATGGTCTGTCACAACTACTCAACTCTGCCCCTGGAGTGCAAAAGGCAGTGACTGACAATACAGAAAGCTGAAGGACTGTACTGTGTTCCAGTAAAACTTTGTGTATACTGAAATTTGAATTTCATATATTTTTCACACGTGACAAAGTATTTTTTTTTCAACCATATGAAAATGGAAAAGCCATTCTCAGCTTGTAGGCCATCAAAAAAACACACTGGCCAGATTTAGCCCCTGGGCAGTAATTAGCTAACATGTCCTCCAGAAAAACAGACGAAGCAGTTTATCACATGAATAGTTAGGGGCCATAACAGCTGCCAGGAAATCACAGAAGGAAGTCCCCAATAAAGGAAGCTGAATTAAGGGAATAGAATAAACGCTAAAAACTCTAACTTATGAAAACTTTACCCCCAAAAAGAATTGAAGTTATGTATTCACAGAGTATACTGCATACCTGAGACTATTCAATCAGAACAACTACTACCAAGACACATTTTATAAACTTATTGGATTTAAAAAACTAAAAATTTCTTTGGGCTTCTAGCCAAAACCAGAAAGTGACTTTTAATGGAAAGAAAACTAGATTATCATCAGACTTTCCTTAGCAATCTTTCTGCCAGGGGAAAATGGAATAATGTATTTAAGATGCTCAAAGAGTCAAGGATGTTATGTCCAATAAAAGTGACTTTCAGGTATAAAGCACACTGACAAATTGTACTAAACATGCAAGAACTCAGAAAGTACTACCAGGAGAACTTAGGAACTGACCAGAGAACAAGCTTCAGAGTAACTACAGAGCTATCAACCTAAGAACTGGAAGGGGCATTAATGATGTAGTTGTAGCAATGAGACTACAGAAGACCTAAAAGGAAGAATAGAAGTAATGGTCGTGTGCTTGAACTACATTAACAGTACAACAACAAAAGTCACATTTTTAAAAAACTTCTCAGTGATTATATTGGTGTTGGTGAGACTACTGTGCATACAATGTGGGTTGAATAATGATGGCATATTCTATCGTATGACTGTGACACTGGGAATTTCCATGTCTTTTCCAGCTTTTAGAGGACACCCACTTCCCGTGGCCCATGGTCTTCTTTCTTCATCAAAGCAAACATCAGAGTAACAATCTTCACACAGCATTATCCTGTCTCTTCTGCCTCATTCTTCCACATTTAAGAACCTGTGTGGGGCACCTGGGTGACTCAGGGAAGTGGCTGACTTAAGCTCAGGTCATGATCTCATGGTCTGTGAGTCACTTAACAGACTGAGCCACCCCAGTGCCACATCAATAACCTGTTTTTGAAGACCACTGTATCCCTCGTTACAATAGCCTTTGTTTTCCTGCCGTGTTTTTGACCATAAAGCACATTTTGTCATGGGTAAGATCCATGCCATGGAAATTAGTCAGGCAGTTTTTGCCTTGAACATCTTCAGTAATTAATTTGAATTTCCTAAATGCAACTTCATCATTGTGCAGGTCAGCAAGGCTTACTTCAAACACATGACCCTTGAGGCCACCAGATGTGATTTTGGTTCCTTGCGTTCTTGTGACAGGTGTTTTTTCAGTATTTCTTATATGAACGTTGCTGGTGCTTTTACATCATACTAATCTTCTTTTGAAAATGGATGAACCACTTTCTTCTTAGCTCCTTTTTTGCCGTCTTTTGTAAGGCACTTGTTCTCGCCAACTGCCATGGTGCTGCTCAGGGAGCCATAAGGGCAGAAGTGTAACCCCTGCCTGCATATTTTAAACAGAAAGCTTTGAGGAAATGGTGAAAGCAGAAAAGTCACTTAGACAATACACCTTGCTCCTTGCCCTTCTTCTCTGAAACAGACCATAAAATCTTCATTTGCGAGGTTCCTCCCCATACAGACAGAAATGGAGAATCCTTATCTCAAGGTAAAGAAATGTCCAGAAGAATCTCCACAAACAGGCCTTGATCCTTTACTCCAGTTTATTGCAATTATTTCAGGCTCCTTAACCTAGAATGTTCCTTCATGACTGTACACTCCATCAAATCTAGTGTAAAAGTACATCGGTCTGTCTGTTTATCTGGGTCTTGATTTCCTTTGATGGTTTTTGTGTCACGTAAAATTTCCATTAAATAAAGTTTGTATGCTTTTCTCTTGTTAATCTATCTTTGTCAGTTTCATTTTCAGACCTAGCCAGGGACCCTAAGAGGGTCAACATAAATCGTTGACTTCCCTACATCCTTTTTCTCCACATGTTCACAAAATTTGGAATTAAGTTTTTCTATACTTTTATCTTACTGTGGATTTAGTGTGCTTTTGCCTGGCAACTAGTTGTGGTGAATATCATTCCATGTGCTTATAAACGATTCATGCTTTATTTTGTGAAATAGTTATATTGATTATCATTTAATGTGCCTATAAGCAATTCATGCTTTATTTTGAGAAATAGCCTTTCAAAACTTGTAAAACTTTGACTCAATTTTTGCTTATCTTTTTATTTTTTTAAAAAGTTGAGTTGTAAGCATTCTTTTCACATGCTAGACTCTCTCTCTCCCTTTGCCCCTATCCCTCACTCCTGTGCTCTCTAAAATTAAAAAAAATAAATAAATGAGAACAAACTTATTTTCCAATTGTTTGTTAGTTGTATGTAAGAATACAATAGATTTTTAAATTGATGATTTATCTTTCCTTCTTTCTAATTTTGTTTTCTTTTTTTTTCTTTTTTAAATATTTTATTTATTTCTAGGAGACAGAGAGACAGCGTGAGCAGGGGAGGGTCAGAGAGAGAGGGAGTCACAGACTCTGAAACAGGCTCCAGGCTCCGAGCCGGCAGCCAGCACAGAGCCCGACGCGGGGCTCGAACCCCCTAACCGCGAGATCATGACCTAAGCAAAAGTCAGACGCTTAACTGACTAAGCCACCCAGGCGCCCCTCTAATTTTGTTTTCATTATTGTATGAGTTTCATAGTACTTTCTACATACAGAGGCACATGAACTGCAAAATGAGATGGTTTTTATTTTTCTTTTAATCCTTCTTATTGGAATGGCTCAGATCTTTGGCACAGTGCTGAATAGAAGTATATAAAAGCAGACTTTCTCGCATTATTTCTGATCTTATGGGGTAATTTTACTAAGTATGATATTAGTAACAGATGTCCTTCAATATATTGTGGAATTGTTCTTGTATTTCTAGTTTTCTGAGAACTTTAATCACGAATCACTGATTTTCCCTAATGGTTTTTCTGCATCATTTGAAAATAATGTCAACATGGATATTACTTGGCAAATTTGTTCTAAATGTTCACAATTTTTATTTAATCCTAATCGGCTTCACCAATATCTAACTTTAGAAACATTTTCCAATGGCAAAAATTTAACAAATGAAAGAAAACCACACTTGTAAATAATTATTTTCTGCAAGCTAAATAATAAAATAACAAGTAAATAGGACATAGATAATGACATACAGAGTAACGCTCTGAGGTTTTATACAATCCATATTATCTAAGTTTATCTCTTCACATTTAAAGCAGTAAATTAGTGACTCTAGTTCCCATATAATATTTTTTATTACAGGTGTCTCGCTGACATAACATTTTGACAATTTCATTGAGGTTTCTAAATTAGCATTATGTGTTAAGGAAGTATAAAAACAATGTGAAAAGATCAGTTATTATTTTTTAATGTTTTTTATTTATTTCTGAGAGAGAGAGGACAGCGTGAGCAGGGGAGGGTCAGAGAGAGAGGGAGACACGGAATCCGAAGCAGGATCCAGGCTCTAAGCTACCTGTCAGCACAGAGCTTGACACGGGGCTGGAACCCACGAACTGTTAGATCATGACCTGAGCCGAAGTCAGATGCTCAACCGACTGAGCCACCCAGGCACCCTAAGATCAGTTATTAAGAAAAGCTAAATTAAAAATGAGAGGGAGTGTGTATCTAAATATTATGTATCCAAGTAATTTTTAATTCTTCAGACAAATTCTTCTTCATCATGAGACTCTTTGATATACATTAATGAATTTTATTTCCTAATGTTTTGCTAAGGACTTCTGTGTGTATGCTTATGAAAGATAATGATGTACTTTTCTTTATTTTTTTTTTAAATATCTTTGTCTAATTTTGAAATCAGGACAATCTCAGTCTCATGTAATAAGATGGGGAGTGGTTCATCCTCTAATTCCTGAAAAAATTAGTATAAAATTGGTTTTATTTTATTTTGACTATTTTATATAATTTATAAAATATCTGGGCCTGTTCTTTTTCTTGTTTGTTTTGTTACTGATGTACAGAGTTTTATCTACAAACAAAATGCCTTCAATGGATATAGAGCTATTCAAATATTCAGCTTCATATTGTGTCAGTTTTGACAATTGTATTTTTATTTTTATTTATTTTAAAATGTTCAATGTTTATTTATTGTTGACAATGTATTTTTAAATAAATTTACCTATCGAAGATTCCAACATAATTTTTTGGTAATATTTTCTAGTTTCCCTTTTTATATCTGTTGAGTTTCTAGTTTAAGCCTTTGTTTTATTGTTCTTGGTGATTTGTTTACTCTTTCTCTAGATATTTGTTTCCATAACCAGTCTATCTATGTGCTTTGGTATTTTGTTCATTTTTACAAATAACTTCTTTTTGAATATATTAATTTTTTCTATTGTCCATTTTCAGATTTGTGTTTAAATTTGTTCTTTCATGTTGATTTTTTTTTTATTCAACTTACTTTGGGTTCACTATCTTCTTTGTAATTTCTTACAGTATGTTTTTATCCTTAGGTTTGATTTTACCATTTTCTTTTTCAACATGAGCCTTCAACCTATAAATTCGTCTCAGGCCACCATGTTAACTACATTTAAAAAATTTTGATTTGTAAAACAAAGCAAAACAAAACAAAAGTTTGGGTTTGTATTCTTCCATTATCCTTCAGTTCAAAATACTTTTTTAAATTCCCCTTATGATTCATCTTTTATCCGTGCATTATTTAACTGTATGTTTACTATTTGAGGTTTTTTTTAGACATCTGATTATTGCTGATATTTCAGTTAGTACTGTTTTGTTTAGTATGCATTCTCTGTATGAATTCAACCCTTTTTGAGAGCATTAGGACTTGGGGCACCTGGGTGGCTCAGTCAGCTAAGTGTCGAGATCAAGCGGTTTGAGAATTTGAGCCTCGGGCTGGGCTCTGTGCTGACAGCTCAGAGCCTGGAACCTACTTTGGATTCTGTGTCTCCCTCTCTCTCTCTCCCTTCCTTGCTTGTGCCCTGTCTCTCAAAATTAAATAAGCATTAAAATACTGTTTCAAGAAGAGTATCAGAGCTTGTATTATGACTCTGCATGTTGTCTTCCTTGTTGAATGTATACTATGCACTTTAAAAGAATATATATTCTGCAGCTGTTGGGTTTGATGTCCCATAAAGATCTATTTGTTAATTTTGCTTTATAGAATTGACCAGGTCATCTATGTCTTTACACATTTATTTTTGTCTAATTGTCCAACAGTTGCTGGGAACACTGTTTTAAAATTCTTATTATATCTGTGGTATTGTTTAATTTTCCCTTTAATCATCTCTACCAATACTTGCTTTGTGATTTGTGAATTCAGGTTATTATGAGCATAAAAATATAAAGTGATCGCATGTTCCTGGTGAATTGAACTTTTTATTATTAATGAATGTTTCTGTTTTGTTTCTGTTATACATTTCTTTTGAAATCTGTTTTGTGTGATCAATACAGAGCTACCCCAGCCTTTCTTTGCATATAGTTTGCAGGGTTTATCTTCTCCTGACTTTTACTTTTAAGCTTCCTGAATTTTTATATTTAAAACGGGAGCACATTGTTGAATCTTGTTTTTTTAACCTTTTCTGATAAGCTTTAACTATTAATTGGAGTGTTTATTTAGTAAATAATGTTTCTAATTATTGATACGATTCATATGCATGTATAATTTACCTTTTTTTCTGTTTGCCTCTCTGTTTGCAATCATGTTTATCTTTTTTATTTGTTTTTTAGCAGTTTGATTATAAAGATATGTAAACACAGATATACACATATAACCACAAACATGTTGCTTGGGGTTGGCTCATATTTTTTGAGCTCTAACTTAAATTTGAGGAATTGTTCCCCATTAATTCTTCAGTAACATGTTCTGCCCTCATTTTCTTCTGTTATTAATCTGTGACTTTATTGGTAGAAATTAAATATTTCATATGGTGATAGTTTGCAACAGATTCCTGAGTTTTTTTTCCTTTATTTGGAATTCTCTTGTTTTTATTTTGTATATATTTAATATTAGATTATTTCCTTTACACAGCTTCCACGAATCTTATGCTTTGTCCTATAGATTTTAGACCCAAGCTGAATTGAAATTTGACCTCTGTCTCCTCTGCCCAAGGGTGCCAATGAGCTCTCCTCAATTTTCTAGCTGTCTATGCTCTGATGAGAGGATTGTTTTCAGGCAAAGAACCAGCTGACATAGTATTCATCTTGAGTTTTTTATTTCCCCTTCGAAATATCAGTTTAATATTGCTGCATGTTGTTGAGACTGTTGCAGCCTGTTGCCCATTCTCTGAAAACAGTGTCTCTTATACTTCATTATATTTATTTTAAGTTTTTAAAGTTGTATACAAGGGGAAAGCTAGTCTGGTTCTCATTGTTCTGTCATGGTCATAAGCAGATGTCCTGCAAACATTCAGATCCAGCAGCTATGTAATTTCTATTATTTATTTCTATAACAAGTATAGTGGGAATGCATTTTGGATCCAAGTAAAATTATATAAAATATTTCTATTAATGATGCAAGTCATATTATAATTTTTTATTATTTACATTTAACATACCTTAAAATAATTACCAGAAAGCCATTTTTAATTTAGGTATTTCAACATTTGTTTTTAATCTAGTCTCTCTGTCCTAATAAATAAATAATAAATAAATAAATACATACATACATACATGAATACATAATAAATTGTATTTCCTTGTAACCTTTAAAATTTATCAATTAGGTTTACTAAGTTAATTAAGGGGCACAAAAAATGTCAGTAAGGTGCTTTTTATATTAAATTTTGCCTTTCAAGAGGTCATCGAAGAATGATTACACAGAATACACATATTTCATTCTTTTACATCAATATTTAAGGAAGTTGTCCTTTTGTGTAGACATCTCTGATTGTGGTGCTTTAATTTCATTTCTTCACAAACACCAGAAAATCAATAGGATACAGCATCTTAAAATTTATTAGATTTAATATCTTTAGCATCATCTGACATGAAAATCAAATTTTTACATAGAGAGATACTGTGTATACAATGTATGCTTGGAACTCAACTTGTTATAATAAAATCAAAATAAAAGCTTTTGACATTCTTTAAAGAGATGAGGCATTAGTGCATGGTTTTATGTAATGATATGTTTTTTGCTTAAAGTAATTTCTTGGAATATTCATTCCCAAGTGTCTCATTTTGTCACATCCTGGAAAAAACAAAACTTATTCTGCAAAATATTTCTCTTTTGATAATATAAATAGGGCAATAGTGAGAAGAGTTAACACTATCAATTTATGATATGTATTGAATTTTTTAATTAAATAATTTTCTGAGTTAGTGATATCTTGGTACATTTTGGAATAGTTGGGACAGAATTAAAGATAATGTTAAGCAGTCTTTATGTTTTTGGAATTGCATTCATATGAAGAAAAAGGAAAAACTGTAATTGTCCAGGCAACTTCTGGGAAACACCAAAGAGAGCTGAGGTTTAAAACTTCTTGAAAATCATTTGTTCTGCTTTCCAGATCTGATCTTTGGAAGTTTAAAGTCTTAGAAATACTTATCCCTTTCATTAAAAGGACAACAGATTTCTGAAAACAGTTGATGCATGAAGCTTTGGTATTCTGTAATCAAAGTGAAAACAGTATTTAAAAATATACATAGAAGAATGTGGGGAGCCTGGGTGGCTCAGTCAGTTAAGCGTCCATCTTCCACTCAGGTCATGATCTTAGGGCTCATAAGTTTGAGCCCTGCATCAGACTCTGTACTGACAGCTTAGAGCCTGGAGCCTGCTTTGGATTCTGTGTCTCCCTCTCTCTCTGCCCCTCCTCAGCTCATGCTCTTTCCTTCTCTCTCAAAAGTAAATAAACATTAAAAAATTAAAAAAAAAATATATATATATAGAAGAATTTAATGCAACTGTTAGGTACTTAACATTTCTAGAATCTGGTTGCTTTTTTTTTTTTTTTTTTTTTTTTAGTATGAAAGGATAATCAAGAGCCTAAGACACTCAAGTACAGTACCATTCTAATAAAACTTGAATTCTTTTATCTGAACAAATGACACAGAAGATACAGAATAACAATTGATTAACTTGTGTGAAGGACAACTGAATTGTCAAAGATTTATCTGTCATTCTGAGTGATAAACATATTCTAAATATATATTACTTATGATGCTTGTCACCAAAGATTTATAAGTTCTTTATAAAATATTGTAGACAAATCCATTAGAACTAAGCAAACATTGTCAAAAGTTTAACATATTTTATTTCTTCTTTTTAGAAGAATAGCAGAAATTATAATAAAACCTAATAAAATTCACTCCCTACAAGCTTTCAACATATTTCTCTTGCTATCTACACTAAGGTCCTGACATTTATCAAGGTTCTTCTTGTTAGCCATTTCTTTCTTTTTTCATTAAAAAACAAAATGTGTCAACTTATTAACACATTTGTACTATACACAGAGAAAGCAAATAGCATGGTTAGGTCCTTTAAAAATATCCATTATTTTACTTAGTATTTTAAAAGAAATGTGGTGGAGTGTCTCAGACTATCTGGACCATAGGTTCCTCCTGCCTTTCTGCGCCACTGACATTTCCGTGGGTGTGGAGCGAGTGTATTCTATCATGGAGATAAGTGTTTGCACAGATATTTCATGTGCTGGGTTTTACTAAAACCCCTTTATCTCCTTTCTGGCACACAGTTGTAGCTGGAAAGTGGCTGCAGCCCTGGGCACTACAGTCCCCAGCGTCTTCGTACTTTATAATAATGATGGGAATAGTTTGTTAATGAAAAATGAGTAGAATGGTGCACCACTTATGGTAAAAGATTACTGAAGAAAAGGTGTACTTTCCCCTTCCAACATCTGGATATAAGTGACAGTAAGATTCTGAGGGTGCAGGGGCCACAAGACAGAAAATCTTGCATGTCGGAAGACAGCCATCCACCAATTAGGAGAATCTACTGTAGACTGGAAGGTGAGCAAAAAAAAATATCTCCTGTCTGTGAGTTTTAGTCGTGTTTGGTTTTATTTTTATAGGAATGAGTATACCATATGCAATGCAAAGTGCCTTTGAGACCTTAAATTGAAGATGTTCTAAAACAGTTCCATGCTCCAGGAGTAGCTAAAACTGGTTGAGAATAAACAAGATGACTAGAGTCTCAAGGCATTGGGACCAAGTGTTTCAATAAAGCCCTTTTGAGGTTGCAAAATAACTATCCAAGAATAGTTATGGAGCTTCTTTTATACTAATCACTTTTATAGATTTCAGGGATGCAGTTAGGATAGACATGTACACAATATAATTTGTGCAACGCACAACTCAGGGGTGTCCCATTTAGGATAGTGCAATGCATTTGCCATGTCACAGTTTCCATAGATGAAGATGATCACTGTGCCTTGGAGTTATCAGTGTTTGGTGAGCCATATACAATACCAAATCAAGGAATCTTCTTGCTTTCATAAAATTTACAATCTAGAGTGAGAAGTAGGAAATAACTACAAACAAATATAAACTATAAATCTCATATTATAGTGTTATGAATAAAAATTAAGAATAGGAATCATCACAATAAAAGACAGCTAATATATATATAGGGTTGTCAGAGAAGACCTCACAATTGGGAAAATATTTGAGTGCCTCTTCAATTGAGAAGAGATAGTATAACTTTATAATTGTGGCTAATTGAGAAAAAAAAATAGTTTAAACAACTTGTTGAGAAACAAGTACAAGTACAAAGCTTTGATAATGGCTGTGCGTTTAGCATACTTCATGCAAGAAAGCCTGTGTGGACAGAAAGTAGTAAGATGGACAGCATTAGAAAATGAGTTTGAAATGTAACATATGTGTTAGATCATGGAAGGCTTTGTGGCCTTTTAAGGGATTTCAAATTTTAATGGAAACTTATGGCACAAAAATACAATAATTCATATTCAAATAAACAATATTTTAAGAAATTGCTACTACTCATGTTTTCCCAATGTGCCTGAAGGTAATGGCAGATAATTATTGCCATCCTTGGACTCTAACTTTTGAATCGCCATCTTGAAAAGTGTCTATGGGAGGAGAACTGAACTTGTGTATTTCACACAATTAACTCACTAACCTTTTCTTATCGAAATGAAATTTGCCTGTGAGAATGGGAGGGAGTCTACCATCAA
Source organism: Proteles cristata cristata (assembly GCA_017311185.1). Classification (NCBI taxonomy): domain Eukaryota; kingdom Metazoa; phylum Chordata; class Mammalia; order Carnivora; family Hyaenidae; genus Proteles; species Proteles cristata. The sequence goes on from JAESUZ010000127.1 coordinate 641,600, forward strand.
CTGGTCGCCTTTGTGACTCCATCCAGACAGTCTTCATATCACCTTTTGTTTTTGAGTTTTTACATTAGAAACTTTAAATTTCAAAGAAAAAGATCAAATTTGATTTAAAGAATGTCTCACTTTTTTGACTTAGAAGGGTCACAGGCAGAGGTCTTGAACCAGAACCACCATTCATCCAACTGAAAAAAACAATTCTCAAAGAAAAATAAGTCTAAGCTAATGAACTGATATTCATCTAGTTTGCTTGGAAATCCAGACCTAGATATAAGAACATTCAGTAATACTTTAAGATTATGAAAATATCTATAGGTTTTGAGTAGTAAGTGTGGGCTATTGCCTACGGAGGAATGAAATGCATAGGCTTTAGAGATGGCAAATTGGTTTCATGCACTGAGTCATGTAGACAATAGATACACAATATATTTCTGGGTACCCCTGAGGTTCTTTATGTTTCTTAGGATTGTCCATCTTGCCAAAAGCACAGATCAAGTTTTGTGCTGTTTGGTAGACAGAAGTTTGAGTAGGACAGTTCATCAATGTCAGCTGTTTCCCAAAGGCCATCAACAAATCTTACCAGATACATGACTACTGAACTTCAATACAAAAAATGTGAAAATAGTTTTATGGGTTGGCATTGGTCAGAATGATGATGTGCAGGGGCCTGGATAAAATGGATTATGGCTGGAAGCTGCTTGTTAGATGTCAAGTATCCATTGAAATGCTGCTAAAGACCAAGCTCAGTTTTAGGCACTAGAGATTTAAAATAATTCACATCTGGGCATCTGTTTGGCTCAGTCGGTTAAGTGTCTGACTTTGACTAAGATCATGATCTCCCAGTTGGGGAGTTCAAGCCCTGCATGGGGCTCTGTACTAACAGCTCAGAGTCTGGAGCCTGCTTCAGATTCTTTGTCTCCCTCTCTCTCTGTCCCTCCCCCACTTCTGCTCTGTCTGTCTCTCTCTCAAAAATAAATACACATTAAAAAAAATACCACACATTTTTCTAAATATGATACCTGAATTATTGCTGGCTTTCATATAGCTGTTACCTCTATATAACAGAGACATAGAAAAAAACACATCTAATTAATTTAAATTTTTTAAAATCCTGATTTTGTTATAAGTAATTTATAAGTAATTAAACTCTTAAGGAGTGGGATATGCATTGACTTGCTTTTAAAGAATGCCATCTGAAAATTGATTTAAAAAAAAAGTAGTGGAGAAACCTAAAAACACGACCTCAGCTGGATGATCTAAGTCAATATTAGAGTGATAAGTCATGTCCAGTGTATGCAGCCTTCACATATGATGAGACTAGTGTTTCTGTTTTGTGAGCACAGTATGCCCATTTGTGATTCATGGCATTTATCACTGTTCTATTCTTTATCTATCATATTCCTCCTTTGGTCTCATATGCCTTTTTCCCCCTTCTACATTTAAAAAAATTTTCCAAGTGTGCCATTATTTACAAAACTATTATTTATTAATAAGGATATTCATTTTCAAGGGCTAAGAATCTGTATGTTTTCTGCTTTAAATTTATTTAGAAACTTCCAAAAATGTAATAGGTTTTTGTTTTGTTTTGTTTTGTTTTGGTTTTTTTTCAGAATGAGCAAGAGACACAGAATCTGAAACAGGCTCCAGAATCTGAGCCAGCTATCAGCACAGAGCCCAGACTCGGGGCTCGAAACCACAAATTGTGAGATTATGATATGTGTTGAAGTTGGACGCTTAACTTACGGAATCACCCCGGCACCCCACAAAAGTGTAATAGTTTTAATATAGTCTTTGTTTTATTTTTTCACTAATGATTCTAAATGATCTATGAAATTTAGGGCTGCCTGGGTGGCTTAGTCGGTTAAGCGTCCGACTTTCGTTTAGGTCATGATCTCGCGGTTCGTGGGTTCGAGCCCCGCATCCGGCTCTGTGCTGACTGCCAGCTCAGAGTCTGGAGCCTATTTCGGAGTCTGTGATTCCCTCTCTCTCCCCTGCTCATGCTGTCTCTCTCTCTCTCTCCTAGAAAAAAATAAAACATTAAAAAAAATTAAAAAAATAAATGATCTATGAAATTAGATTTAATATTATATAATTTTAAACATTTTTGGAAAATAATCTTCAAATATTTCTAGTACTAACAAAATGCACTTGTTAATATCCATGGATAATATTTTATTATTTTACATATTAATAAATAGACTAATGTTGCATCATTTGTATTACTGAGTTGTGATAGACTATATATGAGATGCTATTTATCTTTACGTCCTAAAATTTACTTAGGATACTTGTGTCAGAATTAAATAAATAATGACTTTATATTTCTTTATTGTATTGTTTTTATTTTATTTTTCTTCAAACATTATGCTATTTTCACAAAAACCAGCTATGCAGTTTTCCATTTAGAAATAGACTGTACGCAGATTCATTTATATGGAAATTATCTGATCCCTGAAAGTTTGAATAAACGTATTTTTAAATACTAGTTAGTATATAATCTATTTTGGAGCATTTTCAAAACACTTTTTTACTGTTTTCTGTTTCATATTTTTTTCAGTACTTTATATTTCTGAAAGGTACCTCATGTTATTAACATTTTAAAAATTTGTTAGGATACAAAACTGCATAATGTCATAGTTTTTCATCTATGAGACATATTTATGTAAATGAAGAAATATATATATACTTTTTCTCATCTGAAGATTTATACATGTAATTATATAATTTGATATAATATCGATATATAATTTATATATTATATATTTATATGTACACATTATATACAATTGAATTATATACTTTATAATACAATATATTAAAATTATGTATTACATAGGTATAATAATTAATTTACCTTGTATAGTTTTATGTGTTTGAGCTTCATTTTAGTTTTTGTTGTTTTTTTAAGTTTATTTATTTATTTTGAGAGGGAGACAGAGAGAGAGTACAAGCAGGGGTTTGATAGAGAGAAGGAGCAACAGAATCCCAAACAACCTCCACACCATTAGTACAGAACCCGTTGCGGGGCCCAAACTCACAAACCCTGAGATCATGACCTGATTCCAGATCAGGAGTCAGACCCTTAACTGCTGTGCCACCCAGTGGCCCATCATCTTAGTTTTAATTAAATTTGAGTTTTAAAGGTACTTGAGTTTAATTATGACTCCAAATGTCTCCACTTTATACTTTATTAATTTCTGGGTTTAGTACTATTATTCCATCACTTCAAGATTTCCAGATGTTGATTTAAAAAAAAATTCTCAGGGCACCTGGATGGCTTAGTCGGTTAAGCACCCAAATTTTGATCTTGACTCAGGTCATGATCTCATGATTTATTGGATGGAGCCCCACGTTGGGCTCTGCTGACAGCACATAGCCTGCTAGGGATTTTCTCTCTCTCTCTCTCTCTCTCTCCTTCTCTCTCTAAATCACTATGTTGTACAACTGACACCAAGGTAACATTATATGTCAACTATAGTTCAATAAAAATAAATAAATAATGAAGGTAAAATAGGACTATATATAAAACATTATTTTATAAAGATATACATCTGTATATTTGCCTCTTAGGAATTTAGATTTTGGGTTTTTTTTTTTTAATTTATTTATTTCTAGGAGAGAGAGAGAGACAGCGTGAGCAGGGGAGGTTCAGAGAGAGAGGGAGTCACAGACTGAAACAGGCTCCAGGCTCTGAGCTGGCAGTCAGCACAGAGCCCGACGCGGGCTCGAACCCATGAACCGCGAGATCATGACCTAAACGAAAGTCGGACGCTTAACCGACTAAGCCACCCAGGCGCCCCATAGATTTTGTTTTTGATAGGTTATCAAAAGTGAAATTGCTGAGCTGAAGGGGATACAAATTTGTATGATACCCACTGAAAATCATTTATTCTTTTTTTTTTTTTATTTCTAGGATAGAGAGAGACAGCGTGAACAGGGGAGGGTCAGAGGGAGGGAGTCACAGACTGAAACAGGCTCCAGGCTCTGAGCTGGCAGTCAGCACAGCCCGACGGGGGCTCGAACCCACAAACCGCGAGATCATGACCTAAGCGAAAGCCGGACGCTTAACCGACTAAGCCACCCAGGCGCCCCTCATTTATTCTTTTTGATAATATTGTACTAATTTGTCTTTCCCATGGTAATGTATGCACATGCTTTTTATTCAACATTCTCAACATTTTTGGGAAAATTGCTTATTTAAAACATGATGTATTTTTATTTCCAATTTTTTTGAATAAATGATAAACATAATGGTGATAGCTAAAATTACAAATTTGGCTAAAATATTGATAATATGAAAAACGTGAGAGATACTAATGTATTGTAGGTAAAGTCCATACACATGTGTGTACCAACACAATCACAGAAGGACCAACATAGCGTTAAATAAGACTCAAATCTTCCCTCTCTGTTACATAGACTAAACAACTATTAGGGATTAACTTGATTAGCTCAAACTTAGAAGAGATATATCTGATTATGTAGTCACAACTCAGTTGTAATGTGTGACAAAATGAAAAAATTAAAACTTAAAAATCATAATCACATTTCTCCATTCACTGAAAGATTCTGCTAGGGCTTCTAATCAGAGAAATAAAATCTTCTTTGGTGGCATAGCTCTGGAAATACACTGAGAGAATCATATAATCTGAGTAGTTATTTTTGGAAATTTTCAAAACACAAAGAAACATTTAATGATTGTCATGGACATAGCAGTACACTGTTTGGTCAAAAGCACCATAAAATTGTTATCAAGCCTTATAATTCAACTCAAATTTTATTTTGATTTAAAATCTTAATATCTCGAGAAGATAGATACATCAAAGACACAAAGAGCTGCTAAGCTATATACTATATATTTGAGATGTCTTTTACATTAGCCGATTAATAAGAAAAATTTTAAATAAAAGAGAATAAAAGAGAAAAATGTTAAAATTTCTACAGTAATTCAGAATTGTTTTTATACAATAAAATAACTAGTGTTTTTTTTAGCAAGGAAAGAAAATGCTTAGTGCTTAAACAATAGAACTTGTATTAATAGTACAACTGGAAAATCTACTCCTAATCAGTTTATTAAGAAAAATGTGAATTATTAATATACCTGTGTTATAATTTTTAATTTCTTGTCAAATACTTCATATAAATTAAATTGAAATGATGGCACTTTTAGTATATGCCTTTAGTATATTCCTTTCCTTGTTAGTTTCTTTAAAAAGTTAAAGAGTAATTATCTGCATGTAGCTTTTTCTCTTCAAATTAAAGTAGCATCCTATGAAAAATTGCCTTCTTTTGTTTTTTTGTAAATGTTAATATATTTTTGAGAGAGACAGAGACAGAGTGTGAGCAGGGGAAAGGCAAAGAGAGAGGGAGACACAGAATCTGAAACAGGCCCCTGGCTCTGAGCTGTCAGCATAGGCCTAACTCACAAACTGTGATATCAAGACTTGAGCTGAAGTCAGAAGCTTAACCGATGGAGGCACAAAGGCATCCCAAAAATCACCTTCTAATAACATCATCTTATGTAGCCAATTTCATTAGGTTTCACTCACTTTTGCTTACACATTTTATAAATATTATAGAAAACTGACTTTAAGGTGACATCTAATATTTGTCATCATAAATAAATAGTTGTAAAGTTTGTATTATCTGGCATTTTGTAAATAATGACATTTTTCAGAATTTTGGCATTTTTCAAACATACATAAAAGTTTACAGAACTTTATTCTAAACACTTATTTGCTATCAGACTAGATTCAACTACTAATATTTTGCTATGTTTACATTATATCTATCCATTCCTCGATCCATACATTAATCCATAGAATGTCTTTTTTTTTTTTTCCTTATTTCTAGGAGAGAGAGAGAGACAGCATGAGCAGGGGAGGGTCAGAGAGAGAGGGAGTCACAGACTGAAACAGGCTCCAGGCTCTGAGCTGGCAGTCAGCACAGAGCCCGACGCGGGGCTCGAACCCACGAACCGCGAGATCATGACCTAAGCGAAAGTCGGACGCTCAACGGACTAAGCCACCCAGGCGCCCCAATCCATAGAATGTCTTATACATTTCTGAGAAATTAACAGAAAACAGTATAATTTCCCCTAAATAATTTAAGCATGATATCATTAACTGAAGATTAATATTTGTTGACAATTTTAACCTAAAATTTAAATACTATGAAATGCAAAATTTTCTGGCAAAATTTTACATCTTGCCAGCGATTTCAGTTGCTCAAAACTTTGCCAATTTTATTTGGAGTTGTAGCACTTGAAAATTTTAGTCATGTGTTTGTAGTGGTATCTCATTAGAGTTTTAATTTTCATTTTTCTTATGACTAATAAAGTTCAATTTTTTAATGTGCTTAACGACTGTTGCCTGTCTTCTTTTGTGATATGTGTGTTTAAGGTGTTTGCCTATTTTATAATATAGATATATATGCATTTATAAAATATGTGAAAGACCAATTTATAATTTTCTTTAATGGATTTTGCTGTTTAAGACCTAAAATATTTTGCTATCCCCAAGTCATGGAAATATTCATCTATATTAAAATTGGTATAGTTTAGGGGAGCTTGGGTTGGTCAGTCCAGTAGGAGTCCAACTTTGGCTCAGGTGGCTCATGTAATAGTTTCACAGTTCATGGTTTCAAGCCCCATGTCGGGCTCTGTGCTGATGGCTCAGAGATTCGAGCCTGTGAGGATTCTGTATCTTCCTCTCTCTCTACCCTTTCCCTCCCCATGTTATGTCTCTCTCTGTCTCAAAAATAAAATAAAGATTAAAATATTTTTTAAAAATCTAGATAGTTTAAATGAGATTTATGATCCATTTAAAATTAATTGTTTGTGTATGATATGATATAGGGCTAAGATTTTTCTCCCCATATTGATATCCATTTAAGCCAGCACCATTTATGGAAAAAACAACCCTTTCCTCATTGGATTGTTGTGGCATATTTGTCAGAAATAAATTTACTGTATGCTGTATATATCATATATCTTCCTTCTTGCTTTCCTTTTTCTAATTTTTATTTTTTTTTTAGTAGAATATCTTTTTCAAAATTTGGTATTAAGTGTGCACTGGAGTCAGGCAAAGAGTTGGAAAGTGTTCCTTATTTCCTGAGACAGGTTTTGTAAGAGCTTCATCACTTTGTTATTTATTTCTTGAGTATTACATAGAATTCACCAGTGAAATCGCTCTGTGTCTGGAGTTTTATTTGATGGAAAGTTTTAAATATCATTTGAATGTTTTTATAGTCGATATCATGCTATATTTTCTATTTCATTCTGTGTCATTTTTACTAAATTATATTTGTTAGTGGGTATATCATATAAGTTGTCGAATTTGTTGGAATAAAGTGGTTCATAATAGAAATTGATTATCTTAATATCTATATGACCCATTAAATACATTTTTTACATGTACATTTTTTGAATTCCTAATATTAAAATTCCATACTATTTTTTTTTCTGGTCCTTCTACCAATCTAAAGGTTTTATTTGTTTTTGTTGTTGTTGTGTGTTTATTTTTCATCATTGTTTTTATCTTTTCAGAGTCCAAACTTCGCTTTACGAATTTTCTCTGTGGTTTCTTTCTTTCTTTCTTCCAAGTTTTAGTTCAACTCCACAATCTGCATACGTTTTTTCACTCTAAAGTGACATAAGGTTGATCAATTTTTTTATTTTTCAGGAATTTATAGTTGTAATAAATGTGAGATTTGTATCCAGTAGACATTTACTCAACCATGCTAGAATTGAGAGCCAAATACTGACATTTTGAAATATGTATATTCAAATATATATATATATACATATATATATTCTGTGTATATATGATGCCTATATATACAAGATATCTATGATATATTTAAAAGCATGAAGTGGATTTTATATGCCATAACAGTTTGTTTCCATCATCATCCATGAAAACATACACAAGAAAATTATATTTCAGTTTCTGTCCTTCAAAGCATAATTATTTTAGTGTACATTTATGGAGTACAATTGATAAACTGATTACAATAAATGAATTTAATATTTAACAAAGGAAATATTTTTGAATACACTAAATAATCAGAGAAATGAGTGTATTATATTTATTTATTTCATATATGTGAATGAATAATATGATAATGAGAAAAGGTTAGTTATCAGTTATATTCACTAATTTGTGGATACAAACTCTAGGAAATCTTGTTCACATAATGAAGTAGATTGGAATTAAAGTATCTTGTTATGGTGTTTATCACTTGATCCTCTAAAATCTTTCTGTTATATGCCAAAAATCATGTCAAATATAAAATATTTTAGTGGTCTTGTTAAAATTTTGTTGAAACCCAAATTGTGAATTTTCTGTTTTAGACTATTTCATTATTGGGGCACCTGGGTGGCTCAGTTGGTTAAGTATCCAGCTTCGGTTCAGGTCATGATCTAATGGTTCATGGGTTTGAGTCCGGTGTCAGGTTCTATCCTGACAGCTAAGAGCCTGGAGCCTGCTTCAGATTCTGTGTCTCCCTTTTTCTCTGCCCTTTTTCCACCAGTGTGCTCTCTCTCTTTCTCTTTCTTTCTCAAAAATAAATAAATAAATGTTAAAAAATTTAAATATTTCATTATCAAAGCATTGGTACTTTCTCATGTTTCGACAGCATATGTAAGAAAAGATGTAGTAAAACTTTATCTTATGGTTGATTACTAGACAAGTAATCTTTTAAATTAGAGGCATTTGTTTAAACAAAAAGATGCTATGGAAATAAAAATATTATTTTAAATACTCTATTGTCAATATAGATGGTTTTGGTAAAATGTCTTCATCTTATTGTATACTTTCAATATAATTTATTTAAAATATTGTGGTTGTATTTAGCTCATTCAATTCATTGATATTTCTGTATAAATTACACTTGTAAACAGAGCAAACACGCAAAAAATTCTACCTTACTTTTCATTAGAAAATATTGAGTTCATTATTTTTAAAAAAAATTTAGGGACACCTGGGTGGCTCAGTCCGTTCAGTGTCCGACTTCGGCTCAGGTCATGATTTCACGGTTCGTGTGTTTGAGCCCCGTGTCGGGCTCTGCTCTGACAGCTCAGAGTGTGGAGCCTGTTTCAGATTCTGTGTCTCCCTCTCTCTCTGACCCTCCCCTGCTCACGCTGCCTCTCTCTCTGTCAGAAGTAAATAAATGATATTAAAAACAAATTAAAAATTTTAAAGTATTTATTTATTTTTGAGAGAGAGAGAGAGAGAGAGAGAGACAGAGCACAAGTGGGGGAGGGGCAGAGAGAGAGGGAGGGAGACACAGAATCTGAAGCAGCTCCAGGTTCCAAGCTGTCTGCACAGAGCCCAATGTGGGGCTCAAACCCAGTAACCAAGAGATCCTGACCTGAGCCAAAGTTGGAAGCTTAACGGACTGAGCCACTCAAGTGCCCCTTGATTTCATTATTAATTTAAACAAATAATTTAATATTCATCTTTATGACACACATTTTATCTCTGAATTCTGATTCTAAGAATACAAGATCATGAATTTGACATCTAGATAATAATTCTTCTTTATGGACCAATATGTATTTTAAGATGAGGTTTTGACTTTAGAAATAGAAAAGATGTAAAGCTCTTCAGATTTTACATGTTTTTTGATTAAAGTAGTCTTTGTTCACATTCATATTGTACTTTTAAATTACTTGTTTGTTTGGGGCATTAAGACAACTGGGCAACACATCACAATAATTTTAATTTAATTGAGAGATATAGATCTTTCTTCTACATAGTGGGGTATGAAGGTAGTGAAATGTGAGGTGGGAAAAAAAGGTTTTGCATTATTCCTCAACTACATCCATATTCTCATTCATGTGCATTTTCAGTGGAGCATAATTTGGAAATGATAATCTAAAAACTCATTGCCTTAAACAATCCATGCCCTGTGCTCCTTGAAAAGTTTTATACTTCGTGTCACATACTCTAAATGAAAGACACATCTAATCTTATGAAATTGGCATAGCTCAAGGATCTCAGCTTGTATAAATATGGAGGTAATAAAAGGGCAATCAATGAGAAAGGAATAGGGCTAAATTATAACTAAGGAGAGTTTTTGCACATGTTGTAAAAGTGCATATATATACAATAACTAATAATATATTTTTAATTTTTTTGATGTTTATTCTTTTTTTGAGGTTGGGCAGGAAGGGGAGAGAAAGGGAGACACAGAATCTGAAGCAGGCTCCAGACTCTGACTGTCAGCACAGAACCTGACGCCGGGCTCAAACTCATGAACCACAAGATCATGACCTGAGCCAAGGTTGGATGCTCAACTGACAGCCACCCAGGCACCCTGCTAATGATGCTTAATAGTTTTACCTACGTTTATCCTTCACTTAGAAGGCTTTCTTAAAAAAAAAGTAAAGTTACTGTATGATTTTTGTCCATTTTCTATTCATTTATTTATATCTTATTGATTTATAGGAATGCTATATATATATATTCTGAAAAGAAGGCTTTTGAGAACTGTGTATGTTGGAAATATCTTGCATCACAGTTGGAAGCTTCTTTTTTTCATCTCTGAAGAGAGGAAAAACTCCTCTATAATCTTTTCTATCCATGTCAAGCCAGAGTAAATAGTTTTATTTTTATCTTTATACCCAGTAAGTTAAAGTCTTTGAGAAAAGGGACATAAATAAGGTAAGTGAATCTTTTGTATATAGTTTTCATATCATTACTTTCTACTCTCTCATTTAATTCTCTAGGTCTATTGAACAAGAATTCATTTTTTCTTTTTTTTTTTCTTTTAAATTTTGTATTTATTTCTAGGTGAGAGAGAGAGAGAGAGACAGCGTGAGCAGGGGAGGGTCAGAGAGAGACGGAGATACAGACTCTGAAATAGGCTCCAGGCTCTGAGCTGGCAGTCAGCACAGAGCCCGACACGGGGCTTGAACCCACCAACCGCGAGATCATGACCTAACCGAAAGTCAGACGCTTAACCGACTAAGCCACACAGGCGCCCCGAGAATTCATTTCTTCTATAGCTAAAATTTGTAAAACTTTTGTCAGGCATTTAGCCATTAAGAGAGGGACCCTGGATATATTCTAACAGCTTGTCTTTATATTAATGAAAGTATTCCCAAATATAACACAAACTTGCAAATCATTTTGTCATTATTGAGTAGTGTTCTTTTTCTATAACAGATAAACTGCATTTAAGTTTTCAGGCATGTTTTGAAATAGCATTTTGCAATTCAAACTTCCCATCACACACAAAAAGGAATATTTCAAATTAACCTGAATTTATTGGAAAGAGGTCAATGAGTCATAGCAAATGTATACATTTTCACACATAATACTCTCTGCATGGCCACTTAAACAATTCTTTCTTCCTCCAAATAGTTACATAATCATCACTGAAGTTTAAATATTTAAAAAGTGAAATTTGCTGGTTATTATTGAATAAATGTGCACTCTAACTTCAGAACCAAAACTCTATCTAGCTAATCACAGTATTTACCAGTGCCAATGAAACTAAAATATTGCATTATTATTATAATGAAGTTGAGAATTATCCTTAAGAAAAGGTACATCCTCAAAATAAAGGAGAAAACATATAAATCTAGCACTAGCTTAAATTGAATAGATTCTTAATGTGACAATGTGAAAATCCCTTTCCAATTAAAATTTCAATTTTAGGGGCACTTGAAGGGCTCAGTCAGTTTAGCATTCGACTTCAGCTCAAGTCACGATCTCATAGCTTGTGAGTTCAAGCTCCACGTTGGACTCTGTGCTGACAGCCCAGAGCCTGGAGCCTGCTTCAGATTCCATGTCTCCCTCTCTCTCCCTGCCCCTTTCCCATTTGCTCTTTCTCTCTCTCAAAAAAAACAAAACATTAAAATTTTTTAAAATAAAAATATCAATTTAAATTTGTTTTAGTTAGATCTGTCCTTATAAAATTGTAGATTATTATCACTTCTAACAGTAAGTCGATTACAATCCAGCCTGTCAGATGAACCAATATGAATAGTAGAACTCACTTGAAATCATATGCCAGAACATGCTTATAGTGATATCATACAATGTTAAAAAAGATAAGTACTCTTTACTTGGGATTGTATGAATTTGGTTTAATAGAACTTATAAAGAAAAATCTGGCTAGAACAATTTATAGTCACAGACTTGATGTAGTTCCACTTTTTCTAAATATCTGTTTTCTGTGTGTATGTGTGTGTGTCTGTGTGTGTGAGAGAGAGGAGCATGTGCATGCTAAAAAGTAATGGCATATAATCTTTAATCAGTATCAGTAATCATCAGCCAAGAATAAAATATAATCGGAAAGCAATTTTATTTATTTATTTATTTATTTATTTATTTATTTATTATTTATTTATTTATACATGTTTATTTGTTTATTTTGAGAGAGAGAAAGCAAGCACGAGTTGGAGAGGGACAGAGAGAGAGAGGGAGAGAGAGAATCCCAAGCAGGTTCCAAACTGTCAATGCAGAGCCCTTGAGGGGCTGAACTCATGAACCATGAGATCATGACCTGAGTCAAAATCAAGAGTCCGATGCTTCAGCAACTGAGCTGCTCCGATGTTTCAAAAAAGAATTTTATATGTGCTTGATTTTCTTTTCTTTCTAAGAGCTAAAATAAACCACATGGATGAGGTTTGACAGATATTTTAGAGAGCATATGTCAGAAGGCAAGATTGATTTATATGTTAAACGTATGAATGAATGAGGGAAGTTCCACCTATCAGCTAGACACTTGGGCTTTAGAGTCTGGAAGTCCTGATATTCAGTTCAGTTCTGTTGATTTGTATGGACATTGCCACTATATCTTCTGATAGGTTTTGACTTAAAATTATGTTTATTATCTATCTCTATGAGCCTCAATTTTCCATTTTCTATTACATCATAGCTCTCATTAATACTAAGGTACCTGGAATGTTAATATGTTCTGAGTTTAGTCAATGGAAAAAAAGTAAGCTTTGTATTATCCTTTAAGATAGCATTATGTGAAAAAATGAAGATGGTTTATATTTATATTTTAGTAAACACTTTAAACAAAAGTTCAAAAAGTCAGTGTTGGATAACTGTATGGAATATAGAGTAGGACAGGATCTTTGAGGTCAAATAACTCAATCTTTTTACTTTTATTTTTTTTTTGTAAATAAAACAACCTAAATAATACATGTCTTAACTATACAATTCTTCTCACTTTCATTATTTTAGTTTTTGCTGCTAGTTTGTTTTTGATGTCCAGTTTGTTTTGAATCTTATACTTTCTTTTAAGACATAATACCTTACTTGGACTTTAACAAATGGCACATTATGTATGAATTTTAACTCAAATCATAACGAGCTTTTTAAATATCACAAGACTGTTATTTCTTCATAAAACAAAACAGTTGTTTAGTATCTACAAGACATTTTCCACTTTGAGCATTTACTAGTCATAGTTAACGTGAGTTTATTGTCATTACTCTGAGGAAAAAAATCGTATTTGTAAGGTGGCTTATTAAAAACTGGAACTGACAGATCACCCCAACTGTCTACAAATAAATTCTATGTGTTGTGTGCTAATATCACATTCCTCTGTTGTATGCGGGATACCAGCAGAGTTGAGGATCTCATAGTGGTTTATCGCTAACAGGAATCTTCAGAAATTGTATTTATTTGATGATGCTGATCCACATTCAAACTGACCTCCCAAACAAGAGAACAAAAGACTTTTAACCCCTACATCACACCTCTCAAATCCAGGCTTTTTTCCACATTATATTAACCCATGCCAAAGGGTGGGGTCTGTAAAGGGACATAATTACCAGAAGAAAAGAGCAAAGGAGTATCCCATTGTGGCCATTGTCCTGACATCAGAAATGTTTTCCAGAAAGGGCTTTTTTTTTTACTTTTATTTCCCAGCTCTTGACATCTTGTGGTATTCTTTGAGAAGGCACTGCTTTGTTAGTGCCTGGATCTCTGTCCAACAAGATTCTGAAGAAAGATCTGACATCACATCAGGGAAGAGAGAATGTTTAAGATATTTGTTACTGAATGAATTGCAAGTTTTCACTGGGTGTCATCATTCAACAGATAAGAAAACTCCACTCATAGTATAATAGTGTGCATCAATGAATTTGACCAATAAAGCAAGAGCTGGCACATATCCCAATTCCAACTTCAGCAACCCACAAGTCACATGTACCAGTCACTGCCCTCTACCCACCCTCACCCCCACTCTCCAACCTGTCCTCAATATATTCTCTGTATAGCGTTAACTCGCCTCACATCAAATTCTCAATAGGAGGATGTATACTCATTGAGTACCTACAATGAATTAGGTACTATACATTAGAGGTACATTGAATAGAAACAGAAAAACAAATCCTAGCCCTTATGGAACATTCTAATAGGTGGAATACAGATAATCTAAAACAAAATCAATAAAGCATATAGTTTATTAGAAGGTGATAATTGCTATGAAGGAAATTTAATTAGGGAAGGGTAAATGTTAGTGTTGGTGAGGAAAAGTCATTTGCAATTGTAAACATAGAGCTCTGGGTAGAAAGTGGAATTTGAACACAGACCTAAAGGAGGTGAAGGAGCAGTGATGGAAAATTGGAAAGGAGTAGGGTAGCTGGGTGGCTCCATTGGTTGAGCATCTGACTTCAGCTCAGGTCACCATATCATGGCTCATGGGTTTGAGCCCTGCATCAGGCTCTCTGCTGTCAACACAACCTGCTTCATGTTCTCTGTTTCCCTCTCTCTCTGCCCCTCCCTTTGTCTGTCTCTCACTGAAAAGTAAATGAACATTAAAACAAAAAGTAATTGAAAAGGAAAGCAGTCTAAGCCAGGGATTGACAAATCAAGTCCTCTAGAGGATAAAGAGCATACCCCAAACTTCTAAGCCCCCAGCCTATTTTGTGAATCAATTTTTATCAGAATACAGTTACATCTATTGTTACATATTGCTCCTGGCTGCTTTTAGGGACAGCATTGCTACACAAACCATATAACCCACAAAACCAGAAAGAAAACTACAGTGTGGTATTTTACAAGAAAGTTTGTGGAACTTTGCCTTAGAAAAAGGAAGAATTGAAGTGGAATCCAGGGGCAGGAGGAATAAGCTTGGTCTGTTCCTAGTGCATCAAAAAAGCAAGTTTGGGTTGGAACAGAACAGATAAAGCAAGAGATATAGACAATGAAGTCTAAAAAAGATAATAGTACTGATTAGTATTAAAACCAATATTGATACCCAGAAAAATCACTTATCTTCTAGTCTATTCCATTGTGTACTTTAAAAATACTTGTCATTTATGTTCCAATATGCATCCAGACATTCATTGAAAAGAATGGTTATTACATAACTACTAGGTAATCCAATAGGTATTACTCAATGTTCTTGGATGATATCATCTGCAAATGACTCAACCACAATTTAGGTTAGTTTTTAATCTCCTCTTTACATATCAGGTGGCTGAAGATGAGGCAATTTAATAATTTTATGAGAATAACAGGTAAAGTAGGATTAAAGCCTAAGTATTAGTGACTTTTTTTTACAAGTGCTGGCAAATTATTTGAATGCATTCAATAAAAATGTACATACACACATCTGATATATTTTGGTCTATGAAGCAGGTCTCATTGCTGTATCATTAACCTTAAACATAATATTCAAATGAAACACCATCTTAATTTCATGGCAACTTAATTCACAAAGCATCTACCTATCTACCATGACATTTGATTCACAAAAATATGATTTTTTGGTTATTGATCATGATTTTCCATTTGAAATGTATTCTGAAATTTTTTAAATAATTAGACAGTTTACATATATATATATATTTTTATTTCTAGGAGAGAGAGAGAGAGAGAGAGCATGAGCAGGGGAGGGTCAGAGAGAGAGGGAGTCACAGACTGAAACAGGCTCCAGGCTCTGAGCTGGCAGTCAGCACAGAGCCCGACGCGGGGCTCGAACCCACGAACCGCGAGATCATGACCCAAGCGAAAGTCGGACGCTTAACCGACTAAGCCACTCAGGCGCCCCGACAGTTTACATATTTTACTTTGAAATTCCCTCCCCCTACCTTTCACCCAGTACCACATCTTAGGAAGGTGACTGTTTCTTATTCTACAACTAATTTAAAAAGCAAATAATAAACCTTTTCCATGCTAACCACATAATTTTTATTTTGGCATATTGAAATTATCAATTGTACATTTGTGTTGAAGATAGTCCTGCATAATCTCTAGAAGATCGTACCTGTAAAGTAATCTTTTTTCACTTTATCTACGTTGGCAATAATGATTGAGACTGGCTACCAAAATTTAAATCATATGACTGTCGACTAAGACTTTGTCAGACTGAGATCACAGTCTGAGGTGGTCTCTGCCCAATTCTGCTTCCTCCCTATTTTATTTTTGTAAGGGTAACTTCCAATGAACCTTCTGCACATTTGTCGGAGGCCAGTCCTGGCAGGTCCAGGGGTCCCTGAAGGATGGACGGTGTTGGCGAGGAAGCGAGTGAGAGAGCCCCGAGATCTTTCTGGTCACCAGGCAGGCATCTCTGTCCTGTCGGTTTTGGTGTCTTTATTTATAGGTCAAATGTTAACATGGCAGCCAAAAATGGAATTTTTGCAATGGATAGTTCTCTGTGATAAGATGTTTTTGGAAACGTACAGGAACAGGTTTTACAGAAGTCTTCCTGCAGAACTGTTCCAATTATAGTGAGGTTGAGTAACTAACAGGGTGTTGACATTTTAATAACATTAAGATTAAGTCATAGGTTTGTAGCTACTCTTATCCATCCTCATCACAGCTGCCAGGGCAAGGGAAGGTGTTTGTGGAATGTAGGCCTTAGGGAAGGGGCTGCTATACATCACCAGTTAGCAAAAGGTGTATGTACTAACTTATCTTCTGCCCTTATCTGTTCCTTCTCTCTAAGTTAGGCTCTTTGTCTCTGGGCAAGACTTGATTTTCCAGTTATATGCTTTATGGCACCAGAGAGCCAGCCATACCTTTAAAGAGTTTAGCTCATTTCCAATACATAGAATAGCCTCTTCGAGTGCATTTAGCTTTGTGTCTAGTTTTAAGATTTCTTGAATAGCTAGGGCATGAGAGACATTTTTGGTTAGTTGATTTACATTTTGAGCTATATGAACATCTTAGTCTAACGCAACAGTAGAAACAGAATTGCACATGTAAAGATCAATCTTTTATGAGTAAGGGTCATTAGCCTGTTCATAGCTCAAGGGAAAGTATGGAGGGAAACAGGACCTTCTGGAAACCGATGTCTGTTCCCATAATCAAAAGAAGTTCCCACAATAAGTTCCTTCACAAGGTGCAATCGTCATACCAGGGCCAGAATAAAGGGACAAGTCACTCCTGGTATTGATCAACAAGGTAACTTATGGGTCAGTGTTCAAGCAGAAATAATTGAGTGGGGGTGGATATCGGTCGTCATCTGATTGGCAAGAGACCGTGCAAACTTGCTTTAACCTCACAGGAGTTTTGTCGACTAGTGGGCTCAGAATGGCTCCCAACACACATTGGGAAAAAAAAAAATATGACTATCAACATGGTGACCTCTTAAACTGAATGTGCGTGTGTGTGTGATCACATAAATAATGAAGCAACAATGGGGCGCCTGGGTGGCTTAGTCGGTTAAGCGTCCGACTTTCACTTAGGTCACGATCTTGCAGTTAGTGGGTTCGAGCCCCGCGTCGGGCTCTGTGCTGACTGCCAGCTCAGAGCCTGGAGCCTATTTCAGATTCTGTGTCTCCCTCTCTCTCTGACCCTCCCCTGCCCACGCTGTCTCTCTCTCTCTCCTAGAAATAAATAAAAATATTTAAAAAAAAATGAAGCAACAAATATAATAACGATACTGACTTGCGATGTTATCATTACCAAAAAAGTGAATTAAACTCACTTTAGTTTCTTATTTTCTTAAATATAAAAAAGAAAATACAATGAAATTTAAAACCATGACTCAACCAAACATTTATGGAAGTCCCAAATGAGTATACACATACATAATCATATGTATATCTTAAGATATTTAAACCACACTTTGAAAATATGTTTCATATTAAGTATTAAATATTTAAAAATTTGAAAACATTTTTGATACTAAAAATAAATGGTAGTAAATAATCTGAAAAGAGTTTTCTATATACAATGTAAACTGAATTGGTTTTTGTTTTAGAGTTTCCTATGATTTTGTTCATATTGCCTTAAATAGGCTGGGAAGAGAGGATATGTTCTAATCAACTTTCTGACTTTGTAAACTCTAAGCTGAAAACTTAGATTTAATATTCCCGCAACCCCCAAATCTGAGCTCCACTGACATTTTTCAAGCCTGTCTCAGGTTTCTGGATAAGAAGACATAAACGTACATACCTAATTATTTTTTCTTCCTCTTATGTCTCTGTCCATCTCATGTAAACACACATAGCCATATGCATACAAACACACACACACACACACACACACACACACACACACACACACACACACACGGGCACCTGGGTGGCTCAGTCGGTTAAGCATCTGACTTCGGCTCAGGTTATGATCTCACCGTACGTGGGTTCCAGCCCCACGTCAGACTCTGTACTGACAGTTAGCTCAGAGCCTGGAGCCTGTGTCAGATTCTGTGTCTCCCTGTCTCTTTGACCCTCCCCTGCTCGCCCTGTCTCTCTCTCCCTCAGAAATAAATAAAACATTTAAACACACACACAAATAGCAAACACAAGTATACACAAATAGCAATCTTAGGATTGATAATAACTGTATCCATCTTTTTAATTTCTTTTCATTCCTTGACTTTACATTTAATACAGAACTTACTGGATACATAAGAGCAGAATCTAGGGCACCTGCGTGGCTCATTGGGTTAAGTGTCCAAATCTTTTCAGCTCGGGTCATTATCTCATGGTCCCGAGTTGGAGCCTGGCATTGGCTCTTCACTGACAGTGCAGAGTCTTCTTGGGATATTCTCTCTCTCCCTCTATCTGACCTTCCACTAGCTCGCTCTCTCTCAAAATAAATTCGTAAACATTTTTTAAAAAGAGCAGAATCTAATCTGCACAATGTTATAGAGATCTATAATGGTGTAGAATTTTCTGGTTCCAGTTTTGCCATTCAATTCAAGTGTCTAATATGAACATAGACCTAGTACTAGGTATTGTGTTTTATGTAACATAATTCAAGAGAATGATAAAATATGTCATGTGAATAAAAATATTCCTGGTCATATAAATTCAAAACACATAGAGGTTAATACACTTAGAGGTTTGTAATTGGAAGACTTCTCAGAAAAACTATCTCATAAAACATAGTGATATGTTATATACATCTATGCAAGCTTTATTTATCTGCAGAAAATCTCTGGAAGCTGGTATTCAGTACTGGAACACACCTTGGGAAAAAGGCAATTATACCACCTATAAAAATAAAGCTTACAGGCTGGTTGACTTACTTTCTCACCATTTCATGATAATCCAGTAACTTAATCACATCCCATAAAGATTTACAAGTATCATTCAACTGTCCATTTATTTTAAGATCTTCTACAATATTTCTAGATATTTTCCTGTGAAATTAAACTATGGTAATTAAAAAAAATAAAATAAAAATTTTAAATCACTTTAATAAAAATTAAGCAAAATCCCTTGAAATTGGTTACATAATACTTTGTATCTTATGACATTTTATAATTTAAAAACCACTACCACACATATTCTTTTTACATCTTGAGAGACCTCTTTATAATTACATTCATTCTGTACATGAAGAAACTAAAGCTCAGAGAGGAAAATTACTTTACTTTGACATTTTACAGACATCTGTTAGCATTTATCAGTTAGAGACTTACTCCTTTTCTTTTCCTCTATTTCTTTAAAGGTATAGAGACTGTGTCGGAATTTCTTCTACAATAAATGAGAAAAAAATCAAGCCAAATTATTTTAATAAAAAGGAGGTGTAGTGACCTTAAGTAACTGAGATCACAAGTAGGTATGACTTTAGGCACTGATACTCCAAAAAAGAATGCATAACGACATATTAGGTTCTCGGGAGAAACAGAGCCAATAGAATATGTGAAGACTCAGGGAAATGTTGAAATTCAAGTCCAAATGATCTAGCATATTCCTTCTTGCTCAGTCCTTGTTCTATGAAGGCCTTCAACTTATTATTCATATTATGAATGTTCATAATCTGATTTCAGTGTTAATATCCAAAAAATACTTTCATGGAAAAATTTAGGAAAAGTGTTAAACTAATATCTGGGCACCATGGCCCAGCCAAGTTGATGCATAAAATTGACCAGCATAAACAATGATCTTTTTTCTTTATTCTTTACCTCTCTTTCTTTCTCTTTCTGTTTCTACTTCTCTATTTTTATCTCTCTATTTCTCTTTTTCCCATTGGTTACAGAATACCTTACAAGTAATGACTTATAAGAACGCAAGTGAATTTCTTTTCTCATTCTTCCTCCAAATGTCCTCAGAGTCTTTGGAACATATAATTGTGGCTCTCAGGATGCCAAGTCCTATGACATTGGATCTGGAGCACAACAAAAAGCCTAAGCTATATTGCTCCTATTTTATTAGTCATGTAAATTTTAATTTAAAATAAAAGCTTTTATGTAAGAAAAGAGGTATATTCTTTTTTTTTAATTATGAACACTATACCACGAAATGAATAGTGTTCTTACTGAGTATTTTCATTCAGATGGAGTAGATTGAAGAAGCGGTTATGATAAAGATTAGAGTTAAGCTTCCCCAGACATCCCATTTGGACACAGTGATAAAAACCTTCCTTTAAAATAGGAGCAGAAGGATAAAATATTTACAGTGAATTGAGGAGACCATATTTTCTGCATAAGAGCAAAAACTTAAATGAAAAGTATATATGTCAACACATAAAGCATGTGAACACTTTGATATTAGTGAATTTTTATCACTTTCCAACTGCTTCATACTTCTCTTTTTGTTTAAAACACACAATAGGAAATTATTTCTAACATGCTATCCATGTCCTCAAACATTATTCTTAGGTTGAACATGGCATTTATTTTCTGATGGATACCGACACGAACATTCAAAGATATGTGTAATTCTAAGCTTGCTAGACATCATTATTAATCTTAACATTAGTTCTAATGCTACTTGGCATCTGTCCTCTGTATTTTTAGTCCTAAGCTTTTAGAACTTTAAATTCTCGTATTTGTTCCTATTATTCTTTTCAAGTGATTTCAGTCTATATGCAAAAGATATTCTGAAGGCTTAGATACTATTTTTCTGTTTAACTAGTATATAAAACAATGGATGTCTTCAAGAACCAGGCTCAGGCTTCCAAAATGAGAATACATGGCTATTGCATCAACAGAATTACTTATACAAGGTGGTGAATTGTCTGTATGTACATAAAATTCATATATTTCTCTTAACAGATCTTAGCATTTCTCATTAAACTTATAATAACATTCTTCAGATTTCAGAGTTAATATGGCAAAACCAGCATCTCTAAGTCTAAAAAGGCAAGGAAATTGCTGGAGTGCACATCATAATTCCCGAATAATGTTTTGAAAGGCCATTAATATAAATGGTGTGCATTTATCTTTGAATCTGTTTGAGTTGTTCATATATCTTTGGACAACTTCTATGCAGTGGTATGCGTGGAATACCATGTAATTTGACTGTGTTGTGTGATAAACCTTTAAGATGAATTATAGATTTAAAACGACAATTCATTCTATAATGGGTGAACCAAGTAATGTAAGAATGAATCCATAGTGACCATTTAAAATGGAATTCAAGAAAAAGAACACTTTATTTGCTTCATAAAAACCTGTGAGGCATTGCTATTGAATAACGTAAGCAGAATGCAGCTATATAAATCTTCTTAATTTACATCTAGGGCTGCATTATGCATATTTGATAGCACTCTGCAGAACTTTAATTTACAGACTTTTGGAACTTTACCAATTCCAGAGGAAGTGCTAAACATGCCTGTTGGAACATTTAACTGAAGTAAGTCACTGGAGATTTCCTTAATGAGTGCAGAATTATCAGTTATTTGCATTCCTTGTAGATTTAAAGCAAAGGGCCTATTAACAAGATAATGGCAAATGCTTTCTGAATGCAAGTATTTCTCAAGCCATTCACTAACGTGCACAATTCAGAATATAAATTTTCAAGTATGCATTGGAATTGAGTTATCATTTGTTCACTTCATCTAAATAAGTGACATGATACAAATTACACACATATTCAATTATGTGCTAATAAATCCGTTTAATAGAACCACTGATATGATCTCCAGACTAGATCTTATCATTAATCATGTAAATAATAGATTAGAATATACACAGTAAAAGATTAATAATTTCTATGAATGTGTTTTCAATAAATCAAACCATTCCCACCTCAACAACAATTATAATTGTTTTTCATCTTTTTAGGAAACTTCTCGTTCAAGAAGTTTGGCCCTCAATGTGTGCATTACACTTTTATAAAACACAAACGCTGGCTATTTGTTCTTTTCTTGCCACTAACTAAATTATGATTCATAAATGGGAGGGAAGTAGGCTGATGATGGAAAATTATAAAACTGACATTTGTTGAAAGAGAAACATTTATCTATGATTATCTTGCTTTGGCTTCATCTTTCCTCCTAAAGACCTAAAAAATCTGCTTACCCATGTGGATAGTGGAATGATGAGTTTTAATCTTCGACCACACATAATTGGGTAATTGATTTCCATTATAATGCATATAACATAATTGCTGCAGTACAATAGTGCCACTAAGTAAATCTTGGAAATTAGGGTGCATTAGATGTTACTCTGCTCTATAAAGAATTAGAGTGCTGGGCCTTGTCAAATGTAAAGCCTTAATTCCATCATACAGATGTATTTTTCTTTTATTTAACAATGTAGATAACGTATGAGTCTCTCGATCTGAGGCATTGCCATCTATAGAGCACTGTCGTCATGCAAAGGACAATGGCCAGCATCACATCTGGCTATATCTCCCCAAGGGGACTGTGAAAGCACATTAACAGACTGGCTTCTCGCTTCATGTCAATAAGCCAAAACTTCCCTTTTTGTGTTTTCTTTTCTACTTTTGAAAATGCCAAAATGAAAAAACCTTTAGGCAAAGGTGAGAAATAGTTCATCCATGACTTTGAAACGTGGGCTCATTTTAGGGGTGAGGATGTTCAGCTGTTTTTTTTTTTTAACTCAAGTTTCCCTGATATATAAAATAGGGTAAAAATATGCTTAAGGAGAAGTATGAGACATGAGGAAATGAGACTAGTTTGTATTCCCTCAAGTCATGACAATATTACAGAAAAATTAATTAATTGGGCTCTGTGGTGACTCAGCCACTGAAGAGGTTATTTTCCTTGTGTGGTGTACTGGATGGCTTGCACACTTTAAATACTTCAAGAGTATATACCTCAATAACTTCAGTTTCCTAGTGTGCAAAAATGACACAAAATGAAAAAATCTGTTTCCTCATCTGTTACCCTATATATGGTATTTTTAATATTTAAATATTAAGAAGCAATGTATAAAATGTTTTTTGATGTGGAAGCTGTGAGAGATATTAACCATCATCTTAATGAATTATTTTTACCATAACCAGTTATATTGTCATCTGTCTTGGCTCCATTTTTTGATTTCAGAATTCCTGCTTGACTCCTCCAGATAGAAAACTCTTCAGAAATTCAGCATCAGTATCTCTGAAAGGGAAGTAGTCATAAGTGGTACTTCTTAGGGCAAAATGTGCCTTCACTTGATAAGTTGTTGCAAATGAAGAAATAAGAATGAGAGCTTAACTCTACACTTTAAATTAACATGTAATAGAAAAGAATAGAGATGGGTGAGGACCAATTTGTAATGTGAATGACTGTGTTAGTATCTATTGTAGCACATATAGGTAGTGCTTTTACTATATACAGTAATGTTTAAGTATGTAATTATGCAATTATATGCATTCATGAGTCATTGTGAATGTATTGCCCAGCAAATAAAGGAATAGGAGACTCATTGATACACATATTGACACACCACATATCCAAAGACTCCCACTGGGAAAGGGTTTCTCTCAGGGTCAGTTTAGATACCTAATTTTCCTGGTAGACAAATCCCAATCATGGATAGTGAGATGTTAGGTTCCTGGAGTCTGATATTGCTTATGTGTCATAAAACTGATCAATTTGTACCAGTTCCATTATCTCCACAAAAAATCCCAATTATAATATGACTTTCCATAAAACTTTTCTAGAATGAAAGAATGAGGAGCATCTAGGTGACTCAGTTGTTCGAGTGTCACACTCTTGATTTTGGTTCTGGTCATGATCCCAGGGTAGGATTAAGTCCTGTGTTGGGTTCTGCACTAGGCATGAAGCCTACTTGAGATTCTCTCTCTCTTTTCCCTTGCCCCTCTCCCCACTACCTCTAAAATTAAAAAAACAAAACAAAACAAAAAAAAACAACTAAAAACAAAAACAAAAAGAATGAAAGAATAATGGGAGAGTTGATCTGATTTTAAGATTATTTTTCTTCTATAGAAATTGATGTTGTGACATTATTTACCTTTCCTTATAAGCCTTGTTATTATGAATTAGAGTTCTTAAATTTGATTAATTTGGGGAAACAGATATCACATTTATGTGCCTTAAAGATTGAGGGTTAAAACTACACTTGGCAAAATCACAGGTTAAAGCCACCTGGTAAGGATCTCTTTGGGCAACCTGCCAATTTCCCTCCTGGTAACATGTCTCTTGTAATTATGTTGCAGAATATTCCAGTTTAAATTTTATTCTCCAAAGTATAACAACATATTCCTTGTCCTGTTGTACAAATATCAGTTGAATGCATTGTATTCGTTCTAATGAAAGCCTCCTATTGACTTTTCTAATGAAACATATTAATTGGGGTTCAAATATTCCTCTAGCTGGAGGATTTAGTCCAAAATATATGTTTAATTCCTTACCTCAGTTTCTTCTCTTATACAATGGATAGTAAGGGTATATTCTTCTCAGAGTTTTATGAGGATTAATTGGCTGAATGTAAGACAAGTCCTGCAATATAGTAAATTTTTACTAGCTTTTGTTAATGTAATTAACAATCCTTGGACCACTTTCCACACATTAAATAGACTTGGAAATTCTGTCAATTCTGTCATTATAATGCCACTTAAGTCTGTTCTTGCTTCTTGAAATTTATCCCGACTGCCTTGATTCCATTCATTCAACTCACATGTAAACTATTTTAATACTTTTCACAATTCTCAGCCTGCCTAAAATATTTTCCCATTCTGATTCCATAATACCTTTACAGTTATCTTCTTAATACCTGCATCTGATTATTATACATCCTCTATCCGTATTTAACAGTCACTGAGTATTGCTTATAGAGTGAATTCAAACTCTGCAGTAAGACATCCTAGACCATCCACAATCTGTTCCTAATCTCACTCTTCAGCCTCATTTCACATTATGTCCTTCAAAATCACTGCAATCTAATTATACTCTTCTGCTGGTTCCCAAATGTGTCAACCAAGTTTTCACGTGGGAATAATTTCTGTGCTGTTGTTTAGAGCCTGAACACTGAAATCAGCCTTCCTTAGGTACAATCCCCAATGCTATCACTTATTTGGTGGTAACCGTTGGTAAATAATCTCTTCATATTGGTTCATAACCTTTGGTTAATCTCTTCATATTTCAACTTCTGAACTTTCAAATTCCTAGGAAAATAAATCCAACCTCACAGAATTAAGTGGGGTAACACATGGCTTTTAATACTGTGTTTGACACTCATTATGTGATTGGTAATGGTACCTGTCATTTTTAGTTGTCTTTGTTTTTCCTTCAGCCTCAAACACTTCTGCCATCATCTAAAACTTTTCCATTATGTAAGAAACAACTTAAATGCCAGTAATACAGAGAATATGTCCTGTTCCTCAAGTCAGCATGAAGTATTTGTTTTTACAGAATTCACACATCATATTAAGTTTACTTATGTTTGGAATTCAGAATTATTTGTTTATATGTCTTTTTCTTACGCCAACCATTAAGTTCATTAAAGGAAGAAACAATGTCTCATTAATCTTTCTATCCCCTCCAACCCATACCATCAAAAGTCCTCCCTTAAAATGTAAGGTCCTCTAAAGAAAATGATTCCTTGCTTGAAGCAAATTGAGATAGGAAGACAGGTCAGTCCTTCACGTCTCATATTCTGATACATTTTCCACTTCAAGTTCAGCCCACTGCTCTTCCTATGTGATAAGTGAGCTCTGTGACTTTGGGGAAATAGCTTCTCCTATCTGAGACTCAGTTTCTTCAGCTGTATTTTGCTCATAATGAGTGTACCTATTTTCAAAGACTGTCATGAAAATTTCAAAAGATGATTCATGCAGCACTGTAATTGTCCCTCTAGTAAGTGTTCTACTATGTTTACAGATTGTATTATCACTATTATTTTCAGGTGATAATTATTTGGGATGAAAAAATAGTGAAGGTAGAAAACATAGTAAATTCTTTATTTCTGTGTGTAGGATAGGAAGGAAAAATAAGGGTTTTATGACTCTGTCATGACAATTGTAAAATGAACACAGAAGTAACTGTTGGTGAAATTGAGATTTGGTGACACAGCTTATGAGTGCCAAAAATGTCAAATGCAGATGTATTTTCTTCAAGACGACCCCTCCAAAGGCAACATTTCTTCTTATTTATTTTTATTTAAATACTAAACATTTTTCAGTAAACAGATAAAATAAAACTAATTAAAGAATCCTTTAATAAAACAACACATGCCCACTATTACAGTATATAGGTAAGATGTCATCTCTTTCCCATTGTGATTTCTATCTTGGATTTGCAATACTGGCCATTGAAATTCGGCTTTATAATTATCTCTTAATATTTTAACATTAGAATTTTTTTAAAATGACTAAGGTAGGGAATACATATCTGACTCAGGAACAAAATTTCATTAATTTCTCCCAATACCATTTCTGTCATGAGTCCATTTATTCCCCTAGTAGAAGCTTTACACCAACTCATAGCTATGCATGTTAGGATGAAGAAACTATTTTGTTGATTTTTGATTTTGCCTTCTCTTTCCCTGATACATGTTAAAATGATTGGCTGAGATTTTTAATGTGAGGTCTAAAATTTACATGTGTGCTAGGTAAAAATTCAGAACTTGATTCCATCCCAGACCTGTTAATCCAGCTATCGCAGTGAAATCTAAATTCTATCAGATCCCCCAGATGCTTTTTATGCCCATTAGTATGTAAGAACCAGTGAATTGCATTGATGCTATTTAGAAAACTATGTATTTGTGGAAATTTCATAATTTTTAGACAGATTTTTTTATACAAGAACATAAATAACAAGTGAGAGTGATTTCCCTTATCATTTACTATGGGCATCACAGCTCATAGAATTTATTATTTTGTTATTTCTGAGGCCAGTTTGTGTTAACAGCCAATTCCGTAATGTTTGATTCCATAAAGTATTGTTCAGTTTATACTAAATTCACAGTGCTGCCTCGGCGGTTTGAACTACTCTACAAAGCAATTACAGAATTCCCTGCTTGCAGAATGTCTTTTAAAGGCTAAAGCTCTTCA
This sequence comes from Proteles cristata cristata, assembly GCA_017311185.1. Classification (NCBI taxonomy): domain Eukaryota; kingdom Metazoa; phylum Chordata; class Mammalia; order Carnivora; family Hyaenidae; genus Proteles; species Proteles cristata. The sequence goes on from JAESUZ010000127.1 coordinate 669,210, forward strand.
CTATAACCAGAGGTGCTGTTACAAGTTCGTTTGTACATGCACTCAATTCCCTTGTAAGTCTGCTTTTTGCTTTATCTGATGTTGTCAATGTACATAACAGGCAAGTGCAGTTTACTCATCCGTAACAACAGCAATAAAGCGTTTATTCATTGACCTTTCTTATGCTTTATTTTTAAGTCCCCTCCCCTTTTTTTTCATTTTTGAGGGCTTGGGATTAGACGTATTTTGTTGTTTAAAGATATGACTCGATTCTCCATTATGATCTCCAAATAAGCAATAAAGTCAGAGACTCATCTAATACCACTGCAAGTAATACTTCCTTGTATCTCCATTTTCAATAGGTTGGAAATTTAATTATTGTTCAGTGAATCAGGTCAATGGAAAGCATCAATCTCATCAAATTGTAACACAAACAAAACACCACACCTAGTCTCAACAGCTCATTGGGCTCGGTGTGTTTTTTAGCTCTAGGAATTTGACTTAAAAATAGTGCGTTTTACTTATTTATTTGTTTGCTTGTTTTGCCAAACTGTATATCCTGGAATTTAACTCAAGATAGTCTATATAAATGTTCCTTGTTCCTTTTTATGGCTTTATCATTGATTGGATGTAGTATAGTTTATTCAAACAGTTCTATAATGATGACCTCTTTAGATAATGGAAATATTTTTTTAAAAATTGTGCATTTTAAAATTTCATCTCATAACTGGTTAAGTGTTCTTAGTCAGGAAGACAGAATTAAATAATAAAATCCAGTGGTGCCTGAGTGGCTCAATTGGTTAAGAATCGGATTCTTGATTTCAGCTCAGGTCGTGATCTCATCATTTGTGAGTTTGAGCCCCACATTGAGCTCGCACTGAGTGTGGGGAGCTTCTTTGAGATTCTGTCTCTTATCTTCTTTCTCAGTCTCTCATATCTTCTCTCTCTCTTAGAAATAAATAAATAAAAATTTAAGAAAAGAGTCCTTAAAAATAATAAAATCCAAGTAAATATTTTTCCTTTCCATGTAAAATGCGGACACAAGAAACAGACATTCATAGGGAAATCCAACCAGAAGTGAAAGCAATGACCAACAAAAAGTGATATATCTACTGAGTTCATGGATATTCACCTCTGCCATCTTATAACATTTAGGGGAGCCCATATTCCTACCTGGGTGCAGAGGAAGGTAAAGGAGTCAAGCATCTAATTTTAACTGGTGGATGTGTTTCATATTCTTCTGGTTTCCCAGCTATAATTGTGTTCTTCATAGCTTATTAGTGAAAGTATTTGTGTTACTGCCTCCAATCTAAACTTAGACTATATTGAAAAAAAATAGAAATTTTCTGTTTTGTTTTCATCCCCTTCTTTTCCTGTGGTTCATTCACAAAACCTCTTGCTAAATAACCAAGAATGCCTCTAAGCAATAAAAAGGCATACTTCCAAAGTAGATTCTTTTCTTCCATAACCATTTCACTCTTCCCCAAGGAAAGTTAGCTGTGATTCGAAACCAGCGGTAACTTGTTAGGTGTAATTAGAAAGTATCAATTTCTATAATTGCTTATTTAAAAAAATAGAGACTTTAAAACTCTTACAGTTTAAAAAATATAACTCTTGGGCACCTGGGTGTCTCAGTCTATTAAGCATCCAACTCTTAGTTTTGGCTTAGGTCATGATCTCACAGTTCATGGAATTTAGCCCATTGGGCTCAATGCTGGCAGTATAAAGCTAGCTTGGGATTCTCTCTCTTTCTCCATATCTCTCTGCCACTCCCCCGTGTGTGTGCATATGCTCTCTCTCTCAAAATAAAAAGAAATAAAGATAAATATATATTTACATATTATGTTATATATAAATTATATTATATGTATATATAAATTATAATATAATATAATATATATAAAACTCTCAAGCAAGATGGTTTTTTCTATATTCTAAAATATTTATAATGTCAACCAACTATTTGTCAAATTCTCTCCAAATTCACTTTTCTTGGAAATCAAGTATATAGAAAACATACGAAATATTTAAATATACAAAAATATTTAAAATAGTTTATACGGTATTCTTGATTTAGAAATTTCTATGTACCCTTCAAATATAATTTAGTATATAAATACTATATGCTTGAATTTTCCAAAGACTAAGCATTCCCATCTTTTCTTAAACATGATCTTCCTATCTCTTTAATAGTTATCCAGAGACATTCAAAGCTATTTTCTCAGTCAATTTCAAAAATTTTGCAGGCATCATATCAAAGTAAAAGTTCAGATATACATATTTACATTGCCTTTGACAAATGACTTGTTAACATTTTGCTTTTTCCTTCGAGGACATTAGGGAGGTTTATAAAAGTTGAACCTTCTTGGCCACCTGTGTGGTTTACTTGGTTAAGTGTCTGACTTTGCCTCAGGTCATGATCTCAGGATTCCTGAGATCTCATATAGGGCTCTGTGATGACAGTTCAGAGCCTGGAGCCTGGTTTGGATTCTGTGTCTCCCTCTGTCTCTGTCCCTCCCCTGCTTGTGTTCTCTCTTTCTCTGTCTCTCTTTTTCTCTCTCTCTTTCTCTCTTTCAAAAATAAATATTTAAAAATAATAATAAAGTTCCTTTCCAAGGTCCTTTCTTAAATACATACATACATACATGAATACATAAATAAAAATTGAGCCTTTTAACAAGCACAAACACATGAAAAACATGTTCGTTCATGTGCATATGCATATGCAAATTAGCAACAAATTAAGGATAGGAAAAATTAAGAGGAAATCTAAGAAGATGAGATAGAGGAAATTCTTTCTTCCTTCGTTCCTTCTTTCCTTCCTTCCTTCCTTCCTTCCTTCCTTCCTTCCTTCCTTCCTTCCTTCTTCCTTCCCTCCCTCCCTTCCCTCCCTCCTTTCTTCCTTCCTTCCTTCCTTTCTTTCTTTCTTTCTTTCTTTCTTTCTTTCTTTCTTTCTTTCTCTCTCTCACTCTCTCTCTCTCTCTTTCTTTCTTTCTTTCTTTCTTTCTTTCTTTCTTCTTCCTTCTTTCCTTCTTTCCTTCTTTCTTTCTTCCTCCCTCCCTCCTTCCCTCTCTCCCTTCCTACCTCCCTCCCTTCCCTCCCTCCTTCCTTTCTTCTTTCCTTCTTTTCTTTCTTTCTTTCTTTCTTTCTTTCTTTCTTTCTTTCTTTCTTTCTTTCTTTCTCTTTCTTTCTTCCATCTACCTGTATCATTTATTTGTAATTATAATTTTAAAGATATGGGAAAGAATATTGGAAATGAGATAATTTTTCCAATAAATGTAACTAGATATAATTTTTTATGGTTTAAAACTTAAAATACTTCTGTTCATCACTGTTTACAGGACTCCTCTAATAAATTCCATCAATTTAAGCATTTGTGATTTACAAAACATTTTATTTTTTATTATATTTTAACTTATTAAAAATGTTTAAAGTTTTTATTTATTTGAGAGACACAGAGAGACAGAGCATGACCATGGGAGGGCCAGAGAGAAGGGGAGACACAGAATCCGAAGGAGGCACCAGAATCTGAGCTGTCAGCACAGAGCCCAACACAGGGCTCAAACTCCCGAACTGAGAGATCATGACCTGAGCTGAAGTCTGATGCTTAACCAACTAAGCCACCCAGGTGCCCCTACAAACCTTTTTTAAAAGTATATATTAAAGTGTAGTCTCAACAAATAAGCAATTGTCTAGAATTACATCATTAATTATGCATCATAAACAGCTTTCCATATTAAGCTAAAATTATTAGTTTATATCCCTTTACTGCTTATCACTTATTTCACTTTAGTGAAATGCCTAAAATATGAAACCATTAAAGGTCTTTTTAAACTTCAGAATATAACATTCATATTGCTTATGTTATTTCCTTTGGACAATAAAAACTTCTCCTCTTATAAGTGATATTTCATGCTTAAATTACTTTTTTCAACAAACATTTATTGACCATTGACTATGAGCATGAGCTAAAATAAATTTTTTAATAACTGAGTAGAAGAACATTTTATGGCTTTAGACTCTGGAGATTTATGATGGATCAGTTAATAATATTGAAATTTTAGAAATCACTATATTCTAAAGAACATGTCATTTTCTCATTTAGTAATTTCCCAGTAGCTTATACTGTGCCTCAAAACTCATTAATAAGTTGTGGGCTGTCAAAAGCCATTGGAAGCAGAGAGATATACAATCAGATTATCAGGAATATATTAATCTTTATAGGAAAAGGCCAGGGGGGAAAAATGGAGTGGCACCACTTTTGAAATACCTGTGCAGTGATACGGACTCCATGACCATGGTTAACTCAACAATAAGCCGCTTGACTTTTGCTTCTCAGAATATGTGCTTTGCCTTTTTCAATAGCAGGTTTTTTATAGACCACTTCAGGAAATAATGAGTTTATGTGATTTTTTTATATCACTAAAGATCTTTCTCTTGTATTTTTTGAACTGCTTTCTAATTTTTTAAAATATTTAATATGGTAAATAAAATGTATAGCTTAAAATTGCTATTTTTGGGCAGCCAGTCAGTTAAGTAGCCAACTCTTGGTTTTGGTTCAGGACATGATCTCAAGGTTCATGAGATGGAGCCTCTCCATCGGGCCCTATGCTGGTAGCACAGAGCCTGCTTGGGATGCTCTCTCTCCCTCTCTCTCAGTTCCTCCCCTGCTACTGTATGTTCTTGCTGTTTCTCTCCATCTCTCTCTCTCTCTCTCTCTCTCTCTCTCAAAATAAATATATACAAATTTGAAAAAATAAAATAAATCAATAAGTTTGCCACTTTAACTGTTTTTACATGCATTAATTATATTCACAATGTCACACAACCATCATTAAAATGTATTTAAAACTTTTCTGTCATCCGAAATGGAGGCATTTTAACAGGATGCAGTAACCTTTCATTCTCCCTTCACTCCAGCACATGGCAATCTTGAATCAACTGTCTATCTCTATGGATTTGCTAATTATAAATTTTTCTGTAAGTGGAATCATACAACATTTTTCTTTTAGTATATGGCGTATATCACTTCTCATAGTGTTTTCAAGGGTTATTCATTTTATAGGAAGTGTCAAAAGGCATTCCTTTCTAAGCTAAATATTTCATTGTATGTGTATACTACACACATTTTGTTTATTCTTTCATCTGTAGGTAGACATGTGGATTGTTTCCACCTTTTGGCTATAATGAATAACTGGAATACAACTATCTGTTTCAGTCCCTCTATTTCATTTGGGTATATATTTAGGAGTGGAATTGTTGGGTCATATGGTAAATCTATGTTTAACTTTTTGAGGAATCATCAGACAGTTCTCCACAGAGGTTATACAATTTTCCAGTCCCACGACTAATACATGAGAGTTTCACATTCCCCACGTCCTTGCCAATACTTTTATTTTTTTTAATAAAAAAATGTAGTATTTAGGGGCATCTCAGTGGCTCAGTCGGTGAAGCGTCCAACTTAGGTTCAGGTCATGATCTCGTGGTCCATGAGTTCAAGCCCCACATTGGGTTCTGTGCTGACAGCTCAGAGCCTGAAGTCTGCTTCAAGATTCTGTGTCTCCCTCTCTCTGCCCATCTCCTGCTCATGCTCTGTCTCTCAAAAATAAATAAACATTAAAAAAATTTAAAAAACAAAAAACAAACCCAAATAAATATAGTATTTATTGTAGCCATCCTGGTGAATATGAAGTGGTATCTCATCGTGATTTGGGTTTGTGTTTCCCTAATGGTTAGTAATGGTATGCATCTTTTCATGTCCTCATTAGCCATTTGTATATCTTCTCTTGAGAAGTGTTCAAATCCTTTGCCCATTTTAAAAATTGGATTTTTTTTATTGTTGAGTCATAGGAGTTCTTTATACACTCTGTGTATTAAACATTTGTCAAATGTATGTTTTGCAAATATTTCCTCCATTCCATATATATACTTTCCATTCTCAACTTTCTTTGATTCACAAAAGATTTGATGTTTAAACGTCTAGTTTTTGTGGCACCTGTGTGGCTCAATCGGTTAGGTGTCTGACTTCAGTTCAGGTCATGATCTCATGGTTCATGGGACAGTTTGTGGGATGCTTCATGACACAGTTCGTGGTTTTGAGCCCGCGTCGGGCTCCGTGCTGACAGCTAGCTCAGAGGTTGGAGCCTGTTTCAGATTCTGTATCTCCCTCTCTCTCTGACCCTCCCCTGCTCAAGCTGTCTCTCTCTCTCCCTCAGGAACAAATAAAACATTTAAAAAAAAAAGTCTAGTTTTTGGTTTGTTTTTTGCTCATGCATTAGGTGTCATGTCCAAATTTTCCTGTTCCAAAGTCATGAAACTTACATCTATTTTTTCTTCTTCTGAAAGTTTGTTCTTTGTCTATTTAAACTAGGTCATTGCTATATTTTAAGTTAATTTTTATATATGGTGTGAGTTAGAGATTTAAATTTATTCCAATTGTCCCACACAATGTGTTGCAGAGATATTTCTTTCTCTGTGAAATGGACATGGTACCTCTATGGACAATCAAATGGCCATAGATGTCAGAATGTATTTCTGGATCTTAATTCACTTTCTCTGGCCTGTATATCTATCCTGATGTCAGTACCACACTGTTTTGATTATTGTAGTTTTGTACGTAATTTTGAAAACAGGAAGTCCTCTCAAATTTGTTCTTCTTTTTCAGGATTGTTTGACTATTTAAGGTTCCTTGCAATTCCTTATGAATTTGAGGATTGGTTTTTCTATTTCCTGAACTACTTTTTAACATTCTTTCACATTCTTAACAAACGAATCATTGGGAAACCTTCTTGTTAAGCAAAATAAGTCAGAGGTATTTTTTTCATATTTTAAAGACAGATCAACACTCAGATACTAGTATTTGGACCCCTATCATTTTCACCTTACTATTGCAAGTGTGTGTGTGTGTATGTATGTGTGTGTATGTGTGTGTGTGTGTGTGTGTAAGCTAATAGTCTTCAAAGAATCTTGTTTATTCTTTCTAAACCTCCCCTCCTCCAATGCTCTTTGCAGATGTTGAGATAAGTATATGTAGAATACAGCCACGTGTGGCACTCTCCTAGCTTCTCTTTTGTAACCATTTAGGAAGCAATTAATAAAGATCATTCTGCACAATTCTGCCTCTCCATTTTGGCTTCTCCTGCTATTATGATTTTAATTTAATGTCACAGAAAACAAAATTACAAAGATGATTTAGAGATTGGAATATATTAAGATGTTCATGACCAATGATCGATAATGTTTTACATTTATTTTTATGTTTAAAATTTTTTTAATGTTTATTTATTTTTAGAGACAGAGAGAGAGAGAGAGAGAATGAGCAGGGGAGGGACAGAGAGATAGGAGTAGGGGGAGAGGGGCAGAAGGAATCCAGAGCAGGCTCCAGGCTCTGAGCTGTCATCACAGAGCCTGATTTGAGGCTCGAACCCACAAACTGTGAGATAATAACCTGAGCCAAAGTCTAATGTGCAACCAACTGAGACACCTAGGCATGTCACTTTTATATTTATTGTTAATACTAAATATTCTTGGTATATTGTACAATTTTTAAAAATTATCTAATAAATGAGTAAAACTTAAAACAAAAAAACTAAAAACTATAAGTCAGGTACTTATAAATAATCAAGGGCACCATAGACACTGAGTTATTAAAAAGATGTTTATCTACTTTAATAAATTAATTAAATATTAATCTATTTTAAATAAATGACTATTATTTATATTATTTATTAAAATACATATATATTTATAGCTTATATAGTATATACTTATAATAAATTAATTTTAATACATTTTAATAAAATATTTTATTTTTTAACTCCCCATAACAAAGGGAGATATCAGTACACTCTTTCAGAAACCATTGTTACATAAACATCTTAGAATAGATTTATCTAAAGTTTCTAGTTCAGTCAGAATCTATTTTGTTGCCTGCAGAGTGCTTAAGCTTTCCATTTTATTCATTGCCCATACAGGTTATGACAGCAGTTTGCTAGGCACTGCTTTAATAAACTGTAAAATTCAAAAGATCAGAAATCAGGATAATATGACTTAATATCCTAGCTACATGTTTTAGTTACTAAGTTGTCCTTCAAAAGTTTAAATCTATATCACACAACGACAGGTTTGTGGCAAAAGTACTATATTTAATATTCTTTTTTGTCTGTTATCCTAATAATATAAAAGTTAAAATAAAATGAAGAAACATTTCTCTCTTAGCCAAATTTACATCTTTTTTAACCTTTTGAAAATTTTATTTCTTCATTTATTTTATTTTATTTTATTTTCTTGAGAGAGAGAGGGAGAGCACAAGCCATAGAGGGAGACAGAGAAACTTAAAAAATTTTTTTTTTCACAATTGTTTATTTAATTTTGAGAGAGATAGAACACAAGCAGAGGAGGGACAAACAGAGAGGGAGAGAGGGACTATCAAATAGTCTTTGCATTGCCAGTGCAGAGCCTGATGCTGGGATTGAATCCACATGTCCTGAAATCATGACCCCAGAGGAAATCAAGAGTACGATGTTCAATGACTGAGCAACCCCAGCACCACAAAGGAGAGAGAATTCTAAGCAGATTCACCCTATGAGGATCCAAAAGTGGGACTCAATTTCACCATCCTGAGATCATGACCTGAGTTGAAATCAGCAGGACGCTTAAAGAACAGAGTCACCCAGGTGCCCTATAAATTTGTATCTTTTAGTTAATAGGGGCATCCAGAATTCTACCTAGCCACAATCAGAAGAAGAAATTTTGAAAAGGAAAGTAAAGAAAGGAAACAAAAAAGGTGTTCAGAGGCATAAATAATACATTATTAAATGTGTATTTATTATCTTGAGACACAGCACACAAGCCAGAGAGGGGCAGTGGGAGTGGGAGACACAGAATCTGAAAGAGATTCGAGACCCCAAGCTGTCAGCCTGATGTGGGGCTCGAACTAACAGAACAAGAGATCATGACCCAAGCCAAAGGCGGATGCCTAACCGACTGAGCCACCCAGTCGCCCCAATAATACTTTAAACTTCATTTTGAGAAACATTACATTTAGTAGCTATTTCCTGGAAATATCTATTCTTCACAATAAGTGATTCTCTGTCCTTAGCAGTGAAATTTCTGACCTTTGAAGATCTTACACAAAGATAAACATATCTACTATGATACCTAGGTTGCCCATCTTGCTTTCTAAGGGGATAAATAGTCTTTTCTTTATATCTGTGGTGACTAAATTTTTCTATGAAGCATGAAATGTAATTATACTAAGATTAGAGAGCATTAACTACATGTGTTATAATTGCCCATGAATTTAGCATTTTCTACTAAAAATTACCTACAGTGTTTAATACATTTTTATTCATCTTCCTGAACTGAAAAGAGTTAATGTTTTAGTTTAGATTAAATGATTTAAAAAGGAATTTTTAAATCTCATGTTGTTGCTTTATAGTTTTATTTCTTTACTAAAGAATTTTAACTGTTAGATGCCATGTTTAATGTTTCCACTTGTATTCATGAATACAAATTTGTTTGAAATCCCTAGCTGAAGCTTTGCTAAAATGTCATCTGTTCCAGTGAATATGTATAAAATAAAGTACAGAATACATTTGTGATACTTTTTTTTCCAAAGTACTTTGGGCTTATTTGGAATTGAATGTTCTTTTGCAGTTGACTACGTTGTCAAAGACGCGATGTGCATGATGTCAAACTGTCTATTTTAGTGGATAAATCCGGAGGGTGAATGATGGTTGTGGGGAACAAATGCAATGAAAGTTTTATACAGCAGAGAGGAGTTTAGAGTTTAGTTGTCTGTTATCCCAACATTCTCACAACAGAACATTTTTCTGTATACATTAGAAACCTAATTAGAAAGTTTCATTACAATATTTATAGTAAAAAACAACTGGCTTTTACAGGGACCCAATTACTTCAATATACATTTGAAGGAGAGAGGAAAGAAATTATCTTAATTCTCATTGCATCTTACCTTAATTGCAGACTGTTACTGCTTGCTAACTGGACCATGGCAATCACATGCTAACGATCCCTTTCTCAAGGTTATCTTCATTGTGTCCATACTTCACACCATCTCCAGAGAGGCAAAATATACTTTGATCATGCGACATTCCTCATTAAAATGCATCGACTAGAAGCTGGCTCCTAAGTTCATCATAACCATGCCAGATAGAGAGAAGGAATCTCCCTTAAGCAAAGAAAGACTGGAAGTACTTAGGGTTAACTAGAAAGGAAGCATCCAAGGCCTTTTGGAGGCTGGAGTCATATAATATAGGGCAGGGCTGAGCTACACAAATCAGAATAATAAATTTAAGTAATACCTACACAATATACCTTCGCCTTTTTTTCCTCACTGAATCTGTGTTCAATGTTTATGTCTAGTAGGCTGCAAATCAGATTATTCCATTTTGAGATATTTAGAAGCACAAAACCCTAGTATTTCTGATAGTTGTAGTTTCCCACCAAAACTCATATAGCAACTGAGCTGCTGTATTGAAATTAACCAGCTTACAAATTTCCCCCACCTTATACAAATTCTAATTAGCATTTTTTTTGTGTGTTCTGCAATTAAATAAAAGTAACAGCATAGGTTCACTTCATATATAAGGACATTTCCAAGATAAAAAAACTGAGACCAAAACAGTAGGAGTAAAATGAAATTGTAGGAAACAATGATAATTCAGGAAAAGAAAAAGTTATTCTTAAGTTTTGATTTCAATTCCAGTTAGTGAACATAAACTGTAGTATTAGTTTCAAGTGTACAATATAGTATAGTAGTTCAATACTTTGATAGAACATCCAGTGCTCATCTCAGCAAGTACACACCTTAATTCCCATCACCTATTTAACTCATTCCCCTAGCAAACTCCCTTCTAGTAACCATGTTTGTTCTCTATAGTTAAGAGTCTGTTTCCTGGTTTACCTCTGTCTCTGTCTCTTTTTTTTTTTTATTCTGTTTGCCCATTTTATTTCTTAAATTCCACATTTGAGTGAAATCCATGATATTTGTCTTTCTCTGACTGGTTTATTTCACATAGCATAATACTTTCTAGCTCCATTCAGTTTTCCCAAATGGTCAGAGTTCATTCTTTCTTATGGCTGTATAATATTCCATTGTATACATATACTACCTCTTCTTTATACAGTCATCAGTCAATGGGCAGTAAAGCTGTTTCTGTATAAAGACGCATGTATCACTTCAAATTAGTGTTTTTGTATTCTTTCAGTAAATGGCCAGTACTGAGATTGCTGAATCATAGGGTAGTTCTATTTTTAACTTTTTGAGGACCTCCATACTGTTTTCTATAGAGGCTGCACCAGTTTGCATTTCCACCAACAATTTAAGAGAGTTCCCCTTTCTCAATATTCTAGCCAATGCATTGGTGATTTTAGACATTCTAAAAGGTATGAGGTGATATCTTATTGTAGCCCTGATGATCAATGATGTTGAGCATCTTTTCATGTATCTGTTGGCCATCTGTATGTCTTCCTTTGAAAAATGTCCATGTCATCTGCCCATTTTTTAATTGAATTATTCATTTTTTGGGTGTTGAGTTTTGCAAGTTCTTTATATAATTTGGATACTGAACATTTTTCAGATATGTCATTTGTGAATATCTTCTCCCACCCCATAGGCTTCTTTGTGGTTTGATGATTGTTTTCTTCACTGTGCAGAAGCTTTTCAGTTTGAGGAAGTGTCAATAGTTTACTTTTGCTTTTGTTTCCCTTGCCTCTGGAGACATATCTAAAAAGAAGTGGCTATGACCGATGTCAAAAAAATTACCACCTGTGTTCTTTCCCAAGAATTTTATTTTTTTAGGTCCCAAATTTAGGCTTTCATCCATTTAGAGTTTATTTTTGTGTATGGTGTAAGAAAGTGGTGAGTTTCATTTTTGAGCATGTTGCTGTCCACTTTTCCCAAAACTTTGTTGAAGAGGCATTCTCGGTAAAAGAAGTTTTAAAACTCATACCTCCTGCACGTCTTCAACATCCTTAGAGTTAAATGAAGCAACTATCATAATAACAGAATGCAATGACAAAAAAAAGACATCTCAAGAACCATAATAATTTTAATAGAAATTACTGTCTACCCTTTCTTCTGAGTAGCAGTACTCAATTCATATTGCTACTGCAATTAAACATTAGATTTTCAAGTATTCTCATGTGGACAAGTGTGTCATGTGAATAACTTTTGGCCCCAAAGATGTAGGCAGATGTGTTGCTTTGCAATTTCAAAGGAAGTCACTTCAATGACCTAATCAAAGTTTTAAAAGAACAGTGTGTAAGCACCAAATGGTGCTCCAACAACAAAATACATAGCTATATTATAGATTATGGGGTTAAAGAAAGCATATATATTGACTTTGTGCAGAAGTGGACATGAACGGTAAAAGCAACCTACATCACCTCAGTCATTTTAATCCACATCCTATTATTTTATATTATGTATACTAAATTTTAAAAATTATAAATGTGGGGCTCCGGGGTGGCTCAATTGGTTAAGCATCCAACTTTTGATTTTAGCTCAGATTATGACCTCATGGTTTGTGGGATTGAGTGTTGAGCCTGCTTGGGATTCTCTCTCTCTCCCTCTCTCTCTGTCCTTCCCCCTACTCATGCCTTCTCTAAATAAGTAAGTAAATAAATAAATAAATATTATAAAAATTACAAATGTGGTACAAATTGCCAAAGAACCAACTTGATGTAATATAGGACCATTCAATAGGCCCCATCACTGCTGGAAGAATCCAAGAAAAATTCTCTGTGAGCAAAATATATTTGAATTGAATATTGAATAGTAACCATGAGAAGAGGGTAGAAACGCCTAAAAGGAGACTGAGGGAAATATGGAGAGGTCCAGGGATAAGAATTTTAAAAAATGTTGTGAAGTCACTGTAGGTGGAGGGTAAAGATTTTAAAAGAATTGTTGAGCAGTACCTGAGGGGATCAGTTAGCTGAGCATCCAACTTCAGTTCAGGTCATAATCACATGGCTCATGAGTTTGAGCCCCATGTCGGGTTCTGTGCTGACAGCTTAGAGCCTCGAGCCTGCTTCAGATTCTGTGACTCCCTTCCCACTTCCCCTCATGCTCTCTCTCTCTCAAAACTAACTAAATGTTAAAATTAGAAAAAAAGAATTAAAAAAATTTTTCTAATGACAGAAACTTAAGGTAGTAAGGAAGGAAAGAAGGAAGAAATACTTCCTAAGCAGTAATAAGAAAGCCAGAGTCACCAACTATAAGAATGTAATATATGATAGATAGATAGATAGATAGCTATTAATATATATGTTGTAACAGTTGTAGCAGATCTATTCTTTTTCATCCCCAAGTTGTTACTACTTTATAGAATTGGCCGTCTTCTCTCCATTTTTTGAGATAAAATTGACTTATAACATTGTGTAAATTTAGGGTGTATAATATGATGATTTGATCTGTAAAATAATTGCCACCCTAAGAAATTCCTTACCCATACCACCTTATCCCAACGGAAGTTTTAGATTTGAAATGACTGGATTTCTTATACATAATAAATTAGTTTTTCTACCATCAATGATGTGTTTAGTTATAACAAGAGGGAGTAGTGTTAAATGTATGAAAATTTGTTAAAACTGTACTTGCTCTACATTCTATTCTTATTTGTTTATAATAATTGAGAAAAAAAGATCTGATCCCTTTGAAATATGTGTAGATCTCTTTAAACTGTCAGCAAAAACATTAAGTTTATGCCTTTGGTACTTAAATATATATTGTATCTTTTGCGATGTGTAGTACCTATAGATTATGTTTCTTCTTAGATGTTTTTGATATTTATTTTAATCAGAAAAATAAATAAACCCTGAGATTTCCCTTAGTCTTTGAGGAAAGGGAACCTGGAAGAGTAATACAAATTATTTTGTCTTATTGGGAGAAAAAAATGTCATTGTCATTTTAGTACAAGTTTAAATATAACTGTCTCAAAAATATGAAAACTTATTTTATTTAGTTTTTTATTTTAAAGAGAGAGAGCACATGAGTTGGGGAGAAGGGTAGTGAGGAGGGTGAGAAAGAATCCAAACAGGCTCCACATTCAATGCAGAACTTGATGCAGAGATCGATCTCAACAAACCTGGGATCATGACCTGAGCCAAAATCAAGAGTCAGACACTCAACCAACTAAGCCACTCAGGTGCCCCTATGAAAGCATATTTTAAAAATATAAAAGAATAAAATACACCAAAAGATCAATGGGAGTTGTTTCTATGAAATGTATCCATTGTCTAGTATACTCTTAAGGTGTGTCTTATTCTGTAGAAGTCTGTGCATTTCACTGGTTTGGTCTATTTCAGAATTCATTAGAGGTCAAAGTTAACTTATGGAGCAAGAATGGTGATGATGCATATGTTTTCTCGAGATAATGTTTTCTTGAGTTTCTACCATAATGAACTGTCTTTTAAACTAGCTTTAACATCTTCCTGGAATGCTTAAGACTTGATCTTTAAACGTTATATTTAACACAGTTTTTTATATTTGTAAGAGAAGAATGGTTTTACCTTTTCTTTCCTTTATTATATTTTATGTATTATAAAATTATCTGGAAAAAGTATTGCCACTATTTTTCTTGGACCTAGTGTGGTCCAAGATCTAGTCAATTGGCACTGCCATTGGCCCATTATCATGGAAAGAACCCAGAGTTGGAAACCATTACTCCAATTATTAATTCCATGACATGACTCTACTTAGATTTCCACCCACACAAGTATCTGTGCTGGTCTGACTGTTATGCTACTTAGAATTTTTTTTCAGCTCCAGATCTTTAAATATTTTGGTCTATATATAACTTTTAAAAGTGGAAAGCTAAACAATTTACATATTATGCTTTTGACAATATAAGTTGATAAATTCTGCTCTTACTGACAGAGAATGAGTTGGAAAGAGTCAAATAAACTAAAATAAACTTTATCAGGGTTTATTTTTCTATCACTTGGACTTATTAAAGTTTTCACTAATAGTATGAGAACCTTAAATTTATTTTAAATAATAAAGTAAAATTATAGTCACTGGATATAAATACGTATGAATATATTTTTATGTATGCATGTACATATACATATAAAAAGTATATGTCTATATTATATGTATAATTACATAGATATATGCATATATTATGTGTGCACATGTGTATACACATATCATATACATAAGTATGTGTTATGTATATGTATATGCACACATATACACACATATGTGTGTGTAGATGTAACAGCCTCTGAACAAATACAAATTTAGTGAGTTTTAAAATATACTTACCAACTCATCACTTGTTAAACTTGAATGCATAGTCAGGAAGGAATAGGTATAGAACTTTGAAAGTTATTTAACTTTTGTCTTTATGAAATATATAATGCTGTATATAGTATATTGAAATCATGCTCACTTTTTCATCTGATTTCATATATACTTGGATATACTTCCTCATTCTTATTTTTTCCAATAGAGCTACATTCTTGTTTGAGTAAGTTCAGAAATGACTCTTCTTTATTAAATTCTCTAAATAAACTCTAAAATGTTCATTACTTCCTTGTTTTTCCCAAGTCTGCCGTATACACCTTTTACGTTTTCCTTTCCATGCAATATTGCATTTATTTTATAAATCTGTTCCCACTAAAATATTAATTCTTTCAGGGCAGTTATTGTCTTACTTATAGATATAACCATAGTTAACACAGTGTCTAACACATATTGATGGATAGTCAATGGCTACCATAAATTCTCCCAAAGATTAAGATTAATAAGTTAAAGGAGTAGTTTTTTCTTTGTTTTCTCTTCTGTTTTTTTTAACACAGTCATTTTTCATAAATAAATAAAGTATTTTTCTATGATATTATTTATATCTCCATAGAAGCAGAAGGAATATTTGAAAGCTTTCTGGATTAAAAATCAAAAAAACAGCTGCTCAATCTTTCAGAGTTCATTTACTCCTTGTTTGGAACACTTGTGGATACGGATGGTCAGAAAAGAGGTGAGGCAGCTGGAGGCATTTACTTTGAACTATGGTGTCTGCAAAGAAGTAGATTGATCAGCAGAGGTTTAAAAAGAACAACACTGCTAGCAAGTCCAAAGCTAAAACATTAGTCAAATAAGCAGGAAGATCTGAGAAATATTAGACAGACTTTTGTACAAGTAGAAGTGAAAAAAGCTCATCTTACCAGGTGGCTTCAGGGCTTGAATATCCAACCAAGATTTCGAAGAGGAAAAATTCTGAAGTCAATGATCTTAGAATAGCAATAATTATAGCCTTCAGCTTATGTACTTAGGAAGTTTTCAGCAATGATTTTGATTTTAATTTTTACTTTGTTTAATTTAGCCTATCCCTGAGGCAGATCCTGAGAGTTAGACAGTTGCTAAACCATTGAGAACCATGCAGGAGGTAAGCTTTTCCTTTAGGCAAAGCTGGCATTGGGTTTGTTGGATGATCCTTCTATAACTTCAGTGAAGTTTGAATATTCTGTGTTATTTGAAGGGATCTTATTACTTATGGCAGTGTGCTAAAAAAGAAAGAAAACAAATTTTTGGCATAAGGCATACTTCTGCAAAGATCCTGCCTCTGCTAATCGCCCCATCTGTAATAATGAACAAGAGAATCTCAACTTGTTTCTTCACTGGCATAGTGAGCAAGCTAACACATCCTACCTCTGTTTGTTAAGTTAAATAAGATAAGGGGGCCAAGTCCAATGTAACACGCATTTTAAAACAGGTAATCTCTCTATTCTCTGAAGCTACTCAGTCTGCCTAGTGTGCCAGAATTGCGCTGCCCACTATTGCATGAATGTCATTTCAGGTAACAACAACCTAGCCAAATAGGCTCTTGTGGAAGATTTTGCATCCATGGGTTTTAATTAAACACTTTATCATGTGACTTGCTTTGGCCAATGGGCAATAATAAAACTTGAACAAAAAGAGACCTTTAAACAGCTGACACACTGGGTTTTGTTTTCTCCCACTGCTCTGTGAACCCTGAAACGTCTGTGTGAACTAGCCTGGGCTCATATGTTGAATGATGAGAAAAAATGACCCAATAATTTCCATCTTCCAGGCTGGCAGCCAGACAGCAGCCAGAAATATATGTGAGGTCACCTGAGACCCGACAGCCTCCCGCCAACCTGTCAACAGACTTCAGAAACATGAATAATCCCAATTGAGTCTGACCCAGATTAGAAGGACCACTCACCTGAGTCCTGACCAGTGCCAACCTGTAGAATTACAAGGTAAATAAATAGTTGATCTTTCAGCCATTAAACTTTGGTGGTTTGTTTTCATGGAACAGATAAATGAGCTCTCTCTCCCAATATGTTTTTAAAATGTATAAATTTACTGGCTGAAGACAAATATGAAAAAGAAAGAGAAAGGAAAGGAAGAAAGAATGAAGGAAGAAGAAAAGGAATGAAAGAAAAAAGCGGGTGAGAGAAAAGGTGAATGAGAGAAAAGAAGGATTTGTACCCTGAATCTCGACATTTTCCCAAGAAAGAGCAGAAAAGACCTTATTTGCCATAATTTTTTTTTCTTGCTCACTCAATAAATTAACATTCTGATATAGAAATGCCAGATACATTAATTTAGGGGAGTGGAGGTGATAGCTGGGGAGAAAAAGCTCTTCAAGAGCACCTTGGAAAGGCTTTTGTCTTAAATACACCAAGAACATGATTTAACATTTAAGAGCATTTTACTATCATTAATTAACATAGATAACTTACTCCATCCATCTAAGAACTCATTGGCAAAACTGAATGTCACGGTAATAATGAAAAGAGCAGTATGCCGATTTGTGCAAAATTAATCTTGAGCAGAACAGGGAAATTTGAATAGTAAAGATGAACTGTACTGGGACACTAGTGTATACATATTCCTGAATTAATATTAGATAGATTTCAACCTTTTCCAGGGCAACTAGGCATTATAGAAGGATAAAAAGGACATTTGTACAGTTCCCTAGGATAATATGTAAGCAACTGGTTATTCATTCCCCAAAACAAAAATATGCTTTCTGTGTTAAATTACAATCTCATCCTTAATGCGATGTGTCTTGGTAAACTGAAAGAGAAACAGAATGACACTTAGTTTGCAGTCAAAATGAATAATTGCAAACAATAGAAGCTATAAATTTTTAATGGTGTCTTTTCACTCGGGATAGTGGGTGCAGGTAAGTCACTTTTGAAACACTTGACTGCTAGGGGCGCCTGGGTGGCTTAGTCGGTTAAGCGTCCAACTTTCGCTTAGGTCAGGATCTCGCGGTTTGTGGGTTCGAGCCCCGCGTCGGGCTCTGTGCTGACTGCCACCTCAGAGCCTGGAGCCTGTTTCAGTCTGTCACTCCCTCTCTCTCTGACCCTCCCCTGCTCACACTGTCTCTGTCTCTCTCCCTCCTAGAAATAAGTAAAACATAAAAAAAAAAAAATTGAAACACTTGACTGCTGTCTTTCACAACCCTAGCTTTGTTAGGAGAAAAAAAAAACAATAAAAAATTCGACAAAATGTGAACATGTACAAATTAGCTTAAAACCTAATTTTTCAACACAGATGATAGAATTGACTATTAAATTAGTATTCACTCTATAAATAATTACATCAGGAGGCTATACAATTAATAATGCTGTTATCTGTAAAAGATATTGTTTAGAATTGCTTCTAGGGCCTTCTTTTCAAGTTCTATACTATTTATCAATTTACTGGAGAAATAAAATTTCTATGTTGCATCTCCCCAGGTCCATGAGCACTAGCTATCCATATTAATGGGACTAATGTCCAAAAAACTGCAATTATCTCTACCACACATTAAATAGGCTCTTCCAGTGCTAAGAATATGTGATTTGCTACAGGATATCTGGGATGCCTTCCATCTGTAGTAGAAAGCGATATGAACACTGTGTATCCATGATCTTCATCCACAATGTTTACCCACCGAAGTTGAAAGTCCTGAGTGCGGTGACAGTCTCTCTATGCCAACAAGCCATCACTTAGGTTCCACACATTTTCTACTTGGATTCTTTGTATGTTGGCATTGGCAAATTCATTGTATGCTTTCCTCTATGTGCCATATTCACTGTGCTTTACCAACTCCATAAAATGCAAAGAGGACATTAAAATAAATTTTGTTGTCACTACAATTGGAGATAAATGGAAGGAGAATGAGTTTTGGAGTGAAACAAAACAAACGTCAAATCCTATGTTAGGTATTTGTTCCATCATTGCACTCCTACCCTGAAATGTTGCTAAGAGGATTAAAATGGTGTATGTAACTTACACAATAGTTTTGTGACCAGATGGCTTTATAATTCCATATTTTAGGGTAACTTTCCATACTAAACACAAGGCCATGGTCAATAAAATTAAAAACAGTGATAATTGAAAGAACATAGCGTGCTAACAATTATAAGTATCTTTAAATAAATAACAGAAAACTAAAATGTTAATCAGAAGTGAAGTTACATGTATAGTGAACCCCTCATACAAAACCAGGCAAGATAATTTAGAAGTTTTATTTAAAGAGGATGAAAAAAATTTTTTTAATGTTTATTTATTTTTGAGAAAGAGAGAGAGAGACAGATAGAGCACAAGCAGGGTAGAGGCAGAGAGAGAGGGAGACACAGAATCCGAAGCAGCTCCAGGCTCTGAGCTGTCAGCACAGAGCCTAATGTAGGGCTCAAACCCACAAGCCATGAGATCATGACCTGAGCCAAAGTCAAAATCTTAACCTACTGACCCACTCAGGTGCCTTTAGAGGGGCAATTTTGACTAATAATGTTTTAATGGATTACAGTATTAATTTATTTCACCAGGAATAAATGTATCTCATGTTTTTTTATTATAGTGACTTATTTGCTTATATAATTTTTCTTTGCTGTTTTTAAATTCTTTTAATGTTTTATTTGTTTCTGAGAGAGAGAGAGACAACATGAGTAGGGAAGGGTCAGAGAGAGAGGGAGACATAGAATCTGAAATAGCCTTCAGGCTCTGAGCTGTCAGCATAGAGCCTGACGTGGGGGTCTAACCCACGAACTGTGAGATCATAACCTGAGCTGAAGTCGGATGCTTAACTGACTGAGCCACCCAGGCTCCCGCTGTTTTTAAATTTTTTATAAGCACATCTAAACAGGAAATTTATGTGAAACTGACGTGGGGAACAAAGACAAGAGAAAAAAATTCTTATATCTCACAGTGCATTGACAAAGGCAATCTTAGCTTAATGTTACCCTGACCTCCAAGATCCTGTAACTCTCCTGTAACATACAAAAATTCATTTGGAAATTTCCTTTATCTCTAGCCTCCAAGATATATGTTAGCAATCATCCTGCAAGCATACATCTGAAGGGTCTTATGATTAAGGTTTTACTAGACAGTGATAAATGACCTTTTCCTAACATGAGCTCAAGGTCCTGGAAACCTTGGTTCCAAGTTTCTTAGAGATTTACACTAACCCTAACGTTGCTGACTTGAAAGTGTATAATTAGCCATTCCTCACAACCCATGTGCAGCTTCTTATGCCCATGGGTCCTTTCTCTATGTATTAATAAAGTGACCTTTTTGCACTGAAGACATCTTAAGAATTCTTTCTTGGCTATTCACTCTGAACCTCAACATTTCCATATCAAAACTAAGAGCTGGATTTCATCCCACTGTAGGACATCAAGACAGAAGGTCATAAAATGCGGCTAAGGAAGAAAAGTGAGTTATGCTTGTCCTTTTTATATTATTTTATTTTATTATTTTATTTCATTTTATTTTGTTTGTTTGTTTGTTTATTCACTGCCTATCTGATTATTAAGGGAAGCAGAAGGGAACAGACACAGTATGTGAAGCAGAATTTGTACCATGACTGAACTGAACTTGCTAGCTCAGTGGCTGGAGTTTTGATATCTCTGTATTACTGCACAATGAGAGGAACCACTGACAATATATGTCATCATATGGAGGGGCTGAGGGAAAGAAACTTTGAAAGAACAAACAAGGTACAGTTAAAAAAAGAACACAGGACACCTACTCAAAATACGCCTACAAAACAAGAACATGACTCTCTCCAGCTCTAGGGATCATAGTGTCCTTCTACTGTTGCTGAACCTTGGCCACCATCTCTCCTGTTCGCCCTTCTAGTTCTGGGAACGTTCTGGTAACCTGCATATTAAATTCACTGCCTGAACTCTCCAACATGGCTTCTGTTATCCTGATGAAACCATATGAAATTGTCATAAATATGGATGAAAAAGATCGTATATATGGGAATACTTATAACAAGAGTTTGCTTTATATATCATTCAGGAAAACCGTGACTATATGATAAATTCTTCTGGAAACAAATTAATTCATCACATGCAAAAGGAAAATTTGAAACCGATTCTTGACCTCATAGTGTACTCCAATATTTTCTAATATATTAAAAATAGAAAAATAAATTACAACTTTAACATTGTTTTAAAATAGAGATTTATTTTTGTAATGCAAAAAAAGAAATTCTTCAGTAAGACAGTTCAATAAATAAAATGGATTGATAAAATTGGAAATATTAATATTTCATTATGACAAAAGATACATAAAGAGAGCTGAAAAAAACAAAATGAAAGAAAAGATTTGGAAGGTTTTGGCATCAATAATATATAAACAATGTCTAAAATCCATTAACAAAAGACAATAAAATATGTCTTTATATGTCATTCACAAAAATATGTCATTCACAAAAAGGGTGACTCAAATGGCCAATAAATGTGAAATGATACTTTGCCCTACCAATAACCTAGAGCATACAAATTAAAAGAAAATTGAAATACCTTTGCAAATTTAACAAAAATCATACAAAATGCTTTTAAGCATTATTTGTAGTATATGTTATGGGCATAATAGGAGGTAATGGAAAGTGGTATACCTGCATTTTTGCGGGTGAGATGTAAATTCAACAGTTTGGAAAGGTCTTCAGCAATAATCAACACAATCAAAGACACATGTAACTTAGGAGTAGGAATTCTATGGTAGGCCTAAAATCAGAAGGAAAGATTTCACACTTGCAAAACTTAGGAAACATGCAAAACTTAGTTAAGTTATGGTTATAATGGAGAATTGGAAACTTCATGGATTTACACTAGTAGAATAGAGATAGGGTTAGTTGTATGTGTGTGTGTGTTCAAGATAGCACTAAAAAATAATGACTAAATCTATATAAACCTACTTTGATACTTAAAAATATGAATTTGCTAACAAAGGGAAAAGTACAAAAACATATGTTCAGATGATAGCATTAAGAGAAATTTTAAGAAGACAATACAGGATATTTTTACAATTTGCTGTGTAGTAAATGTACAAAAACAAAATTATATGTATATGTTAAATTTAGGATGCTGCTAAATGTTGGATTGGAAGGAAAGGAAACAAGATGATGACCAGAACAAAGGGGTTTTTTGTATGGATCCTCTTACATCTTTTAAAAATATATAGGAAAATATGGGAAATTCTAACAATTTAGATGATGTTTGATATTTGAATGTGATAGAATTTAAGTTAAAGTTATGAAATAACCTTTTATATAATCTATATTATGAGTATAGAAAATTAGAAAGATAAAGCCCCAAAATTACATTTTTAATCATTTTTTGTGTAAAGAGACTATGAGTAAATATTATTTTCTTAGTTCATACTTTTCTGTTTTATAATATTAAATATTATATTTTTGTTTACAATAAATAATTATCTTACAAACAGATTATAAGTTAATTATCTCACAAAGAATTGATGGGTATTGGATATTGTTTTTACACTAAATAATACTACTACCATTTGCTTTCTATGTATTTTAATATAGTCACAAATTATATCTGTAACATACAGTGTACTTATGTTATAACTATATATATATTTATATATATATATATAAAACTATGGAAATGGGTTGGTATAAATCTGTCTTTTGAGTCTTTTCCTACAACCTAATAAATTTGTTTGTTGAATAGTTTGTGAAAATGCTGGACAGTCAAAATTATCAAATACAAGGGCATCATTAATCAACCTCCCACCAAGTACAATATTTTCTTCTAACTATACACATATATAAGGACACTTTGATTCCAGTATTAAACTTTAATGCTTGGTAGATCTTTAACAAATTAGATATTTTTATCTATTGTGTGAAGGTAAAAAGAGTTATAAAACTCCTTTTCAGCTCAAAGTCATATATTTGTAGGAATAATAAATGTGATTTTAGTAGGCTGAGACTATGACAAAAATATATGCCAATCTAAATCATTTGGTATGTCTTTTTTCTCTAAGTTTTAATATTCTTTTAATCAGAGCAGAGTATATTTTCACATTTTATAGCATTTTTTGATATTAAATCTGTTTCCAAGGTATTTCTGAATTAACTTAAATAGATTTTGTGCTAAAGAGATAATTCTGCACTGAAATGAGTAGCATTGAATGACAGCATTGCATATAGATGCCTTCTCTAATTAACTTAATTACAGTATTTTTTTCTACAATCTTAGTTCAATAAGGTCTCCTATTGGATATAAAGGAATTGCCCAAGTAATATATTATCACTTTTTAATATTAGTGTTAAAGAGGAAGCTTCTCTGGTTTCTCTTTCATTGTCTGGAGCTAATCATTTCTTAAATCACCTCCCAAATATTGATTTTTGGCCTGGAATAACAGATGTTTATTCATTTGAACCTAGTTTATCACTGTTTATTCTGGTTTCCAGTTCTTTTATTCAATAAGCATACAAATGGCACAAAGCAAAATAAAAATAAGTCCTGATTTTCCAGAAAGTAACCTTAAAATTCTTCATCAAGTCAAATACTGTGCTAGAAACTATGCAGTTAAAAAAATATATATGTAGATGTTTTTCTTGCCCTGTGATTCTAGTGATGCTATCAGCCTACTTGTTGCTTCCTTAATTCAAATATATTATAAAAAACTTAAACAAAATGTTTTATTTCCTTCATAGAAATGGACTTCAAAACTTTAATAGTAAGGTAGCCAACTGAAATGATTAATAGAAATAATGGACATTATTTCTGGGTGGCTCAGTCGGTAAAGCATCCGACTTTGGCTCAGGTCATGATCTTGCACTTCGTGGGTTTGAGCTGTGCTGACAGCTCAGGGCCTGGAGCCTGTTTTAGATTCTATGTCTCCCTCTCTCTCTACCTCTCCCCAACTCTTCCTCTGTTACTCTCTGTCTCAATAATAAATAAAAAACATAAAAAATTAAAAAAAAAAAGAAATAATGGACATGAGAGATGGTATTTTAAAAGCAACTTATCAATTACTTCTCAAAAACAAATTGTACATGTTTTATTTGAACCTTTTCATTTTTACTATATGAAGATTAGGATGTGGGTTATTTGTTTTTTAAAGAAAGGAAAAGATAATGAGCATAAAAATGGGTTGGGGACAGCCTTCAGCAACCTTGAGCCAAATGACTTAAATGGTTTATGTCAAGTGTGTAAATTACTTTACAGTCAAAAATACATAATTTATAGCTTGGATATGTAAACCCTGTACTCACATCCTTTTACAGTAACGCTGATAGGAAAAGGGATTCTTACATGCATGTGGAAAATAAATGTGCATGCATACAATATGTATAATGGCTAAATTAAATAGTTCATATCTATGTTATAAAAACACTGGAAAGGATATCTATATATATTTGTAAATGGATAGATATAGATAGATTATACATAGATATAGATAGATAAACTGGATTATTATGTTCATACCATTTTGATAAATTATGATTCTTCAAAGGGACAAAGAGGTAAGAATAATTTGTAAGATAAAACTTCTGAGGTGTTGTTGTAAATGAGGGTGATATTCAAACTCCAGGAGCATCAGCTGACGAAAGATGTTTGAGGGTAACATTTGAAATGAATGTACAAAAGAGCTTCAGTTTTAAAAGGATCAACTATGCTAAACCTTCATTTGTTACTTGTAGTGTGTGGATAATAAACTAAATTATCTTCTCTAGAATGCAAAATCTAGTGGGTTTGTTTTATTCAATAATTCAGTCCAGACCTAGAACACAGCCTTGCATATAAGAAATGTTGAAGAAACATTGTTGGATCAATCAATCAGTCAATCAATATCAGTTAATCCATGGATGCCTTTCATAGAGAAGTTTTGAGTTAGTCTTTACTAACTACTTCACACAGTGCCTACTGTATGCTAAGAACCCACTAAATATAACTTCTATTATAATTATAAATAATAATTAATAATATAGTTTTTCTATGCCTGTACTGTAATCAAAATAGAGTTTATAAACTTGGAGGTCATACCTTTATAAGATTTGATATATTTTCCTTTTTAATTGATTGCAGACTGTGTTCAAGATGACACATCATGTAAATATAGAACTTTATTTGGTGGTATTTGTGAGGTACAGGTGAAGTGACAAAGTGAATGAATGGGCAGAAAACAAACAAAAAAGTAATATATTCATATATATTCATAAACATTAACTTTCTGATTTAGGACAAAATGAATGATGCACAGAAAACAAACAAAAAAAGTAATATATGCATAAAAATTAGCTTTCTAGTTTAGGACAAAATGAGAAATCTGTACAAAATAATTCTGCATGAAATGTTTTTAATGGCAAGTTAGAGTCTAGATTTGACAGCATATAATCAGTAATTATTCTTAAACTTGTGACAATATGATAAATATGTCACTGTAACAAGAACAATCTGGTGTAAATGTAGCAAAAGTTTTCAGCAACTTTTGAAACAATTTGACATTTTATGTCAAAATTTTGGCATTTGGCTTGCTTTTTGCGTCAAAAACTCCACTTCAAAGAACTTGTCCTTTGGAACTCATCTGTTCGAAATTTAAACTGCTCAGTGTAGACAAAACATTGCTTATGTTGCTGAATCATTTAACTCACCTAATAATGAGAGTTCCTAAACATATTATGATAAGTCCATTAGGCAGATTGATTTGTGGTCATTAAAAAGATACGAGGTAGGGTGCTTAATGAGGTTGAAAAAAAGGATAGTTTATGAGAGGAGGGAATTACAAAATATGGCTGCAATGATTCTATAATTTTTATGCAATGTATGTATTCCTACTTATTCATAGCACAAATGTGAATAGAAGACAATTTGAAAATGTTAATATACACACATAAGGAGTTCCTTGTATTTGTCTATATTTTTTAGACTTTTTGGTTCAAATATGTTTTGCTTTTATGGTAATTGTTTTAAAGAGGAAGTATCAGGTAGCATCATGCAGAATGGAATCGATTAAGGTGAAAATTGAACCACCTGCTGTGACACCATGAAGAAAAGTGTGACAAGGATTATGACTACAGTAAAGATTTCTGAGTTCTACTGAACTACTAGTGAGTTGCACATAGGATGCTGTCGAAATGTGTTTAGAGAGTATTTTGTTGTTGTACTTGTTTTGAGAATGTTGTTCTTATGAGGTGTTTTCATCAGTGATTCTTTATATAAACAATTTAAATTTCAAATGATAGATGAATACTTAATTAAACCCTATGTGTCAATTAAAAAATCTTTTTTTTAAAGTGTCCATTTATTTATTTTGAAAGAGAGTGGAGAGGGGCAGAGAGAGGAAAGAGACCATCCCAAGCAGGTTCCGCACTGTTATTGCAGGGCCCCAAGAGCGGCTCAATCTCACAAACAATTGAGTTGAAATCAAAAGTCAGACAATTAACAAACTGAGCCACCCTGACATCCCAAAAATATTTTCTTTTTTTTAATTGATTAATAATTAATTAATTTTTTTCTGAGAGAGAGAGACAGCATGAACAGGGGAAGGTCAGAGAGAGAGGGAGATACAGAATCTGAAACAGGCTCCAGGCTCTGACCTAGCTGTCAGCACAGAGCCTGATGGAGGGCTCGAACCCAAAACATGAGATCATGACCTGAACCGAAGTCAGACACATAACCGACTGAGCCACTCAGGTGCCCCAATATTTTCTTATCTACATAAATTAATATATATTCATGTCTCAGGTTTTTAGAATAGTTTGTTTATTTTGTCTGTATATATTCTTCGTTCAAAGAGATGTAGGGCTGAGTAAAGAGACACATAGTATATAATATAACATAAATTGAAATAACAAGAATATATAATACTGGGGTAGGGCCAAATCATATCCTTAGCAATGAAGACAATGCAAAACAATACAAATCTATCTATGTGTGATGGTTAGAACACATATTTTGTTTTTATCATTCTATGAATTCCATTAGTGAAAATAAATCAGGTTATTTGCAAAGTATCTGTTTATAATATCAATGGGGCAGTTATTTTAGAGATTTACTATTAGACATATTTTACCTATGAGTAATCATAAAACTCAAACTGTATAGTATAATTAACATCATCCTCAACAATATTTCTTACAGTGCATCAAATAAGAATTTTTCAAGTCTGTTTCCTATAGCACTTTTGAAAGGGACATAACATAGTGTTGTGCAATTCAGTAACATCAGTTCATTTTTATTTTGTGTGTGTTGAATAGGTTGTGATGACAGAACAAATAGAATATTAAAAGGTCTACGTATATGCACCCTACTTATATGGGTTTAATATTAATTTTAGAGAATTGAGTGCATTAGTCTTCTTTCATATATTGCTTCTTAAAATGTACTTTTTGGGCACCTGGGTGGCTCAGTTGGTTAAGTATCCATCTTTAGCTCAGGTCATGATCTTGCAGTTCCTGAGTTCCAGCCCCACATTGGGCTCACTGCTGTCAGTACAGGGCCTGCTTCTGATCCTCTGTTCCCATCTCTCTGCCCCTCCCCAGCTTGTGCTCTCTCAAAAATAGATAAAACATTTAAAAATGTACTTTTGAAAATGTGTAGCTTTTTAAGTATTGTAGGTAGATGGAAACTATTCTGTATTTCTGATTAAATATGGGCCTAAATATCTTTGTGGTACTTAATAAAACATAAAATTTGGACATATTGTGAAAAGCCGAGTTAGCAAAATCTTAGAAAATAACCATTTTATTACTTACCTGTGCCTATTACTTGGTAACTTGGCCATTTCTATCCCTGGTATCATGGCTGTTAACAGTCAATATAGCATTAGCTATATCATAATCAGGTGATTACAATGTAGTGTGAAAGGAAGAATTATTTCAATGTTTTCACAGTGATAATCAAAATATTACTTATTTTAGAAAAAAATATAAAACCAAAAGCTTTAATTATCAGTAGAGGATTCCTTCCCATATTTTAATTTTTATGAATATATGTCTTTATGTATTTAAATATGCATGCTTTATTTATTTGTTTTTACATCACTGCTCAGCTGTAAGGCATATTGATATCTTACTAAGACTCTGTCCAGACTACAGAGATGCTGATCTAAAGCCAATTAATTTCAAGAAGTAATATGTTTAATAAGAAAAGGGCTTTGATTTGATGCTTATGTACTTTAGTCTCATCACACAGTCTAGTCTATCATTCATCATGGCCTTATGCTTTATGAACGTACTCCTTATTTCTGCAAAGCATCAATAGAGAGAGAAGATTAACCATTATGGACAACTAGACAACTTATTCAAAGATTATTTCATTTCTTTGGAAATTATTAGTAAATGAAAGAGAGAATAAAATAGTAAAACAAAAGAAGGAAGCCTAACAAAAAGTGCTGCAGAATATGAGAAATGCAAAATTGGGAGATATTGGAATAGTCCAATATTGAAAATTTTTGACATATTTTCTGGATACTACATTCATCTTCCTAACTGGTTCCTGCTCTTGACAGTTAAGGAAGGGGCAACTAACTTCCCATAAACACATCCTTTCATTTTGTGGTGTTCTTTGCAAGCAGCTGCTCCAAAGTTGTTGTCCAACAACTTTCCTTCTAGTCTCAAGTGGAAGATGAGCTGAGTGAGCTCATGGATGAAGGCTGTGATTCCTAATCATTGTGTGAATGTAAACCATTGTTCAGTTTTATTGTTCTCGAAGGCACTTAGCTTCTTTTTTTTTTTTTTAAATGTTTTATTTATTTCTAGGAGAGAGGAAGACAGTGTGAACAGGGGAGGGTCAGAGAGAGAGGGAGTCACAGACTGAAACAGGCTCCAGGCTCTGAGCTGGCAGTCAGCACAGAGCCCGACGCGGGGCTCGAACCCACGAACCGTGAGATCATGACCCAAGCGAAAGTCGGACGCTTAACTGACTAAGCCACCCAGGCGCCCCACTTAGCTTCTAATATACACTGTATGTGTGGTTTTTGAGCAGAAGCTGTTTTTTCCCTGAGGGGACATTTAAGAATTTCTGACAAAATTTTCAGCTTTCATGATGGAGGAAAGGCATCATGGCATCTAGCAGGTAAAACCAGAGGTGTTGCTGCTAAAAATCTTCTAGTACACAGGATGAGCCCTTGCAGCAAATTATTATCTGTCCTGAAATACCAAAAATGCCAAGGTTAAGAAACTGCTCCATGTTTTACTTACTTGTTTTGCATATGCTCTATCGTTTCAGGGACTCTGGGATTTATAGAAAAAGGTATCTCTCATATCCTTGGTTCTTAGATAGTATCTGATATACAATAGATGGTCAATAGTAGTTCAAAGAATAAATGAATGAATGGGAAGTTTTAAAATTTATACATAGATATTTCTAGATGATTGAACTTTTCCCACAAACAGTTCTAGGTACATTACAAATAAACTGAACAAAATATTTATATCTAGGAAACCTCTTCCAAAATCATATTTTTAAAAATGTAATTTATATTTTTTCACAGGGAACATTTTTAATATTATGATATTTATGAGAAGTGTAAATTAGTAAAAGCTATATTAGCAACAATTAAGGCAATGCAGTGGGAAATTTGTATTCAGATATTTCTGGACTTAGCTTAACTTATCCCTTTGAGAAAGGCATGTCAAAATAACCATTATCTCTTCCTTCTCTGAACTGCTCTAACCTTTTTAGCCACTGCCACCCATATTAATCTGCAATAGTATTAGGATATATCCTTGTTTTAAGAATGACAGCAAATTTCATTAATACAGATATACAATGGCAAGCTTACGGCAAGACTTTCCTGCTTTGTGTGCTTCGTACAAAACATCACATCAATAACTCAATTTTATTTTAGCATGTCGCATCTTAGTTTTCCAGAAAGCACATACACATTAAATCTTATCACCTCTCAGATTTACACTAAGGGTTAGAAACTTAATATGAGAATCACATTTCAACTGGATTCAGTATTTTCAATTCAGAAATAATTGATTTTTCTTCTTCATTAGGAAGTATAAAGGATGAGAGAAAATAGATATATTGCCATAAAATCAAAGAAGTGTATGGGAACATATTGTAAAGCGTGAAGAAAATTAAGATAGAAACTTTGATCCATTAATGACTACCTTGATTATGAAAGACATTGTTTTGGATTCTATTCATCTTCTAAAAAATGCTCTAAACTTGGCTTTATTCTTTCTGTGGCATTTGATGTATTATAACTATTATTGCAATTAATTAATTAATTAATATATTTATTTTCCAGTGAGTTATTCAACAATAATTACTTAAAATCCTTATAATCGCTCCTTGGAGAGATGACAGGTTAAAAATGACATAAGCTTTCCATGCAAAAGAGCTTTTGTTCTAATGAGAAAAGCAGACGCATATGATAACACAGACCAGCATGTAGATTCTTGGATAATCACATATTTTATATTCACTTTCAAGCTTGATCTTACTAATGAATTCTGATGATTATTTAGCATCTTTTATTACTACATAGAGCATAAATCACTTTAAAAAGCCAGCATTTCTTTTATCCTATTCCTATGGCCTATGTATTTTAAGAGTAGTCAAGGTTATGTGGAAACTAATTTGACAATAAACTATTTGTAAAAAAAAAAAAAAAAAGAGTGGTCAAAGAATGTAAGCTAATTTTAATTCCTGGATTTTGCCTAGTATACGATAACAAATATTTTTTTTTGAACTTATCTCTGTTATCAGTCCTAATTTTCACTACTTGATTTCTATGTCTGCTTAGACGTTTTAACTTCAATGTCTTTGTTAGATTACATAAAACCGAGAAAAAAATGTTCTTGAGGCAAGTCAGAATAAATAGTTGAGTAAGTAAGAATGAATGGAAATTTGGAAATATATTGAAAAGCACTTTTTGAAAGTATAATTAATGCTATAATTAAAATTAATGGTTAAATATATATCCAAAAGCTTAGCTCAATGAGAAGGAAATGTAAAAGGTAATGTGTAAAAGACAATTTATACTCTTTAAATTAAAAGTCACTAATGTTACAAAAAACACTTTTTTTAAAATAACTAAATGAAAAGCACAGATTCACTAGGGAGATATTAAATTGACTATTTTCAGAGTAACGCAGAGAAGAAAATAGATGGGAATTTCACAAAACTGGAAATTAGGTCATGCCTCATGGTAAAAGTCAGAGAAATACTCAATTGTGTATTAGAAAGAAGAAACAGTACATAAGAAATGGAAAAGTAATAGGAAATCCCTTTTTGGGTTGTGTAACACCAACAGATCATGGAAGAACATTTTGTCATCCCAATATAATACAGGATAATATAGATAAGAGCAAGCTTAAATATTTTTATTACTTTCTAACTTTGTAATTATTTGTTCTTATTAAATATCCCCTATATATATATATATTTTTTCAAATGTTTTATTTATTTCTAGGAGAGAGAGAGACAGCGTGAGCAGGGGAGGGTCAGAGAGAGAGGGAGTCACAGACTGAAACAGGCTCCAGGCTCTGAGCTGGCAGTCAGCACAGAGCCCGACGCGGGGCTCGAACCCACGAACCGCGAGATCATGACCTAAGCGAAAGTCGGACGCTTAACCGACGAAGCCACCCAGGCGCCCCACATATCCCCAATATATATTAAAAAGATTGTAAGATTAAAGATAGAGAGCTAGAAAAAATAATACATTAACTTTATTATTAAACCAATACCCTAATTCAGACCAACTTTATTTCATTCAGTATCTAGTCCGTAGCACTTTGCTCCAGAACTCTACTTACTGTCATGTAAATCTGAATTTTCCTTACCAGACATGCTGGACTCTTTTCGCACCAACTAAGTTATTATTAGCATTGGACAAAAGTGAAAATATGCAATATTGGACACATGTGCAAATGTTTAATATTTAAGAGATAAAAATAACAGCAGCAGCCATTTTGCTCAGATTACTGTTGCTTGGAGGAAAGGAGAGACGAGAACAAATGTGCTGGTGGGTCCAGATCCTGCTTTCCATACATCCCTAAGAACTCACCTTTCTACTTGCTGGCTGTGCTGATACATCACTCTTGGCTCAAAACTAGTGCTTTTTTATTTTCCAACTCAGGAAAGTAGCAACCACAGAGACAAACGCAAACCCTTAATCAATAAAACTAAAAGAGAGATCATTGAAAGAATAGAGCACAGTAAAACTAAAAACCATCCTTAGAAACATAACAGAAATCTCTATGTTAGCAAGGAATGAAGACACACTTACGTTGGATTCTTCATGCAAAAACAGGCAGGAAAAGCTGGAAACTTTTATCTTGAAGGGAAATATTGATTAATAATTCTCCATGGATGGTATATAAATTTATTTCAACAAGAGTACATTTATCTTACATTCCCCCATTATGTTGGCTTCTTTCTTTGCACAAGTATTTCTTCACTTTCTTTCTTTTTTTTTTTTGGAAGTATATTAAGAAGCACATGTGGAGCGGGCATTTATGTGAAACAGGAGTCTGATCCTCATTAAACTCAGAAGGGCAATAGCCACAATATCCTGCCACAGATGTGTACGCCAGGTCACCATTATGGTTCTACTCTAGCACAAGGGTGCACCTAGTTCCTAGATTTTCCTGGAAATCCTCACCTGCTCCAGGGCATGTAACTGACGTTCTTCTGATCTTCTAACCCCCTTTTCAGTTGTTTACTCTTCTGGCTCCTCCAAAATTAGGTAAAGTGAGATTCCTTATTTCATGATCCCTATGGTGTCTGTGCTTTGCTAATAGAACACTGGAGAACTCAACAAGGTAAACATCATATTCCACTAATTTATATCATTTACAGATTCTTGTTCTATCATGGCTATCTTTTCACCATTTTCTGTGGTCTTAACTCACTTGCACTACTATAATACGTTTCTCTCTAATTAGCCTAAACCAATTGTTGAAAAGAAATACCATCAAACATGTTTGTGCTTTTAAATCAGGTTATTCATCAGAATCCCTTAGGCAACTTGCTAAAAAATATAGGTAAATAGACCCTATTCCAGAGCCTTAATATCAGAATCATTTGAGGTAGAGGCCAGGAAATTTGTTTTTTTTAAAGGACTCATCAATGTGACTAAAGTATCACTGGTGTTGCAAATTATATCAGTATTCTATTGTAATTAAATTTATGTTTTAAAATAATAATACTAGGGGTTCCTGGGTGGCTCAGTCGTTATGCGTCCGATCTCAGCTCAGGTCATGACCCTCCAGTCCATGGGTTCAAGCGCCGTGTTGAATTTTGTGCTGACAGCTCAGAGCCTGGATCCTGTTTCAGATTCTGTGTCTCCCTCACTCTGCCCCTCCCCAGCTTGTGTTCCACCTCTCTCTGTCTCAAACATAAATAAGCGTTAAAAAAATAAAAATACTAATTATTATTATTGGAAACCTGGCACATCAACTCTATAAGTTGTGTATGTTTTGTAATCTCTCTAAACTATAATTTCCTTGTATTAAAATAGAATTAATAATACTGCCCAACAGATGACTAACAGGTATGTTACAGAAGTCACAGTTATTTTGCCTAAAAGATCAATGATAAAATAAGATCATGATAAATAAGGTAATGATTTTGAAAAATAATACAAATTATTAACCTCAGTACAATGACAGAGTCAGTCTAAAACACCATTTGATCAATTCACTCTACACATTAAATCCCTCCAAATTATCCTATTATTACCAGTGACAAAAAGGAAGCCACATTTCCCTATACTTTGGCCAAAGTCTGTTAACCATGTAATTTTATGCTACTTATGCTGGAAATCTCAATGCCCCTCTAGTTTTCCTTCTTGCTATTATAAACATTTGTTCTGAATGCAGGTTACCACACTGATAAAATATACAAACACATTCTCTTGGAACTTAGATTTTAGTGGAAGAGAGAGAAAAGATGAACAAAATGATTAAGAAAAGTATTATATGCCAGGAATAACCATTGTTAATATAAAACAGAAGAAACAAGAAGGAATATCAACTTTGCAGAAGGTAGTTAGATGTGAGAACAGTGGCTGAATGATTTATTTGGGCAGAAGGACCGTGAAAAGTTACATAGACAGCCTTGATAACTGATATATGCAGGGAAGTTCATATCACCACTTCATATCCCACCACAATATTAAAAGTTTTCTTAAGAAATGTGTTACAATCATACTAAAACTTAACTGTTCATAAACTTTTTTTTTTTCCTATTGGCAATTTCATTCATGTAACCTAAAAAATTTACTCTGGATTATAGGCATAGTCATTTGCCAACATTAAAGTAGAATCCTAAAGAGGTGTTGTTAAATAGTTACATTTTATATTCCATAACACCTGACTAATCACTTTTCAAAACTTAAGAAGATATAGACAGCATAACAAATGAAGTAATGATAACATTCCGCCCCTGTTCCTGATAAAACACATCAAATTAGAAGTAGAAAAGAACTTGCCAGATTTTTAAATAATTTTTTTAACGTTTATTCATTTTTTGAGAGAGAGAAGGACAGAGCATGAATGTGGGAGGGACAGAGAGAGAGGGAGACACAGAATCCGAAGCAGCCTCCAGGCTCTGAGCTGTCAGCACAGAGCCTGACATGGGACTCAGACTCACGTATCGTGAGATCACGACCTGAGCAGAAGTCTGACGCTTAACCGACTGAGCCACCCAGGTACCCAAGAACTTATCAGATTTAACAAAGGATATCTATGAAAAACAAAAGCAAAATCAGAAAACAACATACTTAATGATGATATATTAAAACTCATGTTTGGAGACTAGAAATAGATAAGAATGCTTATTTATCTCTAATTCTATTCAACAGTTTGCTGGAAGTTCTTGACTCAGGTAAAGGAAAGAGCATATAATAAAGTGAAGAAAAAAAATTACATTCTCAAATTACACGATTATGAAAGCAGGAAATCTAGAAAAATCTACAAATGCATTATTACGACTTCTGTAAGTGAATTTCTGAGAACTGCTGGATAGAGGCTCAATGTACAAAAATTTCCATTCTATGGACATTTAGTAAATAATTAGAAAATAAAATGGGAAGGGGTGCCTGTGTGGCTCAGTTGGTTAAGCCTCCAGTCATGAACTCCTGGTTCATGGGTTCAAGCCCCATGTCAGGCTCTGTGCTGACAGCTCAGAGCCTGGAGCCTGCTTCAGATTCTGTGTCTCCCTCCCTGACTCTCCCCTGCTCACATTCTCTTTCTCTCTCTCTCAAAAACAAATAAACATTAAAAATATATAAATAAGAAAATAAAATGGGAACTAAAAACATTTAAAACAACATTAAAAACATGGTAATAGCAATAAATCTACTCAGAAAACATAAACTGTCATTAAGTGATAAGAAAAACCTACATAAATGTAAAGATATACCATATCTATGGATTGATAGACTCAATATTAGAAAGATAGCACGATGCCCCAATAAATTAAATTATTCAATTTAATCCCAAACTAAATGTCAAGATTTTATTTTTCTGTTATGATATTGGCAAGCTCTTTCTGAAATCTGCATGATGATTCAAAGAGCGAAGAATAGCCAAGACAGTCTTGAAGAGAAATAAGGAGGTGGGATTACTTTATTCTTTTAAATATAAGTATTTAGGGGAGCCTGGTGGCTTAGTCGGTTAAGCGTCCGACTTTTGCTTAGGTCAGGATCTCGCGGTTCATGGGTTCGAGCCCCGCGTCGGGCTCTGTGCTGACTGCCAGCTCAGAGCCTGGAGCCTGTTTCAGTCTGTGACCCTCCCCTGCTCACGCTGTCTCTCTCTCTCTCTCCTAGAAATATATAAAAAAAATATTTTAAAAAAAGTTAAAAAAAATAAATATAAGTATTTATTATGAAGCCTTGTTAATTAAGGCTCTGTTTTATGGGTAGTACAATAATAAATATATTAATGGCAAAGAATACAGTGTTCAGAAACAAACTGATATATATAAATACACATGATTTTTGATAAAAATGATGTAGTAGAACAGTGAAGAAATAGTTACTTAATAAATTTCAATTTGGCATTTATTGTACAACATACACAAATCAATTCCAGGTTTAATGTTTATAAAGATTATAAAATCTTCAGAAAATGTCAGAGGAAATATTTTCATAAACTTGGATAAGCAAACATTTCTTGAACAGTACATAGGCAAACACATGCATTGTAGAAATATTTATAAAAGACAAGATGGATAAATTAGACTAAATAGCAATAGAAACATATGTAAGGTACATGACAGACATCATAAAAGAATATCCAAATGTTCAGTATTTGAAAAAGTACTATATATTTTCACAGTGCATTTTAAAGTCATATTTTAGGGGCGCCTGGGTTGCTTAGTCGGTTACGCGTCCGACTTTCGCTTAGGTCATGATCTCCCGGTTCGTGGGTTCGAGTCCCGGGTCGGGCTCTGTGCTGACTGCCAGCTCAGAGCCTGAAGCCTGTTTCAGTCTGTGACTCCCTCTCTCTCTGTCCCTCGCCTGCTCAAGCTGTCTCTCTCTCTCTCCTAGAAATAAATAAAACATTAAAAAAAGTAAAAAAAAATAAAGTCATATTTTATATCAAAACATACAATGATGTCACTATCCACCTACCAGGATGATTACTATTAAAGACAGACAATTCCTACTCTTGATCAGCTGGTGAAACTACTGGAATTTTAAAATTACTAGTCAGACTCTTAAATACAGAAAACAAACTGAGGATTGCTGGAGGGGTTATTGGAGGCAAATTGGCTAATTGGGTAAGGGACGTTAAGGAAGACACTCACTGGGATGAGCACAGGATGTCATACACGGGGGATGAATCACTGGAATCTACTCCTGAAATCATTATTGCACTAAATGCTGACTAATTTGGATGTAAATTAAAGCATAAATAAAATTAAAAAAATAAAATTACTGATAGGACAACCTCTTCGCAGAACTGTTGGGCAATCCTCTAATAGCTAAGGAAACAAAAGCAGAAATAAACAAGTGGGAGTGCATTAAACTGAAAGGCTTCTGCACACAAAGGAAACCATCAACAAAATGAAAAGTTAGATATTTGCAAGTTGTGTATCTGATAAAGGATTAATATCCAAAATATATAAGAAACTCATAAACATGATAGCCAAACTAATAAACAACCTAACTGAAAAACAGGCAGAGAAGTTGCATATACATTTTGCAAAGAAGACATACAAAAAGCCATAGGTATGTAAAAAGGTGCTCAACATTGTTTGTCATCAGAGCAATGCAAATCAAAACCACAATGAGATATCACCTTCAAATCTGTTAGGATGGTTATCATCAAAAAAGATAAAAGATAAGTGTTGGTGAAGATGTGGAGAAAAGAGAATTCTTACACATCGTTAGCGGGAATGTAAATTGGTATAGCCATAATGGAAAATAGTATAAAAATTAAAAATAGAACTACCACAGAATTCAGATTTCACTGTTCTGTATGTATAGCAAAAGGAAATAAAACTGGTACCTCAAAGAGATATTTATGTTCCCATGTTCTTTGCAGCTTTATTCACCATAGGCAAGATATGGAAACAATTTGTGTCCATTGATGGATAAATGGACACAGAAATATATATATATAATTATAATTATATAATTTATAAAAAGCCTTATAAAAAGGGGATTTTTTTCAACAATCTGATAAACTTGGAGGACATTATGATAAATAAAATAGGCCAGATACAGAAGGAAAAATACCATATGATCTCATTTTTCTATAGAATTTATAAAAGTCTAACAATTAAAGCTGAGAGTAGAATGGTGGTTACCAGAGGCAATAAGGTGGGAGAATTGGTGCAAAATTACAATTATATAAGATGAATAGTTTCAGAGCTTTAATGTACAGTATGATGACTATAGTTAATAGTACTGTGCTGAACATTGAAAATTTGCTAGGTAAATTTCAGGTGTTCTTACAATTCACACACACAAAAAAATGATAATTGTGTAAAGAGGTATATTGTTGATTAGTTTGACTGTAGTGGTAATTTCACATATAAAATCATCATGTTGTATGCCTTAAATATATATTTTATTTATATTTTTATTTAAAAAGTAAATATATATATAATAGTCTGGATGATGGTAGAAGTTGAATGAGTGAATGGAAGTGACTTCACATGTCAAGCTTTGTTTTAAATCACTAATACATGAAATTATTATCATCCCATATCATTTAATGATCATATATTTTGTTTTTATCTAAAAAGAGGTCTGTTTTTTTATGAGGATTCTTTTATTTTTTATTGAAATGTAATTGACACAATGTTACATTAGTTTCAGATGTACAACATCGTGATTCAATTTGTACACCTGAATGTACATTGTGTACATTATGCTGTGCTTACCACAAGTGGAGCTCCCTTGTCACCATACAAAGACCATGTAGTTTTAATTCTTGTAGATGCACACAACCTTAAAAAAAAAAAAAACAGAAACAAAAGAAAATTAGAGCACTAACTGAAAAGCAGAATGAGGAATCATACAGATAATGTGTAAGTACTTAAGAAGTATGTTACCTAATTACTTGTAATGCCTGCTGCTGATTTTCTTTTTTTCTTTACAGTAGTATTAACTTTGGTGATTTCAATAATTATCAGAACTGTACATGATGTGGACAGTTGAAATAAGGGACAATTGAACTCCTTAGATTACATATATTTTTTAATGTTTTATTTTATTTCTGAGAGAGAGAGAGAGAGACAGCGTGAACAGGGGAGGGTCAGAGAGAGAGGGAGACTAAGAATCCGAACAGGCTCTAGGCTCTGAGCTAGCTGTCAGCACAAAGCCCGATGCAAGGCTCGAACCCACAACCATGAGATCATGACCTGAGCTGAAGTCGGACGCTTAACCGACCGAGCACCCTAGATTACATATTTTTAAAGAGTACACAGGGAAGGAATAATTGTGGTAGGAAGGGTGGCATAGAAAATAAGTTGGAATATATTTGCACATCTATGCTAATAATTCTCTGTCCTCTTCTAGAGGAAAATGGAGAAGAAACTAAATGCTCTCACACAGACACCAGTAAAAATTGTATTTGCTATTCTACATTTTAACAATATTTATGACTTTCTATCCAGATTTCATGAACCAAGCACTTCTGGAGACATGTGTAAAGTTGATGACAGCTCACTCCAGAGAAGAAACAGCAATCATTATTTCATAGGGATGAATCATTTTCGAAAGTCCTGCATCTTTATCTTAACTAATCTCACCAATCTTACAAGGAAAATTTATCATTTCCATTTTAAAAATAGACAGGCTATATTATTTTTCTATATTCAAACTAAAAATGAATGACAGAACCTGTAGCTGACCCCATGCTTACACGATACCATATCAAAAGCCTATCTGCTCTGCCACACAACCAGTTAAATAACATGTAGAAACTAAAGGTGTCAAGTGTAGGAGAAAAAGCAGGAAGAAATTTCAGATAATGTGTCCTCCTATGGAAAGATGCGATGACCTTAAAGGAAAGGACAATTTTAAAATTGATATGAAAGAAAATCGTTATTGAAAGTGGAACATTAACATATTCTATAAGGCATTCATCCTTCTAGATTATGTACTCATACATATACTATAATTTTATAGCATAATTAATAGGTATATTCAAGCTTAGGAATTTAGTGTTACAGAAAAGTATATTGCTAAGTTCTTAATTGATCTTTAGGAATTTCAAGTTTATTTTTAAGATTTTTGTTAAAGTTTAATTTCAAAAAAAGTGTTTTAAAGACCCATTTAAAGAAAGAGAAAGCAAGTGTAACTGCATCAATTGGTTTTTAAGCAGCAGGGTTCCTTGTTAGATCTCAGAAAATTATATCCCTTATATTAGAGATAATAGGGCATAGAAGTATGCCTCCTCTCAAGCAAAATGTATAGGTAGCATAATTCAACAATTAAAAATTTAGATGTTGTCAAATAAAAATAAATCTGGATTAAGGTAAAGATAGATTTTGTTCAAAGGATTATTGCAATAAGGGAAAAGAGACTGTATCAAAAATGTAGGGGAAATACAGAGAGAGATTGATAAGAATCTCAAAAGTAACGAAAAAAAGGGTTGTCTGTTATCGGGAAAGACAACTATGGCTGCAAAGAATGGCCGCATGACTTGAGGACAGTTCATCGGTGACTCTTCCTTTGTGGTCCACAGTTTCTCTGGAGGTGCTGGTACAGAAAAGTTGTATACTGACAGTGGGTCAAAATTCAAAACTTGGGAGTAATGAGAGAAGAGTTTAACTAAAGTTTGTTTAAGTTTGTTAACAGTACATTTTCCCCCAATTAATCAGTGGGGACCAACAATTCAGCTACTCTTTTATGAGGCAACATAGGGGAATTTGGAGGGTCTGTGTCTGGGGTCTTGTCATAGGTAACCCAGCTCCTGTAACAAAGGAAAGGGTTTTGTTTTTGTTTTTGTTTTGTTGTGTTTTAACCTTGGCTACTTCCAAGAGTATAGGACTCTGTCCAAAAAAATATTTACATTGTCAATGACAATCATTTTTTCCATGTGCCATTTTTCACAAAACAAAGTCAAACACTTTAGCCAACTTATAGCATGCTTAGAAATAATTAAAATGAAAAATAATATAAACTATGTTAAATTAATCAAACAAGGAGGCCATTAGACTGAGGTGGTTCTAATCCTTTGGGAGCCTTCTATGTAAGAGAAAATCTAAGCCTGAAAAATTTTCAAAGATATTAAATTTAAACCTAAGAACACCTAATTACAAATAGCCAAATAGGCTTTAAGCTATAGCCAATCTATAATTTCCTTACTTTTCTTTCACCTCTTCTCTACGAAAGTCTTTCCCTGATTCCTGATGATCTAGTGCTCCTAACCACTTCTGATTCCAATGAATTTTTAAAACTGAGATATACTCTTAAATACTGTCAGATGCCTCAAGTCATCTTTCAAATGATTTAAATCTTAAATTTTTACAAATGTACAAATGTTTGTTTATTTTTGAGAGACAGAGAAAGACAGAGCACGAGCTGGGGAAGGGCAGAGAGAGAGGGAGACACAGAACCTGAAGCAGGCTCCAGTATCTGAGCTGTCAGCACAAAGCCCAGTGTAGGTCTTGAACTCACAAAATGTGAGATCATGACCTAAGCCAAGTTGGTTGCTTAACCGACTGAGCTACCCAGGCACCCTTCAAACAACTTAAATCTTGATCAGCTTCGTAGTTCCTATGCACTTAATCCAACTATACAAAGATGTCTGAGACTCAGCCTATTGTTGCAAGCTTGCTCTTCCCAAGGCAAATCACTTCACAATTTTCATGGCCATATTTTTGATTCATACTATCCAAAAGTTTTCTTTCTGATAGTTAAAGTGAATGCTTTTGACCTAATATTTTAGGAAGTAGAAAGAATGACAATTAAATTGGTTTTAGAAATATTTATTATCTTGTTAGTTCCTTGATGTAAGTTTTCACCTTAATTCATTCAGATTGCACTTCTTTTACCACATTATAAAAATGTCTGTATCAGAGGAATGATTGAGATCCATGCATCAGTTAAATAAATAGATTGTCTAAAAGCATCTGAACTTTACTTTTAACATAGTTTTTGAATCAGTCTGCTTTAAAGTTGCAGAAATATTTGACAGGACATTCAGAATTTTCTAGACCCAGAGGGGAGATTCAGAGAAGTGTTGGGAAGATTAAAATGAGAGGAAGAAGAAGAAGAAGAAGAAGAAGAAGAAGAAGAAGAAGAAGAAGAAGGAGGAGGAGGAGGAGGAGGAGGAGGAGGAGGAGGAGGAGGAGGAGGAGGAGGAGGAGGAGGAGGAGGAGGAGGAGGAGGGAGGAGAAAGGGGTGGAGAGGAGGAGGAGAAAAAGAGAAAGGGTGGAGAGGAGGAGGAAGGAAGGCAGAACATTCCTGTCCAAACTCACACAATAATAAAAACAATAAACTTTGCTCTGATTAATTTGTGCTTGGCCCTAGTCCCATGCTAAGAACATTCTACATCATTTCACTATCCAAGTGTCCTTTCTTTTTCTGGTCTCTGCTGAGGACACTTGGCTGCAGGTAACTGTCAATCATTTGTTCTTCTAGTCCAGACACCAAAAAGAGCCTCTCATTTTCAACTCTAATCTCAGGGAAGCTAGCTAATGATATGACTTGCTTTAAATGTTCTCTCCTAGGCAATTTAAGCTATGAGTAAGATTTGGGTACTACTGCATAGGTGATGCCAATCGACTATCATACCCATTCCCCAATCAGTCTACTCTGAGAATAACTTTATTACATTGCTGCCTCAGCTAAACCTGAAAATAAAGGGGAAAAAAATAAGCAATTTCCATATAAACTCCAAAGCATGGTGTGTGTGTGTGTGTGTGTTATAGTATGTATATATAGAGAAAAAAAGGGACAAGAAAAGTAAT
Organism: Proteles cristata cristata; assembly: GCA_017311185.1. NCBI lineage: Eukaryota > Metazoa > Chordata > Mammalia > Carnivora > Hyaenidae > Proteles > Proteles cristata. Next base: position 711,834 of record JAESUZ010000127.1, read on the forward strand.
GACTATACTTGCACAGCATAGCTCTTATAGTATTAAAATTGTACCCACTAGTATTAAAATTATACATTCCAGCATTCATTGTTTGCAGTACATTACACTGATTATCTTTCCTCTGTGTCTTTTGTTTCATAAAAAGTTGATGAATGAAACACATAGGTATAAAATTTAAGATTGATGTTGTTCACTACTACTGAAAAAGTGATAGTCATTATTGAAGACCTTAAAATGTTTAAACATACAATTTTAAATAGATTACCACAATATTTGTTTACACTTCTAAGAAGCCTTTTACATCCTATTGCTGCAGAGAATTATTTTAGCCAAAGTTAACTCTTCTGAATCTTTGGAGATTCTGAGAAGAACTGCTTTTTTTTCTGTTTTAAAGAGTTCCATCACAATTTTAGCTGTGTATTTCAAGTCTTAAACTTGATAGAAAACCATATGTCATGAGCACCTGAAATAACATCTTTGCCATTCAGTACCTAAAGCAAACTGCTATTGGAAAATAATGCTGATTGTAATTTTAAGTTTGTGGAAAGGAAACAAATGTAGTAAAATCTGGAAGTTAGAGGGCAACTTTAGGTAATATATATGATCAGTTCATTGGAAAAGAAAGTTACCTCTTGAAATGTTAAAGTTTCTCAAGGTTCTACCAATTTTCAAAACCAGGAATGGAACCCTGTTCTTCTGATACATATGTCAATATCTTCCCAGAACACATTCTGTTACTTGAGTTGAATTAAACTATAAGGCAATCTCTGACAGAAAAATTTGCTGACAGTGAATAAGTGATAGCCAACAAACCATTATGTTTACATTAGAATTCCTTAAAATAACATATATTGTTGTTGTTTCTTGCTCTTCCAAACAGTAATAGCTAACTCTGAAAATCGCCTAGAAAAATAGGTAAATAAAACTAAAGACCAAGGATGAAAAATGAAAATATATAAATATGAAATATATCACTGATTTGCATTGGATATTAGATTCAGGTTCAAGTATTGAGATATGCAAAATAAATTGGAACAGGGAAGATAAAGCAGATGACCATGGAAATTTGTTTGTTGCAATAATGGATAATTAAAGCAATGTAAATACATTTCCTAAAGAGTATTAAACATAAATAACTTGTGGGGCACCTGGGTGTCCCAGTGGGTGTAGCAGTCAACTCTTCACCTTTTGAAGACTTTTTGGGCTCAGGTCATGATCTCATGGATCATAAAATTGAGCCCGACATCAGGCTCTGTTATGACAGTGCAGACCCTGCTTAGGATCCTCTCTCTCCCTCCCACTCTGTTCCTCCTCCTGTTCTCTCTCTTTTTCTCCCTCTCTCAGTCTCTCTCAAAAGAAATAAACATTAAAAAAACATAAATAACCTTACATATTAAAAATAAGTCTGATTTTCTTTTATTTCTATACAGAGGATTGGCCAAACATCAACACATGATTGTTTTTAATAAAATCAAAAGAGAAGTCAAGAGATATGTTTTTGCAGTTTTTTTGTTTGTTTTTCCACCAGAAGAAAATGATAAATACGAAGGGGTGAAGATGTCAGACAAAACAGCTAAGGTAAAACACAGAGGTTATGTAGGGAAAAGGATAAACCATCTACCAGGGGATTGGAGGACTAAGAATGGGTGAACTTGAATGAATAGACTGCCCTGTATCATTTCCCTAAATATTTCTTATCTTCTATTTTTGATTTTCTAACAGTCATTTAATGAACCCTTTTCCTTAGTGTTGCAACCACTTAATGTTTATCTCTAATCTACGTTCAAAATGTACAAAATCATTATATATTCGGTTCATGCAATTCATTAGTAGTGTATGTGTGTTGCCTTTTAATTTGCTAGCTTAATGGGAGGTATGCACACTAAGAACAATCATATTAGTTTCTATAAGTCTAAGGTGTGGGAAAATCTATCTAAAGAGTGACATGATGACATGATAATACTTTTGTATTCAGTTCATCTTATAATTTTTTAATTTAAATTAATTGTATTTTATGTTCTGACCTCATCCTATTTTTTAAAAGCTAGACTGCTGATCAAAATTAATAATGCTTATATTTTTCAATGTTATACTATTTCAGAATAAGTTAATAATTTTTTCATTTAAATTTTACCATGATTTCATTTAGCAGATGAAGGGAACTGAATTTCAGGGAGGTTTTAGAACCAGCCAAAATAACATAGGGAAAAAGAAAACTTAGGATTTAAATCAAGGATGGTCCAATCATAAAAATTAGGCTTTTATCTATTAAAAGTACATGTTATGTTTATTACCACAATGAATTTTCCCAGGTGATCAACAGAAGAGTGATTATGGATACAAAAATTTTATCAAAACAATTTTTAATTGATAAATTAATTATAACCACTAAATTATTATGTCCCTGTTGTATAAGTAATTTATAAAAGATTAAATAATCTTTATTACACTTTTAATACCCATCACCTATTCAACCACCTTGTCTTTGGTTAGGGTTAGGGTTCTCTATAGTTAAGAGTCTGTTTCTTGATTTGCCTGTCTTTTTCCCCCTTTAGTTCATTTGTTTTGTATCTTAAATTCCACAAATGAATGAAATTATATGGTATCTGTCTTTCTTCGACTGAATTATTTGGCTTAGCATAATACTCTCTCAGGGCGTATATTTCCCTTCGAATCAGTATTTTTGTATCATTTGGTAAAAATACCTAGCAGTGCAATTCAAATACTGGATCATAGGGTACTTCTATTTTTAACTTTTTTAGGAACCTCCATACTGTTTTCCAGAGTGGCTGCATCAGTTTGCATTCCCACCAACAGTGTATGAGGATTCCTCTTTCTTTGCATCTTCAACAACATTGATTGCTTCCTGTGTTAATTTTTTAAAAATATTTTTTAACACTTTATTTTGAGACACAAAGACAGAGAGTGAGCATGGAAGGAGCAGAGAGAGGGAGAGACAGAGAATCTGAAGCAGGCTCCAGGCTATGAGCTGTCAGCACGGAGTCTGACGCGGGGCTCGAACTCACCGACCATGAGATCATGACCTGGGCCAAAATTGGACGCTTAACCAACTGAGCCACCCAGGCGCCCCAGTTTCTTGTGTTAATTTTACATTCTGACTGGTGTGAGGTGATATTTCATTGTAGTTCTGACTTGTATTTCTGTGATGATGAGTGATGTTAAATATATTTTCATGTGCCTTTTGGCCATCTCTATAGGACTTTTTTTGGAAAAATGTCTGTCCATGTGTTTTTGCTTTTTGTTTTTTTGGTGTTGAGTTTTATAAATTCTTTATAGATTTTGGATACTAATCCTTTATCAGATATGTCATTTTCAAATATCTTTACCCATTCAAAAATTGTCTTTTAGTTTTGTTGGTTTTTTTCTTTTCCTGTGCAGACGCTTTTATTATTATTATTATTATTATTATTAATGAAGTCTCAATAGTTAATTTTTGCTTTTGTTTCCCTTGCCTTATGAGACATTTCTAGTAAGAAAATTGCTGACCAATGTCAGTGAAGTTATTGCCTGTGTTTCCTCTAGGATTTTTATATTTTCAAGCCTCAATTCAGGTCTTTAAATTTTGATTTTATTTTTATATATGATGTAACGTCTCCAGTTTTCCCAACATCATTTGTTGAAAAGACTGTCTCTTTTTCATTGGATATTCTTTCTGCTTTCTCAAAGATTAATTGACTACACATTTGTGGGTTCACTTCTAGATTTTCTATTCTGTTCCACTGATAAATGTGTCTGTTTTTGTGCCAGTATCACATTGTCTTGATCACTACAGTCTTGTAACATTATTTGAAGCCTGGAATTGTGATGCCTCCTGTTTTCGTTTCCTTTTTCAAGTTTCCTTTGGCTATTTGGGGTCTTTTGTGGTTCCATACAGATATTAAGATTGTTCTAATCCTGTGAAAAATGCTGGTGATATTTTTATAGGAATCACATTAAATGTGTTGATTGCTATAGGTAGTATAAACATTTTTTTTTGAATTGTTGAAAATAATTTATTTTTATACCTCTTTAGGACTTCTTTTTTTTTTAGTTAAAAATATTTTTTTTAAATAGTTTATTGTCAAATTAGTTTCCACATAACACTCAGTGCTCATCCCCACAAGGGTCCTCTTCCATGCCCATCCCTCCTCCCCCCCACATCTATCAGATAGTATAAACATTTTAACAATATTCATTCTTCCAATGCATGAGTATGGAATGTTTTACCATTTTTTAATGTCATCCTCAATTTCTTTAATCAGTGTTTTATAGTTTTCAGGGTATAGACTTTCACCTCTTTGTTTAGGTTTATTCCTAGATATTTTCTGGTTTTGGGGTAATTCTAAATGGGATTGATTCCTTGATTTCTCCTTCTGCCACTTCATTATTGGTGTATGGAAATGCAAAAGATTTCTGTACATTGATTTTGTATTCTGCTACTTTACTTAATTCATGTATCCTTTCTAGCAATTTTTTGGTGAAGTCTTTTGGGTTTACTCTATAGAGTATCATGTCATGTGCAAATAGTGAAAGTTTGACTATTTCCTTGTTGATTTGGATGCCTTTTATTTCTTTTTGTTGTCCGATTGCTGAGGCTAGGACTTTCAGTATTATGTTAAATAACAGTGGTGAGAGTGCACACCCTTTTCTTGTTCTTGACCATACAGGAAGAGCTCTTAGTTTTTCCCCATTGAGGCTGATATTATCTATGTGTTTTTCATATATGACCTTAATTGTCCAACTTTTCTTTTTAAGGCTAGAATATTTCTCTAGTAAAGGAAAAGTTTAAGTAAGCACATGTTCCTTTGAGGCCTTGCTATGTATAAATAACAAAGTATTTTAATGATTTGTGAAAGTTCTCTGAATAGAGTGTGAAGAACACAACCTTAGGAGCATATCAGTATTGTTACTAGTACTGCTATTTTAAAAGTATTTAAATAATTTATGCCATTAGTTACATCATTTCGATATATACACTGCATAGAAATACAGTGTACTGTATAAAAGTACAGCTACTTTTATAAACACTGGCACTAAGATTTTACATATATGGTCAAGTGTCTGTCATCCCACGATCATTAAAAAAGTTCATTAAATAAATTGAATTATTTACTTTAGATGTCTCAGAATACCAATTATTCACTAACTGTAATTGGCACTCATTAACAAAAACGCATTTCATCATAATTTTAATGTGTATCTGATTATTGTGTAAATGTAACCTCCCTTTTATTGGTTATAAATCTGCTCAAAACCAAGAAGTAACTCATTTACAAGCTACATATATGAAATAAGATTATTATTTTACTTCTAGTTTTCTCTACACTACTTAAGAGTCATTGTGTCTTACTGTTTGTAATTCCTGAAAGATGGGTAGAGTGACTTAGATATGGTAGGTACTCAGTAAATATCCACTGATTGCTTAGACAGCCATAGGAGCATAAGCTTCACTTCAGAAATAATGTATGGGCTGCTCTAGTTGATGATTTATAAGGTATGAATAGAGAAGCTATACTCCTTCATAGAGGCTATGAATTTAATTCTGCAGTTTGGGAGGGTGAGTTCCTATAACCTCTTCATTGCTCTATGTAGATGTAAATAGACCAAGTTCTCTGGCTTAGCAAGCATTACAGTACTCCAAGTACTAAAACTCTTCAAGAAAATGTTTCTGGAAAAATTCATGCCTTATTCAATGATTAGTGACAATTATACCTAAAGAATTGTGGCAAAGAGTTTAAATCTATACTTTAGGACACATTTAAATATAAGTAAATCATTTGATACTGATTTGATTTTTCTTTAATTTTGTAGAAGTAGGAGTGCCTGAGGGCTCAATTGATTAAGTGATAGACTTTGGCTCCAGTCATGATCTCACAGTTCGTGGGCTGCATTGGGCTCAGCACTGATACTCAGACCCTGGAGCCTACTTCAGATTATGTGTCTCCTTCCCTCTGTCCCTCCCTCCCTCATGCTTTCTTCTTCTCTTTCAAAAATATATAAACTTTAAAAAAACTTTGTAAAAATAAAACATAATATAAAAAAATTCATAATCATAAGTGTACATGTTGATCAGTTGCTGTAAAGTCAACACAACCATGAATCATCACCCAGATCTGGAAATCAAGCATTACCAACATCCGATAAGCTGCCCTTTGTCCTTTTCCCAACCATCAATTTCTCCTCCTCCTCAGAGAGGAAATACCATGATTTTATAATGCCTGTATTAGTTTTCAATCTTTAATATTTGGCTTGTCTCTCTCAATATTGTATATGTGACATTCGTTATTCCTTTGTGTTATAATACTATTTCATTAATTTTCATGTTGCATATTCTTCTATTGTATAAATGTACAAGAACTTACGTTAATTATGCTATTGTTTGACATTTAGGATGTTTCTCAATTTTGGGACCTTACTAGTATTTCTTCTATGAACATTTTTAAAAGGTATTTTCATGAATATATCTGTACATAATTATCAGGTATATACTAAGAACGGATACTCTGAGGCATATGCTATGCATAAGGTCGCCTGTAGTATCCATAGCTCAAAAATGCTCCAAATCAATGGTGACACTACCAAGAGAATTGTACAAAACTTCTAATTGCTGCATATCCTTAACAACATGGAGTAGAATAAATGTTTTAAAAAATTTTAACCATTCTGTTGTTTGTGCACCGGTATGTTGTTATATAAGCACTAATCTTTTTACTGAAATAATCTACACATTTCTGCCTTTCCTCAGGCACAATAGAATCTTTGTTCATTCGGATTAACCCATTCTTGTAGTTTTTAGATTAGAGAACATTTCCTACTTATTTTTTAGAATATACTAAAAAAACAGTTTCTAAGGAAATTTGGAAAGTAATAAAAGTGTAGAATTAGGAGTCAGAATTCATAGGCCTAAAATCTTTCCCACTTAAAAAGAAAAATAAGAGTGCTTAAAGTATTCTTTGTTTAATATTAGACCCTGTGTAGTAATTTCTCAGCAAGGAAAGACCAAAATCGGGGAATGGCTGATGAAAGAAGCATGAGTCATGATAACTCAAGTAAATCAGAATGAAAAATCACAGAATCCAGCTAAGGAAAAGAGAAATTGTCAGGAAGAACACATGTTAAGTAAGCAAAGGTTTATTTGAGAAAAACAAACAAAAATAGAAACAAAGAACTAAGAAGGGTATCCTAAGAAATTAAAAGCCTAGACACTAAGACAGAATTTTGGTATCTATTGTCAGGGTAACAATAAAAATGACATTTAAAAATTTTACCCTGAACTAACAGTCATTGATCTTGATTCGTCTCTAAGCAAGAAGGTGCAATTTCTGACAAGTACATTCATCTTATTGGAGTTGAGGGTGGCCAGGGAAGGAGTCTGGTAATAGATGTTCTCAACCACTAATCACAAGACAGGAAAAAATAGGTATGTTGTGGATAAACACTACTTTAGAATTAAGCAATGATTTAATCACTAAGGGCAGAACTTCATTCATCTGCAAATTTATAGAATCCTAACTTTCTAGCTGAGTTTATTATTATTTTCCTTCAACTGAAGATGAGTGAATTAACAGGTTTAACTTTGCAGAAAGCCAAAGACTTAGCAAAGTTTCATTTTAACTACATAGAGATGCCCTTGAAAGTTTTCTAATAACATAGAAATGCTGTCTCATTCACAGGAATTATAGCAGTGAATGATTTTTAATAGACAGTAACAAAGTAAATAGTAGCAGGTAGGAAAAGGCTTTATTCTTCATTCACTAACATGTCCACTGGGGTAAATTTGAAATTCTTTTATACAAAGATTTCTGCCTCAGACTGACTGAATGTTTGTGTTTTAAAAGGTTTCTACAGCATCTCCCAGGTCAGTTCTTTAAAAATCCCTTTTGGAACTCAAGGAGAATTTCAAAGTTTGGAAGCCTTAAGTCTCTATTTTTCTTTTAATCTTTTGAATATTATCTCTACATAAAGAATGTGATAGCACCAGAGTATTTTCATTGTCTAAAAATGAAAATAAAATGAGGCTCACAGCTTTAGCTAATTGCTGACAGGAAAATTCTAGGTAACTGGTATCCAGTAGTCCTGAATATATTAATGGGGATAACACCTAAAACTACTTGGATTAAAAAAATTTAATGGAATTACATTAATTATTCTGAATCAACTGAATTTGTAAAATATACCTGGTGTCAGGAATTCAGCAGTAAAGTAGGTGTGCAGACATATCACCCCCTCCAGAGAGTCAGTACTGTTTACCCCTTGCCGGGAGCCGCACCAGCCTCTCTGGATGGCAGTCACAGCAAGGAAGTGACAATGTTTGCAGCTCCTGCCATGAGAAATGAAAACTGGTATCTCCTTCTGCTACTATTGGCTCATATTGGATATAAGCTTACTGGTATTGACCAGGCCTCACAATATTCCATATCAGACCCATATTCTGAATACAGATACCTCATAAGGAAAAGCATATTCCTGCCTTTACAAAAGAGATTTTAGATGAAAGCTCTATGGGCGATTGTCAAAAGGCTCTTCCTGTGGGCCTGGCAGATCCAAGACTTAGGGGGTTAAGAACACAAGAATTACAATTGATCCTGGCCCTGAAATCAAGGGTCTATTTTGGGGTAAAAAACAAAACATAGTTACCACATATATCTTTGCTAATTGGTGAAACATAACAGTCCCTTCCTCAAGTCCTACTTTCCACAAACACCCTCTATTATTACACTGGCAGCTGGGATGAAGATAAATAAGAGTAGCTGAAACATAACCCAGGGGCAAAAGACTGACCCATTCAGGGTCTCCATGTTAGTCTCCACAAACAAACTAATTCAGAAACATTCATCCTCTTGAGAGGCAGACAAAATACTCCTAACTTATCTATATACAATTTTACCTATATGTTATCCTATTTTTCACTAAGAACATTCTGTCATTTCCTTGGTAGGAATAATTCTACTATTGTTATCACAAAAGACCTCCCATTGTAAGAAATTCCTTTCTATGACTTCATCTTGTTGCTGAACCTGTAAATAAAGACACAAAAACCGACAGGACAGAGATGCCTTCCTGGTGATCAGAAAGAATCTCTGGGGCATCTCTCACTCTCTTTCTCTTTCCCCAACACCATCTATCCTTCAGGGACTTCTGGACCTGCCGGAGCCGGCTCTGGCCTCAGGCAATCCCTTAACTCTTTCAGTAGAGGGTCAAAACCTTCCCTCTACAAGGATACAGTTTAGCCAGGAGCTTACAGAAAATGCAAGCAGCCAGTAGATGATGGTTTCTGTCTATTGAGCTTGTTAACTTTAAGCCATTTACTTTTGGAAATTTTATCTTGAGTCTATATTGCCTTAGTATTTTCAAGAGCTAGTTGTGGAAACCTAGTCAAACAAATGAAAGTAAATACGAAAGGAACATTTTTAGTTCACCTGAGCAAAATAGGAGAAGTCCTCAGGTAGAATTTGTTTCAGGGACCTCTGAATTCAGGGTCTAGAATGACCTATCTCCTGTTTCTCTTTCTCTTTCTCTTTGTCTCTGTTTCTCTATCTCGCTTCTTCCCTTCCTCCACCTCCTTTCCGTCTTTCCCTCCCTTTATTTCTGTTTGGTGCCACTTAATTCTCTCTAACTGCCAGAAACTTTAATCACATCCATATAATCTGTTTGAGACCTTTCTCTGGTGTGTATTACATAAAATTTCTGGGGGAAATGTACTCTACACGGTCAAAGCCCCACATGAGGGCATACATGAATTTTAACTTCCAAAGACCTCCTGGATATGTCAATATCTGCACACTTCCAGAATTTTCACTCAGACCAGCTGCTGCCATTCCTTGCCTGAATTTCTGCAATGGTTTGCAAGTTGCAGATCTAAAACATCTCCCATTCCCCACATCCCATGTCTGGATAGTTCTTGAAGTACCTTCCCAAGTTACCCACACACATAGATCATTCTCCATACTAAAGTTAGAGATGTATTTTCAAAATACAAATTTGAGGGGCGCCTGGGTGGCTCAGTCAGTTAAATGTCTGTCTTCAGCTCAGGTCATGATTTTTCGGTTTGTGGGTTGGAGTCCCGCATCCAGCTCTGTGCTAACAGCTAGCTCAGAGTCTGGAGACTGTTTCAGATTCTGTATCTCCCTCTCTCTGACCTTCCCCTGCTCACGCTGTCTCTCTCTTTCTCTATCTCTCAGAAATAACTTAAAAAAAATTAAAAACGAACAACAACAAAAAAATACAAATATGATCATATCCCATTTCATAGTCTCCTGTTCAAGATGCATCCGTGGCTTTCCAGAATTCTGAACTTGCCCTCCAGACCCCTTTGCTATATAGCCACTTCCTTTCTTCTCATTCTTCTTTCCGCATGTTTCCCTTATCTTTCATCACAAAACAGTGACCTTTATTTTTCCCATCCTCTTAAGTGGATGATGTCTCTAGATAAAGTCTCTTGATACATTTCTTTGCTCCTCTCTTTGACAAGGTAATCCTGACTAGTTTTTAGACCTTAGCTAAATGTATTCGTTTTTAGACTTTAGCTAAATGATTGCTACTTAACATTAACAAAAGTGTAGTGACTTAAAGCAACAGTAAGTTACTATCTTAGTTCTGGAAAGGAGTCCAAATCAGTCTCACAGGGCTAATATTAAGATGTTGGCAAGATTAGTTCCTTATGAAGGCTCTAGGGAAAATTTCATTTTTTAATCTTTTCTGGTTTCTAGAGCATGTCTGCATTTCTTGACTCATGGCTCCTTCTCCATTTCCAAAGCCAGCAGGATAACATCTTCAAACATTTCTCTCTGACTCTGGCCCTCTGCTTCCATATCACATAGACTTCCCTGAATTTGGTTTTCCTGTCATCTCTGAGGAAGACTCCCACAATTATATTGCACACACCAGGATGATCCAGAAATATGTCTATCCCCAAATCCTTAACTTAATGATTTCTGCAAGGTCCCTTTTGTCATACAAGGTACCATATTCATGAGTGCCAGGGATTAGGAAATGGCCACCTTTGGATGAGTATTATTCTGTCTACTCTGCTAAATACTTCTCTTTATAGAAACCTTCCCAGATTTCATTTATTTGATGAAATCTCCCAAATATTTACCATCAATCTTCATTTAGTTGTATCCTACCCAATACTAGACTCTAAGTCTCATGAAAGCAAACATTCTATCTGTTTTAAGAACCAGTCTAACCACAGTGTCTAGCATAGCATCTGCAATATAGTAGGCACTCAATAAATGTCATTGATGAGCAGACTAAAATCCCTAGATTTCTAGAACAATTTAGTAAGCCTTGACTTTTTTGCATTTATTTTTTGTGTTAAAAAACACATAACATAAAATTTACCTTCTTAGCCATTTTAAATCAGATAGTTCAGTAGTATTAATATATTCACATTGTTGTGAAACAGATTTTCAGAAATTTTCCATTTTGCAAAACTGAAACAGTGTACCCATTAAACAACACCCCTTCCTCACTCTTTCATTCCAGTCCTTGGTGACCAGCATTCTTTCTTTTTCTATGAATTTGTTTAATTTAGGTGCCTTATATAACTGAAATCTGATGGGATTTGTCTTTTTGTGACTAGCTTATCACACTTAGCGCAAAATGTGGTATACACAAATAATAGAATACTATTCAGCCTTAAAAAGGAAGAAAACCCTGTCTCTTGCTACAATAGTAAGACCCTTGTATTACATTCTAAATGCCATTGATTTTATACTTGTATTAAATCCTTTTGTATTGAATTCTAAATGCTATTGTATTTAGAATTATTTGGTATTAAATTTTAATGCCCTTGACTTTATACTTGTCAAGGAGTATGGTTTGAATGGACATCTCAATGAATATATCTTAAGAAAGAAAAACATAGCGCAATGTTGTCTGAAATGCAATATCACTAATATCCTCTTTAAGTCATCCTTATAGTTTATCATAAACTGCCATATATAGAACAAAGTATAGTGATAGATATGTAGTTAGATGATAGACGATAGATAGATAGATAGATAGATAGATAGATAAATAGATAGATGATAGATTCATCACTGGATCAATTTGGACATTTTATAGAAGGTTAAGATAATATCTTGGATTGTTACTTCAGAAGTTAGCACAATATTCTTAATACATTAAATACAAATGTGATGGATTGAATATCACTCTGATAGCCTAACTCCACTGCATTTGCTTATATAAGACAGGAGGACATTGAACCTAGATGTGAACAAAGTACTGTCATTGATGATATATCTTAGTTTAAGAGCAATTTATGCATTTGAGTACACCCCACTTGGTGAAAGTCATTTTAGAAAATGAACTTTGGGATATGCTGCTTCAAAACCACTGTGTTTACTTGATAGCCCATAAATTCTCTGTTGGAGATATTATGGTCTACAACGGATTCTACTTAATTGGCACATCTCAGTGGAAACTGAAATGTGCCAATTAGACAATGATTGTCCAATTTAATTACATAATTGCTCATATGAACTATCAGATACATTTAAATTAGGAAGGAATTTTGAAATGCAAAACATTGACCAAATTGTGTATGTACATAATTAAGACAAATTAGAAATGCAGATGTTGGGCATGATACAAAGCATTATCATGAAAACATATTCCTATTTTTTTGTTGTTGTTCAGCAGTTTAATGAGTATTATAATCCATCTGGCCAACACAAACCCAAAATACACCTAATAACCAAAGTCAAAACTGAATTTTAAGCCTGTATTAATACTCTATGCTGTTATTTCAGAAATCCAACAAAACCAGAAACCAAATAGAATTGCTGCTTTTTAATACTTAAATGTTCTTACATGAAACATTGATTTAAAATGAATTAATTTCTCATACCAATCACAAAATAATTTTTAAAATTTTAAAAGAGTGTCTATATTTAGAGTGTAAGTCAACAGGATGGTCCTATGATATGGATATCTATGTATCAAGATAGTTCAAATAGACATGTGTATTTCATACAAAAATTTCCTATTTGTTAGTATTAATTTATACAACCCGGAGGATATGAAGGCATTCATGAAGGATATGATATTGACAGCTTTCCCTAATTGTTAACAGAGCATTGATAATTATTTGCCAAAATTTGCTCTTATTTTACTCCATAACTTAATTTATTTTGGCAATTTGCACTTCAAAGTATGTGTTTTATACAATGTGAAAAGATAAGTCCTGTGTTTTTTAATCAATAAATTTTAAAATTACGTAGAAATATAGTGGGAAGGTGTGAGTGTATTAGTTGTGTTTTCTTCAATACACTCAAGCTGTCTTATTAAAACAGCCTAAACAAGTAATGTTACATTATAGTATTTAAAAATTTTTAAATGTAGAAAATAGTCAAAAAGATTTAAACAAATGGCCAGTAATACCGCCATATATAATAACCATTTACTAACATTTTCCTTTGCATAATCACCATGCACATTGCTTACTTTCATTTTTTGTCAGCATGTGCCTGTCATTTAAAATATTGAACACATGATTATCATTACTATGTGGAAGTGAAAATCTACATATCATATTTCATTCAACAGTTTGATTTTTTTTTAAATCTTATTTCATGTTTCATAAACACGTCAATAAGTACCATAGCAGATTATTTCTTTGGTATAAATCTTAAAATATGGAATTACTGACCAAGTGATATGAAAAATTCAAGGATTTTGATGCAAATTTTCTTTCCAGAAAGATTTTTTTAGGGACACCTGGGTGGCTTAGTCAGTTAAGCATCTGACTTTGGCTCAGGTCATGATCCAGCGGTTCGTGGGTTTGAGCCCTGCATGGGGCTCTGTGCTGACACCTAGCTCAGAGCCTGGAGCCTGTTTCGGACTCTGTATCTCCCTCTCTCTCTGACCCCCGCCCCCCACCGCTCACACTGTCTCTCTCTCTCTCTCTCTCTCTCTCTCAGAAATAAATTTAGAATTTTTAAAAAATATTTTAAATCAATTTATAATCGAGTTTTCTTAATCTCTGACAATCACTGTCCAAGATAAAATTCTAAAAGGGCCCAGCGCAATCCTATCCTGTTATATACCTTTTATTATTTATTTATTTGTTTGTTTGTTTATTTATTTTTATTTTTTTATGTCTTTATTTTATTTTGAGAGACAGAGAGGGAGGAGAGGAGGGGCAGAGGGAGCGGGAGACACAGAATCTGAAGCAATCTCCAGGTTCTGAGGTGTCAGCACAGAGCTCGAAGCAGGGCTCCAACCCATGGACTGTGAGATCATGACCTGAGCTGAAGTTGGAGGTTTAATCGACTGAGCCACCCAGGCGCCCGGTGTTGTATACCTTTTAAATAACCCCAACACTTGAATGTCCATGGAACGTAACTATGAAGGTGCTGTGGTTCTTTTGGTTAGTTTATGTTATGGGGTAAAAGGTGATGGGATTGTCATTCCTATGATGACATGATGTTAGAGAAGACTGTTGGAGCTGATCGGGGTGTTAGAAGAAGTCAGAGAGAAAGGATCCTGCTGGGACAGGAAAAAAAAGAAAACTAAACAGATAGCTATGCTGTGAACTGCCTATGGGAGCTACATGGCAAAGAACTGAGGGCTGCCTTTGGAAGATGTGGTCCCCAATCAACAGCTAGCATGAAAAAGGTTACCTCAGTCTTACCCACAAGAAACTAAATACTTCTAGAACCACATGTGCTTAAAAAGAGGACCCTAGGCTCCTTAATTTTGGTTTTTAAGATCCTAAGCAGAGAACACATGTATTTACTACTTGGATATTCAATCTAGTCTAATTGTCCATGCACTTTCATTCAGGTCAAAATTAATTACAGAAATTCACTGCAAAAACTATCATTGTTTATGATCACCATATCCTCAATTTGTGTGCTTAAGTAAATGCTTCTTCAACTTCATCAGAATCAATAGTACATTAATGCCTCCAACTATCTTGTCAGCCTGCTCCTGCCTTTACTTTCCTCCTTATTCAATTCAGACTCAAAAGTTTGATCATTTAATAACAGCTACAAAGCTATTTTCATTTTCTATTGTTGAATAATAAATTACTACAAGCTCAAAGGCTTAAACACAAAATGCATTTATTATCTCACTATTTCCATGGGTCAGGAGCCCAGCCCAGGTTATATTGAATTTTATGATCAGACTGTTGGAAGGCTGCAAAGTTTTAACCAGTTCTGTGACCTCATCTGAATCCCAATCCTCTTCCAAGCTGTTGGCAGAATTTATTTCCTTTTACCTATAGAACACACAGTAGCCTGCTTCTTCAATGTCATTAGTAAAGCTTTTCTGAATTCAGGGAATGCCTATACCTATTTTTTATAGGGATCAACAGATTAAGTAAGTAGGACTTGCTTAAATCCTACCCAGGTTAATCTACCTTTAACTCAGGGTCAAGCTGATTAGAGCCTTAATTATAGTTGTAAAACACCTTAATCTTTGCCACATCTTGCAACTTAATCACAGCTACACCAGGGGTGGGAATCTTGAGGGCCATCTTAGATTCTTGTCTACTACAAAATTGGTAACAGTTATATATATTCCTCTGACACTCTGTCCTTTCTATTTTACTTCCCTAGCAAAAGAATAATTCTGAGTGAGCCCAAACATCTGCCTTAATGTAATGCATTTTTCTAGGTCAAGTAAATATAGCTGTATCACATTACACCTCTTCAACCAGATATATCTTTGTATATAATGCCATATATACAATTGTCTTTTCATAGATCTTCCTAAACATCTCAGTGATACTTGATAAGCAATATGTACATACCTAATTCATGTTCACTCCCCTAACAGTTGATCCAACTCTTGTACTCCCTCACATAATAAAGGGCATTGTCAGTTTCCCAGGTACACAGGCTAGAAATCTGATACATAATCCTGATATCTGGAAAGGTAGAATGGATGTCCACTGAGCCCGTGACTGTAGAAAAAGAGATTGGAAAAGAGAATGAGAGAAGTGTGTGTTTGATCATTACTGTCTATATTTAGTAAGGTATAAGAAGAAGGAGATGAGGATAAGATGGTTTGAAAAGAGAAACGGAAGAAAAAAGTCATAGTACTTAAAGAAGGAAGCTTACATACTTAGAGAAATTGTACTATATTCCAAATAATGGGAAATAGTATTGAAAATTTTTAAGAATAAAAGTGTGTTAAGACTCATTTTGCCTGCAGAGATCAAATTAAGCTTGTTGCTTTTCCACCCAAGTGATACCATTAAATAACAGAGGGGGGAACATAGAGACTAAAGAAATAAATTAATCAATATTAGGAATAATATGTAGGTAATGACTTTGGTATGAGAATTTCTATGCTATTGTCTGGAGGCCAGTGAATCAGAAATACTCATAACTTTCTAATTCTTAGTTGTGGGTTGTCCATAGTCACTTGCTTCCAAAGTATATGATTTAAGCAAGAGGGGAGTAACTTTATCATCAAGAAACATGACAAGCACTACTTTAGCAAAGTAATCAAGGTCAACATCAACAATGGTAAGTCATGTTGATTGTAGGTACCCTTGATATATTCTGATTGAAATGAGATTTAACATCTGTGATCTTTCTCCTTAAACTTTATAACCCCAGTCAAATCATGAGAAAATTTTAGGCTTAACTCCTATTGATGAGCATAAAACCAAACACCTGAATTGAACTGAAAACTGTCAAAGTGGTCAAAGCAAAGAAAAATGTGAGAAACTGAATCAGTTAGGATAAAAATTAAGGATTTAGAAAAAAAAATGTAACGTGATGTTCTAGATGGAATCTTGGACAGAAAAAAAATAACTAGGTTAACATTAAGGTATTCTGAATAATGTATGAACTTTGATTCAAAGTAATATATAGCAAAAATAGTAATATATGTCAATATGTATGGTTCATTAACTATAACAAAGTTAGGCTACTATGGTAAGATGTCAATTATAGAGGAAACTGAGTGGAAGGTATATAGACACTCGACACTATATTCACAATTTTTCTTTAAATGTAAAAGTATTGTAAAAAAAAAAAAACAACAACATTAGTTTGAAGTATCAATATGAAGAATTTTAGGGGTTATGAACTTTATCTTTTTGACTGTAGTGATAATTACACAAATTTCCATATGTAATAAATTCTCATAGTACTAAAGAAAAACATCACACCCACCCTTTCCCCACCCTCCACATATATTGGTATGCAAAACTAATTCAAACATAAGATTATTGGTGGGTTTTGGAGAGCCTGGGTGGCTCAGTAGGTTAAGCCTCCGACTTCCACTCAGGTCATGATCTTGAGGTTGATGAATTCGAGCCCCGCATTGGGCTCTGTGCTGATAGCTCAGAGTCTGGAGCTTGTTTTAGATTCTGTGTCTCGCTCTCTCTCTGCTTCTCCCCTGCTCATGCTCTGTCTCTCTCTCACTCAAAAATAAAATAAACATTAAAAAAATTTTTAAAAAACAATATTGGTGGGTTTTGTCAAAGTCAACCTATCAGTTGTGAAATATTAGAATCATGTAAGATGTAACTATTGGGAGAAACTGATAAAGAGTACTTGAAATATTTCTGTGCTATCTTTTACAACTTTATGTGCATTTATGATTATCTCAAAAAAAATAAGTTTAGTTAAATAAATTGTATGGAAACACAGAACTCTTAGAATAACCCAAACAATTTTGAAAAGGAAGAATCAAGTAGTAGGACTGACACTATCTGATGTCAACACTTACTTAATTTCAACTGGGGTGCCTGGGTGGCTCAGTTGGTACTCTTGATTTTAGTTCAGATCATCTGTGCTTACACTGTGGAGCCTGTTTGAGATTCTCTCTCCCCCTCTCTATCTGTCCTTCCCTACCCAGGCTCTCTCTCTCTCTCTTAAAATAAATAAATACACCTTAAAAAATAAAAAGAAAACTTCAATAATGAAGACACTTTAGTATCTGTATAAGAATAAACACACACAAATGAATCAAAAGAGAATGTTCAGAAATAGATACACACAATGTAGCTTGATTTTGGATAAAGTTGTACAGGTGGCAATCAATGGGCATAGATTTTTAAAGTAATGGTTAAAAAAATGGGAACGTTTGTTTTAAAAAAATGGAAATATGAGGGTGAGGGGAGAAATTGAGAAAGAGAAAATAGAAGAAAGACAATACATTCACCCTTATAAGAAATTAACTTGAAATGAATCATAGACCTAAAAGTAAAATCTGACAAATGAAGCTGCCAAGCAGAAATATAGCTAAAATTTAAGCCTCAGATTTTTTTCTTACTTGTTTGTTTGTTTGTTTTGGAGGGCAGTTGATAGGGAATAGTAAGCACAAAACATTAAGGAAAAAAGAAAAAAGCTGGGTTACATCAAAATTAGAAACTTCTTCTCTTCAAAAGATACTGTTTAGGTAAACAAAAGACAAGCCACAGACTGGGAGAAATATTTGCAAAAGCATGTCTAATAAAGGGCTGCTATCCACAATTCTTATACCTTAGTCAGAAGAAGATAAGCAATGCAATAATCAAACGGATGTAAGATGCCAAACAGACACTTCTCCAGTTAAGATACACGCATAATGAACACATGAAAAATTAAAACTTCTGTCACTAACGCAAGTCACTAATGGCTAAATTTCATTATTCATTAATGAAATGTAAATAAAACTATAATGTGATACTGCCATATACCTATTAAAATGGCTGAAATTATAACAGTAACAATACCAAGTGCAAATGAACAATTGTGATACTCATATATTATCACTAGGCATGCAAAATAGAACAGTCACTTTGGAACACAGTTTTGTGTTTTTTTTTTTTTTAAAGTAAGCATCATTTACATATATATTTAAAGCAATAACATTCCTGTATATTTACCTGAAAGAAATGGAAGGCATATATCCACTTATTAAGTTTCAGTAAGGGTTTATTTATAATTACTTAAAACTGGAAATATCCTGTATGTCCATCAACTGTTGAAGTGACAAACCGTTACATCCACATTTAGAATAAATAAAAAAAAAAATCAAAAAGAACAAACTAATGACAGAAGCAAGAACACTGATGAATGTCAAATGCATTATGAAAGTGAAATACATGAGACACAAAACCATATACACTGTATTATCCTGTTACTGGAAATTTTGGAAAAGACTACAATGTATATTATATATAATAAAATATATAAAATTATTCATATTATATATTATACAATATATAATAAAATATGTTATTATATATTGTATTTTTATAATATATTATTATATTATATACATGTTCAGGCAGAATGCATATCAGCAGTTGAAATGGTCTAGGGAGGGTATTGTCTACAAAGAAACACAAGTAAAAAAAGCAGTCAGTTACCAATAGGTCACCAAATGTCAAGGGCTTGAGTATATCCCTGAGGAATATAACATTATTTTTTACCCCCTTTCATGATAATGATACCTGTAGATGTGAGATGCTTCTGTAGATATGGTAACAATGGGAGGGGGGAAAAACTATCACATCTTTCCATTATTCAGAAACTTACTTTCTTTGTAAATCAACCCTTATTGATTTACTTTTCTTCCTTTTAACTTTTAAAAATAAAATCCTTGCTGTGTCTTTCATTCAGAAAAATCCAGTTCTTCTAAAGAATAGAATCTCTAATACTCAGGTTCAACTATTTTAATTTTTCTACTGGAGTTTTTTTTAGAAATTCAAATCCACTGAAGTAGATTGGTAGATTTACTGCCATGAGCCAACTAAACTGTGTCACCTGAGAAGTATGCCTAACAAATCTCTGGAAACCAAGTCTGCTGAACTATCTGAGTCAGTAGTTTCCCATTTTAATATAGGCCAGAATGAGTTATGTTTTTGGTCATTTTGCACTGAAAGAGACCTAACTGATATACCAATAATAAATGTTGAATCTTTTATGACATTTTCTCGATGTGTGAGTAAATGTTTAGTAAGGTGGCTCAAAAATAATAGACATAGTTTCCTGAAATTTTAAATTCATAAACTCATTTGCAACCATAAAATATATTGCTGATTTCCCCTGAGAATATTGCATTAAAATACAGATTCTAAGACAAATTCTTTAGAATGATTATTCTCAAAATGGTAGATTCCTTCATTAATCTAATCAGTTGAGTATCAAGATGAACCAGAAGTGCTACAGACTATAGATTTGAAGCTATATTATTTCAAGTGTTTTTAGACCAATAAAAAGCCCATAAAGTTCTTTGTTTGTCTCATTGGTAAATCATATAAATATTTACTTTTTCTTCTCTATCTATGGTCAATATTCAGATATCTGACTTATTTTAATGTATGAAAAGAGTTTTGTCACATCCACTGAGGTAAGTATGTTAACAGATGAGGCATTGCTTAATTATGCCTTTATGCACTTAAATTAGATTAAGTTTTTAAAGAAGCACTTGGTGAGAGTATTGGTGTCTTTCTTGTAGCCCCAGAAGTACAAGCTAATTTACCACAATCCAACCGAGTATGAGATATAAGGGGATTTTTAAAAAAATAGGTAATGAGGTCAAAACATCCTAATAATGATACATATGGAATTAAGATTTACCAACTATACCAAATCAGGAATTTATTTAAAATAATCCAGAATTAATACAGAAAGTATTATAGTATCTCCTCTTCTTTGACTCTGAGCAAATTTCTAAATGTATCTTCTATAAGGCATAGTGTATTCTTTGCCTTTTTTTTTTCTGTAGAGTTTACCAACTGGATATAACTATAATGTAAATTTGGAACCATGTTTTTAAGACTGTCATTCCATTTGGTTAGTAATCGATATTTCCATAGTTGCTCAGGGTAAAACACTTGTAATCATCTTTAATCTCTGTTTTTTTCAAACCCCATATTCAGTCTTCAGCTCCTCATAGTTTTATTCAAAGTTTATCTACAATGTAATTACTTGTTTCCACATCTACCATTGTCACCCTGCCACCATCCACTATCATACAGATCCCAACATGGTATTCTACCTTTGCCATTCACACCCCATCCATAGTATGGAAACCAGAGGAATCATTTTAACAGAGGAGCAAAGTCCTATGACTTTTCCACTCCATGTCAGTGGCTTCCCTTCTCATAATCAAAACTGAAGTCCCTGTAATCATTTAAAATGTCCTATGTGAACATCACCCTTGTTATCTCTTGGTTGTCATCTGACCCTCCATCTTTCCTTTTCAGCTATTAAAACGTTTTGCTGGTTCTGAAATATCCCAGGTGATTTATAGCTCAGAAATATTCTATCTCCTTTGATTGTTTTCCCTAACATAAAGATACACAATTTCTCCCTGACTGCGTTCGAGCCATTGTGCTTACATCACTTAATTCACAGGATTAATACTGTGTGTAATAATAATAAAACTGAACCCAGTCCTGGCTAGTAATCTCATTTCTCTCTAACTTACTTCTTCTCCTTGGCACTTACTATCTAACATATTACAGGTTTTTTTTTAACATATTACAGGTTTTACTTATTTGTTTATGAACTCTCTCCCCTATTAAAATATTTTACTTTTTTGTTTATTAACTCTCTCTTCTACCAGTATGTCTTCTTCAAGACGACTGCATTTCTTGTGTGTTTTGTTTACTATATCCAAGCACATGAAACATACATACATGTCTGTCTGTATGTAGTACCTACCACATAATAGATGCTTATTTGATACATGTAAATATATTAATAAACAGAAATCTAATTAATGTGATTATTGGTTTTAATTATGAGACTAAAACAATTTAATATATAATAGACGGTCCTTAGACTGTACCTTTGTATATATTGCCTATAGTGTCTAATTAAACCCATATAAATAATGAAAACTAGATTTCAGGGATCTTAGTAATAATTGTGCTTTTAAGAGCTATGTAAAAGAAGAGAATAAAGTTAAAAAGAAAAAGTCAGAGCCAAGTAATTATTCCAGTCAATTAATTGGTATATATCAAATGCATGAATTATCTGCTAATGAAATTCTCTTCATTATGCTCATCATTAAAGGGCACTAGCCCAATATTCTCTTCTCTCTACATTCTTTTACACAATCTCTCCATGTCATGCCTAGAAGGTCACCGAGTTAATTGGCTGTTGAGTACTTAAAGTAGCTAATTCCATCTTATAAGTTATCTGATTTTCAATTTTAAAGTTCTTTGGTCAAGGTTACAAGATTAGCATAACCTCAAATTAAGAACATGTTTCTGGGCACAGCAATGCTTCCCCAGTCAGTAGCTCAATGAACTTATTGATGGTGATGTAATTGCATGAAAATTCAGATGCATTTACCGAAACTGGAGAACACAATAGATGCTTTCCCTTGTGATTTCTGTGTTAGGCTTTTAACACTTTCCAAGGTGTTGTGACTGGAAAATTAGGAATCAAAGGGTGATGAATAAGTATATTTGTTTTTTTAATGCTTAATTCACATTAGCAAATATACATGTTTATTTTAATCATTTTGAGTTGTTATAAAGTGATCCTCTTCACTTTTATCTTCTAAGTACAATTCCATCAGAATATACTAATTTTTAAATTCTTACACAAATATTTAATACGTTATTTGTTTTATTCTCATTGCACAGGTTAGAACTTTAAGATTCTGAGTATCATAACTATTATTGTTAGGAATGAGGAAGCACATAGTTGTGACTAATATACCTTTACCTTTACTCTATACATTTTGCAAACTCATACAGGTGTCAGGTAACAGTAAGTCAGTGTGTATGAAAACAGGAAGATGAGGAATTTGGCAAGATTGGAATTTAAGAAACAAAACAAATGAGCAATGGGCGAAAAAAAGAGAGAAAGGAACCAAGAAACAGACTCTTAATTATAGAAAACAAAGTGATGGTCACCATGCCCCCTATGGGAGGTTGGGTGAAATAGGTGATGGGGATGAAAGGGTGCACATGTGAGTAGCACCCAGTGATGTATGGAAGTGCTGGATCACTTCATTGTACATCTGAAACTAATATTATGCTGTATGCTAACTAACTGGAATTTAAATAGAAACTTAGAAGAGACAGAGTGCATGCTCAATCCATAAAGATATCTAGTGCTTAAATCTACTTTATTGTTGTCCTGCAATGCTGTAAGCACAGAATTGCAGGATTTTCCATGACTGTATGTTAACTATATTGGAATTAAAATAAATAAATAATATAATAAAAATCAAAATGTTAGGTTATAGAATTTTAAATACTGTATACTCATTTCTAAACACTGTAACATATTCCCAACAATGTGCAGTCTGATTATACATGGCTGGTTAAATGTGTTATGCCATATTCTTCTCACTAATTTAAATAAGTAGCTGATAATACTGTTCTTTTTTGGGGTGTCATGTGGTCAATACTTTGTTATAAAGGATCAAGGCCTTTTTTTTCTTTTTTTTTTTTTTGAGTGTGGTTGACACACAATGTTGCATTAGCATGAATGTTATGGTTAATGGTGTTATAATTGTACTGTATGATAATATTCTTCTTAAAGCTGTCACTTCCCAAATGACCATTATCATCATAACTCACTACCCTCTATCTTCTTTATCCTCCACATAAGTGATTTTCTGTCTGAGTCCCACTCATTTCTGGATATCCAGAAATGGCTAAAAGATCACTGTAGGGAAAAGAATGCTGAGTAGTCAGAGTTGGTGATTTCCTGAGCTTATCTCAACTGACTGCACAGTATTCTTCTGGTAAAAAATTGGAAAGGTAACTTCTGATGTTGTGAACAATTAACATAGTGTTAATTGTGGAAATAAAATAATTAAATCCATTGATGACTGCACTTTCTGCTTTAAAAACTGTCCTCATATGACTGCAGTGAATTTAAGGAGAAGTCTGGAAGTATGTCTTTAGCCACTTTTCCTACAACACAATCTAATGGGGTCAGAATGTGTGGCATGTACAGGCTGTTCGATTCTATCATATTCAGTTGATTTAGCCTCTGTGTGGGGCAAGGGTTGAATTTTCCTGGGAAGAATAACCTGGTCGTGGATGTCAACTGTCCTACTAATTAAACTTGCTTTAGAACAGAGTGTCTGGCCATGTGGCAAATTGGATTACTTGTCCTAATGTTTATATGCTCTCTGTAAACAATTTGCATATCTACTTTATGCCTTACTTTTAAGACCCACAGCTGTTTTGTTTCCTGTATATTATAAAGTCCCCTTGCCTTGCCCATTTCTCCATGGCTGAAAAGTGTGTATTTTCCCTTAGCTTGAAATACTATAGTTTCTCATCTTGCTTGATTTATACATTTAATAAAGTTACCAATAATTTATTTGTAAGTTTCTATTTATCCAGGAAAATCATTAGACATTTCAATATCTAAGTCAACATTAAAGAGTCATATTCTATAATTAAGCTGTTCTATAAGTTTGGGGTTGACCGTTTAAATAGACATAACAGAAATGTAATAAAAAGGCTCAGATCAGTACATTATATTGAAAGAAAGGTACTAAGGAAAACTTAACATAACACAGAAAATGACAAAATAGAGATATTTTAAAAAGGGCATCATGAAAAAGACTCAAGGATATTTTCAAGAATGGAGAAAAGAATGAGACAGGTTTCCCTTCTTTTTTCATTAAAAATGGAAATTACCAGATATTTCTGGTAATTATCACTATTTTTATTCTTTAAGACAACTTGCTACCCCTATATCAAAGCCCCATTGATCTTATAAATTAATCAAATACCATACCCAGGAACTGCCTATCCTACATATTCCTTATCTGTTTAACTTTGTTCTCACTAACA
The DNA here is from genome assembly GCA_017311185.1 of Proteles cristata cristata. Lineage (NCBI taxonomy): Eukaryota > Metazoa > Chordata > Mammalia > Carnivora > Hyaenidae > Proteles > Proteles cristata. Next base: position 736,564 of record JAESUZ010000127.1, read on the forward strand.
ACAGAAATATTGCTCTTTGCATTTCACGCTTATATTCATCTTGTCAGTTGTTAAATCCCATCATCCCCTAACAGATTAGCCTGCTGTTATATTTTAATGTATTTTTGCAAATGCTGGATATCTGTACTATACATCAACTTTCATTAAAGAGAAAACTCTACCCTCATCTGAGCATTATGGAACTCAAACTGACCCTTTACATTTGACCCACAACCCTTCTGATCTGCTTCAATCTTCCAGGTGAGGGTCAAACTTAGATAATTTGCTGCCAATCCATTATTTTGCCCCCATCCTCTGATAAGAGGAAAGTGGTAACAACTTTTTATCCACTGGACTTGAAAATATGATAAGTGAAATGAAAATACAGGTTTCTGAGGATTGGTGTCTACTTTGGGTAGCCAATGATCAGAACTGAGTATGAAATTAGACTTTTCCTTATATACAGCCTTTCTCTATTCTCTAGGAAAGAAAAAAAAAATGGTTGGCATCTAAAATATCTGTTTGTTTGTTTGTTTGTTTTCTTAGCTGTAGTAAGCTATCTATAGACTGTCCTGGCTATTATTTTGTGGAGAAACCTGAGAAATTATATTTCTAGGATTATGTTTGGCTGGGCTAGCAGCAAGTTTAAAAAGCCCTACTCAGAAACAAGACTCTTCAAGGTAGATTATAGCAGATAATATGACACGCCTTTCTCCATCTTCTGATTTATTTTTCCCTATAGGATATACGAACATTCGATATTCCACACAATATCTGCATAAATTTCACTCCCGCTCTCAGTGCCATCACACTTGAATATAATTTCATGGAAGCAAGATCTTGTCTATTTTATTCAAGACAGTCTCCTTACCACCTAGAACAGCTTCTGTTACAGCGTTGGCACTGAGAAATTGTTACGGAACGAATGAATGAATTCCTAGGACTGGTTCAGATATGATAAATAGTTTTAGTTAGAGTGATGAAGGAACTACTTGGGTCCTATTTTGAAACCAGTCTAGGCTTCTCCCTTGAAAAAATAAAACTAAAAACAATAGTAACAAAGACAGTCATCTGTACACTGGATCCTCATTAAGATAAAGGTAGGCAATATCTGTCTCAATAATTGTGTAATGAAGAATTTGTGACTAAGCCATTACCTGAATGTAGTAAGCCAATAAGAGAACTTAAACTCAATGATAAGATGAAAAGTATCAGTCAAAAAACCTCTCCCTTATGAAAACAAACATGAAGAATAAATCTCTCGTGCTTTTCATGAGCCTAAGCCACAGAATTTCAGGAATTTGTGACCTGTTCAACTGCCTTAATTCTAATGTATTATACTACTACTACACTCAGCCCTGACCCAGGCTCAAGAACAAATATCAGCAATCTTTATAAGATAACTCTAGCATATGTGGTAACCAATGGCCTTATGACTATTTAAGAGGCATGTTGTTCACATCAGAAGTCATTTACATGGTGGCACCACACCCGTTAATCAATGATTGACCTAATATGGGGTAAGTTTAATTAATGAAAGCCCTGTATCTTATTTCCTTAAAATCTGAATCTCCAAGGTGAAAACAACATAAGCAAAGCAGAAATCCTAAGATTATCAACCAAATACATTTTTTGAAGCCACAGAATGAGGACCATTGAACAAATGTCTTTTTATTCAGGCAGACTGTCAAAGAAAGAACATTGAGAGTACACCACTCTTGAAAATGTGTAGGTTTTTTAGTCATAGCTGAAGATAAGAGGTAGCATAAACAAACAAACAAACAAACATATAATAACTACACATATCAGCCCCTGGGTTAAGAATGGGCCTATTCATAGCCCACCATGTACAGGTATGCCACAGACTTAGAAGAGCTGTACATTTCCCATGATTACATTTCTGAGGTCATCATAATATATTTGAAATGTTAAAGGTGCTTCACTAAGTCTTTTGATGGCTCTGTATATGAAATTATTTATCCAAGTCCTGACTTACATGTGCCCTAGGCAGTTTCAAAAGTTACCATTTACTGCCATACTGAGAGCTCTATGACTTCTCACGATGAAATTTATAATCAATCTAATCCTACTCATAATTTCTATTAGGATGTGTCCTCTTTATAAATGTCCCCATCATTTTTTTTTGGTTCACCTCAGCAAATTTATCTCATTTTATCAAAGAAGTTTTCTGTCTCCAAAAACTATTTTATCATCAACTGTCATTGTAGGTTGTATTATGATATTGAAAAATGTTGTTCAAAATGCTCCCTCTCTGTAACTGCCTATCCATTAGCCATTATTCATTTTCCAATTGCTCTATAGAAATATCAAGTGGACCTTGGGAAAATGTCTATACTATTACAACTCTATTAGAATGAAATTGAAAACTACCAGCCCCCACCTTCTCTGACCATGACCATGTTTTCCAATAGCAGTTCACTGTATATACTCCTACTTTAAAAACATAAGTTCACAATAAATGTACCTTCTACCCTACCACTTTTCAACAACAAGATTGCAAGAAAACATTAATGTTAAATCAGTACCCAGATGATATTGAGAACAGGACACACAAAGTGCGATGGGACACCCTACAATATGTCAAGAAAGTTACCCATTATATGTTGATAGAAATTGAATTCTCAGAGATAAAAATGTGATTTTCAAATGCCACCTGGCCTTCTATCTGACACATTCATACCACAATCTTCTGATTAAAATTGAAAGACTGTTTGGTAGGGCTGGTCAAAAATTATCAAGTTAGTCAAATCCACTGCCGCCTAGCTTCAATCATTTGAAATCCAAATCCTTTCCACCTTCCTTGATTCTATGCTACTCCTAACTACCCTATACCATTTGTTGCATTCTGTTTTCATCTTCCAAGCTCTAATATTTACATAGCAATTAACCCTAGAAGTTTAGCCATGAAAATCTACTGATGTTGAAGTAATTTTCAAGGATGCCCCACCCAAGACCTTATTTCAACTTGTTTGCAATCGTCTTTTTTCTTTTTTTTCTTTTGACCTAATTTTCAACTGTTTGGCTCTATGACTTTGACAATAATCTCACATTAAATGATTTGGAATTATTGGCATTAAGTCTCACTGGTATCTGAATTTTAATTTGGCCTAATTGATTCTGAATTTGCTTATGGATGTGCTCAAGGTTAAAAAAAAACATGTTATATATCTATTTTTCTGATCCTTATTTGAAGAAGAACAGAGAGACAGTCTCATAAATGATTGAGGCATTCATGGCTGTAGCAAGAATAAATAGGATTTTTACCACTGAAGCCTTGGGAAAATTGGGAAAATTAGAATGGTACTGTCCCTCCAGTCATGTGTTTGAGTTATAGACAAAGGATTCTATTTGTGGTGTCTTTAGAAAAGTAATATATAATTTTCATATTTTGAATTGTCTTTTTTATTAATTTTTTATATTATCTTCAAAACTATCTTTTTCAGCGATTTACAGGTGAGCTTGAGGGGAGAAGGAGATTTGGAAAACATGCTAGCAATGACAGTCTTCTGTGATTGCCTGAGGAGTTTTGGAAAGAGAGCTTTGATAAAGATTTTGATATTGAAAGTAATCAATTAGCCTTCTGGAGCAGATGAAGGAAAGAGAATTAGAGCACTATATTCAGCCAACTTGTGTTCTTATCTATAAGACTAGCCTTGAAATGAAGAGATCAAATTAATTAGAATGTAGTATTAGTATGTCAGTTTATATGTTTTATAGACACAAGCATTCAATTCATGTTTATACCAAAGAAACATGAACAACAAATGTAGTCTACCTTTAGAATAACTGATATTATGAAATGAAGGGACATTATCAGTCTGCTTCTATATATATTCTTTTTCCCTAGGAAGTCCTGAAACAACTGACTATATAAACAAATTCATAAAGATCAGATGAAAACTAATTTGCTAATTATTTAAACCTTTCAGGGTGTGAAAGCAGGCTTATCCTCTTTTTCTCTTAAGTTTCAGAACTGATTAAATTAAATAGTTCTCAAAGAGTGGCTTTACCTAAATAATTAATGCAATTATTTTCAAAGTATTTACCTCCAGGTTAGTGCATGCCCCCAAATCTTAGGGATTCTTGTGTCTTATTTTTTAGATAAATGTTTAGAGCAGAAATCCATTAAGACTAATCAAACCTGAGGCATTGTTGCAGGACGCTAATTTACCTGAACCTATTAATTCTTGTCTGTTTTCAAACCGTATTTACTTAAACAAGGGTCTGGAAACTGAGATAAAATTATTACAAAATGCATATAAAATGGCAAATGCCATAATATATATGTGTATACACATATTTAAATACATGCATGTATAAACATATATGTATGCATGTGTATATGACATATGTAATGCATGTATGTAATACATATATAACATATGTAACATAAACATTAGTTAGGAATTCAAGTCAAATATAATGTAGATTTACCTGCAAAAAATTGTTAAAATATATTTGTTATAGTCTCAGAAATTAATAATATTTTTTGTAATCTGTTAAGGGTACATCTGGTACAAATCTAAAATGATGATTCAGCCAATTGCTTCATATAGAACAATGTAACTGCTACCAAAAAAGAAGTGTTCTACTAAGATCTGGCAGTTTTCTGTAGCATCCATTTGCATTCTAAATGTAATCTAAAAACCAGCATTTCCCAGGTACCTTAATAGCAAAGATAACCTGAAAATGATTCATTCAGTCCATTGACTGATAAAGAACATATACATACACACACACACACACACACACACACACTCAGGGTCCATAGGATCCAATTTTAGCTTTTGGCTTCCTTTTCTTGAGCACTTATGTTTCTGTAAGGAGAGTGGCATTTCACAGTTTTTATTATTTGATGCAGTTTCTAAAACAAAAACAAGCAATAAATGTTTAAATAAAACCGAGAACTTATTATGCATTACAATTACTAAATAGTCTCATTGGCTGATTTTGGAAATCATTGGAAAAAAGATATAAGATTTTAATGATATTATTTTCTATGTATTAGAAAAAAAATATTTAATCACTATAAGAATTAACTCTTTATTACAGCAATTATCCCAACTATGCAAAAAAAAAAAAAAAAAGAGAAAGAGACTAAAATACTATGAAAAGGGAAAATTGATGTAACTGGCCATAAGGTGATGTTGAAATAAATCACTTTTCTTTATCCTTGACTCTTCTTATTATGTTTCCAAAATTTCCTATCAGCTTTCAAAGAAAAGTATGAAAAAATTCTGGAGACACTTTTTCCTAGTGTTATTTAATGTTTTCAGGATTCATTAAACATAGGTGAAAATTCAGAATTTTCAATTTCTGTCTTAAGAGCAAGGAGAGGAAAATTGACAGAGGAATATTTATTACAGTTATGAGGCAAATTAGAAGGTGGATGCAAACGGATGATGAACTGTCTAATAATGAGAGTGAAATGGATCATATTAGAACTATCTCAGAAAGGTTCCATATGACATTACCTTAACTGATTTTTTTATAATCAAGAATTAGTAAGTGAACAATGTATTTCTAAAGAAAACCTCATTAAGTTAGTTATACAATTGGAAGAACTTCATATTTGCAAAATGAATCTGGATCATTCCACCATGCTAAAAACAAATGTGACAAAGTGTATCTTCTAGGATGACCAAAATTTACTTGCTGCTATTCATGAGTTGACAAATGCTAAAGTGAGTATGTGCACAAAAATTATTGAAAGTAAATTAATGATGCAGAAATGAAGAAAATATTTGGATTGATAATTAAAATTGTTTTTTATAAATCCAAAATAAACATTTATATGCAGTTAAAGAGCAAAATATTAGCCTTTCTTTCTTTTTTAATTCTATCAAAATATTCATTTTAAAATTATTGTTGCTATTCTATTATGCTTGCTTTTGTTTTTTTTCAAGTTTTTCTTTAAATTCCTGTTAGTTTACATGTAGTGTAATATTAGTTTCAGGTGTAGAATTTAATGATTCATCACTTACATACAATACCCAGTGCTCATCACTGCTAGTGTTCACCTTAATACCCATTACCTATTTAACCCTCTACCCATCACCCCTCCAATAACCCTTAGTTTGTTCTCTATAGTTAAGAATGTTTCCTGGTGTGCCTCTCCCTTTTTTCCTTCCTATGTTCATACGTTTTGTTTCTTAAATTCCACATATGAATGAAGTCAACTGGTGTTTGTCTTTCTCTGACTGACATTTATCTCTTAGCATACTACTCTAGCTCCATACATGTCACTGCAAGTGGCAAGATTTCTATTCTTGTAATGACTGAGTAATGTTCCATTGTGTGTGTGTGTGTGTGTGTGTGTGTGTATTCTTTATTTATCAGTCAATGGACATTTGGGTTCTTTCCATAATTTTGCTATTGTTGACAATACATCAGGGTACGTATATCCTTTCAAATCAGTATTTTTGTGATCTTTGAGTAAATACCTATTAGTACAATTCCTGGATCATAGGGTAGTTCTAACTTTTTGAGGAACTTCCATAATGTTTTCCAGAGTGACTGCACCAGTTCACATTCACACCAAAAGTGTAAGAGGGATCCCCTTTCTTCACATCTTGACTGATATCTGTTGTTCCTTGTGTTATTAGTTTTAGCCATTTGGACAGGTGTGAGATAATATCTCATTATAGTTTTGATTTGTTTTGATTTCCCTGATGATGACAATATTGAGCATCTTTTTATGTGTATGTTAGCCATCTGTAAGCTTCTTTGGAAAAATATCTATCCAAGTGTTCTGCCCATTTTTAATTGGCTCACTTCATTTTTGGATGTTGAGTTTGGAAAGCTCTTTATAGACTTTGGATACTAACTCTTTATCAGATAAGTCATTCTCTCTTCAACAAAATTATGAGCCTTTAAAGTATTAAATGGGATTTCATGTTTAGGGTATAAGTGCAAGAAGAACCCAAAGTAAGGATAAGCTGGAGCATATTAGAGTTGCATTAAAAATCTGGAACAGTATTTATAAGATGGCTACATTACAGGTTTATGGATAAGCATTGATAAGAAGTGATTGTACTCAAAGAATGTTGCCCACTTTCAAGAAATTGTGAAGGATAACTTATGTTTAGTATGTTTAATTTCTTCTTAAAATGTCTAATGAATTTGCTTGTCATCCTTGCTTTACTCTTACCTTATAAATTACTTATAAAATGACTAGTGTTAATCTAACCCTTTTATAATGTGTATAATAACCTCTACTATACAGGACCAAATACCTGAAGTTTTCAATAACTCTGCAACTTAAGAAAAACTGCAATTTAGGTGAAATAACCAAATAATAGCAAACAAAGTTAATATCTGAGATTTACTTTAAATTATGTTCATTAGTCGTTATTACCTCATGTTGGCTAAATCTTCTTAGCTTATACAAATACATTACTTTATAGTGATAAGAGGGGATTAAAATGATAATTTGAACAATCACACAAGAGAAAGTAATACAAATAAACCCCAAATCCTATAAGTCCATATTCTGGAGCCTAGTAAAACTGAGATTTTATTGACATAAAAAGAGAAGGCACACATCCAGGGCAAAACAGGTTGATGAAAATGATTAGGACAATATTCTCCTTTTTTAACATCGTAACCCACCATAGCTTTATATCTGATTTAATGATTCCTTAAACAATACTAAACGGTATTGCATACGGACCATTAATTGTCTTATATACTTCTGCATGCTTTTCAGATTGTTTCCCCAAATCCATCTGTCCTTTAAATCTTTCTAAGTATGGTCTTTCAGTGAAGCCTTTGTGAATCACATGAGGAAACAAATTAGCAGCAATTTGTTTATGACCATTTTTATAAATTCACTTTGTTTAAATAATATAGGCATAACCCATCATTAATTAACTTTAGGGCATGATATTTGTTGTTCTGCTTTTATATTAAAGCTGTTCTTTCAAAGTACACCTCTATCTGGTTTTTTTAAGTGCTTAAATCTTTAAGAGAACCCAATGTTGCATTCTCTAAATACCAAGGTATATAGCCAACCTTGTGGTTAGAATCAGCGATCACTTTAAAGGTAAATATCTGAAAAAAATCTGTTAATCAGATTACATATAAAGTTATCCATTATGGAAAAGGCTACAGGAAATAATTATATTTGTCAATACTTTCAATTCTATATAACAAGAATTTTGTGTGTGTGTGAATTGAACAAATACTTTTTTAAGTGTCTATAGTGTGTAACACACAGTGGTATGTTCAGGGTGCAGGATGACCCAGAGTGCTGGGAGCCGCACTGGCCTCGCTGGATGACAGTCACAGCGAGGAAATGGCAGCGTTTGCACAGCTGCCATGAGAAATGAAAGCTGGTATCTCCTTCTACTACCACTGGCTCATGTTGGAAATGAGGCTGCTGGTATTGACCAGGCCTCACAATATTCCAGATCAGACTGATATTTCCCACACAGATACCTCATAAGGAAAAGCATATTCCTGCCTTTTCAAAAGAGACATCAGATGAAAGCATTGTGGATGATTGTCAAAAGGCTCTTCCTATGGGCCTTGCAGATCCAGGACTTACATAATAAAGGGAGCTAAGAACACAAGAGTTACAATTGAGTCTGGCCCTGAGACAAAGAGCCTAATTTAGAGTTAAGGACAGATATCCACCCCGACCCAATTGTTTCTGCTTGGAACATTAGCACCCCAAGGCATTTGTGAGTGACTTATTCTCACCTTGAATATACTGATTGTTCCCCATGAAGGGACCTATTGAGGAACTTCTTCTTTTGTGATTATGGGAGCAAAGGTGTTTCCTGAAAGACCTGTTTTTCTTAATACTTCTCCTTAAACAAGCTTTTGACCCCTGCTCACAAAGAGGTAACTTCACCCTTTTTATGCTAAAAACATTGTCTTGTATGCTAAAGATACCTTCCTTCCCCAAAGGATAAGCATCTATCATCTACCTCAATCACTATTGATAAAGGTTATGCAGGAGTCTTCTACAAATCGATGTTCTGGGAAATTCTTACAAAGCAAAGAAGTTTGTCATCATAAATCACTGTCTAAGGCAAATGCCACTTCTGTGCCATCCCCCAAACACTTAATTATAAAATAAAGTTGAGCCCCAGTCAGAGCAGAGATGCCTGCCTGGTGACCAGAAAGATTCTCGTGGCTTCTCATCCCTCCCTCGCTGACACCGTCCATCCTTTAGGGACCTCTGGACCCAGGCCGAAGCCAGCCTCTGGCACCATACGGATCTGGTTCTGACCTGGGGAGCTACGTTCAGGGATGTTGAACTCAGCTTTCTACTTGCATTAACCTTATGTAGGTATTATACACAGTGTCAGGATTCTATTATCTGGAATGTGATGTTATGGATCCAAGGCATTGATCTTCCACTTGCTAATTTGAACAATTATTGTTATTATTTAAATATCTTAAAAAATGTTTATTTACTGTACTTAATGGCAGGGGCGAGGTGCCACAGGCCTCTCATGTGTGTAATATGGATCTAACTGATCTAATTACACAAGTGTCTCCCCACCTCTATGTGGAGAAACTCAAACTGGCAACGAATGTCTCAACCCTTTCTGTTACACAGAGTTTCTTTTGAGCTACTATACATGGTTTCTAAGAAATTCTCATTATTTTAGAGTTCCAATTCTTTTTACCACATCCCACTTCCCTCAAGGTGACATTTAAGTACATAGGGGTGTGCAGTATCTTTGTATTGGTGGGACTGAGACCTCTCATGGGTGTCGAAGTCTTTGTGATATTTTCTGTTACTGACTCATCTGTGTGGCCAAGAAGTCCTGTGACTGGTTGCACTTGATTCTCTTGCCCTGCTGAGCTTGCCTGGAGACGGTTGCAGCAAATGCAACCTCATCAGGGATGGGGGACCCTCTGCCTCCTCCCCATGCCTCAGTTCCTATCGGCACTCTGCATCCCCAGAAGTCTGGCTACTCCTGTTGAACCACCTCCCCTCCTTGATAATCTCAAGTAATTATTTAAGTTTCTCCTGTCATTGCCATCCCTCTATAAGCTGTTATTGATTGATTAAATAGTTAATGAATGGATATTTTTGGCCAACACAATCTATAACAATATGCATGGCTCCATAGGGCTTGTGGGAATATTTGGAACTTCATGAGAACCAAGAAATATTCTAAGTGGATTCATATAGGGCCTTCCTTCTGCTTATTTGCTTAGCCACACCAAGGCATTGATTTTTTTTTTTTTGAGAAAAGAAAGAGAGCTCATGCGAACATAAGTGGAGGAGGGGCAGAAGGAAAGAGAGAGAGAAAAAAAATCCCAAGCGGGGACTAAATAATTGCTGGGCATGGAGCCTGACTCCAGGCTCAATCTCACTACTGTGAGATCATGGGCTGACTAGAATCAAGAGTCTGACCCTTAACATAATGAGCCACCCAGGCACCCCTTTAATTTTTTCTCAAGCAGCCATTTCACACTGTGTTGAAGTCATCCAAATCCTGAAGACAAGTCTCTTTGAAATCCCAAGAGGTACTAAGCAAAAGATCCATTGCTTTGGTCTTTGACTTTCTAGGATTTCAACCTCAGTTTAGGGGTGGACAGGTGATGTTATACACTGTGATTGACCTCTGACCTTAACTACAACTATCTCTCTTTTCCTCCCACTAGTCTATCAAGACCAACAATGGGCTTCACACTCTTACCACTTTGTAGGGACTTCTGCAGTTTTTAGGCCCTTCTCTGAAGTGGCATTGACCTTCCTCTTTTCTATGAAACTGCAAGGTCATAGCAGGATGATCTCTCACATGATTTTCTTTGCACATTCAGATATATTTTAAATGATATAATCATCCTCATGTATTTCAAGCCATTGCCCCGTTGTAAAATCAGAGCATTTGTGAGTGCACGCTTGCATGTGTATGTATATTGGGGGAGGGCTTCACAATTTAAAGTGTAGATGTTTACAATTGTTCTGGTATGATTGCTGCAGTCCTTTAATGCTCAAGTCATGTATACATAGAATACAATCACCCATCAAGTCAGTTGGATGGATTTTGTTGTCAGTCAATGAGAAGGAGAATTCTGGGGGACAGCTATATATGATGAGGAGATGAGGCATTGTTTGGGGAATGCACAGTTTGAAGTACCTTTGGGAATTCAAGTGAACAGGTCAGTAAAGAGGAAAGATTTTATAATTCTGGACGAAAGTATAGAAATAGAGGCCAGAAATATAAATACAAAATTATTCATATATTCATAATGTATATGCAATAAAATAAATGAATTAGATATTCCAACAGTTGCCTTCATGAGCTTTTCATACATTTTTATTAAATAAGAAAAGTGAGATGCAGAATATGTTTATTAATATGCAATGGTCATGAAAATAAACCCCCTGTGCACATACGTATACACTTATAAATACAGATATATCACATTGGAATGATTTATGTTTATATACTTATATATGTAAAAACATAAATATGGAATGATGTGTACTATGTTGCTTATGTAGATTATTTACAGAGAGGGTATGGGGGTATGGAGGCCATATGTGGTTGCAATAAGTGGAGAGTGTAAGGAAAGGGAATAAATAATAAGACTATAAGTTATTCAGATGTCATGGTGTGGTGGAGGGCTGTATGGGAGGAGAGAAATTTTAAGAAATTCCAAGTATGGCCAATCCTTTTGGACACTTTGTTCTAAGAGAATTAGGAGTTTAAACAATAACCACAGATGAAAGACTGTGGTTTTGTTTAATAGCAGTGAAGTAGGTATGAGCATCTTTAAATGTTGGAGAATGTGTTCAATGAAGAGGGAAAACATTAATATGCAGCCGATCGGGATTTATTAATTTTGTAATGCTTTCTTTATAAAGTGTATTCATTTATTTTTGAAAGAAAGACAGAGGAAGAGAGCATAAAGAGAGAGAGCAAAGAGAAAGGGAGACAGAGGATCCCAAGCAAGCCCCAGCCTGTCAACAGGGAGCCTGACAGGATGCTAGATCTCACCAACTGTGACTTCATTACCTGAGCCGAAATCAAGAGTCAGTTGCTTAACTGATTGAGTCACCTCAGCCACCCTTGTAATGTTGAGATGTCAAAAGAGTATGACATCCAAGACAGAATTATAAATGATTAGATTTAATAAAGAATGTTTACTTTTAGCTTTTTCGTTGTTTTATCTTATTCAAATAAAAATTCTAGGATGACAGAAAAGTGACTTATCATTTGGGAAAATTATAATATAAACCATGATTATGCAACCACAGATAATTATAACACACCTAGATTTGAACTTCACTGCTACCAATTCCTATGGAATTCTCCAAGTATTAAGTATGTTAAGCATAAATACCTTAATAATAAATAGGTATTTAGCATTACCACAGTTCAGACATTATAACACATTCTACACGATTAAAATTAAACTTCATAATAACTTAATAAGGTAGACACTATTTTGTGCCTTGTACAGGTGACAAAACTGATGTTCAAGAATATTATTTCCATAATTTTATCCAGCTGGCAAATATCAGAGTCAGACTTTAAATTCAGATGATATGATCTAAAAGCCTACTGTAGTCAGATGTTTCCAAAAAAGAAAATATAGAAAAATTCTTTATATATATTTTCTCTTAACAAATTAACCCCTTGTTTTTAATAATTTCTAGTATAGAGCAAAAGACAGCATTCTATCTTGGCCTTCTTGTCAGATTTCGAGTGCATTCCTTCAAGGTTTCCTAGAAGGACACAGGGGCACCTTTCCAGGACTCTAATATATATTAATGTGGAGAAATCTCACCTAGCAATATCTTCTTGAGAGACTGACCATTGAATTGAAAATCATTTTTACAAAAATATGTTACAGCTTAAATCATTCATTTTGAAACTGTTCTTAAATTATAAAATATCCAGCCCCAAAATTGATGCAAGTACCAAACAGTAATGATACCCAAATTGATTTGTGACTTAAAGAAAAATCAAGAAATCATATAATAAAATGTAGAAGCAGTGCATACCAAAATTTTCCAATTTAGCACACTTGAAAACAATAATTGAATTAACCTAATGTTTAATATATATTGTTATCACTATATGTATATGTTTAGAATATATGTGTGCATATTATGTATCTTTCTTTTAGTATAAGGTTTATATTATTCTTTTATTTATATATCTCTTAGTCAAACAATTAGCATTCTGGTTTTTTTGGATGACCAATATTCAGAGACAATGTTCCATCAATATTTAGGTATTTTTACAAAGTTGCACACTTTTCAACAAAGAACATTGGCATCAAATTTATGAAGAATGAGTGAAACTAAAAAAGATCCAAGTTTTAGCAAACTGAAAGTACAAATTACTTCAGGTAAAAAAAGGGTTAGGCTCATTGTGAACCAGAAAGAGAGCTGACATGACTGAAGAATAATGATCACTAAGAAAAGGGTTATGATATGAGATGAAGTCAGAGGTAGGCAGACCAGAGGATGGCTCAGAGACATGACAAGACAAAACTGGGTGCCTGTGCATTGGGAACTCATCTGATGTTTTAAGCAAGGAGGAAATAGGGTTTGGTTTTCATTTTATGAAGAACTCCCTCAGCACTGTGTACATGTGGTTGAATAGGGGCAAATTAAAAAAAAAAAAAAAGAGAGAGAAGGGGGTGGAGAGAGAGAGAAGAAAAAAACTTAAAAAAGAAACCCAACTAGCAGGCTTTTTGCTATTGTCCAGGTTGGAAGTGTTTAAGTTGTCATGTTTATTCTGCTAAACTTGCAACTTTTGTGAGCAAATTTATATTATAAAAATTGTTTAAGAAAAATTTAAATAATTCTGTGTGATTTTTCTACAAGAAAACTGTAGTTGTCTTCTTCCATCCCTCTACTATATTGTTGCTCCTTTAAGTGATGTCTTCAATTCTTTTTTATTTATTTATTTTTTTTGAGAGAGAGAGAGAGAGTTAACAAGCACAAATGATGGAGAGGCAGAGTGAGAGGGAGACAGAATAAAAAGCAGGCTCCATACTGTCAGTGTGCAGCCCAACATAGGGCTTGATCTCATGAACCATGAGATTATGACCTGAGCTGAAATCAGGAGTCCAGTGCTTAATTCACTGAACCACCCAGGCACCCTGCGTATTCCCCAATTTAAACATAACCTATTATTTGTAATATGAAGATTTTTTCTTTCTTCCTCCTATTTTCCCCTCTTCTCTCCCAGCCTCAGCACTAAAACAACATTTCATGCTTTCTGTCACCCAAATTTACCACAAAATTGGCTAGAACTTGAAACTTAACTGCAAAGAAAGAAGCTGAAGATTCTTACCTTTTACACCAGTTGGGTTCATTTCCTTTTATTTTATTAGTACTATTTTTTAATGCTTATTTATTTATTTTTGAGAGAGAGAAAGAGAAAGAGAGAGCAGAGTAGGTAGGGAGGGAGAGAAAGAGACTAGAAACCAAAACAGGCTCCAGTCTCTAGGTTGTCAGCACACAGCCCAATGCGGGGCTTGAACTCACAAACCATGAGATCATTACCTGAGCCGAAGTAAGATGCCCCTCATTTTGTTTTAAATATGCTTATTTGTTTGTGTTGATGTAAATATTTTCATTCTGAGAAACAAAACTCATGTTGAAATAAGACAACTTAAATTGTTATTCTAAAACCAAAATATGCATAGAAGATAAATATTTCTCTTTGTCATATTATTACATTGCACTATTATTTCATTATTTTATATTTCTTTTAGTATAATTTATTATGTTATTCTTTAACTTATATGTCTCTTGGTAAAGCTCATATACAATTACATTGGGAAAACAAAAACTCATTTTCTATACAGCTCATCTTAAAAGCAAATATTTAAACCACCGTATATTGGTTAAAGAAGAGTTGTAATTGTTTCCTACAAATGTCACAGATCATCATAAAACACTAGGAGTATGAGTTTTCTAACATGAGTACCTGATTTTGGTGTTTCCTTTTGTACAAGTTTTCATTGACTTCTCACTCTCATGGGGTGGTACTGACATTTTATTCCAATGGGGCCAAGAAGGAAGAAGACCTCCATAATTCCTCTTGTATCAAAATCTTGAAACTCGTCATAAGCAATTTCTTATGCTTCCCACTGGGCTTCTGCCCTTCATGGATTTAATTTTCAGAATATGCCATGAGACATTTACTCCACATTTTTGCATATATAAAACATATTGTCATGAATGCTTTTTCCCATTAGATACCTGTGAGTATCTAGCCAAATATGAAGCCGTTATTGAAGCATTTCTATGCTGTAAAGCTTTTGATAATATTCCAGAAAAAACATTGAGTTGTGGTGTCAGATATTTTGCATGCAGCTCTACTAGAGTACTCACAAGAGCTATTATAAATGACATTTCATCTATTTGTCTCTATTCCATAATGAATTCCTACAGGAAAATTATGACTATCTTTTATGCATTTTTGTACACTCCAATATTAACTCTGACAAAGATTTCATTTCAAAGAAAAAAATCCATGACTCAATAACTAAATTGGTTAATAATCAATAACTAAATAATTGGTTAAATAATGTTGATTCTTTCTTTAGGAATCCATCTTATGGGATAATCTGCTTTGCTTCAGTAAAGTAACTTTACTTAAATAAATTTGTATGAGAATTTATAGGATAGTAATATTTTTGAGGAGACAATTTTATTTGATTAAATGTACATAAATTGTATCTTCATCTTTTTATGTCTTTTCTTTTTTTTTAAATGTTTGTTTTTTATTTATTTCTAGGAGAGAGAGAGACAGCATAAGCAAGGTAGGGTCAGAGAGAGAGGGAGTCACAGACTGAAACAGGCTCCAGGCTCTGAGCTGGCAGCCAACACAGAGCCCGTCTCGGGGCTCGAACCCACGAACCGTGAGATCATGACCTGAGCCAAAGTCGGAGGCTTAACCGACTAAGCCGCCCAGACGCCCCTTTTTATGTCTTTTCATACATGTGTATATGTGAATTTTCCCTTTACTTTAAAGAATGTGAAAATCAAATTTTATCTTATTCATCTTCTTGAAAAATAGCTTAGGTTTTAATTTTTTAATTTTTGAATTAGAATTAAGTTTTATATATAAAAAATAAGATATCCTCATTGTCTGAATGACCTCAAGGTAGACAGCAAAAGGAAAAGGAAAGAAGCAAAGGCTTTATTTTTCCCCCTTTATCTTCTTTGCCTTTGCTTTTACACCCTTTCACGGATTAATCACTTCAAGGTCAATCGTGCAGTCATTACTCCTCCTAGCAAAACTTCTAACTGAAGTCAATTAATGAATCAGCTGAGAAAGCAGTAGCTTTACTAATTCTTATAGGGTTTAATCAGAAGGAAAATCTGTTTTAATTTTATTTCATTTGGTAGGAGTTCAGAATCCAAGCAAATATACCAATCTCTGACCAGTTTCTGACTCAAATAGCTATTAACTTGAAATAATAAAATAATTAAATCAGAGACAAGTATTAACTAGAAAAATAGATAAAATTGCTTTAGTAATAGGTTTCACAATTCAAAGAAAGTATCCTTCCTAAAGCTGGTTTGAAGGCAGGCAGTTCTCTTTAAAGTGTTTATTAGGTACCAGCCCCTGGGCTAAACACTATAATTTTTCTTTTTAAATTCTCTAATTCTTCCTGAAGGAGAAAAGGGAGAAGCCTGATGAGAGGTGAAGTAGATTAAAAACAAATAAGAAAACTCTGACATTACTAGTATGTGAAATATATCTTACAGGAGATTTATGTTATTTATGAACTAGCTAATTATGTAATATGTTATGCCGTCTAGAAATCACATGTCCAAACACTGCTAATTAAATAAGTTCAAATATCATTTCCTATATATCAATTACTTAATGGTGTAATAAGACACCCCAAAAGTTGGAGGGTTAAAAAATCAACCATTAATTGTCCTCACATCCTAATGGTTAGCTCTTTGTCTGCGTTAGCCGGTTGGTTTCATTATTCTGAGTCACACTTGGCTGATATTGATTGGTCTCTTTGTGTGTCCACAGTCAGCTGTAGGATAACAAAGTTGTGCTGGTTTAGGATCTTTGGCTGACTGATCTTGCTGTAGAGTCTAGGTTAGGATGGAGCCTCTCATTATCTAGAAGAGTTACCAGACTTGTTCAAAAGGTAGGTTGGCTTGGAACCAAGAGAAATGATGAAGGATATTATGAAACCTATACTCAAAATCAGAACGATATTGCTTCTGCCATATTTGATTGTCCCAAACAAATCCCAACTAGACAGGGTTCAATGGGTGGAGAAAGGAGGTGTTCTAAAATCACATGTAACAGAAGAGCATGAATACAAGGAAGAATTTGGATTTGTGACCATTTTTACAATCTACCATAACTTCCTTTAAGTTTTTGATAATTCCCAAGATTTATTATCTTCTGCCTCTGAAATTTCACAATATGTTATAACTTGTATGATATCCTTATAAGAATGAAAAACATTATGATACTGTAGTATTTTGTATTAAAACCTTTTGCAGGGAAATGTTATTTCTCTTATTAGGCATGGGTAGACTTAGCTTTATGTATGGTATCCATCTCTATTGTATCCTGATACTGTGGAATCTAACAGACTGGAAAGACAGGGAAGAGTCAGACTTGAAGCTCAAGCTTGAGGCAAACTATGAGAAGAATTCTTTCTTTTTGGGGGGTGTCAGTCTTTTTCCTTTTGTGCCTTTGAGCCTTCCACTGATTGGATGAGGACCATCCACAGTATGAAGAGTGATCCACTTTACTCAAATCTGCTGATTTAAATGTTAATCTCGTCTAAAAATACCTTGACAGCAACATCCAGACTAGTGTTTGACCAAAGATCTGAGTACTGTGACCAAGCCAAGGAGACAAATAAAATTAATTGTTACTCATCACACACTGAATAGTACCAGAAGTTAATAGTTCTAAAGGTTCCTGAATAGTTCCAGAAGGTGCCAGAGAACCTTCCAAATGTTAACATATTAACTACAAATAATATTTCTAATAAATATTACTTACAAATGAACCACGAAATAAATCAATGAAAGGATATACAAAGCAAATAAGAATAACTTCTAAGTCTTTGGAGACAGATTGAGGGAGACACTATTCCCTTCCTCTTTTGTATATTATCCCCAAATAATAAGTTTGGTGAAAACTGTAAGCTGACATACATCTTCAATGGTAAAGTGAACAAAAGGAGCTGCCAAATGCAATGAAAGTTAAAACGGGGGCGGGCGGGGAGAGGGCAAAATTTCCTAGAGAAAGATCCTGAAGATCTTTTTTAAGCTTATTTATTTAGTTTGAGAAAGAGAGAGGGAGAAAGAGTCCCAAGCAGGCTCTTCCTTGTCAGTGTGGAGCCTGATGTGGGGCCTACCTCAAAAACCACGAGATCACAATCTGAGTCAAAATCAGGAATTGGTTGCTTAACCAACTGAGCCACCCAGACTCCCCAGCCCTGAAGATCTTAAGCAGAGATAATAAAGTTCAGTTCTCGAAAACAGATGCCACTCTTACGTAGGTAAAAATAACAATCCCTTATTTGAAGCCTCAGATGCACAAGTTGGGTTCAGGATTTTCTTGGACCCAGTCACTAGTGTATAAAAGGAGAGAAGATATGGCAAAAGAGGAAAAAAGTTGCAAGAAGCAATGTTATCAGTGAGACTGGGTAAAGGAAAGAGAGGAAAAATGAGAGCCAGCAAAAGAGAGATTATATTTTAAGTAACATGTCAACTACCGGTCTCTGTTGGCTGAGCAGTAAAATCAAACACACACACACACACACACACACACACACACACACACACACATCTATGTGTTAAGGAGATTAAATTAGAACAGGCAGAATTTTTCTAGGAAAACATTGTGTTAGCTTTTTTGTTTACCTTAGACATTCAACAAATAGATTGCCAAGAAAAAATAATTACCTTATTTAATCCAAATCAAGGTAAATTATTATTTTTTTAATGTTTTATTTATTTATTTCTAGGAGAGAGAGAGAGACAGCGTGAGCAGGGGAGGGTCAGAGAGAGATGGGTTCTCAGGCTCCAGGCTCCAGGCTCTGAGCTGGCAGTCAGCACAGAACCCGACGCGAGGCTAGAACCCACGAACCGCGAGATTATGACCCAAGCGAAAGTCGGACGCTTAACCGACTAAGCTACCCAGGCGCCCCGAATCAAGGTAAATTATAATAAAAAGATGCAACAGCAGATCTATACACAAACACCACAGAAAACAAGGAAAAAAGATAACAGTAAAATGGCAGATTATTATCACTCATTGAAAAAATACTGCTACCCCTGAGCAGATAAAAATTATGACCCAACATACCATCATGATGTTGGAAATAAATAAATAGGCAAAATGATTCTAGCCTGAAAATTTCACAACTGTGTGAGGTAATTTCTTGAGATCAGTCTCTCCCTCTGTAATTAGATATATATGGATAGATGATAGATAGATAGATAGAAAGATAGATAGATAGATAGATAGATAGATAGATAGATAGATGATAGATAGATGATAGATAGATAGATAGATAGATAGATGATAAATAGATAGATTTTATTTTAAGTATATATAGGTATATAAATACATATTGGGTGCAAATTCTGTTCTATTATTGATAAGTGACCTTGATTAAGTGTTTTTGCTAAACAGCAACATATGAGGTTTTGGTACAATGTTTACTAATTATATATATATATTTTTGGAGTATTATCTAATTCAAGTATAATTAACATACAGTATTATATTAATTATAAGTGTACAATATAATGAATGAACAGCTCTATACATTAGTCAATGCTCATCACAACTAGTGCACTTCTTCAGCCCCTTCACAAATTTCACCCATCTTCCCCACGACCTCCCCTCGGGTAACTTATCAGTTGGTTCTCTATAGTCAAGGACATTTTCTTGGTTTGTCTCCTTCTCTGTTTGTTTTGTTTCTTAAATTTCAAAAAAGTGAAATCATAGTATATTTGTTTCTCTGACTTATTTTGCTAGCATTATACCCTCTAGATCCATCCATGTTGTTGCAAATGGAAATACTCCCTTCTTTCTATGGTTGAGTAATACCCTACTGTACATATACACCATATCCTCTTTAGCCATTCATGTATCACTGGACATTTGAGTTGCTTCTATATCTTGGCTATTGTAAATAATGCTATAATAAACATAGCATATAGATATCCTTTTAAATCAGTGTTTTCATTTCCTTTGGATAAATTACCCAGCAGTGGAATTATTGGATAATACTGTAATTCTATTCTTATTTTTTTTAAGGAACCTCCATACTGTTTTCCACAGTGTCTGTACCAACTTGTATTTCCACCAATACATGAGCCTTCCTTTTTCTTATGGAGACTTTTAAATTTATTTTTCCTTTTGCCTTCATTTTTATTTGCACTATTTTGTTTTATATTTGTTAGTCTCCATAAATACGTTCAGAAACAAAATGGGAGTAACAAGAGGCATAGAAAAGAAAAAAAAAATGATGTAATAGAGGCAGGAAGAGAAGGGAAAAGGAAAGAGAGAAAGGGAAGTTAACCTGTACATTTTTTTTTTCTGCTCAGTTTCTGGATCTTTGTGCTAAATTGCTAATATCTATATATGACACTATTAACCACGAAAAATTCCTAATTTTAAAAATACCAAAATGCAAATGGAAATCAAATAACTTCTTATAGGGAACTTCTGGGTTTCTTTATATTTTGGGAAGGGAGAATAGTTTCATAATGATGACTCAAAATCTTGAGGCCTTAAAAGACTGACAAATTTGAGTGCATTAAAAATGTTTGGGGACGTCATATATATTGTGTATTTATTGTCTTTGCAAGTTATATCACAGGCAAAAGTCTAATAGACACAATGTAAAGAGTGCTCTGAAAGTTGATAAAAAATAGCAATAAACTCATGGAACAAATTAGGACAGTTCATAGGAAAAGAAATGAATGGATTACATGTCTGCTAAATTTATGTAAAATACTCAATCTCATTGATGTAAATTTAAAATGTTATTTAAAATTAAACTGAGATCTTATTTTTGGTTTAATTTTATAAACCAAAGATATGCAAAAATCCTAAAGTTTGACAACATATGCGATTTTTGAGGCTGTGAGGATTCATGCCCTCTTAGGCTTGAGGAGGCAATGCAAAGGGGTGCAGTTATAATGAAGACAAAAGTAGCAATATCTAACAAAACTACATATGAACTAAAACTTTGACTCACCAGTTTTCTTCTATGACTCCATCTTAATTATGCACTAGCAGTATGTAAAGCAACATGTGCATGAAAGATTATTTTTAATTGCAAATACTGGAAAGACCTGAAATGCCCTAATACTGTGCATTGGTTAAATAAAGTATGAAATATACAATGAAATAGTAATGCAGCCATTGAAACACTTACAAAGGTTAATAATTTATATGATTTTTCTGTATATTAGAAGCTAATCCTCATTATGAAAATTGGCACTCCAAGAGTGTGTATGCCACTTTTTTTCCTGCACTATTTTTAGATAAATTACAGATGATTTAATGGAAGCTTTTGTGGGAAGGACCTAGACTTTGAGCTGAATACTTAAGAATGATAGTATTTGGGAAAGTGAAAAGTAAAAAGGTAAGTTCTCATTGTTGGAAAGGTAAAATAATTTCTTAGAGGAGAGAAAGGTAAATAATTTCTAAGTGATCATTTCATCCAAAGGCATGGGGAGTTGGGGCACAGACAGTCATATACTGAATTCTAGAGAATCTGTTAAAAATAAAATAACCAGTAGCAAATTAAATTGTACTGGGTACATAGTATATTCAATTGCATTTATTGCAATCACTTTAAAGTCTTTCATTGTATTTTCATGACAATATTTATTCCCAAATTGCATTTGTGGAGAAGTAAAATTGATATGAAATCAAAGCTTACTCTGGTCGTGACTGACAGTGGCTTAGCATACTACTTGCTTTTGCACTTAAGGCTACATTTTGAACTGTTTTACTTGTTGGTGGAAATAGTGAAATCAATAGAAATACTGTCAAAGTCTATAAATGACTTACTGTGAATGACAAGAATGGAATTAGAGTTTCTTTCTCTGTACAACATCAAAAGAAATACAAAACAAATGAAACAAACCAAAACAGCATCTATAGATCCAGTATATATAACACCAGTGTTGAAAAATAGAAAACTAATTCCAACATGCTTTTATGTCATCCGGACTGAAATATATTTCTTTGCATTCTAATCCACATTAGTCTTAGGATATCTATAGAAATCATTTAAGAAGTTATGTCAGGATTTTTACTGGAATTGTAAAACAGTGAAGATAAAAAGCTTTGGATGGAGCACCTAAATTGTTTGAAAGTCAACTATAGTCTCCCACTTGGCGGAGTGTTTGCATGGAGTTTTACAGGTATTCCAAAAATTGACTGAGATAGTATACTCATAGATAACCTCTCCTGTATTCTTTCAGCCATATTCAGTACTGAGTGTTTAAACTCCTGGGCTTTATTTGTATATTTATATTATGGTACATTGTATATAGTTTCTGTGATAGTTAATTTTATGTGTCAACTTGCTTGGGCTAGGGATTGCCCAAATAGCTGGTAAAACATTATTTTTGGGTATGTCTGTAAAGGTGTCTTCAGAATAGAATAAAAGAGAGAAAGGGATTAAGATAAAAGAAAAGCTTACATTGACTATATCTAGACTTCAGAATTATATATCATTTATTTAAACTAAACATTAATTTAGGAACTCATCCAATGATGCTATTTTTCTGTCTATTATGTGACTGATTCTTCTTTAAGTTCTGGAGATACAAGGAAAAAAAGTGTGCTTAGTTTAATGCAGTTTATAGTGAATCCATGAAAATATTGTATCAGTGAAAACTTTTGGGGTCAGTTTTGCTTCCCAGAATATTAAAAAATTTATATTTCTATAACTAAAAGAAAGCATTTAGCCAATAGTAATTTCACTACCACTTTTATATCCAGCTACTAGGGGAAAGTGAGCTCAGTGATTTTTATGTCACATGTTTGGAGAACAATGACTCCTAAGTATCTCGACTGCTACAGGGAAAGTACAAATATTTCAAGCTTGGTATATTAGTAAATGGTTAGCTTAAAGTCAGCTCAACTCCACGTGGCCAGGCCTTGTGTAGGTTAAAAGGCAAGTACAATGCTTTTGGGTTTTTTTGGGGGGGGGAGGGGGTAAATCCTCAGTAGTAAAATTAATGGATCTGTGGTATTTCTATTTTTATTTTTTTGAGGAACTTCCATACCATTTTTCACAGTGGCTGCACCAATATGCACCATTAACAGAGCATAAGGGTTCTCTTCTTTCCACATTCATGCCAATACTTGCTATTTCTTGTCTTTTTGATGCTAGCCATTCTGACTGGTGTGAGGTGCTAACTTACTGTGGTTTTGATTTGTCTTTCCCAGATGATTAGTGACATTGAGCATCTTTTCATGTGTCTGTTGGCCATCTGTATGTATTCTTTGGAAAAATATCTATACAGGCTCTTTCCCCATTTTTTAAATTGGTTTGTTTGATATTGAGTTATAAAACTTCTTTATATATTTTGGATGTTTACCCTTTATCATTTGCAAATATTTTCTCCTATTCACTAGGTTGCCTTTTTGTTTTGTTATGGTCTCCTTTACTGTGCAAAAGCTTTCTATATTGGTGTAGTCAAGGGTTTATTTTTGCTTTTGTTGCTTTTGTTGGATATTTACCCAAATAAAATGAAAACACTAATTTGAAGGTATATACATGCCTATGTTACTGCAGCATTATTTACAATAGCCAAGCTATGGAAGCAACCCAAGTATTCATTCATAGATAAATGGATATGCACACACACATATATACATATACAATGGAATATTATATATATATATATATATATATATATATACATATATATACATACGTATATATGCACACAATGGAATACACACACACATACACATATACATACACATACATACAATGGAATATTGCTCACTCATAATAAACATTGAAATCTCTCCTTTTGTGACATCAACAGACCTAAAGAATATTATGCTAAGTAAAATGAGTCAGACAAAGTTTAATACCATATGATTTCACTTATAAGTGGTATCTAAAAAACAAAACAAACTTCTATAGGGAGAAGAAACTGGTGGTTTCCAGAGAGGCAATGAGTATAAAGATAGCAAAGCAGAATAAAGGGATTAAGAGGTACAAACTTCTAGTTATAAAAAATAAGTCATGGAGGGGTGTCTGGGTAGCTCAGTCGGTTGAGCATCTGAACTTTGACTCAGGTCATGATCTCACAGTTTCTGGGACCAAACTGTGCTGAGAGTGGGGAGTCTGCTTTAAATTCTTGGTCTCCCTTTCTTTACTGTCCCTCCCCCTCACGATCTGTCTTTCGAAAATAAATAAATATTTAAAATTAAAAAAAAAATAAGTACTGGAGATGAAAAACACAACATAGTTATGGTGACAGGTGGTTACAACTCTTACTGTGGGGACACTGAGTAATGTCTAAAATTGTTGGATCAATATATTGTACACCTGAAATTAATATAACATTTTCTGTTAATTATACTTCAATAAGAAAAGACAATTACACTGGAATTTTAAAGTGGGATCTTTTGTGACTTTTTCTGTAATTGATATTTAGTCCATGTGGGAAGAATGTCATGAGCCTGAAAGTTCTATCTCAAAAGCATGGATTAGAAGACCAAATTGTTCACTATAAGCACTTACTCTATTTTATTGCAAATTCTGAAGAATCTCCAATTTGAAAATCTTTTAAAGGCTAGTGGAAATTTTAATAAGCTAGTCCAAAGGTCTTTTGAAATAGTTTATTTCAGAGGGCAAGAAGATGACATTGAAGGAAATAAATTCTGTTTTGTAACAGAGAATTGACCCATGTGCTAAGTAAGAGATTATCAATGATAAAAAGTAAAGGAAAACAGTCTCTCTAGGGCCTGACAATAGAAATAGAAATTCATTGATGTGACAGAAAAATAGGCAGGAGCTCCTTAGCTTATAGAAAGTCCAGTGTGAAAAATGGAAGGACAAAATAAAAGTAGAGGCAAGGGTGTTTTTGGCTACTTAGATGATTTGCATTAACGGAAATGTTCATCACAAAACTTAGAAACATTTTATTTTTGTTCCTCAAAATTAGCAATTGGTTTGCATATTCGATTTAAGAAATTATATTAGTGATGAAATTTCTCAAAATCCAACAGTTTTAAGTGAAGAAACTAATCACTGAACATATTGTGTTATAAAATTCATGGACAGAAAGTGACATTGCCATTTTCCTTATTAAAGAAGAAATTATCTTGTAATTGACAAAATGACTTTTTAGAGATTTTAATATATGTTAGATAGTGAAATTATCAAACTTCAGCTTCAACTCATTATGAATTTATTCTTTGATCAAATATATGGATTGTTCAAATATCGCTACTGCCAAAATGCAATCATCTGTGGATTGTTTTTACCTTAGTGAAAGTCTGAAGTAATTTAGAACTGAAAGTTTAAGCCTAACAATAAAAGCAAAACTAATTAACAACTAGTTTTTCTTAGTTTAGAACACAATTTCTCTATGGAAGCATACTTATGAAAATTAGATTTCTATATACTGAAGCTTTAAAAATTAATTTCACTGCAATGTTAGGAGAAAAAGAAGACTTTGATATGAAAAGACTCATTATTTGACAGTCTTTTGGTTCCTTAAATAAGTTCATAATTTGACATTTTCATAATTCTGATTTTTACATTCGTTTTTAATAATATATTTTTAGAGATGACTTTTATGACTTCTTTTTTAAAAATGAAGTTTGTTCAGTAACAGTTTATTCATAAATAAATATGACTGCTTACTTTTAATAGATATTATGTTAAAATTAATAACAATTGGTGTAAGCTATCATATTTAATCTCTGAATTTATGTCTGTCATCTTTTGCCTTTTGTTATTCAATCTTTTTTATAACTAGAAAAATTTCCCACTAAAATGTGAAATTATATATTTATAATTAATAAATAGTGATTTGTATTTGACTTTTATATCTTAATATAATGAATAGGTAAGGCATATAATTCCTTGTTTTAAACAACAAATCTGTTTTTAAGTAAAGATATCATTGCTTTCTTTAATGAGAAGCAATTGCATGCATCAATTTGTCTTGATATACAAAAGACAAGTTTGGTTCTCTATTTGTTTTCTCCTTCAAATACCTTTGATAGCCACTGAATGCTTTTGAAAGGAAACTACTTTATCTGCAATCTGCTGTTGAAGAAATAGCTTAGCAGTTCTATATATATAGGTGATTGTATTGGTTACCATGTAAATCATCTCTGTAGTTACAGTTGTGTGGATTACAAGATGGATATCAGCCAATAAAAAACTATAAGAAAAATCAAATCTTACCAAGAAATATCAGTAAACAGTTGGGCCAAATCATATTCTTTACTGTGAGTAAAGGGACTGACACCACAGTATATACATACAGAAAAGGCAATGCACAAATGTCATAGTCTATGCAAGTCATGATTAACACAACTACATGTCATCAAATGCCATAAATAATAAGTCGATATAAGGAAGTAAAATGAAATCAAGGATGAATTTGTGTGTGGTCAGATTATAGGAGCAAAGATGGAGAGGATCTGAGGTATCAGGATGGAGGTCTAAGAACTCCTGCTGTTCAAACACTGGTAAGATGATCTGCTGCACGTAGCGTGTTGAAAAATGCATTTTTAGGAAAAAAGCTTTTTTCAGAAACTACAAAATGTTTTTGATATGTGACTTAAAGATTCAAATCTAATGCATTATATCAGATAGTCTTTATAGAGTATGAATAAATGAGGAGCTAGATTGTATTTCTAATTAAAGACATAATTTTATTAAGTACTGGGTATATTCTATATGCTTGACATTTATATTATATTATTATTTTTTTTTACTTTAGCTGAGAGACCACAAGAAGGGGAGAGGGGTAGAGAAGAGAGGGAGAGTCTTAAGCAGGTTCCACATTCAATGTGCCCAAGGTGGAGCTCAATCCCATGATCTTGGGATCAAGACCTGAGCCGAAATTAACATTTGGATGCTCAATTGAATGAACCACCCAGGTACCCTGACCTGACATTGACATTTTAAATATTATAAAAGTGAATTTTTAAATAACCATGTTGGAAAAATTTTTAAGAAGTCTTTACATTGATGTTATTTATTAATCTAATAAATGCATGCATGAATAGATCTCAATAGCAGAGTAGATCTCAGTGTTTGGTGTATATGAGAAGAACTGAGGAACTTTTTTATTTTAAGGTATGGCTATGACTGGCTTATTTCCCATATTAATGTTCTCCAGCTTTATCCATGTTGTCACTAACGGCAGAGTTTCCTTTTCTTTTGAGGCTGAAAATTTTCCATTGTATGCATATTTTATATTTTCTTCATTCATTTGTCATTTGGGCATTTGGGTTGTTTCAATTTTTGACTATAGTAAATAATGTTGCAATGAACATGGAAGTGCAGATAAATCCTCGAAATCTTAATTTAAATTCTTTTGGATATATACATATTTATCCCACGTATTTGAAATGCCTAAGAGTAAAACACATGGAAGCAGAGAATATTCTACAACTGGGTCCAGGGTTTGGGGGTTGTGGGAAACAGGGAGTTGTTTCATGGGTATAAAGTTTCAGTTCTGCTAGATAAATGTAGTCTAGAGGTCTACTGTGTGTCAATACTTAGTAATATGATAACATACACTTCAAAATTTGTTAAGATGTTGGATCTCACATTAAGTGTTCTTACCCAAAAGCAAAGAAACAAAAAAAAGCAAAGGACACAGAAAACTCTGGAAGGTGTTGTATATGTCTATTATTTTGATTACGGTTATGGAATCATAGGTATCTGCAAATGTCCACATTCATCAAACTGCTCACATTAAATACATGCTATTCTTTATGTATCAATTATACCTTAATAAAGCTCTTAAAAGTGAAATAGAGCTGTGCTATACCCAAGAACCACTGAACCTCAGTCTAAAGATGTAGGCCAATAGTCTTTTTTTGTTTAAACTACACTAGGAATTCATATCCATTGATAACCTAAATTAATGATGATATCATTCATCTATTTTTATGGTTTAAATAAACTGTTAAATAATATTTGTTGACAAACCTAGAAATAAAATTTTCTATTTATAAATAAGGCATAACGTGAGTTAAATTTCTTTAATATTAGTATCGGCATGTTGAGATGTTACTTAATTCTTCTCAAGCATTATTTAGAATCAAAACTCTTAGGATTTTTTGGGTGAATAGAATATGCAAAGCAAAATTAGTAGTTGATATTCTATGAAATGCTGTAAAATAAATTAGATGTGTTACTTGGTAGAGAAAATAAGCATTATGATGCTTTTTCAGATACTCCCTCATTAAAAATCAAATAAAATCATGGGGTACCTGCGGTGGCTCAGTCATCTGAGCATCTGGCTCTTGATTTTGGCTCAAGTCATGATCCCACGGTTGTGGGATCCAGCCCTGAGTGGGGCTCTGCACTGACCATGGAGCCTGCATAAGATTCTCTCTTTCTCTTCCTTTGCTCTTCTACTTCACCCCTCCCTTGCTCTTTCTCTTTCTCTCTTAAAACAAACAAACAAACAAACAAAACCTACTTCAATTTTGATGACATTTTAAGTCAGTAGGTTATGAGACTTAAAACTCAAGTCAAATGTTTGCCTCTTCTTCCTGTCTCTTCTCAATATTATCAGAAACCACCATGTTTCTAATTTCAGTGTATTTTTTTTCTCCTTTAACCAGTTAACTTCTCAAGAACATATAATGCAGTTTATCACTCCCTCATTTTGGAAAGACTTTTTCCTTTTCTCAATAATATGTTGATTTTATGGGGCACCTGGGTGGCTTAGTCGATTAAGCGTCCGACTTTCGCTTAGGTCATGATCTCGCGGTTTGTGGGTTCGAGCCCCGCATCGGGCTCTGTGCTGACTGCCAGCTCAGAGCCTGGAGCCTGTTTCAGTTTGTGACTCCCTCTCTCTCTGCTCCCCTCCCCTGCTCACGCTGTCTCTCTCTCTCTCTCTCCTAGAAATAAATAAAAATATTAAAAAAATAATAATAATATCTTGATTTTTCTCTTATATCACTGACCATCTGTGTATAGATTCATTTGCTTGTTTTTACTCTTCTAAGATTTTTGAAGCTTATAAACTCTTCTCAATCTGTGCCCTTTCCCAGGATGATATCATTTTTTAATTTTAAATAGCATATATGTATAGCATGCACACACACATACATGCACTCATGTGCGTGTGCACATACATACACATGAATTTTAGATCTGATCATATCTCAAAGTAAAATCATAGAAGTCAAATCCTTAATTCTCTCTTGTTCTTGGTATCAGTCTATTACAATGTGACTTCTTCTGTCTTCAGAAGATGGCTCAAATTTCCTTATTACTCCTTTTCTTTCCTATCACTGTAGACAGAATTTCCAAAATTATATACTATGAAACACTTAATATCCCATATTCCATGAATAAAAAAATGTAAATAAATATTTTGTGGGAATGCATTTCTAATTTGGAGTTACACTGAGCACATTAGCATATTAATCATTTTGAAAAGTTTTTTCAGAAAGTGCAAGGTATTTTATAAAAGTATTTAATAAAAATACTTTTTATGAAAGTATTTATCCCAATGTTTTAATCACTATTTTTGATCAAATAATTATTTGCTTATACCAAAATATATATTTTAAAACTCTTGCCCTTGAAATTGTTTAAACAATGCAAGGTTACCAAAATTATAAGGTATTATAAATTCTATGGAGTGATAGCCATTGTAGATAGCAAGATAGGAATGAAGGATTCTGCTTATGTTTTCATGAATCAAAAATAATATCAGTGTCTGAAAAGTATTTTCCGACTGACTCTATATATCCCTCATAATAAAAACACTTAATGAAATTCTGTATTTGCTAGTCTATTAGAAATTACACATATGGAAGGAACTATGTCTCATCCTAAAGTTTGTTAAAAATATTAAATGCAACCAGTTCTGGATGGTTTACATTTGAACCCCTGCAAATGAAGAAATTGGAGATAGGTAACTTACTGAGATTTCAGTGCACTACCATGATTTTTTGGCCACAGATATGAGCCTGAAGGTAGATAGTGATGGATAATATGGATTTGGGAACTTACAGAGTTTTCTAAATTTCTTGTTCCTATAATTTGATGGATTTTTGATCTCATGTAAATTATGCAACTTCTCTGTGCCTTACTTTCATTATTTGAGAAATGGGAATTTTAATAGAACTTTTCCTAGAATTGTGAAAGTTGAGTGAGATAATTTACCGAATGTTCTTGGAATAGCACTTAGCACATAGTAAACACTCAATGAATATTTCATTTTGATGATGAAGGTTAATTTGAAAAGGTACATTTTAATAAAAAATTTTATTTTCAATATTTATTGAAATAAGACTGGAAATGATCATTTTACCTTCATTTTAACCTTTACATAGTAAACACTATTACTTGCCATGAATAAACTGAGAAATGTATTCCAAATAAAGTTCTTAATTACAATGGACACTTCTGGACTCAAAGTGAGAGTAACAGCCATCTGCTTTAAAAGTGACACTAGCCATGTAAGAGCTCAGTGAAAGAGACTGTAAGGCAGTTACCAATCTGCTTTAATTCAATGTTAGGCTTAATAAGATGAGAACTTAAACTTTTCATTATATCTTACAGTAAAAAATGTATAATACTGGATGTATGTCCCTTGTTATATGATAACGCCTTGATTATTAAAAAAAAAACAAATGGCAGGAGTCCCTGGGTGGCTCAGTTGGTTGTGCATCTGACTTGAGCTCTGGTCAAGATCTCGTGGGTTTGTGAATACAAGACCTGCCTCAGGCTCTGTGCTGATAGCTCAGAGCCTGAAGCCAGCTTCAGATTCTGTGTCTCCCTCTCTCTGCCTTTCCGCTACTCATGGTTTGTCTTTCTGTCTCTCAAAAATAAATAAGCATAAATAAAGATTTAAAAGTTAAAAAATAATAAAACAAATAATTATATACAGACATCATCTGTTATATACAAAATTAAAATAAGTAAAATATTACTCTTTCCTTTATGAAACCAACTACCACTGCTAAAATTGTCCAGATTCTTAAGCTTGGAACAAACATCTGGTTTAAGTAGGTATGTTGATTGAGTATTTCAAATTTAGAAAAAAAAAAGTTATTAAACCATCTTAATTCTTCCTGGTGGCTCTTATTTTGTATCTCTTACTACCTTGATAATTAAGTTACATGGATTCATTATCTTGATCATTTTTTTTCTGAGAGAAATACTATGCAATGCTTTTAACTAATCTATACATCCTGAGAGTTTTGGGTTTTGTTTGTTTTGTAGTATCATGATACCAGAATGAAACTACTGCTACTATTACATTGTATGTAAGGCTTATTACAGCGATATACTGGAGGACTTCTTGGGCCTTTCATTTTCCATTTGCCAATGCATGAGTGGTTGTTAATAGGCCAATATGGTTACTAGTCCATGTTTGGTTCCAGGATCTTCTAACAGCATAGGATTGCAACAAGTTGTCAAAATAGAATATCTATATTGTAGAGTAAACTGGATGATGATATATAGCATTACTGAGAGATTTTTCCACTTTTGTTTAGAAAATAATTCTTTCCAGTTTGAAACCAAAAACATATCATTGGGTTAAATGGACTAAAGCATGCAGAAATAGAAGTCCAAAAAATAGGAAGTTTATTTATTTTCTCCCAACTATTTAAATACCCACGATTCTAGTCCATATGATAGACACCTGTAAGGGTTTAGGCTCTCACATATTTGCATACCTTGTAGACACTTTTGGAGTTGTTTACAGATGGGAATTTGAGAACCCCACTGTTCAGCAGGTCTTGACTGAGGGCAAGCTATCTGATCTGAATAAGATTTAAGAGCTGCATAGGGATTTGATCTTGACTAACCACACATTTAGATGCAGGTAATATCATTAGTAAATGGATGCTACAGAAAACAAGCCTGACAAATTCCAAAAATATCCCAGGAAAAGAAACCACAACAAATAACAGGAAGCCTATCTTTTCTAGAAACAAGTGCATTATGGAGCCTTGCTATTTGAAGTGGCATTACCTCAAGACTGGTAGCTTCAGCTCACCAGAAATCATTTTGGAAATGCATAATCTCAAGTCTCACACTTGTCTTACTGAACCCAAATTTCAATTTTAATAAGATCCTCAGGTAGCTTATTATAGTTTAAGAAATACTGAAATAAAAGAAACAGAAGAGCTACGTCTGCTTTGTTCCTTCTACTGTTGATCAGAAAAATTTGTGGTTTTAGAAGGCAATTTCTGCAGAGAAATAAACCCAACAATGAAATGTGTGTCTTCTTGATTTTTGCTTATTTATTTGTTCATTTGGTGGCAACATATTTAACTTCTTAAACTTTAACATTGATTAATGTAGCTACATTGGCAAATATTTAATCCATATTTATTTTCATATGGGAAAATAAAATGCATCTATCAGTAAAAGGACAATCTATCAACATAATACAATCTGGGGAAAACCCATAAAGCTTTTTATTTAATGACTCAATTGACTACATAGTAAAAATCTACTAATTTTAAATCTGTCACATTTCAGTTATAATCATGCAGCATCCATGTGCAGATCATAAAGGTGGTAGACTGGCTATAGTTTGGAAGCAGAGGCCTAGAAATAGTAACAGATTACTTTCTTGGATTTTTTAGGCCTTTTGCCACGTATTCTACTCACGGAAAGATTAACTTCCTAGAAAATTCTATCTTGTTACAAAATGCCATTAACTCCTGATAGTCATAAACACATTAAATAACAACCATCATGTTGCTTTGACAGCTCTAAAGAACTTGCATGCAGTTTTAATGGTGGAGATCCTCACTCATCATAATTTCTGAGTGTCAAATTGATCCTTGGAAGAGAGGCTGATAATTTGATTGTTCTATAATGTGCTACTGCATAATTTCAGAAAGAGAAATCATTTTATGAAGAAACTAATTACATGCAAATGAGTCTCTTCACGAGATGTTAATAAAATTAGAAATACTTTTCAAAAAATGAAGAAAAAATAGTATAAAATAAAAAGCCTGGAAGAGGTAGATGATTAAAAAGTACCAAGAAGATATCACCCTGGGAAAGTACAGGAAGAAACCTATGTCGAGGAGAGGAAAAGTGTGTTGTTTCATTTTTTACTGTATCAAAAATATCCTTCTGTCCTTAATTTAACCTTCTAAAACTTAAATGACATATCAATTATGAAAATTCCAGTTCATACTGGAGTTAAGGTGGTTTTCATGGAAGGCATATCACAAAAAATCTCTCCAAGGAGAAAAAAAAATTTGTATCTTCCTTCATTTTTAAAAACATTTCTAAGTGTTTATTCATTTTTAGAGACAGAGAAAGACAGAGTGCCAATGGGGGAGGGGGAGAGAGAGAGTTAGACACAGAATCTGAAGCAGGATCCAGGTTCTGAGCTGTCAGCACAGAGCCCGATGTGGGACTCAAACCCCCAAACCATAAGATCATGACTTAAGCTGAAGTCAGATGCTTAACTGACTGAGCCACCCAGGCACCCTTTCTATCTTCCTTCTAAAAAAAAATTAGCACATACTCATCAACATACAATACATGTTCCTATCATGTTAAAAAGTATCATCACAAATAATATATTTTAGAATTTTAGAAACCACTTCTAAAAAGTGCATAAGTTTGGCTTGATTTGACTGCAATGAAATGATATTTAATCCTAATTATCATTGCTTTCTGTTTCTTTCACATGATCTATTTTCTTCCTTCACATTCTGTATTACTTCATTGTTACTTTGAATAACAGAATTGAGCTGAGACTGAGGTAATCTAGGCTTATAGTTTTCTAATCTATGTTGTCCTGATATTTATCTCAGATATCAAAATACGTCATGTGAAAGTGCAAAGATGTGGTGCAAATCAAAGCAGACCAAAAAAGTATGTGCTTGGGAATTCTTACCCTGCAATTAAAAACGTGTATATTTTTGTCAATTAATTAATTTCTCTTATTCTTAGTTTTCTCATTAGCAAAACAGGGTTCATACATATAAACTATAATGATTTTGCTCTCAGTGGTTTCCCATGATTGTTTCCCATCTATTTTCACAAACTCTGTCCTTTCTTGACTTTCTGTAGTCTCATGCTGATTTTTTTCTCTTTTTCCTTTTTTTCTTTTTTAAATAAAGTCATTAAGTCATCAGAAACATTTTAGAGACCACCCCCCCTTCAAATGCCTAATGTATACAAAATGTCCAGTAATTATATTTTAAAGTTAACTAAGCTGAGTGTAAGGCCAATTTTCTCTTAATTTTGTCTTTCTTTTGCAGATTTAGATGCTCATCTCTTTTCATCTTTCAGAACTAATTTTATGTCCACTCTCCCATACACACAACTTTCTTTTGTCTATCAGTATATTTTAAAGCTTAATTGTTGAAGCATGTTTATATGATGATATCAGTGATACAACATAAAGGGAAGAAACATGAGGCCAGATAACAGAAGAACTTTGTAGGTTTAAAAAATAGTAGAAGTGGTCTGATTAAACAAAAGTTGACAGGTTGACCTCAACTAAATGTGAAGAATTCATTTACTGAAATAGAATAACTTGTATGCAGGTGCATATACAAGTATTTGATAATGGACAGAAGAAATGTTTTTATTTCATCAATATGTTTGCTCAATGAAATATAATTTAGTAACTTCAACTAGGATTGAGAAGTGTTGGAAGATTGAGGAGAAAAAGATAGGAAAATAAAATTACTGAGAAAGTTACAGCTATTTTGCAACAGTTTGTTGCAGGATAGGAGTAGAGTTTAAGTAGTGTCTTAGAATTAATAAGGTTTGGAGTTTTCCAGATAGCCTCACTGAGAAAGAAAAAGGAAAGATAATTAAATTTGTAAGATGGTAAGCATTTTCTCTTATCAATAAAATGGTCTAAGCATGATAAAGAAAGACATTACAGAATTGATAGATAATGTAAAAAGTCATGGTGTCTGTATTGTAGAAACTCAGTGAGTCAAAGGATGCTTGGGGTGGAGGTCTTAAAACAAACAATAGGGAAGAACTCAGGATGTCAGTCAAAGAGTGGATAGTTTGAACTATTGTGAAGGAGACGTGGTGTGTTCTTTTTGAATTTTATTTTTTTATTTTGGGTGACAGAGAGAGCAAGCAGCAGAGGAGCAGGAGAGAGAGAGAATACCAAGCAGGCTCTGTGCAGCTCAGAGCCCAACAGGGGCCTCCATCCCATGAACCGTGAGATCAGGATCTTAGCAGAAATCAAGAGTTGGGTGTTCAACTGACTGATCCAGCCAGGCTCCCCAATGTGATTTTGAAAATATAAATCTAGTTAAGTCCATTAACATTTGATGCTTTAAATACCTCATTGGCTTCTAATTCGGATTCATATATAAACCACCCGGCTTATCATTGTCTACAACTTCCTATTTTAGTCTGACATATCCTAAATTTCCAATCTCATTCAGAAAGAGAAAGATATTATTCTACAACCTTTCCCTATGAAATCCTACCTCTGTGTTACATTATAGCAGCTCTCAGCTTTAAGATTAAATGTGTCCAACATGCAGTATTTAACCAGACAAACAGAGAGTAGGATAGGTATCCTGGTTCTGTGTCCTCTCTGTGACCTACTTTTACCTTAAAATACCATAATACTTAGCATTCAAATTCTCTCTCTTACATATCGTGGTGCTTTGGTTATCGTTTCACTCTTATAAGATAAGATATATTTGTTCTTCACCCAAAAGATACAATTAAATAGTTGGCAAGGCTACTGTTGAAGGTATTCTTTTAATTTAGTAGATTACCAATTTGCCCTCTTAAGTTTTGTGGCCTTCTCTCCAATAAAATAGATTATTTTAGGGATGTTTCAGACAATCTAAGTAGTTTCATCACACTTTCCTAATATGCAACTAAGCTGGGATTTTATTTGACCATTTGCATACATTATTTCTGTATTTTGATAGCCCTGAAAAAAATAGACCTTCAAGCCAGTTTTAATAGTGTAGAGAATTTTTCATGAAGACCGTGGATGAATTTTTCTAGTCCATTTGCAACCTGGACAGATACAATATTGTAATCTGATTCATTTAGCAAATTTAAGAAAAGTCATCCATACATTTATCAGACAGATAGTAATGTAAGCTATGTCCACATAATGAAATTAAACAATGCTTACTTATATTAGAAGTATGGTAAATTTTCACCTTAACTTCAAGGAAGGTAATAGGGAAGAACCAAAAGCAATGGTATACTATTCCATTCTTTATTACACCGTGCACAGTATCTTATTTTGTTAGGAAACATCTAAATTGATATGAAAATATAGAAAAATAAAATTTGTGAGTACTTATTTTCTATTTTTATTTTTTATTAAGTCATTTTTAAATGTTTCTTTCTGACAGAGAAAGACAGAGCATGAGTCTGGGAGGCACAGAGAGAAAACATACAGAATACAAAACAGACTCCAAGCTTCAGTTCATCAGCACAGAGCCTGACACGGGGCTCAAACTCATGAACCTCCAGATCCTGACCTGATCTGAAGTCCAACGTTTAACCAAATGAGCCACCCAGGCACCCCTTTAATAATACATTTTTACTATTGAAATTTGTTCTTATTTATTTATTTATTTATTTATTTTATATGTTTCTTTATTTTTAATAGAGTGCAAACAGAAGAGTGGAAGAGAGAAGAAACAGAGGATCTGAAGCAGACTCTGTGCTATCAGGAGAGCCTGACATGGAGCTTGATCTCACAAACTGTGAGATCATAACTTGGGCTGAAATCCAGAGTCAGATACTTCACCAACTGAGCCACCCAGGAGCCCCCCCAATTTTTTTTCACAACACCAAAAAGTATCCCAGTGAAGATGTCAGATATTCTTGTATTTTCTCTATGTTCTTAATGTCAATAGATACTTAAATAAGGGTTTCATATGAAAATGTGACTATAAAAGATATAAAGCATTTCAATTGCAAAAAAATATGTAGATATATAAAAATAAGTAAGCAAAAGGGACATAGCATGATAGGTAAGGTAACAAATTAGATGGTAAAATTACCAGTCTCCATTTTCGGCTATTGGGTATTTCCAGGCTTTTTTGTATTTAATATTTTTCATTTAAATCCCTTCTTCATTAAACTGTCAGATCTGCTATTTTATTTGTTTTACATTTCCTATGGCTCACTATTGTTTCCATAGAGACTACTCAAAAGCATGGTACCAATATTTGGTCCATCAATGTGTATGGAAGACATCAATTCAGAGTGACAGTGGGGAAGTTAGAATAAATTTTAGAAGTACAACAGTTTATGTATTTCAAAAATAAGGTGATGGAAGAGTTAAGATGACAAAGTGGTAGGAAGATCCTAGGCTTGTATCATCCCCCAAACACTGGTAGATAAATATCAAATCATTCTGAATACCCACAAACGTGATCTGAGGACTTACAGAACAAACTGCACAACTACAGGCAGAGAAGAAGCCACATCATAGAAGATAGGAGGGTCAGAGATATGCTTAGGGGGAAAAACTGATCATGAGTGCTGCAAAGGGAGGGAGCCATGGCCTTGAAGAAAGGGAGAGAGAGTAGAGTATACAGGGGATTGCACAAGGAAAACACATCCTCAAAGCCACTGACTGGGAAAATGGGAAAACCTGATTTTCATGAGAACTTAGAACCAGGGGATTCAAATACTGAGTTTTAGAGATCCACAGAGTGGCCAGTGTAAAACCTTGAATGTACTGCACTGTTCCAGAGGACAAGAAGTTCAGATATCCCAGATACCCGGGGACAGGTGTCACGATCTGAACATCCACTGGGATGCAGTGGTAGAAATGGTTTTGTTTTCTTGAAGCACATCTGGGACAGGTGGCATAGCCTCTCTAAAGAGAAAAGAGCTAGGGGCGCCTGGGTGGCTTAGTCGGTTAAGCGTCCGACTTTTGCTTAGGTCATGATCTCGCGGTTCGTGGGTTCGAGCCCCGCGTCGGGCTCTGTGCTGACTGCCAGCTCAGAGCCTGGAGCCTGTTTCAGAGTCTGTGTCTCCCTCTCTCTCTGACCCTCCCCTGCTCATGCTGTCTCTCTCTCTCTCTCTCCTAGAAATAAATAAAAACATTTAAAAAAACAAAAAAAAAAGAGCTAGAGGGCACAATTTCCTTCACTGTCCCATCAGCATAGGTGCACAGACACCTGCTGAGGGTGGTGGCAAACCTGGACACTGGCTGTTTGTTGCACTTAATTCCAAACTCCATGCCTTTGTGCTCTGGTGTGACTGCCCTTCTGGGACAAACATGCAACAGTCCCAATGTGGCACAACCTTCCCCCAGAGAACCAGTGCAGGTGCTGCCACATCAGGTCCCTAAAGTTTGGAGTTTTAAAACTCAGCCAAACTGAGTGGGATAGAACGCAAGACACAAACAGAGTGAGGCAGTAAGTTGAGGGATAACTGGGGCACAAGAAAGGAGATAGTTTGCTCTTCTGGGAGAGCTTCCTGGACAGTGGCAGGAGTGAACTCTTCTCTCTGTGGGTAAGTGGGGGAGGCTGGTGCCATTTCTCTCCCCAGTCCTTCAGCATAAACTAACTTCAATAAGCAGCACAGCACCAGCAGTGGTGGCCTAAACTGCTTACACCAATCCGCAACCCCCAGAACTCTCCCTAAGCTTGCCTGAGAGCCAGCAAAGCAGGACCCTCCACAAGAAGACAAGTACTGACCTTCCCCAACGCCACATGCACCATGTCTACTAATCAAAGAGTTCTCCAAAGCTTCAAGTCTAGTGGAAATAGTGTCAGGGCTCCATTATCAAAGCAGACCAGAGCACACCTAGTTGAAACTCACCACACTCTGACCAAGGTCCAAACACTCCTCACTGCAGACCAGGAGAAACTCTGTAGAGGACTGACCTGAGGGAAGGAGCAGCCAAAATACAGAGCAGAAGACACACAGCATGCAGCAGAGGCACTTCATGAAACACCAGACCCTGGAGAACACATGACTTCTTCTTCATAACTCCATTACTTTCAGGAGCAAGAAAGAAAACAGGCTTCTGTAATATACATAAGACAAACACCTAGATAAAATACCAAGATGGACAAATTCATCCCCCCCCCAAAAAAAGAAGAAAAGGTCACAGCCAGAGATCTGATTGAAATAGATGTAAGTAAGATGCATCATCTATAATTTAAGCTAACAATCATAAAGACACTAGCTAGCTTAAGAAAAGAATAGAAGACACCAGGGTGTCCTCTACTGCAGAGATAAAATACTTGAAAACTAGTCAGGCCAAAATTAAAAATTCAATAACCCAGATTAAAAACTGACTGCTGTAATGACTACAAGGATGGAAGAAGCAGAAGAACAAACAAGTGATATAGAAGATAAAATTATGGAAAGTAATAAAGTTGAAAACAAGAGGACAAGATAAATATTGGATCATGAATGTACCCTAGGTAACTCAATGACAGTATAAAGCAAAACGCTGGTATTAGAGGAGTTTCAGAAGAAGAAGAGAGGGAAAAGTGAGCAGGAAGCTAATCTGAGGAAATTATAGCTGAAAAGTTTCCTAATCTGAGGAGGAAAACAGACATCTAAATCCAGGAGACACAAAGAATTCCCATCAAAATCCTAAAATCAACAAAATCCTAAAAGTATCCTAAAAAACATCTCCCGAATGATCACATACTAGGTCATAAATGAGGTCATAAACAAGAACAAAATGATTGAGATCATAACATGCATATTTTCTGAACACAATGCTATGAAATTTGAAATAAGCCACAAGAAAACATTTGGAAAGAACACAAATACATGGAGGTTAAAGAATATCCTACTAAAAAATAAATGGTTTAACCAGGAAATTAAAGAATAAATTTAAAAATTTAGGGGAACAAATGAAAATGAAAACATGATAGTCCAAACCCTTTGGGATGCAACAAAAGCAGTCATTATAAGAAAATATATTGGAGCACCTCGGTGGCTCAGTCAGTTAAATGTCCGACTTTGGCTAAGGTTCATGGGTTTGACTCCCTGCATCAGGCTCTGTGCTGACAGCCAGCTCGGAGCCTGGAGCCTGTTTCGGATCTTGTGTCTCCCTGTCTCTCTGACCCTCCTCTCTCTCTCTCTCATCTCTCTCTCTCTCTCTCTCTCTTTCTCTCTCAGAAATAAATAAAACATTTAAAAAATTAAAAATGAAGAAAACATATAGTAATACAGGCCAACCTTAAGAAATAAGAAAAAAATAAAAAACACAACCTAACCTTTTACCTAAAGGAATTAGAGAAAAGAAGAGTCAAATATAAAGCCAGGAGAAGAAGGGAGATAATAATGATTAGTACAGAAGTAAATGATATAGAAACAAAGAAAGACAGAAACAAGCAAAAAAACATAGTACTGATCAGTGAAACCAGAAGCTGGTTCTCTGAAAGAATAAAATTGATAAGCCCTAATCAGACTTATCAAAGAGAGAGAGCGAGAGAGAGAGCCCAAACATGAATGAGAGAGGAGAGATCACAACTAACATCACAGAAATACAATTACAAGAGAATATTATGAAATATTATATGCTAAAGAATGGGGCAATCTGAAATAAATATATAAATTCATAGAAACATATAAACTACCAAACTGAAACAGGAAGAAATAGAAAACTGAATACATTGATAGGCAGCAAAGAAATTGAAT
Organism: Proteles cristata cristata; assembly: GCA_017311185.1. Lineage (NCBI taxonomy): Eukaryota > Metazoa > Chordata > Mammalia > Carnivora > Hyaenidae > Proteles > Proteles cristata. The sequence goes on from JAESUZ010000127.1 coordinate 777,373, forward strand.
CAGTAATCAAAAATCCCTCAATAAACAAAAGTCCAGGGCCAGGTGGTTTCACAAGGGAATTCTACCAAACATTTAAAGAAGAGTTAATACCTATTCTCAAACTGTTTCAAAAAATAGAAACGGAAGGAAAACTTCCAAACTCATTCTATGAGGCCAGAATTACCTTGATTCCAAAACCAAGGCCCCACTGAAAAAGAGAATTAAAGGTCCATATCTCAGACAAACATGGATGTAAAATTTCTCAACAAAATATTAGCAAATTAAGTCCAACCTTACATTAAAAGAATCGTTCACTACAATCAAGTGGGATTTATTCCTGGACTGCAAAGGTAGTTCAATATTCTCAAATCAATCAATGTGAAATATGATATTAATAAATATTGAGGTATGTTCCCTCTATGGCAACTTTGTTTAATTTTTTTTTCAAGAATGGATGCAGTATTAGTCACATACTTTTTCTGCATCTGTTGAGACTCACAGATAACATAATCCTTAAAGGAGAGAAACTGAGAACTTTTTCTCAGTGGCCCAGAAGAAGACAGGGATGTTCACCATCACCATTGTTACATAACATAGTACCTGAAATAACAGCCTCCTCAGCAGTCAGACAAAAAAATAAAGAAAAGCTATCCATATTGGCAAGAAAGAAGTCAAACTTTCACTGTTCACAGATAACATGATACATTATATATAGAACCAAAAGAATCCACCAAAGAATTGTTGGAATTGATACATGAATTCATAAAGTTGCAGGATACAAAATCAACATACAGAAATTGGTTGCACATCTGTACACAAATAACAAAGCAATAGAAGGAGAAATAAAGGATCCATCCTATTTACACTTACACCAAAAACAATGATACATAGTAATGAACCTAACAAAAGAGGTAAAAGATCTGTTGCTGAAAACTGTAGAAAACTTATGGAAGAGATTGAGGATGACACAAATAAATGGAAAAACATTCCATGTTCATGATAAGGAAAAGCAAATATTGTTAAAATGTCTACACTACCTTAAACAATCTATACATTTAATGCAATTTATATCAAAATACCACCAAAATTTTTCACAGAGCTGGGACAAACTATTGTAAAATTTGCATGGGACCACAAAAGACCCCAAAGAGCCAAAGGAATCTTCATAAAGAAAAGCAAAACTGGAGGCTGGAGACGTCACAATTCCAGACTTCAAGTTATGTTAGAAAGCAGTAGTGATTAATACATTATGGTAGTGACACTAAAACAGACACACTCATCAATAGAACAGAATACAAAACACAGAAGTGGACCCACAAATATACGGTCGACTAATCTTCAACAAAATAGGGAAAAATATCCAATAAGAAAAAGACTGTCTCTTTCATAAATGGTGTTGGGGAACCTGGATAGCAATATGCCCCAGAAAGAAACTGGACCATTTTCTTACATCTTACACAAAAATAATTCAAAGTAGATGGAAGATAAGAATGTGAGACAGGAAACCATCAAGCCCTAGAGGACAACACAGGCAGTAATGTCTATGCCTTTGGGAGTCACAACTTCTCACTAGATAAGTCTCCTGAGGCAAGGGAAACAAAAGCAAAAATGAAGTATTAGGACTTCAAGATAAACAACTAAGGAACAGAGAAGAAACATTCAACAAAACTAAAAGGCAGCCTTCAGAATGGGAGAAGATATTTGCAAATGAATTATCTGGAAAAGAGTTAGTATCCAAAATCTATAAAAAACATACCAAACTCAAAACCCAAACAGTCAACAACCCAATTAAAAAAAATTGTCAGAAGACATGAATAGATTTGTTTCCAAAGAAGACATACAGATGACTAACAGGCACATATAAAGATACTCGACATCACTCATCATCAAGGAAGTACAAATCAAAATCACAATGAGATACCACCTTACCCTGATCAGAGTAGGTAAAATTAACAAGACAGGAAACAACAGATGTTGGTGAGGATGCCAAAAAAGTAGAACTCTCTTAAACTGTTGGTGAGAATACAAACTGATGCAGCCCCTCTGGAAAACATTATGGAGATTCCTAAAAATTTCAAAATAGAACTACTCTATGATCCAAAATTGTACCACTAGGTATATACCCAAAGGATACAAAAATACTGATTTGAAGGGATACATATATCTTGATATTCATAGCAGCATTATTGACATAGTCAAATTATGGAAAGAATCCAAATGACCATCATCTCATGAATGGATAAGGAAAAGATGGTTGATAATATATAAAATGGGTTATCAAAAATAATGAAATCTTGTCATTTGCAATGTTGTGGATGGAACTTGAGTGTATTCTGCAAAGTGAAATAAATCAGTCTGAGAAAGATAAATACCATATAATTTCACTCATATGTAGAATTTAAGAAACAAAAAAACGGGTGAACATGGGGGGTAAGGGAGAGAAGTGAACCATAAAACAGACTCTTAATGGTACAAAACAACTGAGGGTTGCTGGAGGGGAAGCGGGCAGTGGGATGGGTTAAATGGGTGATGAGTATTAAGTTGGCTCTTGTGATGAGCACTGAGTATTGCATGTAAGTGATGAATCACTAAATTTTACACCTGAAACTAATATTACACTGTATGGTAACTAACTGGAATTTAAATAAAAACTTTAAACTAAAAGCAAAAATAAAGGGTGATGGGCATGGGGGAGGGCCCTTGTGGGGATGAGCACTCGGTGTTATAGGTAAACCAACTTGAAAATAAACTATTTAAGAAAAAAAAAACAAAATAAAACCAGAAAACTAAAGAAGGGCTCTAGAGCACATAAGAGGTCCACTGTGTGTGAAGATTGATATGACATGTGAGTTAAGAGGCAAATAGATGAGATGCATTAAAGGTGAGATTCTCATGTGGATGACCAGGAGATAAACCTGAAACGACCTACTAAACCAACATGTATCACCGTGAACCCATGCTTTGAAATTTAGATTAGATACAGAAGTAATAAATATATGATTAGGAAAAAGTGTACCTGACACAAGAAATACACTTTCTCATATAAAGTATCCTATTTAAAAATACCTTCCCAATAAAAGTATTTAAATTTGAATTATATTCTAAGTAAACTTAGAGTTTTGAAAGTGCATTGATTTGTTTTGACTGAGTTTATGACTGAGCTCTTCTTTGTTTATTTCTTGTATTTTTTTTTTTTAAATCTAACGTCCTGGCTAAGCATCCTATTTAAATTTGCTTATACAGCTAACTACCACTGTGCATAACTTCCAGAATGGGAAATTAGCCTGGCTAATTTAACCACCAGGATTCTAGTCTAATCCTGTTGATGTATTCCTGATAATTAACAATGTGTGAGCAGCTGCATTGTCCAATATCCAATATACAGCATAAGGAAAATGATCATTTGTACATTGTGGCTTTAGTGGACTAAATGAAAGAGCACTTTTTTTTTTTATTAATAGCTGCACTTTTCATAAATTTTATGAGTTAATAGGGTTCAATTAATGTTGCCAAGTGGTGTGCTTCATACATACATCTCTGGGGTTTTGTGAAGTTGGGAAGAATGTATAATGAATGGTTGAGCAGTTATATTGGTACCCTAGTAATTAGAGAACGAGTAATTAATGTGCATCTGTGTTAGGCTCCTGGGTACTGTCAACGACCCTGTAGTGTGCAAAAAAGAGAAATTATGATCTTGGCAGGGGAATACAGCTTTTCTCTTTTTCTTAAATTTTAGATCTACATCTGTGTTTAATTAGAAGAAGAAATGAATTCCCATTAACACCATTAGGCAACATGCTATGATTGGTTAAAGCCTACATGGACTGTGAAACTGATCTAGAAAGCTCAGGAGATTACAACAAGGCTTTTTAATCTCAGAAGGAATTTATATTTTTAATAAAATTAGAATACTGAATTGCACACACATGGCTGTCTGTAAAAGACCTTCTGCTTCTCACTTTTGGCCACTCGCTAAAACTATGTGTGATCTAAACAAAAATCTACAGAGCAAAAGTGACTTACCACACTCACAATGGGATTTTTTTCCAGCCCTAAGGGGTGAGATGCAATGCCATCACCTGTGAGAGCCCCAGTATGCAAAAAAATCACAGATATTAATGACAGTATCACATAGTTTACTGAAAGATAATAGTCACAGATGTAACAGATGACTAGCTATGCTGATGCTTTAGTTTCCAGAGAGATTCAAATTAAATTGCTTTTATCTCCTGAAGCAGAGTAACATTTCATATTCTACATGATAATGAAATGTATCCTTAGGGCAAGTAGTATGTCTGTACTTTTAAAATGAAACAGGCATGATTTAATTAGTATGCAAGAACATAGGTCTAGATTTTAAGAGAAAGATGACTCTCCTGAGTGTTCTTGTTCAGTGGCCTTCTAAAATTCTGCTTTTTGAGAGAGCTACTGAATAGCTGTATTTGTAATTAAACATTGCCTTTACTTAAAGTTTTGGTAGTATTCTGCCAAATATTTCATCGAGATATTAGCTTGAAATGACAATATTCATTCATTCATATATAATTATACTAGGAACTTGCTATGCATTATTGGACATAAAGATGGAATTTTGAGGAAAAAAATCAGTATTGGACAGCAACAAACAAATTATATAAGCAAATTAATAATGGTGGATAATTTCACACACAGGAATGTTCAGTATTTGCATTTAGATGTTAGCTTTAAAACAAGACACAAAATTGTTACTTCTTATTTAAAGATATAATATTTAAGGAATGTCTATCATACATTTTAAGCATTTCCCCCCTATTTTTATTAAAGTAAAACAATATACTATGATCAAATGTATAGTACAAATTATTAAGATAATTTAAAATCATAATCTTTACTTTCTTCTTAACATTTGATAATTCACTTAAGATTTGAAAAGACTTTCTTTTTAAAAAGTTGCAATGTTGAAATGACAGTTTTATTTTAGTTTATATATCATGGAAGTCTTCTACTTTAGAAACTCTAGAGCCAATAGGTCCAGGATGAAAATTGCCTCTTGCTTACTAAGTAATATGATCTCGATTAAATCACTTAGGTGATGTAATTTTCCTTTCTTATCTCAAAAAAGTGAAAATAATACTGTTTTTATCACAAGGGTCCTTAAAATGTAAAATGAGAATTCACACTCATGATGAGGGTGATGATGATAATAAAGAAAATGATGGTGGCTGGTGTTGGTAAAGATTATTATGTGGTAGAATTCTCATAAGTGGGGCGCCTGGGTGGCTTAGTCTGTTAAGTGTCTAACTTTGACTCAGGTCATGATCTCCGGTTTGTGACTACAAGCCCCACATCAGGCTCTGTGCTGACAGCTCAGAGCCTGAAACCTGCTTTGGATTCTGTGTCTTCCTCTCTCTCTGCCCCTCCCCAGTTCATGCTCTGTTTCTTTCTCAAAAATAAAGAAACACACACAAAAAAAGATTTCTTACAAGTGAAGTAGATTGGAGATGTTGGAGATGACCTTAAATTCTTTGCTACTCTTCCTTTTCCCAAGCAAAATTTAATTCTCTACTGCTTACATATAGCCTGGCCTTTGTAACTTCTCTGACCAATGAAATACAGCAAAAGTGGATTTCTAGGACTACTGACGTAGTACTGTAAAAGCTTACAATTTCCATCTGGCTTCCTCGAAGGGCAATCACTCTTAAGATATTCCCTCCTGAAGTCCATCTGCCCTTTCTGTGCCACACGGAAAATGTACACATAGTCACTATGTTTGGGAGTCCCAAATATGCCTCAGGTGACAATGAGCAGTAACTTTTCACCCTGTGTATGGCCATTTTCAAATCCAGCTCAACCAAGCCTTTAGACAACCACGGCCCCAACTAACATTTGGCTATTTCTGCATGAGTGACCCAACATGATAACCATCCAAGTGAACCTATTCAATATGTAGAAAGGCAAGAGATGATAATGAATTTTCATTTTAAGATTTACACAGTGAGAGCTAACTGGAACAACAAAAACATCATTAAGTAAACATTTTATTATGCCATTTGCTTATTAGGAAATCTGAGGTTCTTAAAGTCCAAGAACTTGCCTCAGGTTACACAGTAAAGAGAATATAACAACAATAGCAACAGCAACAACAACAACAATAATAATTTTTAGCATTTAATATATGTCAGATGGTGTTCTATGCAGTTTGCATATTTTAATTGGAGCGTTGTTGCCACACAATGTTATATTAGTTTAGGGTGTACAATACAGTGATTTGTCAAGTCTATATGCTGTGTTATGTTCATCACAAGTATAGCTACCACCAGTCACCATGCAACTCTAATCATAATATCATTGACTATATTTCCTGTGCTGTGCCTTTCATCTCTGTGACTTATTCCTTCCATAGTTGAAAGCCTGTACTTCCAATTCCCCTTTGCCCCTAACATTTTACATATTTTAACTCTTTTGATCACCATATGGTTAGTTTCCTCTGTATCATCTGCTCCATTTTCTAAGTAAAGAAACTGAGATGCAGAAAGATTAAATAACTTGGCCAGGAAATGATAGAACTGGAATATTAGATTAGTGTGAAAAGCTCCCTATCACCTTAGTGTTATCTCTTTTTTTTTTCTTCATTGTAATTTGTCTTAAGCAGTTGATCTTGGATTTAAACCCATATATGCTTGACTTTAAACTCTAGCAAATGCTATGTTTATATGTTGGTTTCCCTATCCTCATATGCTTTCTAGGAATCTGGTCCAAATCATCACATTGGCTGAACGCTGTATAGGTCTGACACTTCAACTTGAACCACTAATTGGTTTTTGTTTATTTTGTTTCCTCTGTCAGGTTATAAGGTCCACAAACGCAAAAACTATCTCGTACTTGCTCACTTTAAATCTCCAAAGCCTCACAAACTGCCTGGCACAGACAAGGTTTTGTTTTCAATAAAAATTTTTAGAATGAATGACCACAGGGAGATCTTGGCTATTTTTATTTTTATTTTATTTTTATTTTTATTTTTTTTACAAAGAGTTTATTGTCAGATTAGTTTCCACATAACACTCAGTGCTCATCCCCACAAGTGTCCTCCTCCATGCCCATCCCCCCTTACCCCCCGCATCCATCAGTCCTCAGTTTTTGTCAGCATTCAAGAGTCTCTCATGGTTTGCCTCTCTCCCTTTCCCCCATCATTTCTGCCCTTCTTCTCCTCCTTGTTCCTCCGTCAAGTTCCTTCAATCCTCCTATACGTGCAAACATACGATATTTGTCCTTCTCTGCCTGACTTATTTTGCTTAGCATAACCCCCTCAAGGTCCATCCATGTTGCTACACATGGCCAGATTTCATTGTTTCTCATTGCCATGTAGTATTCCATGGTATAGATAAACCACATCTTCTTGATCCATTCATCTGTTGATGGACACTTAGGCTCTTTCCATGTTTTGGTGGCTAAATTTTACATTTATTAAGAGAGCACAGGTTTTTAAATTTTTATTTCTTTTCATGTTATATTTATTTCTGAGAGACAGAGAGAGAGAGCATGAGTGGGGGGAAGGGGTCGAAGAGAGAGGGAGATAAAGAATCTGAAGAATCTGAAACAGGCTCCAGGCTCTGAGCTACCTGTCAGCATAGAACCTGACACAGGGCTCAAACCCACGAATCATGACATAATGATCTAAGCTGAAGTCGGACGCTTAACCGACTGAGCCACCCAGGCACCCGAAGAACACAGGTTTTAAAAGTCTGAGGTAGACCAATTCAAAAATTTAGCTACAAGGAAAACTTCATGCCAGCTATCACATTTTGATTTAGTTCTTGACTATGTGGTCAGAAATAATGTAATCAAGGAAAAATGTCTGATGAAGGCAACAGGAAGTCAAAAAAGGCTATCCATTGATTTAGTACATATTTTCTAAGCGGTGTCTGCCAGTAACTTAGTAAAGAAAAATAATTTTAAATATATCAGAAGACTTGATTTTCACATAGCTTACTATAACCACCTGTGTCCAAAATTCTTTGTCATATATTCTACTTCTACCAATTTAAGATTATTCTTTCTCTTCCACCATGTTCTACTCCATTTACCCTTAAATTAGAGTTTCCCTGTAACATCGTTATTCTTAAAATAGAGAAGGGAGTTTTTAAAATCATTTCTTGGATGATTTACTTATCTTCATACTACACTGTCAAGGCTTTGAGCTATTTAGTCTCAGATCATTTCATATCTAGTGCAAAGAAGTACTGTTCAAACACTAAAGGGAAATTCTCAGTAAAATGTAAGTTCATTTACATTGTGAAAGCAAAAAACAAAACCAAACAAACAACAACAACAAAAGCCCAGCTCCTAACAATAATCTTGAAATCCCTTTTCTTCCCCATTTACTTCTCCTGACCCCATAGATATCTTAAAGCCTTTCTTTCCAACTGCTCAATCCCCCAAATTCATACCTTTCAAATTACTTGTCTTTTTTTAATCTCCACCTCTTTCTTCTTCACTATCTACTTGTATAGTTTTCTCTAACTCCTATGGATTCACCAAGGTGCAAAGAAACAATGTGACGGAGTGTGAGAAGGAGATGACGAAAGTAAACAAGCAAATCTAGAGTCTATTTGCTAGAAAGAAGAGGTAAGGACATATGCCATCCCAACTTGTGATGACGCTTGCATTTATCTCCTAGACTCAAGTGCAATGAGTCTCCTTAAATTCTTGCCAAAGTATATTTATGTAGGTACCTTAAAATTTGAAACTTGTCATAAGACTAAGGACTTGAATTATAATACACTCAATTATTATAAAAAGGAGAAGCACATAAAAACATTGTGAAGCTACTGATCTCTTCCCAAAATGACCTGTCTAATAGAAATAAAAAACAATCTTGAATGCTTCTAGATATTTCTCTAATGTAACCTGATTAACACCTACCTACTAATCTATTACATACATTTCTTTATATTTGTTTTTTTGTGTGTTTTTTATGTATAATATTAAAAATATTATTAGCTGTGAGGTAAAAACGATCAACATTTTATCACAACATATTTTTTGTTTACGTTGGTTCTGGTGTTGGTATTTTCCCCATGAATTCAGTCAGATATGTGATTTGCAAACTTTTATTAACTTATCAATCCAGTTTATCCCTCAAGGAAATGAACATGTTTATAATTTTTGTAGTTATTAGCAACTAAAGACAAAAGTCACTGAATCAGGGCATTCATGTTATTTTTGTTTAAATGAAAGAAACCCACCTGATTAAAATTTTAGCTACTAATTAAGAAAAAATGAACTAAACATCTCTCTCTCCTGTCCTTTATAGAATGTTAAGAGAGTCAAATAAAATCTTACTTCTTATTACGTTAAAATGAATAAATTTGGTGGCATGAACATGGGGAAGCAAAAGAAAGCAAGAAAATATGCAACCATGAAGCACATCCTTAGTCTCCGAGATCAGAGGCTTATAGAGAAGGATAGATTGAAACCTAAAAAGAAAGAAAAGAAAGATCCCAGTGCAGTCAAGGAAAGAGAAGTCCCCCAACATCCTTCCTGCTTATTCTTCCAATATAACACACAGCTGGGCCCACCTTACCACATCCTGGTTGATACCAACTTTATCAACTTTTCTATTAAAGCCAAACTCAATTTAGTACAATCAATGATGGACTGTCTGTATGCCAAGTGTATCCCTTGTATAACTGACTGTGCAATGGCTGAAATTGAGAAATTGGGGCAAAAGTTTCGAGTGGCTCTAAGGATTGCCAAGGACCCAAGATTTGAACGCTTACCATGCACACACAAAGGAACCTATGCAGATGACTGCTTAGTACAGAGAGTAACTCAGCACAAGTGTTACATTGTGGCCACAGTAGACCGGGACCTTAAATGAAGGATCCGGAAGATCCCTGGAGTTCCCATCATGTACATTTCTTTTTTTTTTTTTTTTAATATTTTTTAAAATTTATTTCTAGGAGAGAGAGAGAGAGAGACAGCGTGAGAAGGGGAGGGTCAGAGAGAGAGGGAGACACAGACTCTGAAACAGACTCCAGGCTCTGAGCTGGCAGTCAGCACAGAGCCCAACGCGGGGCTCGAACCCACGAACCGCGAGATCATGACCTGAGCGAAAGTCGGACGCTTAACCGACTACGCCACCCAGGCGCCCCCCTTTTTTTTTTTTTAATTTTTTTTTCCCCATCATGTACATTTCTAACCATAGGTACAACACTGAGTGGATGCCAGATGATTATGGAGCCCCTCGGTTCTTATTCTAACACTCTAAAGATAGAGGTCCTGTGCCTTTCTTTACCAACTTTTTCTGTTGCCAGTTCATAGAGCAATACGCTGTAGCATGAATTATTCTCCTTACCAATTTGCTCTGTTATGAGCAGAGTATGGTTAAATACACTCATTTTTGATGTTGTTTTGAAATTGATATTTTGAATTTTGTTGCGTCTTTTTATAAATCAAATGGATGCACAAAAAGTGAATAAATTTGCTAAGATAAAATTGTATTGGATATCTATGTTTTTAACATTGTTAGGTGTTTTTTGAGCATGGTGTTTTATGTAAATTCAAATATAAGAGTTAGGAACGGCATCTTTATTTTATGAGATTAACACACTGCCTACTGCACTAAGGAGGCATCTTTCATCTTTATTTTAAAGAAGAAAGTAGTAAAATTCGGAAAAGCAAAATTAAATTTACATGATCACACAAATCTTAGGATAGAAGATGAGATAAAGACTTGAATTTCAACTTTTAAAAAAAATAACACTTTTTTCCAATGATTGATATACATACATCACTTCCCTGTTTTGGAGTCCAATTAGGATTTCTCTCAGCAACTTTCAAGTACATAATACAGTAACCATAAGCACCGTAATGTACATAGGATCCCTAAAACTTCACCTAATAACTGAAATTTTGTACACTTTGACCAAGTTCTTCCCATTTCCTACACACACACCCCAGCCTCTGACAATCACCATTCTACTCTCTGTTTCTATGAATTCAGCATTTTTAGATTTCACATATAAATGAAATCATACAATATTTGTCTCTTTCTGTCTAACTCCTTTCACTTAGCACCATTTCTTCAAGGTCCACCTATTTTTTCACAAATGGTAGGATTTTTTTCTTTCTTATGGCTGAATAATACACCGTCATGTATATATACTGCAACACTCAGTTAAGCCTTTGATAGACCCTTAAGTTCCATGTCCTGACCACTGTGAACAATATTGCAATGGACATGGGGGTGCAGAAATCTCTTAAAGATGGTGATTTTATTTCCTTTGGATATATAACCAGAAGTTAGATTGCTGGGGCCATATGGTAGTTCTATTTTTAAATTTTGAAGGAAGTCCCATAGGGTGACTGCACCAATTTGCATTTCCACAAGGGTTCCCATTTAACATATTCTCACCAATACTTATTATCTCTTGTGTTTTTAAATTGTCATTCTAAATTTTTTTAATGTTTATTTATTTTTGGTAGACAGAAAGAATACATAGAGAGAAGAGGGAGAGGGAGAGACAGAATCCGAAGCAGGCTCCAGGCTCTGAGCTGTCAGCACAGAGCCCGATGTGGGACTTGAACCGACAGACTGTGAGATCATGACCTGAGCCAAAGGATGCTCAACAGACAGTGCCACCCAGGCACCCCTATAATGGTCTAATTTCTTCAATAAATGATGTTTAAAAAAAACTGGATATTCATGTGCAAAAGACTGAAATTGGACTTCTATCCAGTATCACTTATAAAGATTAACTTGAAATTGATTAAACACTCACGTATAAGACCTGCAACTGTAAAACTCTTGGAAGAAATGGTCAAACTAATAGCCCGTTGTATGAAGTGGTATTTCATTGTGGTTTTGATTTTCATAACCCTGGTGGTGAGTGCTGTTGAGCACCTTTTTATGTACCTAATGGTCATTTGTCTGCATTCCTTGAGGGGGAAACAAAACAAAAACAAAAAAACAAAAGAAGAAAAAAACTATTTGAGGAGACTAAATCAGTAATCAAAAACTTCCCAACAAAGAAAACCTTGTGGTTTCATTGGTGATTTCTATCAAAATTTTAAAGAATAATTAATGTCAATTCTACTCAAACTCTTCTAAAATATAGAGGATAAAAAAACCCTAAACTTACTTTATGTAGCTAGCATTACTCCTGATACCAAAGCCAGATAATGATGTTACAAGAAAACTACAAGCCAATATTCCTGATGAATATAAATGCAAAAAATTCTAAAGAAAATATTAGAAAACAAAATTCAACTTCACATTAAAAGAATTATACTCCATATTTAAGTGGGATATATCACTAGGATGCTAGGATGTTTCAATATAAGCAAATAAATAAATGTGATACACCACATTAACAAAATGAAGGATATAAATAATATAATTACCTCAAAAGTGCAGAAAACATTTGCAACAAAATTAAACATTTTTTAATATTTAAAAAATCTCAAAATTATCTCTACTAGGTGGGTATAGAAGAAACACTCTCAACATAATAAAAGCGGTATATGACAAGCATATGCTAGCATCATATTTAATGGTGAAAGCTGAAAGCTTTCCCTCTAATATCAGAAATAATACAACGGTGTCCACTCTCACCACTTGGATTCAACATAGAGCTAGAAGTCATAGACAGAGCAATCAGGTAAAAGAAAATAAATTCTAAAAATTTAAATTGGAAAAGAAAGAAGAAACATTATCTCTATTTGCAGAAGGTATTATCTTATATGTAAAAAAATCCTAAAGACTCCATCAGAAAACTGTTAGAGCTAATTAAAAATTCGGTAAAATTGCAGGGTATGAAATAAATATACAAACATTAGTTGTGATTCTATATACTAACAACAAACTACCTGAAAAAGTAATAAAGAAAATAATCACACTTACAGTCACATCATGAAGAACAAAATACTTAGGACTAAATTCAATCACAGAGGTAAAAGATCTGTATGCCAAAAATGATAAGACATTGATAAAGAGAATTAAAGAAGACACAAATAAACAGGAAGATACTCCATGTTCATGGATCAGAAGAATTAATGTATAAAAATGATCATACTACTCAGCCATCTAGAGATTCATTGTAATACCTATTAAAATTCCAATGACATTTTTCCCAAAATAGAAAAAACAATCCCCAAATTCATGTGGAACAAAAGAAGACTTCAGAAAGTCAAAGCAATCCTGAGAAAAAGTTCTGTCTGGCAGATTCTGTCTGCCAATGGAACAGAATCAAGACGTAAGCCATCACATATACAGTCAATTAACAGTTGGCAAGGCAGTCCTAACTGCTCAGTAAAGAAAGTATAATTTCTTCAATAAATGATGTTTTAAAAAAACTGGATATTCATGTGCAAAAGACTGAAATTGGACTTCTATCCAGTATCACTTATAAAGATTAACTTGAAATTGATTAAAGACTCACGTATAAGACCTGCAACTGTAAAACTCTTGGAAGAAATTGGGGGGGAAAGCTCTTTGATACTGGTCTTGGGACAATCACTTTTTGGCTAAGACACCAAAAGGATAAGCAACAACAACAACAAAATAAACAAGTAGGATGACATTAAACTAAACAGCTTCTTCACCGCAAAAGAACAATCAACAAAATGAAAAGGGAATCTATAAAATGAGAGAAAATACTTGCAAACCATACATCTGAAAGAAGTTGACATTCAAAATATATAAGGAACTCATACATCTCAATATAAGAAAATAATGCAATTAAAAAATGAACAGAAGACCTGAAGAAAGTGATTTCTGATGTAATATTTGAGTAGTGACCTTGAGAAGGGCAAGTGATCAGCCAAGAAGCTATCCAGAGGAAGAATGGGCCAGGCAGATAGAGAAACAAATGCAAAGGACCTGAGGAAAGGGAATGACTTACGGCTGTTTCTGAGGTCAGGAAGCATGCCATTTTGGTTTGAGAGGAGTAGGCAAATGAATGATATAACAGTTTAAAGTTAGAACCATAGGTTAGAGATTGTTGGTAGGACCTAGTAAAATATGGTAAGGGATTTGTATTTTATTCTAAGTGAAATGGGAATTATCAGTATTTTAATATGATAGCATGATCACAATTACATTTTAATTTTTTAACGTTTATTTTTGAGAGAAAGACACAGAGCATGAGTGGGGAAGGAGTAGAGAGAGAGGGAGACACAGAATCTGAAGCAGGCTCCCCAACTCTGAGCTGTCAACACAGAGCCCAAAGCAGAGCTTGAAGTCATGATCCATTAGATCATGACCTGAGCTAAAGTCGGATGCTCAACTGACTGAGCCACCCAGGTGCCACATAACTACATTTTAAAGGACCATTTCAGCTGTTCTTTTGGAAAATGCCTGGTAGGTGTAAAGAGAAACACAACTAGACCAGGCAAAAGCCTACTGCAACATTTCATGCATGAAATGATGGTGGTTCGGATGGTAACTATTGACGATGAAGTTAATATCTGAATTCCAAAAGTAGAGATGAAAAGATTTCTTGACGAATTAGACACATAGTAAGTGAGAAACAGAGGCTGACTCTGAGATGACTCCAAGTCTTACGAACCGAACAAATAAGAGGATGTAGTTGCCATTTACTAAGATGAGGTAACATTATAAGAGGGAACCTCAAAATTCATCTTTAGATATGTCAAGTGTGAGATTGCTCGGAAGACGTATAAGTGAAAATAAGAAAATATACTGTTTGATATCATTCCAGAGTTCACAGAAGTTGCTGAAACAGGAGATAAAGATGTAGGAATCATCAGGATGAAAACAATAAGAACTGAATAAGGAAAGATATGCAGGTCCCCCGAGCTCTGGGCTCATCTATTGACTTAAAGGAGGAGAAGATAAGGAAGAATGCACAGACAGAAGTGAGAATGGGAGGCAGTGAGACAAGAGAACTAAATTAGAGAGAAATCTATTGGCTCTTGATTTGAAGGGAAAGGGGAGGAAGAGAAGCAGGAAGAAGAGGGGAGGAAGAAGTAACTAGACAAAGAGGAAACACGAAAGAGAAATCAAATGTTTCTAATAGGTTAAAAAATGATAAAAATTGATAAACAAGCCTTGTATTAACAAAGTAAAAAATGAAACTTATTGGTACTGATTTCTGTAGATTTTCTCAGTGAAATATGGAGCTAAATTCTCAGCAGAAAATGTGGAAGGATAAAGTGGTGTTTATGGTTTGAAGAGAGGCAACAGCAAATGATACTTTCGAAATTAGAGTGTGAATTGAGTAAGTCAAGGTAGCATAACTGAAGCGTAGGTTTCCTCACGGCTCCCAGCAGGACTGAACACTTCCTTCTGAGGCATGCTGCTCAGGCTTTCATGAACGTACTTACCACTTTTATTAAGGCTATTCTCCTCTCAGTCTCCTCTGCTAGACCACAAACTTCAAAGAATCACCATTTTCTAGATTTTAACAGGCATATTTTTCATAGAAACCACATTAAAGAATGGTAAACCAGTGGAAACAGGAGGCCTAAAGTTAAGTGGCAACATAGGGCAGGCAAGGTCAAGCAGAACCATGAATTTTAGCATCCCAAGTCAGAAATACATTGAGAAGCACCATCAAACTGTGCAAAATTTGTGCATGATTAGGGAGCGCAAAGCCAAAGATTGTAGTGCAAGTGGGGCTACAAAACAGGACTTTTTAAATAACGTGTGTAGGAGAACAAGAGGTCTGAAGGGCTGTAAATCAGGCTTGAGGTATAAGCCACATGAAATGCGTTTATACTGACTTCACTACCTTGTATAGGATTTTCATATCATTTTTGCCTAACCTGAGAATTTCTCCAAGAGGGTGAATTGTCTTAGAGTGGAGGAAAATAAGGTCATCTGGTTAAGGTGACTCTGGGATTTGTTGCCACAGGAAGCTGACCACTCTTGAATTATGTTTTCCTTGTTATCTAAACCAAAGTGATCTAAGAAATATTGAAAAACAAACTTGACAGAATTAATATACATATCTAAATATAAACTTGTTCAAAATAATTAAATGTATGTAGCCAGCCCAGGCATAAGGATGGAGAACTATGAGAATGATAGTGGGAATTTTTAGTTAATGAGATGAACTGGACCCTCTTTGAGTATTTTTCTGCATTTATTTGGCAGGGTTTTCTGCTCAATGCTACTGATAATCGACCAGGATGATCGCCTGGATGTGAAGACTGTTTTTCAGGCTACAGATGGAACTTTTTGAGCTTCATCACCAACACATGACAGGAGTCTTATAATTGTGACACTGTCTGGTGGTCCTCGACAGCACCTGACACCTTTCCTGCAAATCACTTATAGAAACTACTCGCTAGGCCTTGGAATGTACTTTCTGCCTTTGTCGACACTGAAGGTGGAGACCCTGGAGTGTTCACTCACTGGATGTTTTAGGAAACTCCTACTTCCACCTCCACAATGTCACCCGCAAGACTAAAAGACGAAAGAAGGGTGTGAGTGTTGCTGCCACAAGCCTCAGAGACCACTACTGCTCTCTTGAGATGTGGTTTCCTTGGCAACTATCCAAAAAGGCAGAATGCCTGGAAAGCGCCTAGATTGGCACCCTGTGGGGTAAACTTTGACCAATGGGAGAAGGAAGCAGATAGATAATTACACTTTCTTTCTACTCTGAACACACGATTCCACAAAACAGTAGGGTCTATGAAAAGACATCCTGTAAATCAGAATAATCAGCCACACTTGTTATGATTTCAGAGCAGTGATGTATCTTATATTTGCTTCTCTTTTTTGTCTCACCAAGACCACACTCCACAACGAAGAGTATATCCATAAATTCTACTTAGATTCTATTTTCCCTGGAACTTAGTATAAGATTATATTTCTTTACACATGCATTCAAATATTTCTTAGAATAAGATCTATTTGTTAATGCCTATCCTGGCTGTATAGGGAATAAAGGCAAACCTTGTTATAGTTTATCTTTATCTAATTAAAATAAATCTATTTTAAAAATGAGGGCTTTTCTTAAAAGGTAAGGTTAGCATACTCTTTATGAGACACAATTCCCAGAGGAGTAAGAAAAAGGAAGAAGTTGGTCTCTTGGTAATTCCTTGGCTTTCCCATGAGATCAGAGCACTGGAGCACTTCAATTTAACCCAGAGTCAAATCTCATGACCCCAAAATGAGTCATGCACTCATTCATTCATTTATTCATTCAGTGGACATTTGGATAACTACTATGTGTCAAGTGCTATATCATGTGCTTGTAAAACATTAGTGATCAAAAAAGTAAAGTATGTGTCCTCTTGGAGCTAACGTTCTCTTGAATGGTGTTATGCAATAAGACATAATTGATAAACAAATTAGATACTATAAGGTTGTAAATTCTCCTGGGGAAGAGGAAAGGGAGAGGAAGGTGGCTCATATATGTGACCAGTGGTTGGAAGCAGGTTGCAGTATTAAACAGATGGACAGGGATATGCCTTGCTGAGAAATTGAGATTTGAAGAGAGTTTTGAAAATAAGTCAAGTAAATACTGGGAGAGAAATATTCTAAATGGAGGCATCAGTCAATGCAAAGACCTTAGAGTTTTGTCTCGAAATAAGTAGAAGGCTCAGTATGACCAGAGCTTATAGAATAAGAAGAAATTAGTATATATCAGGCCCATGAGGCAAGAGGCAAGATGTGAAGTCTCTGGGGCACTATAAGGGTGTTGACTTTCACTCTGAAACAGGCAACAATCACAGTGCTTTGAAAGGCAGTATGATCTGCCTTATATATTAAAGGTATATTCTGGAAGTTGTGTTGATAACAGGCTATAAACACAAGAGAAGAAACAGTTATGAAGCTAGTGAAGTAATCTAGGTCAAAGATGCTGCTGACATAAGCTAGGAAGTTTGCAGTAGAGATGTTGAAAATGTTCAAATTTTGAAAGCAAGGCCAATAGAAGTTTTTTCTTTTTCTTTTTCTTTTTCTTTTTTTTTTTTTAATGCTTTATTTCTAGGAGAGAGAGAGACAGCGTGAGCAGGGGAGGGTCAGAGAGAGAGGGAGTCACAGACTGAAACAGGCTCCAGGCTCTGAGCTGGCAGTCAGCACAGAGCCCGACGCGGGGCCCGAACCCACGAACCGCGAGATCATGACCTAAGCGAAAGTCGAACGCTTAACCGACTAAGCCACCCAGGCGCCCCTCTTTTTCTTTTTTAAAGTTTATTTATTTATTTTAGCAATTTCTACACCCAGTGAGGGACTTGAACTCAGAACCCTGAGATCAAGAGTCATATGCTCTTCCCACTGAGCCAGACAGGCATCCCAAGGCCAGTAAGATTTTCTAAATGATTGGATATGGGGTGCGAGAGAAAGGAACAGTTCTGGCACCCTAAGAACAACTACAAATATATACTTGCTATTCACTCAGATAGGGAAGCTGACTGAACCTTTGAAAAACAGGGTGAAGAGATCAGGACTGGAGTCTCAGACACAGTGAGTTTAAAATCTCTAGTAGGTATGCAAATGAAGATGCTAAGTGAATGGTTGAACATACAAGCCTGCTTTTCAGAAGAGCAATTTGGACTGGAAAGATTATATGAGAGACCTGAACACATAGTTGATATTTAATATTATAACCCCAGACGACAAGAAGAGGAGATTAAGTCTAAGTAACAAGGTAAAGATTTTACTACAGATGAGAGATGTAAGGTTGGAGAAGAAAAAATGTCAGGGAGTCTGGAAAGGAGTGCTTGCTGAGGGAGGAGAAAAGCCAGGAGTATACAGAATCCTGGAATCCTAAACCAGTTTTTAAAAATTGTTTCAGAGAAGCTAATAATCTGCCATATCAAGTACTGCTCTTAAATTAATAAAGTGAGGAATTAAAATTTATCACTGAATTTAGCAATGCATAGGTAATAGGTATCTTTGACAGAGGCAATTCCACTTAAGTATTGAGTGAAATCATAATTAGAGTAGGACTCAAAGAAAAAGTGGGGGAGACATTAGAGACAGTGAATAAAGATAAAAAATTTCAAGAAGTTTTGTTATAAAAAGGAGCAAATAAATAGTTTGAGAGCTGGTAAAGGAAACAGATAAAGAAAATATTTGTAAGATGAGTATAGATTCTAACAGGTGGGTAGAGGTATTATTCATGATTGGTAACAAACTCTCATAGGTCACAAATGTACCTGTATAAATGTATAAATGTACTCTTATAATCCTCATTGATAAGAGTAGGCAGAACTTGTAATTTGCTTTTAATCAATAGCATGCAGCAAAGATAATGGGGTGTCACTTCCATGACTGTATTCCATGAGATTATGAATTTTTGTCTTGTTCATAAACTATTGATTATCTCCTTTGGTTTTGATGTCACCAGCCATCAGATAGTGAATCCCAGATGGAAAAAATGAAGATGGCTTCAGGCTGATAGCTAGCAAGGAGCTTGAGATGGCTCTCAAGCTGAGAACCTTAGAGAAACTGAACCCTGTAAGAAACCATATGAACTTGGAAGTGGATCTCTCTCTTCCCCAATAAAGCCTTACATGATACCCCAGCCTTGGCTGACACAGAGAACATAGCCTTGTGAGAGACTCTGAAGCAGATTACACTGCTAAGCCATGCCCAGATCATGACCCACAGGACCTATGACAATATATGTTTGCTGTTGTAAGGTATTAAGTTTGTGGCAATTTATTACAAGGCAAGAAAAAAACTAATGTTTGGTCTTTGAAGATTCTCTTCTGACTTCTTCAATTGTTTTAGTCACTAAAAGAGCATCATCACCTGAAAGTGAGTATGGGGAAAAAGTATTTAGGGTTTGAGGTGAAGAAGAGGTGCAAAATAGTCATCTAGGAGGTTGAAGGTATGATGGTATAAAACTATACAGTAGGACTGCCTAGAAGCATGAAGAATCCACTTTAAGTTCTCGGCCATTGCATTTAATCTGAGAATATTCAGTTTGGTTATCTATTTTTCTCTAGTCACACTCTACTTTAGGTTTGGAGTGATGCCATACTAAAGGCAATGAACTAGAAAGATAACAAGTAGTGGCCTGAGAGCAGAATTCATGAAATTGAGATTACAGAAATAACAAGTTCTGATCACTATTATGAGAGCAGGAAGCTAAGATACATAGAAGACAAAATTAATAGAAAAGGGTCATTCAAGGGTTTTATAGGTCTTAATTTTGAGGGAAATCACTCATGTAAATATGGAAATAGCAAAAATTAAGACAGTTACTACATGAAAGGATGGTTCAGAGAAGATACTGAGGATATATATAGCAAATGTTGCTTCTGATGGACAGTGAGAATCAGAGGGCTCTTTGGCCAAAGACCACTAGGAACACAGGTATTTCAACAAAGTTGGGTTTATTGACTTGTCAAAGCTTGTTCAACCAAAATGCTGCATCGTTTTAGATGTTAGAAAGGATTTATTCTATTGAACTTGTGTTAGACTATTGGTGGAGAGTATAAGAAAAGGGAGACTTTGGATTGAGTGCTGTAAGGAAATGTGGTAATTCTTCAATTAAGTATTTTAATAATTCCTATCCTAAAATTCAGAAGAATGGAGCAAAACTATATCTGATGAGTAAAGAAGCACTAGTCACTCCTATTAGCCAGTATAAAATAAGATTTAGTCATTTTGGTGTTTTGGACAATGTTTTTTGCCTTTATCTGTGTTCAGACATAATTAAGAAGTCTGTTTGTTTTTGTCTATTCAGCCACAGAGAATTGTTTGTCTGATGTCGTTTTTGGAAATTTTTATGTATAATGGGAGAAAACATTGACATGGTTGTGAGCTCTAGGTCATCTCCTGCCTATCAGGGGATGCATTTCTCTTTCCCAGCTAGGGGTGCTGTCTATTACCTTACAGGAATTAGAGTGTAAGAGATGGTAGTTAACGTTAAGAGTGTGAGGCTTCTTGTGATGACTAATATAAATAGCTTTGACTAAGGAGCATATTATATTAACTCATTCAGAAAACTATTTTATAACTTGATTATGATAAGTTTAAACATAATAGTTTTAGTAGGTATAATTTCTTTAGTGGTTGTTTTCATGAAATATTTTGCCAAGTCCATTATGTAGAGTTGATAATTTATCATAAGGTAAATATTTTTTGATGATAAAGTCAAGACCAGAAGTTTTAAGCCTCCAGATGACATCTTTAATCCTGAATTCAAAACTCTTAATTACTTAATTACTGCTATACTGTCAGCTCTACTAATGACATAATGTTCCATAAATATGAAGATAGGAGGGGTGCCTGGGTGGCTCAATCTGTTGAGCGTCTGACTCCGGCTCAGGTCATGATCCCGCAGTTCGTGGGTTCGAGCCCCGTGTTGGGCTCTGTGCTTCAGATTCTGTGTCTCCCTCTCTCGCTGACCCTCCCTTGCCTACTCTGTTTCTCTTTCTCTCAGAAATAAGTTTTTAAAAAAATTTTAAAAATGAAGACAGGAGAAATGCAGTTATGCTGAGGTTGTGGCAATAT
This sequence comes from Proteles cristata cristata, assembly GCA_017311185.1. Classification (NCBI taxonomy): domain Eukaryota; kingdom Metazoa; phylum Chordata; class Mammalia; order Carnivora; family Hyaenidae; genus Proteles; species Proteles cristata. The sequence continues at coordinate 798,773 of JAESUZ010000127.1, forward strand.
GTAATTAATACTTTACATGTATAAGAAAACTTAAGGAAAACTGAGAAAAAGTCCTTGATTGATTAACAAATGTGCCTATATTTAAATTATTTACATTATATTTAAATTACATTTAAATTATTGCAATAAGGAATTAAAATCCAGTTGCGGTGTTTTCAGTCATCTTTCCCCCCTCCCCAAGTATGGTTTTCTTTCTTTCTTCATCTCTTTCTTTCTTTCTCCTCCTTTCTTTGTTTCTTTCCTTCTTTCTTTCTATCTTCCTTTTGTTCTTTTTTCTTTCTTTCTCTCTCTTTCTTTTCTTTCTTTCTAAGTAACTGGGAGCCACAAATCTACGGAAAAATAGTGAGGGATAAAGTAAAATTATTTCAATTAGAGAATCCTTTCTGGTATTGTATCCCAATTCAAATTTATTTTAAATAAAATACATATGCACACATATACATATTAAGTACAGATTAAGTATAATCTCTAGTTATAGATGTCATAAAAACTATATGCCTTCCTTATCAAAATCAAATATTTATCAATTGAAATGTATAAAAACTTAAGGGAAACAATAAGTTGTCGTCATGGTAACACAACATGAGAAATAACTTAGTTTCTTCATCAAATAAATTATAAGAAAACCATGAGAGAGGAGGAAGCTATATATTACAAGAGCCTAAGCAGACTTATTAACCAACTGAAATTTTAGATTTTATTTTGACCCTGATTCAAATTAAAACATCATTAAATTCAAAAAAGGAAAATATTTTAAGTATACATTTACATATTTATTTAAGCACAAGAAATTTTATAAGCCACCCAGGCGCCCCAATATAATATAAAAGTGTTATCACATTTTAATTATGACATTAATATGGTTACTTTTTTAAGATTCTTAACTTTTAAGGATACCTACAGAAATACTTATAAGTGAAACAATATGATATTGGAGGACTAGTGGGTTGGGTACATATAAAAATATATTATTATGAGTTGATGATTATTAAAGCTTAGTAACAGAAACATGAAAAATTATTTTATTTACATTCTATTTTATATTTGTCATATCTATATCTTATATTCTTAGGACTTCTATCTACATGTCATATTTGTTGAAATTTTCCATCTTCAAAATGAAGAAAGATAAGACTAAAATATCACTTATATAAATAAACAATAAAAGAAACATAGACTACACAGAAGTCAGAGAAGGATTTTTTTCAAAATAACTTCATATATATTTATATTTTTCTTTAGAGAAGCTATATGACTTTTTAATATTTATTATATATTATTATAAAATTTATTCTAAATTCATTCTATTTGCCTATATTTTCATTTTTGGCCCCAAATTCCCAGATGTCTACTTAGTTAATAGATGCATACTAACTCTAATCACATAATTACTCAACAGCACAAGCTGACAAATATTTGTGTCAATATCAAAACATTCCAAAAAACACAATGATATCAGAAATCACTTATTAAGCTGCTGCTTTACTGAAAGAACAACTGTTGCAGACCATATATCTTGGACTTCCTTTAATTAGCATATTTATTCTGTTAACCTGGATTTTTATAGGTCAGTCAATGCATGTAGGATGGTTGGCTATTAGGATGAATGCATAGTTTGATAGATGGATAGATTACTTGATGAATGAAAAAATGGATAAATACGTGACCGTAGTCCAAAGAACTCTAAATTGGTATTTAGGGTTATAAAAATTACTTTATATTGGTAATATTTTTGAATTATGTGTTTACTCTAGAAAACCAAAACTAAGGAGAGACACTTTATTTACCTGCAAATATTGGAAGGTTTCTGCTTTAGAACTGAGAGTAGACATGTTTTTTTTTTGCCTTAGACAGCAGACGGAAGCTGCTTCTATGAGATTTATGGGACCATAGATGCTTCAACATAAGGAGAAATTAAATATTTGGAGATGTCTAGCAATAAATATGCTGCTTCTTAAACCAGTATGCTACACTAAATTATTGAAAAAAATTACTACTGTCAAAGGTGCTATACAGGTAATTTATGTGCCCCTGCTGTGAAGCCTGATAAAAAGGATCTCATTTAAATTCAACTCTATGCTCCTAAATTTTAAATTACTACAAAGGACATTATGAAGTACGTATTTACTCATTCAGGAAATAACTTAATGTTGCTAAATTTTGGATTTAAGTACTATTTATTATATAGGTTGTTTTGGGAAATCAGTGACCAAAAAAATCATAGTATAAATGATAGCACATTTAAAAGTCAATTGTCTTCTAAATGTTAATAAGGAATATTATGTTTGGAACTATAAATTTCAATTAAAGTATAAATGAAAAGCCTCTGATTCCAAGCATAAAGTACTCTTACTTCACACATATCTTAAGTTATTGCACAGAGTCTGCCTAGTTTGCTGATATTCATACCAGATTGTCATGAAGTGGACCAAACAATATGTCAGATGTAGTTCAACTTTTTTTTTTAGTTTCTTTCTTTGTTTCTTTATTTTTAAGTAATCTCTACACCCAGTGTGGAATTTAAACTCACAACTCCAAGATCAAGAGTCATATGCCCTTCCAAGTGGGCCAGTCACACATTCCTACACAACTTTTTGTTGTTTCTTTTCAATATATTCAGTTTTAAATAGATGTTAACATATAATTCATGGATCATAAAATTCATCCATTTAAAGTGTACATTCAATGGCTTTTAGTACATTCACAAAGTTGTGTCCTATCACTACAATTTTAGAACATTTAATCATGTAAAAACTCTGTGCTCAATAGCAGTCACTCCACCAGTCTGCCTCCAGCCCCCCACCCCTGCACCCAGTAAGCCCTAGGAAATCACTAATGTGCTTTCTATCTCTATAGATTTACTATACTGGCTATTCCAGATAAGTGGGAGGTATGTGATCTATTATAATTGGATTGTTTAATTTAGAATAAAGATTTTAGGGTTTATCCTTACTGTCACATGTGCTGTATTAATATGCCACCTTGTATTTATCTATTCATCCACTGAAGGACATTTTTGGTTATTACAAATAATGAAGCTATGAACATTAACACACAAATTTTTGTGTGGACATATTTTCATTTCTCTCAGATATTTACTGAGGTGTTCAATTGCTGGGGCACGTTGTAGCTCCTTGTTTACCATTTTAAAGAGCTGTCAAATCCATCCATTTTTTCTTTCCACCTTTAAATACAAGAGTTCCACTTTCTCCACATTGATTCAATTAATCATAATTAAATCATTCTTCCTATCCACTTTGCCAATCTCTGCTGTCTTTTCAAATGTCTAAATAACTAATATTTTGCTAAGTACTTACTAAAATGACAAAAATCCACTAGACTGATAACAGCAAAAGCTGTACGCAGGTATTTATAGCTTTATTCATAATTGCCATAACTTGGAAACAATCAAGATGTTCTTCAGTAGGTGAATGGATAAATAGATTGTGGCCTACCAGATGATGGGGTATTATTCAACACTAAAAATAAATGAACTATGAGGCCATAAAAAGATGTGGAAGAACCTTAAATGTATATTAATAAGTGATAGAAGCCAATCTGAAAAGGCCACATACTGTGCGATTCCAACTATGTGACATTCTGGAAAAGACAAATCTAGGGAAACAATGAAAAGATCATAGTTGCCAGGGCTTTTAGGTGAGGTAGGCTGAATAGTCAGAGAACAGAGGATTTTTAGCACACTGGATCTTTATAGGATACTATAATGTTGGATCCATGCCATTGTACATGTATCCAAACCATAAAATATACAAGACCAGGAGTTAACCCTAATGTAAATTATATAATTTGCATATTACATATATGTAGATTAATCAACAATAACAAATGTACTACATTGAAGTGGTGTGTCCCATCAATAGAAATAGAAAATAGGCTCTATAGAAAAAGGCTATGATTGTGTGGGGACAGCGGGTGCATTTGCAATCTCCTCATCTTTCCAATTTTGCTATAAACCTAAAACTACTCTAAAAATTTTAAGTTTTCCATAACTAATATTCAATGTAGTTATCAATAGGATTAGATTTAGGGTTACTATTTTATTACTATTTTTTACCTACTCTGTTTTGTTCATTTGTTTTTCATATCCTGTGTTTTTAAGTGTGTTAGTATTGTTAGTATTTTATTTTATCTATTGATTTTTTGCTGTTATTTCTTTGTATTGTTTTTTAGTAATTGCTTTAAGAATTATATTATTGGGAGCCATTCTGAGCCCACTAGTTGAGAAAACTGGTGAGGTTAAAGCAAGTTTAATGGTCTCTTGCCAATCAGATGACGACCGATATCCACCCCCACTCAATTATTTCTGCTTGAGCACTGTCCCCTAAGGTACCTTGTTGATCAATATCGGGAATGACTCGTTCCTTTATTCCGGCCCTGGTATGATGATTGCACCTTGGGAAGGAACTTATTGTGGGAACTTCTTTTGATTATAGGAACAGACATCATGTCTCCAGTAGGACCTGTTTCCCTCCATACTTTCCCTTGAGCTATGAACAGGCTAATGACCCTTACTCATAAAAAACTGACCTTTACATGTACAATTCTGTTTCTACCGTTGCGTTAGATCAAGATATTCATACAGCTCAACATGTAAATCAACTAACCAAAAATGTCTCTCATGCCCTAGCTATTCAAGAAGTCATAGACAAAAAACTAGATACAAAAGTAAATGCACTCGAAGAGGCTATTCTACGTATTGGAAATGAGCTAAACTCTTTAAAGGTATGGCTGGCTCTCCGGTGCCATAAAGAGTATAACTGGAAAATCAAGTCTTGCCCAGAGACAAAGAGCCTAACTTAGAGAGAAGGAACAGATAAGGGCAGAAGGTAAGTTACCACATATACCTTTGCTAACTGATGGTGTATAGCAGTCCCTTCCCTAAGGCCTACATTCCACAAACACCTTCCCTTACCCTGGTAGCTGTGATGAGGATGGATAAGAGTATCTACAAATCTATGACTTAATCTTAGTGTTATTAAAATGTGAACACCCTGTTATTTTCTTAGTTACTCAACCTCACTATAATTGGGGTAGTTCTGCAAGAATACTTCTGTAAAACCTGTTTCTGTACATTTTCAAAAACATCTTATCACAGAGAACTATCCATTGTAAAAATTCCATTTTCTAATGCCATGTTAACATTTGACCTATAAATAAAGACACCAAAACCGACAGGACAGAGATGCCTGCCTGGTGATCAGAAAGAACCTCGGGGCTCTCTCACTCGCTCTCTCGCCGACACCGTCCATCCTTCAGGGACCCCTGGACCTGCTGGAGCTGGCCTCCGGCATTATATCATACATACCTTACGTTTCATGGCCTATTTAGAATCAATATTTTACTACTTTATGTAAGGTATAGAAATGTCGTGATTAAATCTTCCCTTCTCACTGCCCCACTAATATCCTATAATAGTTTCCAATGTGTAATATTTAAATGTATTGACAGCCCCATCAAATGATGTTATAATTTTAATAAATAATCATATGTATTTTAAAGTACTTAAGAGAAAATTAACTTTTAGAATTCATTCAGTTATTTACCATTTCTGTTGCCCTTTTTTTTCATTTCTGAAAATCCAAGTTTTTCTTTTTTGTGATTTGTTTTAAATCTGAAAAACATTGTTTTGCACTTATATCTGCTGGTAACAGTTTCTTTTAGTTGTCTTTAGGTTTGTTTAAATCACTTTCATTCTTAAAGAATATTTTTAATGAACATGGAATTCTAGCTTTATGGTTGTTGTTTTTGTTTATTTCATTATCTTCAAAGTGTTTTAAATTGTTTTCTGGTCTCCATGGATTCCTATGAGAAATCTGAAGTCCTTGAAGTTGTTATTAACCTATATGTGTTGCATTTAGTTTTTCTAGACACTTCCAAGATCGTTCTCCTTATGTTTGGTTTGTAGAAGTCTGACTGCAATTCACTGTACATGGTTTCCTTTAGGTTTAACTTATTTAAGATTTGCTGAACTTCTCAAATCTATAAACTTGTGTCTATCATAATTTAAGATATCCTTAGCCATTATTTAATTAAAAGATTCCTCCCTATCTTTCCCTTTTTAAGACTAATTTTATAGATGTTAAATATTTTGGTGTTGTCAGTAGTCCCTTGGATTTTGCTAATTTTTCCTTTATCTCTTTCTATCCTTAACTTTACTCACTACTTTGTCTGTTATCTCCATTCAGTTATATGGCTCATTTAGTGAGTCTTTTTTTTTTTTTTTTTTGTGCGGGGTTGGGGAGATATTAGACTTTTAAATTCTTAGATTTCCATTTTAATTAAAAAATAGTTTTGGTTTCTTTTATGAAAATTCTTCTCTGTTCATTAATGTCAAGTGTGTTTTTCATTACTTCACTGAAAATAGGTAGAACAACTGGTTTAAATTCTTTGCTGATAATTCCAACATTTGGTTCATCTTGAATTTGAATCTTGTTCACTAATTTTGTTCTTTGAGGATTGATTGCACTTTCCTAGTACTTTGTTACATACTTTTGGATAATAATCAGGATATTTTCATTATTATGTTGTGTAGGACTTAGGTATTATCATAACCTTCTGGGAAATTATGTTGTTTTGATTTAGCAGTCAGTGTACTTACTTCTGACCATATGTTTTGTCTTTCTGTTGACCATGTTTCTGATCTCAGTTCAGTCAGGCAAGTCTTGGCTATACTGGTTTGGCTCCATTCTATGCATGACTCTGAGACTTGTGCAGGTGATTCAAATACCACTTCAGTTCTTAAGGACATCACCATTTTCTCTTTGGGTCTGTTCAGTACCCACATGATTCAGGGGTGAAGCTAAAATTTGTGTGGGTTCATACACAAAATTGTAGACTTTTCCTCCCAAATATTCTTCCCTCTGAGATTCTCCCAGTACTCTTCAGCCCAATATGGTTTCTGCTCCTTATTCAGAAAGACAGATTTATATTTTAGTTTGATCTGTCTAGTCTAGTCTGCCATCTCTACCATGTCACGAAGATCAATACCTATTCTATGAGAAAAACGAGAAGTTTAAAAGAAAATGGAAATGCTTCTTCCAATCCTTTGCCCATTTGTTAAGCAAGTTTTTGTTTGTTTTGCTAGTAAGTTATACTGGTTCTTGATACATTTTGGAAACTAACCCCTTATCAGATACATAGTTTGAAAATATTTTCTCCCATTATATAGGTTGTCTTTGCATTCTATTGCTTCCTTTGCTATGTATATAGACTTTAGTTCAATGTAGTCCTATTTGTCTATTTTTACTTTTTGTTGCCTGTGCTTTTGATGTCATATCCAGGAAGTAATTGCCAAAACTAAGGTCAAGAAGAGTTTTCACTGTGTTTTCTTATAAAAGTTTTAGTTTTAGGTCTTTCATTAAAGTCTTTTATCTAGTTTGAGTTGATTTTTATGCATAGTGTAAGACATGGATCCAATTTATTTACTATTATTATTTTGCATATGCATGCCCAGTTTTCCCAACATCATTTGTTGAAGAGAGTTTCCTTATCCTGTTGTATATTCTTGGTACCCTTGTCCAAGATCAGTTGATTGCATTGCCCTCCTTGGTGGTTCAGTCAGTTGAGTGTCTGACTCTTGGTTTCAGTTCAGGGCATGGTCTCACAGTTTTGTGGGTTTGTGGCTTGAATCAATCCTTGCGTGGTTGACAGAACAAAGCCTACTTGGCATTGCTCTCTCCCTCTCTTTCTGTTCTTCCCCAACTCATACTGCCTCTGGCTCTCTCAAAATAAATAAATAAATAAACTTAAGAAAAATATTATTTGATTGTATATGTATGGGTTTATGTTTAGGTTTTCAATTCCATTGTATTTGTTTTTATGTCTATACTTATGCCAGTATTATACTATTTTAATTTCTCAAATTATAATTACATATTTTGAAATAAGGAAGCATGATGTCTCCAGCTTCATTCTTCTTGTTCAAGATCACTTTGGATGTTCTGGGATTTTTATGATTCCATAAATTTTAGTATTGTTATTTTCTATTCCAGTAAAAAAAAATGTGATCAGGACTTTGATAGGAATAGCATTAAATCTGTAGATCACTTTGGGGATTATGGACTATACTAATTTTATCAATACTAACTCTTTTTTCCATGAAGAAGGAATGTATTTCCATTTGCTTGTGTCCCCTTAATTTCATTCATCAACGTTTTGTTGTTTTCAGTGTAGATTATACATTTCTCCAAAGAATACATACAAATGACTAATAGATATGTTTAATAATGCTCAGTATCATTATCAAGGAAATTAAAAATCAAAACTATGATATCTCACTTCACATCTGTTTGGACAGCTATTATCAGTGAGCATCAGTGACACAGTCAGGTAAGTAGCCAACTCTTGATTTTGGCTCAGGTAATGATCTCACAGTCTCATGAGTTCAAGCCCCATCTCTGGCTCTGCACTGAAAGCATGGAGACTGCTTGGGGTTCTGTATCTCCCTCTCTCTACTTCTCTCTTGCTCAAAATAATAAATAAATAAATAAATAAATAAATAAATAAATAAATTTGAAAGAACAAAAGATAAGAAATGTTTACAAGATTATGTGCCTGTTCATAGGCAACTGTTGATAAGAATGTAAACTGGTGCAGCAGTTAAGAAAGGACATTCCTTTAAATCTTTAAATTCCTTTAAAGATTAAAAATGGAACAAACATCAATCCAACTCCTGTGAATATATTCAAAAAGATGGAAATCGGGATATTGAAGAAATATCTGCATCCTGTGATCACTGCAGCAGTATTCACAATAGCTAAGATAGAGAAATAATCTGTATTTATTGAGAGATAATGGATAATTTGGCATATATGTATACACACACTCACATTCACACACAGTGGGATAAGAAATTAAGGAATTCCTGCCATTTGCAACTGTATGGATGAACCTGGAAGACATTATGCTAAGTGAAATAAACACAAAGACAAATACTGCATGATTCCACTTATATGATATTTAAAATAGTCAAACTCTTGGAAGGAGAAGATGCAATACCGGTTGTCAGGTGCTGGGGGTGGAAGAAAAGGGGAGCTGTTATTCAAATGGTATAGTTTTAGCTATGTAAGATGATCTGCTGTACAACATTTTGCCTATACTTAACAATATAGTGTTAGACACTTCAAAATGTAAGAGGATATATCTCAAGTTAAGTGTTCTTACTTAAGAAGCAAATAAAACAGACCACGAAGGGGGCAAGATGGCGGAGAAGTAAGGAGCTCCGTACTTGTACTTGCGCCCATACATCACACAGAAAAGATCTGAAGCCATTGGAAACCTTACAAAACCTGAGAGACTGGGAGAAAAAGGACGCAGAATCCACTGAGAAAGCCTTCTAACCTGAGTGTGAACCGGGGAAGGTAAAATCGGGCTGGGATCGGAGACTCCAGGGTGGGAGGCGATCCCCCTCTACCCTCTACGGGGAGTGAGAGGGGAAAAAGAGAGAGTCTGAAACAGGAAAACCTCCACTCGGTGCATAGAAAGACCGTACTTGCCAAATACCTGCACACCAGGTCCCCTCGCGCCAACTGGTCCTGGGGGAGGCTGAGCACACAAACTGCTTCTTTGTGCCGCTTCTGGAGGTTCGATTTCAGAGCGGCGGAGCGCCTCCTGCCATTGTAGCTCCAGGGTGGCTGGGACCCCTGAAAGAGCCGCGCAGACACCGGGTGTCCGTGCTCCTGGCTGGCTGGAACTCGAGAGGGAAGGCAAAGAGCTAAAAACTGGGAAATTTGCCTGTGAGTTCGTGTTTCGGGTGACGAGCCATAGAGAGACCTGGTTTTCCTCACTCCAGCGGCGGCGCGCCTGCCGCCATTGTAGCTCCAGGGCGGCTGGGACCCCTGAAAGAGACGCGCAGACACCGGGCGTCCGCGCTCCTGGCTGGCTGGAACTCGAGAGGGAAGGCAAAGAGCTAAAAACTGGGAAATTTGCCTGTGAGTTCGTGTTTCGGGTGACGAGCCATAGAGAGACCCGGTTTTCCTCACTCCAGCGGGCTCAGGCTACGCGGACCCGGCAGGCAAGCCCCCGCGCATGCGCGCCAGCCCGACCCAGAGAAGGAAGCAGCGATTCTGACTCCGCCCCCAGAGCTCAGCAGGGAACCTGGAATAGCCCGAGGGGGTTGTCTGGGAAGCTGTGTCTAAGGCAACTTCAGCGGGGCACGCGGACTGGGATTTGGAGATTGAAACTGGCCTGGGTTGAAGAGTGCAACCAACTTCGGCTGCGTCCCCGGAACGGGGAGTTGACACGCCAAAAAAAAAAGCGAGCTGCAGCGCGGGGTTCAAGAAGGGACTGGAGCACCGTCACTCTCCTCCCCACAATCGCCAAGGCAGAACCCCCACCTGAGGCATCGGATCACGCCACGCCCATCCCTGCCTGAGAGGTGCCCTCCTCCCTTTTTTTTCCCCCTTTTTTTGTTTTTTTTTTCCTTTTTTTACTTCTTTCTTTTTTTCCCCCTTTCTTTTCTCTTTTTTTCTTCTTTCTTTCTCTTTTCTCGCTTTTTTCCCCAAAACACTGACCTGATTAACTCTGGTCGCCAGCTTGCTTAAACAATCACAACAAGTCCATTCTGTAAATGTAAATTCTACACCTACCAACTTTTTCAGCTATTTCTCTCAGGAGTAATTAGACTATATAGTTTCTCTGGATAATTCCAGCATCCTTCTCTTACCTATCCAACCATAATCTACCCTTTACCTCTTTGAAAAAAGCTTCTTATCCCTTCTGCCTGTTCATTCTATTTCCAAATCTGCCTCGTCTCGCCCTGCCTTCTCTCTTTTTCTCTATGCTCTTCAACCAGCACTGCATACACACGGCTATTTAACTTTAGCTGGGAAATCCAGGTATATGCTTTAAATCGTTCTTTGTCCATCAGTTTTCTTCTTTTTTCATTTTCTTTTCCCCTTTTTGACCCTTTTATGTATTTTATACTCCCTATTATTCGCCTTCCCTCCTCCATCTTTTCTCTTAACTTTTTCGTTTCCCCTCTCACTTTGCATGTTAGTTGAATTAGCCTGTGCGTTTGTGTGCTCCTGCTCCCTGTGTGTTTGTCTGTCTGTTTACTTTTCCAGGGCTACCTCAAGAAACAAGCTAGAGTACACAAGGTGAAGAGTCCCAAATATCACTACGAAGAGGAAAATAAAATAACTAAAGTCCCAACAAGAGAGACCGAGGGATACCATTTAAAAAACAATCTCTGAAAGGATAGGCCCTGGAAAGTCAAAGAGTCTTCTTGGATATAGCAGTGCTCATAGAAAGAGAGAGCATAATAGGCCTTTAAAACCAACAAGAGCAGGAAAGCTAACTAAAATGACGAAACGAAAGAGCTCTCCTTCAAAGTAACTCCAAGAAGAAATGACAGCTAATGAACTGCTCAAAACAGATATCAGCAGCATAAGTGAACAAGATTTTAGAATAATAATGGTAAAATTAATAGTAGGGCTTGAAAAAAACAGAGGGGACATCAAAGAAACTATGGCTACAGACAGAATGGAAAATAAAAATAGGCATGAAGAATTAAAAAATGCGATAAATGAGATACATAATAAATTAGAGGCCTCCAATGCACGGATTGAAGAGGCAGAAAGGAGAATAAGTGATTTAGAAGACACCATTATAGAAAAACAAGAAGCTGACAAAAAAAGAGACAAACTGATCCAGGAACAGGAAAGAAGAATTCGAGAGCTCAGCAACACAGTCAAACGCAACAATATCCGTATCATAGGAATCCCAGAAGAGGAAGAGAGAGGGAAAGGTGCTGAAGGAGTCCTGGAACAAATTATAGCAGAGAACTTCCCCGACCTGGGGAAGGAAGTCAATGTGGAAATACAAGAGGTTCAGAGGACTCCCCTCAGACGTAACTTGAATCGATCTTCTGCACGACATATCATCGTAAAAATGGCAAACTACAAGGACAAAGAGAGAATTTTGAAAGCAGCTAGGGAGAAAAGGGCCCTCACATACAAAGGGAAATCCATCAGAGTGGTGACAGACCTATCTATTGAAACGTGGCAGGCCAGAAAGGAATGACAAGAGATCTTCAATGTGATGAACAGTAAAAAATATGCAGCCAAGAATCCTCTATCCAGCAAGCCTGTCATTCAAAATAGAAGGAGAGATAAAAACCTTTCCAAAAACACGGAAATTGAAAGAATTTGTCACCACGAAGCCAGCCCTACAAGAAATCCTGAGGCAGTTGCTCTGAAGGAAAGGTTGCAAGGAACAAAGATTCCAGAGACACCACCACAAACATGAACCCTACAAAAGATACAAAGACTCTAAACCCACATATTTCAATGATAACACTGAATGTAAATGGGCTGAATGCTCCAATCAAAAGACATAGTGTAGCAGAGTGGATTAAAAAACAAAATCCATCTATATGCTGTCTACAAGAAACTCATTTTAGACGGGAAGATACCTTCAGATTAAAAGTAAGGGGATGGAGAAATATATATCATGCTACAGGAAATCAAAAGAAAGCCGGAGTAGCTATACTTAGATCAGACAAACTGGACTTTAAATTAAAGACAATCACAAGAGATGAAGAAGGGCACTACATAATAATTAAAGGGTCCATCCATCAGGAAGAACTAACAATCATAAATGTCTACGCACCGAATATGGGAGCACCTAAATATCTAAAACAATTAATCACAAACAGAAACAAGCTTATAGATAAGAATGTGCTAATAGCAGGGGACTTTAATACTCCGCTTACAGCAATGGATAGGTCAACCAGACAGAAAATCACTAAAGAAATAATGGACTTGAAAGATATATTGGACCAGATGGACCTGACGGATATATTTAGAACTTTACATCCTGAGGCCAGGGAATTTACTTTTTTCTCAAGTGCGCATGGCACATTCTCCAAGATAGATCACATACTGGGACATAAAGCAGCCCTCAATAAATATAAAAGAATAGAGATCATACCATGCCCACTGTCAGATCACAATGCTTTGAAACTTGAAATCAATTACAGGAAGAAGTCTGGAAGACTTCCAAAAACATGGAGGTTAAAGAACACCCTTCTAAAGAATGAATGGGCCAATCAGGCAATTAGAGATGAAATTAAAAAATATATGGAAACAAATGAAAATGAAAACACAACAATTCAAAATCTATGGGATGCGGCAAAGGCAGTCCTAAGACGAAAGTACATTGCTCTCCAGGCCTATTTCAAGAGATTAGAAAAAGCGCAAGTCCAAAATCTAACAGCTCACCTAAAGGAACTAGAGGCAGAGCAACAAGAATGCCCTAAACCCAGTAGAAGAAGAGAAATAGTAAAAATTAGAGCAGAAATAAACAACATACAGACCAAGGAAACAATTGAACAGATCAATGAAACCAAGAGTTGGTTTTTTGAAAAAGTAAACAAAATTGACAAACCTCTAGCCAGACTTATCCAAAAGAAAAGAGAGAGCACCCAAATAGACAAAATTATGAATGAAAATGGACTTATTACAACCAACCCCTCAGAAATACAAGCAATTATCAGGGAATACTATGAAAAATTCTATGCCAACAAATTGGACAACTTAGAAGAAATGGACAAATTCCTAAACACACACTCACTACCAAAATTCACACGGGAAGAAATAGAAAATCTGAACAGACCCATAACGAGTGAAGAAATTGAATCAGTGATCAAAAATTTCCCAACAAATAAGAACCCTGGACCTGATGCCTTCCCTGGGGAATTCTACCAGACATTTAAAACAGAATTAATCCCAATTCTTCTCAAGCTATTCCAAAAAATAGAGCGCGAAGGAAAACTCCCGGACTCATTTTATGAAGCCAGCATGACACTGATTCCCAAGCCAGACAGAGATTCAGCAAAAAAAGAGAACTACAGGCCAATATCCTTGATGAATACGGACGCAAAAATTCTCAACAAGATCCTTGCAAATCGAATCCAGCAACACATAAAAAGAATCATCCGCCAAGATCAAGTGGGATTCATTCCTGGGTTACAGGTCTGGTTCAATATTCGCAAATCAATCAATGTGATACATCATATCAATAAAAGAAAAGATAAAAACTATATGATCCTGTCAATAGATGCAGAAAAAGCATTTGACAAAATATAGCATCCCTTCTTAATAAAGACTCTCGAGAAAGTTGGGATAGAAGGAACCTACTTAAACATCATCAAAGCCATCTATGAGAAGCCTTCAGCTAACATCATCCTCAACGGGGAAAAACTCAGAGCATTCCCCCTGAGATCAGGAACACGACAGGGATGCCCACTCTCACCACTGTTGTTTAGCATAGTGCTGGAAGTCCAAGCATCAGCCATCAGACACCAAAAGGAAATCAAAGGCATCAGAATAGGCAAAGAGGAAGTCAAACTTTCACTCTTCGCAGATGACATGATACTCTACATAGAAAACCCGACAGACTCTACCAGAAGCCTACTAGAACTGATCCAAGAATTCAGCCAAGTTGCAGGGTACAAAATCAACGTACAGAAATCGGTTGCATTTTTATACACCAACAATGAAGCAACAGAAAGAGAAATCAAGAAACTGATCCCATTCACAATTGCACAAAACACCATAAAATACCTTGGAATAAACCTAACCAAGGATACAAGAGATCTGTATGATGAAAACTATAGAAAACTTATGAAGGAAATTGAAGAAGACACAAAGAAATGGAAAAACATTCCATGCTCATGGATAGGAAGAATAAATATACTTAAGATGTCATTACTACCTAAGGCACTCTACACATTCAATGCAATTCCAATCAAAATTGCACCAGCATACTTCTCAAAACTGGAACAAACTGTCCAAAAATTTGTATGGAACCACAAAAGACCCCGAATAGCCAAAGTAATCCTGAAAAATAAAACCAAAACGGGAGGGATCACCATCCCAGACTTTAGCCTCTACTACAAAGCTGTCATCATCAAGACAGTATGGTATTGGCACAAAAACAGACACAGAGACCAATGGAACAGAATTGAGAACTCAGAAGCGGACCCAAAAGTATACAGCCAACTGATCTTTGACAAAGCAGGAAAGGATATCCGATGGAAAAAAGACAGCCTTTTTAACAGATGGTGTTGTGAGAACTGGACAGCAACATGCAGAAGAATGAAACTAGATCATTTTCTCACACCATGCACAAAAATAAACTCAAAATGGATAAAGGACCTGAACGTGAGACAGGAAACTATCAACACCGTAGAGGAGAAAGCAGGAAACAACCTCCTTGACCTCCACCGCAGCAACTTCTTACTTGACACATCCCCAAAAGCAAGGGAATCAAGAGCAAAAATAAACTGTTGGGACCTCATCAAGATTAAAAGCTTCTGCACAGCCAAGGAAACAACCCAGAAAATTAATAGGCAACCAACGGAATGGGAAAAGATAGTTGCAAATGACATATCAGATAAAGGGTTGGTATCCAGAATCTACAAGGAACTCACCAAACTACACGCCCGAAAAACAAACAACCCAGTGAAGAAATGGGCAGAAGATATGAACAGACACTTCTCCAAAGAGGACATCCAGATGGCCAACAGACACATGAAACGATGCTCAGCATCCTCCTCATCAGGGAAATACAAATCAAAACCACACTGAGATACCACCTCACGCCAGTCAGAGTGGCTAAAATGAGCCAATCAGAGAACTCTAGATGCTGGCGGGGATGTGGAGAAACAGGCAACCTCCTACACTGTTGGTGGGAATGTAAACTGGTAGAGCCCCTCTGGAAAACAGTGTGGAGGTTCCTAAGGAAACTAACAATAGTATTCCCCTATGACCCAGCAATATCACTGCTAGGAATTTACCCAAGGGATACAGAAATGCTGATGCATAGGAGCACATGTACCCCAGTGTTCATAGCAGCACTCTCCACAATAGCTAAAACATGGAAAGAGCCTAAATGTCCATCAATAGATGAATGGATGAAAAAGATGTGGTTTATCTATACCATGGAATACTACATGGCAATGACAAACAATGAAATCTGGCCATGTGTAGCAACATGGATGGACCTTGAGGGTGTTATGCTGAGCGAAATAAGTCAGGCAGAGAAGGACAAATATCATATGTGTGCACGTATAGGAGGATTAGGAGGAACTTAACAGAGGACCAAGGAGGAGAAGAAGGGCGAAATGGTGGGGGAAAGGGGGAGAGGCAAACCATGAGAGACTCTTGAATGCTGACAAAAACTGAGGACTGGTGGATGTGGGGGGGAGGAGGGGTGGGCATGGAGGAGGACACTTGTTTGGATGAGCACTGGGTGTTATGTGGAAACTAATTTGACAATAAACTATTTGTAAAGAAAAAAATAATAATAAAATAAAATAAAATAAAAAGAAGCAAATAAAACAGCAAAAGATACAAGAAATTATGGGAAGTATTGGATATGTTTATTATCTTGATTGTGGTGGTAGTATTATGGTGATTTTCATTTGTTGAAACTCATCGAATTGTATACATTAAGTATGTACACTTCTTTGTATATTGATCATACCCCAATAAATGTCTTATAAAAGGAACTATTAAATCTATATCCCTCCAAGATCCACCAGCTTTGGTTTACATTGTCTTCTTTTCTTTCATTTTGTCCTAAGTTCTCAGTTTTAACTAGTTGTAAAAATGTGTTCTTTTGAGCTATTATTACCATACTAAAACAAAAAATAGTCTGTTTCTTGCTTTTGAATTTATTTTTCCATTAAGGTTTCATGTTTGTTTGTTTGTTCGCTTGCTTTTGTTTTGTTAATAGTATATACTTGGAGAACATCAGAAGTTTCACCTTTATCATACCTCTTTCTGGTTTCTGCTTATACTCTGCTCCTTTCTGAAAGCTTTCATCCTGTGTCACACAGCACAAGAATGTTGAGACATGAATGAAATGCGCACTTTCAGACTTGCCTTTACCTGTAATTATTGACTCCATATCCTTGGTGACTAGGATTTTGAGTCACTCAGATGTAACCTGCAATATGACTCTGGTAGTATTAATTTTTTGTTCTGCAGTGGCTAGTGGACAATAATTTGCTTGAGGGAATGTGTCTATGTCTGAGAGAAAAAAAAAAGCTCAAATTTAGGCTCATTTGATCCTTCAATCCTGGAATCCTGGAGACTGGCTTTCTTCAGCTCTGCTGTTTCCTTTCCTCATCAGATTAAATTGCCTTCTCTTTCTTCAGGTAGTTCTCACCGGTTTAACTGCAATTCTTTATAACCTCAATATTTTCCTCTGACCTCTAGAACATCTCGATGATTAGAGTATGATCTTGTACTCGTTTTCCAAATTGTTAGCAATAAGCATATAAATACTTTTCAGTATGTGATAAGGATATCATAATAAATGTGGTAAAGTTATAACTGTGAAGCAAAATTAGTTTGTTGGAAAAATACTCAGGTGATCATTATATTTTAGCTCTAATGAGGTACTTTATTCTTTGAGATCTGATTGTTTTTACAGTTAGAAAACATCACAGCACAATACTTTCATTTAATTACAAAGAATTTAATTTTAGAAATGAGTATACAAAAACAGAGTCTATAATTATTGTAATAAATTCTCAAGAGATTTTAAACAAGATATATTTTCTAGCCAAACTATTTCTCTTTAAATTAAAGTTTAAAAATCAATCTTTGATTCTGCAAGAAACATCTGACTAGGCTTTTATGTAAATCCTTTAAAAATATTCTTGATAGAACAAAGTTAACCATGGGCTGTTAGATCTCTATGCCATTAGCAGCAAAATGGGTAGTTAAATTCTGGCAGCTCCTGAAATAAGTAGTCATAATTATGAAGGCTAAAATCATCAAAAAGAAAGGAACAAAGTAAATAATAATATATTTATTTTATAGTATAATGCACTTGGAGATAAATACTTTTATAAGAATAATTATATAAAGAAAACACATGAAATTATATTCAAGTTGTATCTTGTGAAATATACTATGACCTTCAAAATCTCCTATACCAAAGTTCATATTTTGCATTTTTATTCAAAAGATGGTTACATATATTAAAATTATATAAAATACAACTCCCTGAAAAATCAATTATAGTAAAACATTCTAGCATATCTTCATACATGTATAAAGTCAATTTAAGTTTATTTATTGACTTAAACTCAAAAGACTGGGTGGCTCAGACATTTGAGGGTCTGACTCTTCATTAGGCCTCAGGTCTTGACCCCAGTTTAGGGAGATTGATTCTTCCGTTGGACGCATCACTGAAAGTGGAGCCTGTTTAAGATCTCTCTCTCTCTCTCTCTCTCTCTCTCTCTCTCTCTCTCTCTCTCTCTCTCTCTCTCTCCTCTCTCTCTGCCCCCTCCTCTGCTCCCACTCTCTATCTCTTAAAAAAAAAAGATTTTAAATATGACATAAGAAAAAAGTTAAACAGTATGTGCTTTCAATGCCATATTGGGGGACTGTTTAGCAAATCCTCTTAAGAACTAGTTTATTCTGTAGAATCACCTATTTTTGTTTTACTTGCTATTTACTTTTTTTTTTACAAATAGTTTATTGACAAATTAGTTTCCACATAACACTCAGTGCTCATCCCCACAAGTGTCCTCCTCCATGCCCATCCCCCCTCCCCCACATCCATCAGTCCTCAGTTTTTGTCAGCATTCAAGAGTCTCTCACCGTTTGCCTCTCTCCCTTTCCCCCACCATTTCCACCCTTCTTCTCCCCCTTGTTCCTCCGTCAAGTTCCTCCTAATCCTCCTATACGTGCTATTTACTATTTAACTAGAACCAACACACTATAAACTTTACATGTTAGATTGTGGATTCTAGTAAAGTTGCAGGAATTACTCTCCCATAGAAAAGATAATATTGAAGGATATGTATGTTTTGTTGCATTTTGTTTTTGTTTGTTTTTAGTTGCTTTGTATAATTGCAAATACTACAAAGGTTTGAATAACTGCAGGGGATCTTGAGACTCTACAGAGCATACTCAAGGCTTGTAGTAAGAAGAAACAATATAAGATAGCAAAAGAAAGTAAGTTCAGGCAACCTTTGGAGGTGGTCCAAGAGATATCAAGCCTTTCGCTCCATGAGGTCCATTTTTTATTTGCATAGAGATGTACATCATCTTTGGATTGAACCTTCAAGATTTCTGAAATGAATCTTGGTTTCAGAGAGCTCCAGAAAAATGTTCCCAGTAGTTTATTTTATGTCTCTTTGATCACTGAGGCAAGCCAAGTCATCTAACTTATGCGGGGTGAAAGTCATCTATAAACAAACTCTTCTTGCCACCAGAAGAGTTTTAGACTTTAAACGTACATCATGAATTATGAGTTGGTAAAGTGGGTCTTATACTGGCCAAGAATTGAGCCGTATATCCAAACATCTCTAGAAAGAAGTACAGAGCTGCCACTATCTAAGTATAAAATAACTCTATTTTGAATAAGAACATTAAACAGTTTGTATTTCAATTTAAGTTTATTTATTTTTGAGAGAGAGCTAGCAGAGGAGGGGCAGAGAGAGAAGGAGAGAGAGAGAATCTCAAGCAGGCTCAACACTGCCAGCACAGAGCCTGAGGTGGGGCTCAAACTCACCAAACCTGAGATCATGACCTGAGCTGAAGTCAAGTCAGCTGCTTAACTGACTGAGCCACCCAAGAGCCCTGGATTTTAAACAGTTTATATCCAACAGAGTAATCTTATTTTAAAAATGTATTAATGCCTTTAAATACCAAGAAATTCAAATTGTTCTTTATAACAGCTTTTTTCAATTATATAGTTTCATCATTAATATGTTGATAATCATTGACATGAATTAAATATTCATATGCCTTTTATTTAATTTTTAAATTGCATATGAAATTATATTTTACTTCATTCCAAAATCTTTTTCCTTTGATTACCACTTCTTTTCCTTCTATGGCTGTTTTTTGTTTGTTCTTTCACAGTTTCACTTTTTGTCCTTTCACTAAGAGAATGAGGTTTCCAAACTGTGTAATGTGATTCAGGCCCATAGATCCTATAGGAATGAAATTTCCAAATTATTTTTTAACATAATATAATTATAAGAGAGAACTCAGGTTATTGAGATTATTTTCTGCTCCTTGCCTAATTGTGCTTCCACAATATTGAGAATATTTTACTCTATACTGTATCAAGAAGATAAATTTCATACAGATGACAAAAACCACACTTACAAACTCTTGTGGTATTTCTATTTATAGTTGTTCATGTTCTCTCATCTGCTGTGTCAACCCATATGCTATTCCAAATGAATGACTTTGAAACTGCGGCAAGCAGAATCCTTTCTTTTCACTTTAGTTTACCGGCAAATAGTGAGATGTTTACAAGAACTTCTTCCTTTCAGCAAGATCTCTGGGGTGTTTACTATTTTGTGTAGTTTTCCTACTAATAGGTAGATAGAATATAGAAGTTAGCCCCAATCCTTTAAAATTATACAAAATATAATTATTTTTTAAATGAAATAGATTTGGTTTTAGACAATTAAAATATCGTCTCATTTTGATGGTGTTTTTAAAATATGTTGAGGGGCGCCTGGGTGGCTCAGTCAGTTGAGGGTCCGACTTTGACTCAGGTCATGATCTCAGGGTTCATGGGTTCGAGACCCATGTCGGGCTCTGTGCTCACAGCTTAGAGACTGGAGCCTGTTGCAGATTCTGTGTCCCTCTCTCTCTCTGCTCCTTCCCTGCTCATTCTCTGTCTCTCTCAATCTCTCAAGGATAAATAAACATTAAAAAATTTAAAAAAATATGTTGAATAATAAAAAGTACATAAGTAGACAGTGACCTAAGTTAATAAATTTAAATACTCAAACAATTTTTGAAGGAGTTCCTACATGCAAGTTTTTTTTGTAAGAGACTCTAGATATAGTATTGGGGAAAAAACACACAAATCTTTTGGTCTCATAAAATCATACAGTTACATAGGAGGAAACAGAAATGGAAAAATAAATGTGTATTCATTCAAATGAGGTTCATGAGAAAGAAATATTCTGGAGTGAAGTGGGTTGTGAGGGGAGATTCTATTTTTTTTATAGGCTTATGAATGAAGATCTTGTTCAGTAACGTGACATTTGAGCAGAGAACTAAAGCAAGGGACACAAGTCATATTAGAGTTTAATCTCACAGAAGACCATTCCAAGAAGAGAAGTGCAGAAACTCTGATGCCTAATGAGAATTATTAACATAAGGTAAGGTGGAGTGAAACTAGATCATTTTCTCACATCATGCACAAAAATAAACTCAAAATGGATAAAGGACCTGAATGTGAGACAGGAAACTATCAACACCCTAGAGGAGAAAGCAGGAAACAACCTCCTTGACCTCCACTGCAGCAACTTCTTACTAGACACATCCCCAAAAGCAAGAGAATCAAGAGCAAAAATAAACGATTGGGACCTCATCAAGATTAAAAGCTTCTGCACAGCCAAGGAAACAACCCACAAAACTAATAGGCAACCGACAGAATGGGAAAAGATAGTTGCAAATGACATATCAGATAAAAGGTTAATATCCAAAATCTATAAGGAACTCACCAAACTCCACACCCGAAAAACAAACAACCCAGTGAAGAAATGGGCAGAAGATATGAACAGACACTTCTCCAAAGAGGACATCCAGATGGCCAACAGACACATGAAACGATGCTCAGCATCGCTCCTCATCAGGGAAATACAAATCAAAACCACACTGAGATACCACCTCACGCCAGTCAGAGTGGCTAAAATGAGCCAATCAGAGACCTCTAGATGCTTACGAGGATGTGGAGAAACGGGCACTCTCCTGCACTGTTGGTGGGAATGTAAACTGGTACAGTCCCTCTGGAAAACAGTGTGGAGGTTCCTCAGGAAACTAACACTAGAACTCCCCTAGGACCCAGCAATATCACTGCTAGGAATTTACCCAAGGGATACAGAAATGCTGATGCATAGGAGCACATGGACCCCAATGTTCATAGCAGCACTCTCCACAACAGCTAAAACATGGAAAGAGCCTAAATGTCCATCAACGGACGAATGGATCAAAAAGATGTGGTTTATCTATACCATGGAATACTACATGGCAATGAGAAAGAATGAAATCTGGCCATGTGTAGCAGCATGAATGGACCTTGAGGGTGTTATGCTGAGCGAAATAAGGCAGAGAAGGACAAATATCATATGTTTGCACGTGTAAGAGGATTAGGAGGAACTTGACGGAGGAACAAGGGGGAGAAGAAGGGGGAAATGGTGGGGGAAAGGGAGAGAGGCGAACCATGAGAGACTCTTGAATGCTGACAAAAACTGAGGACTGATGGATGTGGGGGGGAAGGGAGGTGGGCATGGAGGAGGGCACTTGTTTGGATGGGTACTGAGTGTTATGTGGAAACCAATGTGACAATAAACTATTTGTAAAAAATAAATAAATAAATAAATAAAGGGAAGTCTGAAAAAAAAAGAAAAGAAAGAAAGGGCAAAAACAAAACAAAAAAAATAAAGTAAGGTGGAGCAAGCAATTAGGTAGGGAATTAGATCAGTAAGACAGCAAGGAACCAAACATGTAGCACCTCATAGGTCAATTTGAGAGATGGCAAGCCATTGGAGAGTATAGAATAGGGGTAATCTGATCTGATTTTAATTTTAACATAATTCCTTTGGCTGACATACAGAGAACGAACTGAAAAGGGCAAGGACAAGAAAAAAGAGACTAATTTAGGTGTTACTACAAGCAAGGAGACAAATGGTAACTTGAACAAGAATGGTGTTGATGTATTGGGGGCAAAGTTGCTGGAATCAGAAATACTGGGAAGATAGAGCCAAGACTTGTGATGATTTGAGTGTGGGATATGAGACAAAAAGACCAGTCTAGCACGATGAATTTAGAATTTTAATTTTGAATAATTTGAAAAATTAAACTGTCATTACTGGGATTGATGGAGAAATTCGGGGCTGGGGGTATCAGAAGTACGGTTTTGGATAAGTTTTAATCAGATTAATATCTAAGTAGAATATATTTTAGTTTTTTTTAATTTTAATTTCCTTTTTTCCCAGAGAGAGTGAGAGAGAAAGAGAGAGACATGGAGGGCAAGAGAATGAGAGGGAAGGAAAAGATGAGAGACAGAGAGAGTGAAAGAGAGAAAACTAAAGAAAAAAGTGTCATTGCTGAAACTAAGGATACATAAGATAAATAACTAAAATTATAAAGTTGATCTATGGCCCATCATAGTTGTTTTCCCAAGTCAATATTTATGGATAACCAGAGTTCCATATTCATGGGAAATTAGTTGATTTTTTTTGATTCATAAAGAGGCTTTATTTTTGTAGAATTGAATATCTTCTGACAATGTTTAAAGAGGCAATATCTTTAGGATCCATTTGACTGCCCTAATTTAATAACACATGGCATGGATAGAAATAAATTCAGAAAAATTCATTTGACACTTATAGTGGTAACCTGGCTTCACCTCAGGTTTCATTTTGAAAGCTCATCTTTGTGTTGGGTAAAGCTCGTTTTCAGGAGAGAAGTGGTAGTAAGGAGAAAATAATACGTAAATATTTCCCGTAACATCTAAGGATGTCTTTATTGTTATTGATGAAAACAGAGCTCTGATATTTGAGGTTATGAGTTTCTGAATTTATACACCAGGAAACCAATCTCCAATGAACTACATTTTTACTAACATCCTTGCAAAAAACTCACACACATTCACATAAAGGATTCCAGCTGCTTTGCTGAATTTTCACACATCAGCTAAAGTCAAGCACCCCACTAGTCACAGGTGACGAATAATGCTCGAACATCTGCTTGCTAACAATATAATCTGGCTCATTTACTATCATCAGTTTCCTGGTATTGTGCCCACAGGATATGTTCAATAAATACTGAATGAAATGCTTCTACCTGTTGAGAAGAATGAATAAACCTATGGGGCGGGGGAGTAATGATGCCACAGCCTTTCTTTCTCTTCTAGAAGCAGTAGTTGTAGGCCTTGTGAAACTTCCAAAATTCACTGGACGTTACTGTGCTTTGACAGCATGGTCAGAGATTAGAATTAAGTCTAGTGCAGTTTACTCAGGAAACCTAAAATAGGTCAATGCCCCTGAGAGTGTTTCTTGGGTTTAGGAGGATGATAATTTCAATTTCTGCTCAGTTTGTTTCCAGAGCAAGCAGTGATCCAAATGATTAAACTTCTACCACTGGGGATAGTTAGGATTCAGTTTCAGCTAGCTATGAATGAGTCAACAAATGTAAGTGGTTTGGCATGTTGCCCATAAGAGCAGTTAGTTTTAAATGTTCCTAGATAAGGCACTGAAAAATCAATAAAATAAGGCATATTCTTGTGTTAAAGATGTAACAGAAGAAATTTTACATTAAAATGTATAGTCTTAAAGTGTGGCAAGTTATGTTCTATTTCAAAACTTTATTTTACATTATTTAATATAAATGCTTAAGATCCACCAAAATAAGACATTTTAATCATTTATAATTTAATTTAAAGTTGTATTTATAAATGATGGTAACATAGTATGCTCTTTCTTTTCCAGCCTTTTCCAGTGTACCTTGCATACATATTAACTTCTCTCAGGCAGTTATTTCATAGCTTTCTTAACATACCACACACATACATACTTACTTCTTCTCTTTTTCTCTCTCTCTCTCTGATGATTATCATGTTCCTTATTTCACTGAGAAAACAGAAGCTAACAGAAGTGAACTTTCATTTTCTTGCATTACATTATCTAACAACCTGCCTACATCAATACCCATAATCTTTGCTTTCTCTCCTTTCAAAATCTTGCTGCTTCTTAGTGCAATGGCCAATGTTCATCTCATCAATGACATTGATTCAGCAATGATCCACTCTTTCATGCATCATCAATAACTCTCAACAAAAAAATAAGAGCAGGTTGATGGTGCCTGGATGTCTCAGTCGGCTAAGCACCTGACTCTTGATATAGGCTCAGGTCATGATCTCGGGTCATGAGATTGAGCCCCACATCAGACTTTGTGCTGAACATGGAGCCTGCTTGGGACTTTCTCTATCCCTCTCTCTCTGCCACTCCCCTGATGGCTCTCTCTCTCTCTCTCTTTCTCTCTCTCTCAAAACAAAATAAACATTTAAGTATAAGAGTAGGTTGTAATATCTTCTGTCTTCAAAAATCCTCCTTAGATCCCTCCCACCATCCATTCCAACTTACTACCCTATCATCTATTCTTTAGAGTAAAACTCCCCTAAATATCTCCCTATATACATGCCTGTCTTTTTGAGCCATAGCTATAAGATTTTGCACTCATCTCTCTTTTTAAATTTTTATCTTATTGGGATCAGCAATGGCCTATGGTAGGACATCAAGAGTCAGTTCTTGGTCTTTATTTTACTGAATTTTTTAGCAGAATTAGATATAATTGACCTTTCCTTTCATCTATAAATATTTTATACACCGGGGTTCTGGGACACATAAATTTCCTCATTTTCCTTTTTCTTCTCTTTTCTGTTTTCACCTGCACCTAGATATTGAAATAGATTTTGGACAAATCTTCTTATACAGGTGAAAACTTAATATTTAGAAAGATGGTATTGTTCAGTGATTCTGAGCACACGAAAAAAGAACTCTGGAAATATACTTAATAATAAAATGTAACTTAAGCAATTGAAGATATGGAATGAATATTTGCATTGGATTTTTAAAAAATATTTATTTATTTTGGGGTGCCTGGGTGGCTCTTTTTGTTAAGCATTTGACTTCGGCTCAGGTCATAATACCACGGTTCAGGGATTTGAGCCCTGCATCAGGCTCTGTGCTGATGGCTCAGGGCCTGGAGCCTGCTTCAGATTCTGTTTCTCTGACCCTCTTCTGTTTGCATTCTCTCTCTCTCTCTCTCAAAAATAAATATATATTAAAAAATTAAAAATATAAAATTATTTTATATAATTATGTATATTATATAATTTATATAATAAAAATATAAAATTTGTGAGAGAGAGAGGGGCAGACAGAGACAGAGACAGAGAGAGAAGGAGAGAGAGAATCCCAAGCAGGCTCTATGCTTTCAATGCTGAGCCCAACCTAGGGTTCAATTTCATGAAACATAAGATAGGGACTTGAACAGGAATCAAGAGTTGGTCATTCAACTGACTGAGCCACCCAGGTGCCCCTGCATTGGATTTTAAATTTAGAATATTAATTAAAAACTTGAGGAACTGTGATAGAGAAGATTGGTGTATATGCAACTTAGGGTGCTGAGGAGCAGAGCTCAGTCAGTAATTTGTCTAGTAGTTTCAAACTTTAGTGTGCATATGAATTGCCATAGGACATAGTTAAATAAAGGTTCTTACATATAAAATGACCATCATAGTGTACCCCTTATAAGATAAATATTTTACTTTTGTCTGTTTGGGCCTGGAGAATGTACATGTCCAAGAAGCACCCAGGTGAAAATGATGTTGTGTGTATGGACCATGCTATAAATAACAGGAGTCTAGATCTCTTTTAGTAAGTTTGCCATCAAAATAAAATGGATGGGAAGCCAGAAGGGTCTTAGAAACATATAGTCATGTATGATTTGTTTTAAGAGAAGTGGGTAAAACTTTTTCATAAGCAATTTAGGATGATGTTTTTGAAAATCAGAAGATAAAGATACATGAAAAAACAGGACAAAAGATGAAGGTTTGATTAAAGAACCATTAGGAGGTGTATATATATATATATATATATATATATATATATATATATATATATATAATATGCATACATATATAATATATATACATACACATATATAGTAGGACATAATATCTATATATTATGATATATATTGCCAAAAATTGACTTACATGACTATGGGGACTAAGTAGGCAGTTTGAAATCCATAGGTCTTTACCTTTAAGCAGAACATCATTCTCAAATACACTACTCTAATCCTAGTAATTACTTTATAAATATTTTTAATGTTTTTTTAAAATTTATTTTTGAGAGGGAATGAGACATCGTGAGCAGGGGAGGGCCAGAGAGAAAGTGAGACACAGAATCCCAAGACAGGCTCCAGGCTCTGAGCTGTCAGCATAGAGCCCACCGCGGGGCTCAAATCCACTAATCTCCCCATCATGACCTGAGCCAAAGTTGGACGCTCAACTGACTGAGCAAATATGAATGTCCTATGGCAATTCATATGCACACTAAAAAACACTAAAGACCTAGGCGCCCTTACTAATTACTTTATAAAATGTCTTCAAATAAGTCCATTTTTATAATTGGTATTTCTATTTATTTGAAATTGTATGGATACCTCAGAGTGATTACACTTATTAATTCCTATGAAGTCATTAACATCTAACAAACAGATGAACAATGAGTAAATTCCAGATATGTTTCAATAACTTTTGAAGCTATTTCCATAGTTCTCTATAGTAAAATCATAAATAGAAGAGGATAAAAATGTAAAACTGTTCAGTGAGTTACAGTTATAGGGGTGTGCTTACAACTTGAAAATAATTTCTAAAATGGGTTCACAATTTTAACCATAATAAGCCTCCATTCCTCTCTTCTTGTTCAACCCTCATCCTAACTTCCATACACTGTTAGCTTTCTATTGCTGCCTCACAAATTACATCTGAAGTAACACCTACTTATTTTCTCATGGTTTCTGTCAGAGAAGTTCAGCTGACCTTAGGTCTTTGCATTAGGAGGAACAAAGTTGAAGTCAAGGCGTTGGCTGGCTGGCTCTTTCTGGAGTGCAGTGTCCTTTTTCAAGCTCCTGTGATTGTTAGCAGAATTGAACTCTGCTAACATAGAATTAGGTATGCTTTCCTTTTTAACTGTCATCCAAAGATTGCTCTTCACCCTTTATGATGTTCCCCAGGGCTCCTTGCCAAGAGGCCCTCTCCAAAGGCCCTCTCACACTTCCATTCTCTGTCTGCTCTAGGACTTCTTCAAAAAAGCACATCTGATTAGGTGAGGTATCCTTAGATAATCTTCCTTTAATTAATTCAAAATTGACTGCTTAGAGTCTAGTCAAGCCATCATATTTATTATACCAAGGGCATGAGTTCTGAGTGTTGTCGTAGACATACCTACCACCGTGGAAGAATCTTCGCTATTTTCTATTTTGATTTCCTTCTTTGGCACACTTGTTCCGTGACACACTGCAGGGAATATTAAGTATGGTGTAAAGAGCTAAAATAGTGTGTTATAATCATTATGTTTTTATCATCGCATTAAATTATTTGTTTTGAAGTGTTGGTTTGTATAATCTCTCTCAAACAACATCATAATATGGGACACATGGATGGCCCCTCATAACACGGAACACCTCAGTCAGTTAAGCATCCAACTTCACTTCCGGTCCTGGTCTCATGGCTCCTGGGTTCATGCTGGGCTCTGTGCCAGCTGCGTGGAGCCTAGTTTGGATCCTCTGTCTCCCTCTCAATCTGCCCCTCTCCCTTGTTCTCAATCTCTTAAAAAATTAAACATTAAAATTTAAAAAATAAATAAATCATAAGATATGAACGTGTTAAAAGCAGAGCCACTATCTACATTTCCTTGAAGAGTCCAGTCTTAATTTTTCTCACAAGTGATTACATTAAAAACCACCATTGTAATCATATGATTATAAGAATCAAGTTAATAATAAGAAGGTTCTTAACCTTTACAACACTGAATGTTAATATTTTAGCTTATAATATAGTTATATTCTTTTCATAAGGGATTTTAAGACAAATTAGGTCGATATTCTTTTGTGAATTCATAATACGGTAAAAAACCAATTAGTTTCTTTTTAAGGATTTTTAAAAATCATATGACCTTTAAAAATAACTTAGAAGGTTATGAAAAATAAGAATCTTTCATTACATCCTTCTCAGGGTTCGTAGAGAATTTTATACGTAAAAACAAATAGCATTTGGCAAGCAATTGAAACTTAGACATGTTCATCAGAGGTTCTTTGGTAATATTTCTGAGTGCACTGAGAAAAATCGCTTGTTCGCCACACACTTTCCACCGTAAGATCATGTTAGTTAGCAAATCATAACATGAAAAAGTACTAATGAGGTTAAGAAGAACGTCTGCAAGCTCCCCAATGAGGAATATATGTAGAAGAATAAGAAGGGCACAATGTATGTGGACTTTGAAAACAACTGAAAGAAAGTTAGTTGCAGGGACGCCTGGGTGGCTCAGTCAGTTAAGCGTCAAATTCGGCTCAGGTCATGATCTCATAGTTCGTGGGTGGGAGCCCTGCGTTGGGTTCTGTGCTGATAGCCAGCTCAGAGCCTGGAGCCTGTTTCAGATTCTGTGTCTCCCTCACTCTAACCCTCCCCTGCTCACTTTGTCTCTTTCTCTCTCTTAGAAGTAAGTAAAAAACATTAAAAAAGAAAGATAGTTGCTGTGATTTGAATTGTAGGCAATTATTTTAAATTAATTCCATTTGTTTCTACTTCGGCTTTTCCTCAAAATCCAGCCATATACCTTTTGTTTTTACACTCAAGAATGGTAATTCCTCCAGAATTTTGCAAAATCTACTTTAGCCCGAAGTAACATTTAATGAAAATGAAAACACTGATAAGAATTTTCTGTTGGCCCATGTCTGTGTCAGTCATTAAATTCCTATTCTCAAATACAAAATATATTTATAAGGAAAACAATTTCAAGCGCTAATTTCTTCAAAGACTGCATTTATTCTGACATATGGTACTAACACAATATTGTTATTAAAAAACTAGAGAGTAATGATAATTTTAACACATTTGCAGTTCTGAATTTACATAGAACACTCCCAAGCATCACAGACTGTCACAGAATCTCACAGAATCCTCTAGGTCCATTCCAAATTCAGAGACAAAAACAATGTATTTTGATTAAAATACAACTTATGATGTGAATTATCTAAGACATTTACACATGCTTTTATTTTCTGTCTACAAACAAAAGTTCATCTGCTTTTAAAAAAAATTCTTAGACCAAAAGGACACTCATTCATAATAGTAATATTGAAAAATACAAATAAAATGGAGAAATAATTAAAACTTTCATTTTAGTCAAATTAATAAACAAATCACAATCAAATGAAAAGAGTTTATTTTACTTTTTTTTAAAGACGATTATAGGGATGCCTGGGTGGCTCAGTTGGTTAAGTGTCTGACTTCAGCTGAGGTCATGAGCTCATGGTTCTGGTTTGTGAGTTTGAGCCCCACGTCGGGCTCTGTGCTGACAGCTAGCTCAGAGCCTGGATCCTGCTTCAGATTCTGTATCTCCCTCTCTCTCTGCCCTTCCCCTGCTCATGTTCTGTCTCTGTATCTCTTAAAAATAAATAAACAGTAAAAAAATTTTAAATAATAAAAAGGATTCTAAAATTAACATAAGTTAAAAGGCTGATGTTTCAGGAATAATAATATAAATAATTTTCTATAGATTTTTATCATATCTATAGCTATATAATTAGTTATATGTCAATTTTGTAGATTTACGATACTTTTATACTGAATTTCATGGCAATTCAAGTGAAAATAGTATTTGAGAATCATATTAAGCTTCTACAAAAATTATCTATAATGCCATATAATATAAATATAATTTTTTAAGATTTCCTGCACTAGGCACAAGATATCTATACTAAAACTCATAGAATTTATTATTATTTTTTGAGAAGATGTTTTTGTTCCAATTCTCAACTAATCGTATGCATTCGATACTATGAGATTTCTACATGGCAGGCCAAGAGAGATGGCTAAACAAATCCAGTCCTTATCGTGCTCTGAACACATAACATCGGACTCAGCCTGCCATGGATTGAACACTTCCTGAATGTAAATGGCTTCCAAATGTAGAAAAGTACTAGTTTTTTCCTAGATGAACAGCCTTCCATTTCCAGATTTTGGCTATCTGGGCTTCTGTTATCAAATACTTTTGCAAACACAGTATAGAATCATAATTTAAATTTCTAACAAAACCTGGAGATTGTTAGATTCAAAGATGCGGACATAAATATTGACTTGTAGAAAGTCCATTGTATTGGAAATGTAAGTAAATTTTGGATTAAGTTTGTTGAGAGTAGAAAGTCTATAGAAAATGCCACTGTCGTTAGTAGCAAATACCCTTTACATCGTGTTTATTCTTTGCCAGTCTCTAAAAGAAGTACTTAACACAACTGACTCGTGTATTCTTCATAGGTCTATGAGGTAAATACCATTATAACCCCATTTTGCAGATGAAGGAATTGATACATGAAGAGGTGAAGTAATTTGGAGAGTTAAAGGCAGAGCTGAGTTTGTACTCAAACCCCCCAGTCTCTCTACTTCATCTAGCTAGCTCTTAGATGTATCATAAGAATTTTTTGTTTATTATTATTTTATCATTATTGCCTTAAGAAAGCAAGAGAGATCTAATATTAGGGGGTTTTGTTGTTGTTGTTCAAATTCAGGTTACTCAAATCCAGATCAAAAATCAAAGAGAGGTTTATAGATCTGTGGCTTTACATGTAGCTGTCAATCAGAGCAGGATCAAGCTTCGGCACTGTAATTTATTGTGTTATATATTTTTAAAAGTCCACCAATGCAATAAAAATAAGTGCAAATACATTTTTCCTTTTGGAAATTGTGCAGCTGTTTATATAACACTTGATTGAGGATCACACAGTTCCCTTAGAATGGTTACCCGCTAGTTCATAAATTGACTCCAGCCATATCTCACAGCCTCAGATGTACTGACCTCCAGGTCTACTATTTGAAATCCTCTAAAGGAGTAAACATACTCTTTTATCATTCTTCATTTATGTAAGATTGTACCTATTCTTGGGAAGGGTCTTCCACCATTTCTGTGTCTCAGAGTTTTCTAGAACATATGAGATCACAGAGGTGTCCTTCTGTCTCTAACTTGGTGGCATTTATCATATTGCACTACCATTGATTCAACTGCTATTTACTGTCATTAATCTAGTGGGGGTGCTGAAAGTAAATATAAATAATTCCTCACTTTTAAAAGCTTAAAATATAATAGGGTGAATAAGGGAGTAAGCAGACCACTTCAGGTTAAATGAGTACTCTAGTTAACTTGACATTTCTAGGATTCATGTGGAAATGGATCCATTAAGCTGTCAAAGACTGATTAGTAATGCAATAAGACCACCCTATTAACGTCTTTTACTCAGACTACTACTCTGGTGATCTAATATGATTTTCTTTGATTTGCATCAGTCAATCCCCTAATTAAAACTGACTTTTAATTTAGTCTTTACTATAAGAGGCTAATGTACCCACCAAATAACTGAGAGTTAGGCCAGCAGGCAAGGGCCGAATACAGCAGTAAACTCAGTCCTTTAATTTGTTTTTTGTCAAAAATGATATTTTGTTCCTTAGACGCCCTTTCTTTGTGTTATTCCTCTATTTATTCAGAACTAGAAAAGGAAGAAAATTATATTTATTAGGGGTTATAAATAATAATTCCAACACTGAAGCAATAAATGTAAAAAAATGAGGTGATTCTTTACATAGGTGGTTAAACTGATGTATTTGTAAAAAAAAACAAAAAACAAAAAACATATTTTAAAAAAGGCCTTAAGTGAGGTTGGATATTTGACCTGGAACTTGGACTTTTGTGGAGAATGGTGCATTTTCACCTTGGTACTCTGTACAGACCAGGTTAGTAAGGTTTTTACTATTGAATTGAAATGTAGAAAAGATATTTTTATGTTTGGGCTACCAAGTATTTTGACATTGGCTTTACTCACAGCTGAATGGCTATTGCAATAGAGCAGTGGTTATCCAGACCAGTAACATCAGTATCACTTGGACATTCTCAATTTTGGCTTCATACTGGGGATACCTGGAGGCAGTCCAAACCACTTATATCAAAGTTGTTCAGGAAGGAATCCAGGCATCGATATTTCCTAAAGCTCACCAGGTGATTCCAATGTGCAGACAAGGTTGGGAGCCAATGCTACAGGGGTATATGTTTAAATTTAAGCAAAGATGAGGACCTCAGGCAATTTTCAGGTATCGGTAGCCTCAGCAAAGGCACAGATGACTCTGGGGGGAGCAAGGGCAAGAAGCATAAATGAAGGCCAGGAGAGAGTGTCAGTTTCATGTTTGGGGGTGTAAGTGAAATGGACTGAAATGTTTGTGTCCTTCATATTTTACCTAATGTAATGGTATTTGGAGGTGGGCCTTTGGGAGATAATTAGGTCATGAGGATGGATCCCTCAGCAATGGGATTATATAAAGGGTCCCAAGGAGCTCTCTTGTTCATTTTGTGTGGATACACAGAGAAGTCTGTATGACTGGGTTCAAGTCATTTAATCTCTCTTTAAAAAACAATCCAAACAAACAAAACAAACCAAACAAATAAAAAAAGAACAAACCAACCAACCAAACAAACTAAAAGAAGCCTGAAAGAGGACTCTTAGCAGCACCTGAAAACACTGACACCCTACTCTCAGACATCCAGCCTCCAGAACTATAAGGAATATATTTCTAGTGTGTATAAGCCACCCAGTCTATGGTACTTTGTGGTAGTGGCCTGAATGATAAGCAGTTAACAGAGATGGCTGGGGCACATATTAATACAGGCAGCACGGCCAGAGGCACTTAGCTACGTCAAGGTCCAAAACACAGACTATGATAGTTCAATATTCAGGTACCTTTTTATTAAATAATAGATGTGGCTTAGGCAATAATTCAATTATAAAGTAAAGAAGCCGTGTGTCTCTGTAGATTTTGCTGCTTATTTTAAATTGCAAGCCAGCTCCATTCAGCTTGTATTACTTCCTAACTGTGTAGAATCCCAGATTTAACAAATAAGTGTATAGCATGCTATTTAAATTTGAAAATTTGGTAAAAATAAATATAATTTTAGGATAGGTAAATAGGTATTTGTCCCAAATATTGCATGGGATATACTTATACTAAAAAAACCTCTATTTGTTATTTTTCTGAATTTTAAATTTAACCAGGCCTCTTGTATTTTAATCCCAAAACCTTATATTACTATGATTCAACATTTAAATTGTCATTATTAGACCTATGTGATAGAATTAGGTCAGCTGTTTCAAATTCTCTTCTGTTAAGAACCAAGATGGAATTTGAAGGAAATGTTTTAATACATATAGCTTATCTATGAAATCAGCTGTTTCAAATACTCAAAGAATTGCTTAGAGAACTCAAGGCCATCTTGCAGATATTGTTTCCTTCTTAAGAAAATATGTTTAAGAAATTTGTGGAATTAAAAAAAAGAAAAACATGTTTTGCTTAGCACATGATGAGACTTTAATTCAAGAATCTGAAAGTAATTTTCCAGCTGAAGTGAACATGGAATGGGAAACTATAATTTTCACAGCATAGAATCATGACATTCATACAAGTATAAACTGAACATATGTCAATGAGTTAACACATTAATGAGTTAACCATAAAGATGTGACAACTGATTCAAAGGGAATATGAATAACACACTCGCACATGCATATATAAGATACACTGAAATGAATTTGCTAATAGATGCAAAGCTGGTTGATATCATATACATAAGGTAATAAAATATAATATTTGGGGTTATATTTTCTACATGATAAACATTTTGTTTCAATGAAATATATTTTTGCATTTATATTTACATTACCAGTTTTCCACCACTTAACATCTACACCTAAAAGACATAAAATAGTGTAATCAGGAGAAAGAAAGAAGAGTCCAAACCCAATCAGCTAATCCTAGGAGGACGCACTAACTGACACCCAACAGTCACTGAAAAGACCCCCGGTGACATCGTTAGTCAGATTCTCAGTTTTCAAAATTTTTTTGCACAATAATAAGGCAAAACGTTTCCTTATTAATATGGCTTATTTTTTCTGGCGCTGGGACTTCAAAAATGTGTTTCACATAGACATCACATTTCCCATGTCACTAGGTAGAGTCCACATTCAATCCTAATTAACTCTAAATTTATGCTGAAATGATTGTATCTCTTAGTGTTACTATAACCATTGCTAATTCTCTCCTTCTGGTGTCTGCTTTCTTCTAGCACTGTGATTCTTCATTTATTTTTACTGTTGTATTTACTTTACCCTTTATGGGCTACAATATTTTCATGCTATCCTCTGAGGTTCGCAACAGATGTAAGTGCCTTTAGTTTTCAATATTTTAATCTCACCTTTATCTTATATTACCATTTTACGCAGCGGTAGGAATAATCTCTAGAATTGAAGGGATTTCAGCTGTTCTGAGATTTTTAAATTACATTTCTATTGTATTATCTTGGGACACCTGAGTGCCTCTTTTGGTTGAGCATCTGATTCTTGATTTTTGCTCAGGTCATGATCCCTAGGTCATGTGATTGAGTCTGCATCAAGCTCCATGTTGAGTGTGGAGCCTACTTGGGATTCTCTCTCTTTTTCTCTCTGTCTCTCTATGTCTCTCTGTCTCTCTCTTTCCCCCTCTCTCTCTGCCCTTCTTCCCTGCTTGTGCACTCTCTCTCAAATATAAAATAAAAAGTAAATGTTTATACTGTATTTTCATTCTTCCATCAGTCAGTACTTTACGTCTCTGGTTTGTAACCCCAACATCTAACTTCTAAGAATTCGTCTAAGAATGGTTTCATGGGGGAGCACCTGGGTGGCTCAGTCAGTTGAGCCTCGAACTTCGGCTCAGGTTATGATATCATTATCTCAGAATTCATGGGTTTGAGTCCCACATCAGGCTCTGTACTGACAGCGCAGAGCCTGGAGCCTGCTTCAGATTCTGTCTCCCACTCTACCACTCCCGCACTCACAGTCTGTCTTACTCTCTCTCTCAAAAATAAATACAAATTTAAAAAATGAAGAAAAGAATGGTTTTGTGGAGAGATATCTGTGCTTCTTCAGTGTGTGTCTTCATTGAGATATACTTGAAACATCATTGGACATGGCCATGGCTCCACACTAGCATTTCTAAGGTGTCACCTTTCCCAAATCGTCCCTATTCAAGCAATCTATGATTCATTTACTGATGGTATCACTTTGTCAAAGATTCAAGCCCTCACTATGTTAGCCTCATTTTAGTATCATATTTATGCCAGATTTAGCCACATAAGTAGAGTTACAGTGTACAGCACCCTTTTGGGAATTCTAAGCAACTCTATGAGGCTGCTTCTAGCCCACCAATCTAGGCACATCAATTATCAAACATATTCTTTTTTGCCATGAAAACAGAGTGTTTAGGAGCTTGTGTCTCCAATAACTTAGAGAAGTAGCACATAGCTTCTCTATGTTCTAGAAGCCCAACCCCTCAGAAGGATCTATCTCCATCCCCATTTGGCCATCCCATGGTCAGCTAGAGTGACAGAAATGGAATACTTATCCAGAGCAGAACTTCAGCCTTTGATTTTTTGAATTCCTTTTGATATTTCCTCTTACCTTAACCTATTTAAATCTCCCTATGTTCTGGGCAGGTGGGGAAATGCTTCCTTATCACTGTGACATCAACTGGAGACTTTCAGAGGATTTCTGTTAAAATAAAAAAAAAACAAAACAGATCATGGGATTCAATTAGCCTTTGTCTCTCAGGACTATTTCTCCAATATCAACTTGAAAATGAAAGGTGAAAATTACTCTTTGTTTCCCCCTCTATATTTCTGCAATGACCATTCCAATCAATTTCAGATAGTAAGACTTAAGTTTCCCTGCCATAATTCTTAGGGAAGACAATGAGAAGAACATGTGCAAATATGCATGTGTAAAGATGTGGGGGAGTAGAATAGCCTCTTCTGTTTTCTGAGCATGTAATCAAGTCTAATATCCAAGGTAGTGAATTCTGGGATGCAGGCCCTCCCCCCCCCCCCAACCTCTACCCCACTTGGATTCCAGCTTCAGGACCAAGACTCTCCTTTCCCCAGCTGCCCCGGCTTTTGCTGACTAAAGGCTTTCTCTCAGAGTAAAGAGCTGCCTGTAAGGGCACCAGCCCAGGAGGAGTCTGCATCAAGCAGAGATAGGAGAATGAAGGCCTAGCCCTTGCCTCGATAAAACACTTCTGAAGGACCATTCCAGCTCCAAAGCTTCCAGAGGTATCTGCTAGGCCCTTTGTTATAACTGCATTGCATCTTCAAGGTTTCTCTCTGCCCAGTGTTGCTTCCTTCACTTCTTGATAGTGTTATTTCAGAGTACTTCCCAATACAGTGTGCAAATCTCTATTTTAGGGAAACTGACTTATAAAAAACTCTCTAGATATATTGCATCTATATATATGTCTGGTTAACCAGTACTTAGATCTTTGTCACAAAAGGATAGATCAATAACCAAAAGTCCTCATTATTAAAAACAAACAAAAATACCCCTCAACCTCTCCCTGATTTCCACTCAATCTCCTTCCTCTCTTCATTCCTTCTTTCTTAACACTTACATGTTACACTGTGTCTGCCAAGAAATCTGATTTGTCTCAGTGAATGGAGTCTGGAGGTTCTCTAGAGTCCCCTTTATCGATTCCCTAATTTTACTCTCCAAGGCTAATTTTAGAGAACTCTGAGGAATTCCAAGGCTTTAGGAAATGTACTTTACAACACCTCTTTACTCAGCTACTACTTTAGGTAACAAAGATTTAATCATCCTATTGGTAAAGATCAGGACCAGGGCAATGGATCAGGCATTTAACTGTTACATCCACAAACTATGCACATTGCCCAAACATAGTTTTCAGCACATCTTTATTCTAATGTTTATTAACTTAGTGAATTTATAATCTAATGTTTTCTAATAACTTTAATTTTATTTAAGCACCTCCCTAATCCTGCTAATAGTTATGAGATCAAAATCATTAAAGAACATTGCTGTTAAAGCTAAGACATAATCCTGTACATTTGGTAAAATAATCTGTAAATATTTTAATCATTGGCCTTTGAGAAAAAGAAAACTGGGTTAATGATGATGGGATAAAACCTTATTATTTGTTGGCCAGCTTTCTGCAGTGGAGTTAACACACACACACACACACACACACACACACACAAACACACACACACACACACGTACACTGTGCCTTTTGTATTTCTCTTTTATTATTTACAGAAAAATCCTGAAAAGTGAGTCTGTATTCCAGAAGTCAAAAGCTTTTTTTTTTTTAGATGATTTTTTTTAATGTTTTATTTATTTCTAGGAGAGAGAGAGAGAGACAGCATGAGCAGGGGAGGGTCAGAGAGAGAGGGAGTCACAGACTGAAACAGGCTCTAGGCTCTGAGCTGGCAGTCAGCACAGAGCCCGAGGCGGGGCTCGAACCCACGAACCGCGAGATCATGACCCAAGCGAAAGTCGGACGCTTAACCGACTAAGCCACCCAGGCGCCCCCAGAAGTCAAAAGCTTTGATTAATTTTCTGGGAGGAGTGTTGTTACTATAATAAAAATTGTGAAGAAACTGAAAAAGATGTTCATTTTCACATTATGAAGACACTCATATATTGCCACAATCTCTGTGTCTTTCAGATACAATTGTTTGCTACACCCCAAATCTCTCTTACAAAAGAGAAACCCGATCTGTTTACCATCACACCAGTGAAACCGTCCTTCAGAAGAGGCTAAGCACCTGTCTAGCCCCATGTAGTGAATCTTGATGGATATAAGCCAAACTTGGTAATCTTACTCCCATTGCCAATAATTGGTTAAGTCATATGTATCTGATAAAATTCTTGCCAAAGAGATTTGAATTAAAAAATGGTCTAAAGTTATAGGGTATTTTCAACTTAAAACACACACAGACATACACACAGACACACACCCCTAGAATTCACTCTCTTGACATTTTTTTAAATATAATTTATTGTCAAGTTGGTTTCCATATGATACCCAGTGCTCATCCCAACAAGTGCCCTCTTTAATACCCATCACCCATTTCCCCCTCTTCCCCCACCCCCTCTCAAACTCATTTTCTTCTCAGTATTTAAAAGTCTCTTATGGTTTGCCTCCCTCCTTCTCTGTTACTTTTTTTCCCCTTCCCCTTCCCCGTGGTCCTCTATTAAGTTTCTCAAATCCATATATGAGTGAAAACCTATGGCATCTGTCTTTCTCTGACTTATTTCACTTAGCATAATACCCTCCAGTTTCATCCATGTTGCTGCAGATGGCCAGATTTCATTCTTTCTCAAGTCAAGTAGTATTCCATTGTATACATAAACCACATCTTATTTATCCATTCATCAGTTGATGGACATTTAGGCTCTTTCCATAATTTAGCTGTTGTTAAAAGTGCTGCTATAAACATTGGGGTACACGTGCCCCTATGCATCAGCACTCCTGTATTCCTAACAGTGCTATTGCTGTGTCATAAGGTAATTCTCTTTTAATTTTTTTGAGGAACCTCCACACTGCTTTCCAGAGTGTCTGCATCAGTTTGCATTCCCACCAACAATGCAAACCTTCTTGACATTTTGAATGAAGACAACATACTTATGATTATTATGTCTATTTTGTAACCAGGAAGGTAAAAGCCAATGAAATTTTGCAAAGTTTGAGCAGGCCTCTTATATCACTGATCCACTAAAGCAACCTATACTGGAAATACTATACCATGGAAAACTTTTCTATAGGAATAAATATTACTTTCATTATTTAAAGCCCTCCTTTGTCTGGTATTCTGTAACCAACACCAAATGCATCCTAACTGATATACCTCATGAGCACAGACATTGAGAGCAATTTGAATCTCCTCCTCTCAAGACCTCTGGGAACTCTCCCACTGACTTGATACACATTGTCATACATACAGCCATTCCTGAGATTATTTCACATTTATTGAGCACAAGTGATATGTTGCACTGTTCAATACTGTTCAGTACTAATTAAGAGCTTCTGAAACATTTTAAACAAAGGAATATATTAGCTTCCTAAGGCTGCTGTAATATATCTCCATGATCTAAGCGGCTTCCAACAACAGAAATATATTCTTTCACTGATCTGGAGTCTGAAATCAAGATGTCAGCAGAGCCATACTCCTTCTGAAGACTCTAAGAAAGTATTTCTCCTTATATCATCGTAACTTCTGGTGGTTGCTTGTAGTGCTTGGAATTCCATAGGTTGGGGCACATCACACCTATCTCTCCCTGTCTTCACAAGACTGTTTTTCCTCTTTGTGCTTCTATGTCTCTAAATCTCTCTCCTTATAAGGATACTAGTTTTTGGATTTGTGGCCCACCCTAATCCAGTATGATGTCATCTTTACTTAAATACATCTGCAAACACCTCAGTTCCAAATAAGGTCATCTTCACAGGATCTGGGAGAACACGAAGTTTGGTGGAACACTTTTCAACTGTGCACAAAAAGTAATATGATCTAATTTGAGTTTCAAAAATCTAGAGCACCTGTGTGCTCAGTTGACTAAATGTCCAACTCTTGATCTCAGTTCCAATCATGAGACTGAGCTTCATGTTGGGCTCTGCACTATAAGCACAGAGCCTGCTTGGGATTCTCCTCTCTCCACCAATCTTCACAAATAAAAGTCATTAAAAAATATCTTGCTCTGGCTGAAAAGTGGACCACTTTCTGTTTCTCTAATATTCTGCTTTTCTAACTGAATGTAAGCCTGGAAATTAGATTACTAAATAAATCAGATTAACATGTAATCAATAGTAAATAAATACTATGAGAAAGGCAAGGAACTTCGTCAATACTCATAAGACATTTATAATAGAAAATAAATCTGTACCTTTTCTATATGAGACTGGTTTTTCACTACTGCATCCATCCTTCAGGTTTTATCTACTTTCTGGTTAGGTCAAGTTTTCTGTGTGTTTTTCAGATAGAAGAACTGTTGCTAATCATATGTAATCCACATGTTCTTTATACTAGTATTCATTCATTAAAAAATGCTTATTTTCCAGGTATGGCTGCAGGCTCTGGGAATAGTTGAGTGAATAACAATTACAGAAAAATTAAGAAAAAAATGTTCTTCTTAATGTGAAGCTTTCTAATGGGAAAGTGGAGAAGTTAGACATTAAGCAAACAGATATAAAATATAGATAAATAAAATAATCATAGGTAGTAACAGGACTATGAAGAAAAACAAAGGAGGAGAAGAAGATGGGGAATTACAGGATCTTTAATTTGAGATCAGGTGTTCAGGGAAGATGTTTCAGAGGAGGTAACATTTGGAAGAGATATGAATGATGTGAGACTCAAAACCCTTGAACAACCCCACATTTCCTTAGGGATAAAATCAAAACTTCACATTGTTGGAAATGCCACTATTAATTCTCTTACTTCATCTTTTTCTCTTTAACATAGTTAGGAAACTTTTCAAAAGCATTTCTTACCAGGATCAACATGTTTTCTCATCAGGAAATCCCAGAGGTGAC
This sequence comes from Proteles cristata cristata, assembly GCA_017311185.1. Classification (NCBI taxonomy): domain Eukaryota; kingdom Metazoa; phylum Chordata; class Mammalia; order Carnivora; family Hyaenidae; genus Proteles; species Proteles cristata. The sequence continues at coordinate 840,029 of JAESUZ010000127.1, forward strand.
TTTTACTTGTAGTTAAAGCAGTTTAAACTTTGAAACACAGACATGTATCTATAGTATCTTATTTAGTGTTTTCCTACTCTGAAACTTCTCAAAAATTTCAAATAGTCTATAATCACGAGCAACTTCTAAACCTACCATTTAAAACTCATCTTTCATGCAAACATACATTTCGTTTAGTATACAGCTTAAATATACACCATATAAACATGTGTTTAATCTCAATAAAATTCATTTAAGCTATTAAAGTAGAATTAACATTTTGAAATTCTATGCCTATTTCTTTCTTTTTTACATCTCATAACATATTTATAAACCATGGTGAGTGTTTTAACTTTTACAAATTCCAAAACACATTTCTAATTCTATAATATTCAATGATAAATGATGATATAGATAACAATGATAAAATATGTCACCTAGAGGAAATATGAAAATCAATCTGTATATTCCAAAAGGAAACTGAATCTGTATAATAGCAATTAGGAAAAATAACTTAATATGTCCACCTTGACAAGGCTCTTAAATTCAATTACAGTAAAATGTTTCTGGAGAATAAAGTTAATTCTAGGCACCTCTTAGACACACATGTTTTCAATTATTTGAGACACAATTTAGCAAGGATAGAATTATTATACATAGGTCAAACGTGTCTCTGCTGATGAAGCAAGTACAGGAAATATCAAGCATCTATAATAACACCATCTTAAATTACAAAGTACATGACAGTAATGGGGCAAACTACCAGTAGAGGGATAGCTCTTAACAACCATTTTACTATTATTCTGGGATTGAAACAAATAGGGAACCCCTAACACAGGCCAAACAAAATATAATTAACATGAAGCCTACATGAAGGTCAATGCTCACAGTCACAGGTGCAGTGAGTAGTAAAAGATTGAGCTACAGTATGTGGGTTGTATTGGTAAATAGTATAACAGTAACTGCAATGAATGGTAAAATCATTTAATAATATGAATTCTCATAGATAGGATTTATCTAGCACACAGAACCTGTTCAGCAACTCAAGTTTAGAAAATGGAGGACCGGTTTCGGTGTGTATATCTAATGCAGGTAGGGTGAGGTTGATACAGCTATTTTAATTATTTCAGATGTAAAGAGCAGCCTCTAAATTTAGAGTTTAGAAGTTTTTGAATAAGGAAGAAACCTGTTCCGCAGAGCTGAGGAAGACTTATTGTGTCTTCCCTAACCCTACTAGTACGCTCGCACACACACACACACACACACACACACACACACACACACACACACACACAGAAATGCCTAACCTTGTCTGGGCTCAGGACTTGACTGCAGAGAACTGAAGGACATTAAATATTTATTGCATAGAAACTTTTCATTCCTTAGATAAGTTTACAGTTTTTTGTTTTTTTTTGTTTTTTTGTTTTTTTTTTGTGGGGAACTATCATTTTGTGGTGGTTGGTATGGGAAAATGGAAAGGGGGACCATTTTGGCTCCTTGTGATAAGGCCTTGAGGAAGGGAAACTCCATTTAACTCATCATCAAGGTACACACCTCATCATGTCTTGATGGTATGACACTGTAATCCTGCTCTATTTCCCCCATCTTGTATAAGGCCAAGGAGCCTCTCAACAACTCAACTCCTCTCGCCTTGCTGGCTCTTTCATGTGTCCAGAACCAATTAGCTTTAAATAACTTTTCCGTGTTGGCTCAGTCTGTCAATAATCACTGTTTAAGCTTTCTTTGGTACCTTCTCTCTTTTTTCCTTCCTCTTTGTCTTACTCTGGTTTAATAAGAGGACCTCAGTCAACAGCTGCCTCTGTGTGTCTAACTAACTGCTCGCTGGTTGGTCTATGCAAGGAGCACAGCCATTTCTCACTCCCTGGGTGGAATCATGCTAAAAAGAGTCAAATTCCTGGGTACAGCAACTAGCTTAGTATATTCCTACACACCTCACTAGAGCACTCTCCCGACTTCCTCCCCATCTGAATCTGAATTCACTTCCCCCTCACTACAAGTGTGACCTATAGTGAAAGAAGGCAAGAATGGAGAGAAGTAGGAGGAAAAGATGGGAGGCAGTGAATTCACTATGCTACCAATATTTCATAACTAACGATATTATTTCATGGACATAAAGTTTTTGAAGGGATTAATATGGTTCCTTATATCATGGCACAGTGATAGCCCTATCACAGCAAATGGTCACATCACAACATATTTGTATATATTGATAAGGATTGGAAATTATTAGAATCCACTGATTAATTTGTACTACAATTTAAGTTATATATTAAGTACTTTTTTACATATACGGTTTAAATGACTTCAGTAACAAAAGAAGATATTTTATAATTCTTTATATGTTGATTTACATATTTATATTACAGTGCTGATTATTAAAAATTCTGAATATTATTCAGGTACATAAACTTAAGTGTTGAAAAAATAGTTCAGACCTGGACGTAAGACCTGTTAACAATTTTTAATGGCATAGAGAAAAATGAAATGTCAGGAAATCTGTCTCAATTACGGTGGATATATTTATCAATTCTTCCAAAAATCTTGGAATAGCCAGGTTATAAGTGAATTGGTATTCTTTGACTACATAATGAGTTTCTATATAATTAGGTTTTAGTTTAGTTTATAATAGTTTATAATAACTTATGAATATAACTTTTCTTTATCAGTATGAAATGACAGTGTAAGCATCAGCATGTTTAATGATGTCAATTGAACTGATAAAAATCTTTTCTCAGAGTGCATAATCAACAGATCTTAATTTCCTTAGGTAATGGGAATATGCAAACAAAGAATGAAAGTGATTTTTCATAGTTTTTGCTTTGTTTACTCTTCTGTTTTTATATTGTATTTTTTGGTTCTCTTATTTCTAGTTTATATAATAACATCAAAACTGAAAGAGACAGGAAAATAAACTGATATAGCTATAACCAGGTATGGAAGGTCTATTATCTAGAGAGTTTTAAAACAGGATGCTACTCGCATTTATCTCTTCATTTTTTATTTAACCTCAAAGTTTCATACTGGTGTGGACTCAAGGGAGAGGTCAAGTCTTGATTGAATACCGTTCTGAAATGGGTTGGTCTAAGGTCATCCATTATTCAAGGATCCCTAGAGAATTTATTCTTTTCTCATACGAAATCTTGCTCTCTTTTTTATGGTCGTAGTGACAGCAACACATTTTATCTCATGGCAGGCATAAGCTGGTTTTACTGGACTAATTTTTCACCCTATAGATGTTGATCCTTGCCATCTTTATCCCAAGACCAGGACAGGTTATTCGGGCAAAGTGCACATACAACTTTGCTCCCTTTGTATAGAGCACTTAATTGTTTACCATCATTATTTGTTTAGAGTCTAAGCCTCCTACCAAAGTGAAGTCAGTGTTTGCTATGTGAAATTTTCTGTTTTAAGCATTTTCTATGGATCAGCTCACTTAATCCCATAGAGTGATAGTTTTAACAGATGAGGAAATAAAGGAAAGGAGAAGTTAAGTTATCAGCCCAAAGTCATGGAACTGAGTGATGGGCTTGGGCTAGTTTTTCCAGAGCCAACAATGTTAGTCATCATGTAACAATGGCTCTGGTCCTGAACAGTCAGCTTCAAGGGGCAGAGCCCATCTATTCTTGATTTTGCTATATTCCAGTATATAGCTTACTCTGTACATTTTACTCAAAGTCAATGGACAGTCATTCAATGAGTTAATGAACAGTATTTTCACATTCCTTAGGATAAATACATCATGGTTTATTAAAAATTTTGAACCCCTTAGGGAAAATCATGAGGGGTAGCCTAGAAAAGCAGGTAACAGTACAAGATTCAGAAGTAAATTGACAGGGATCGTATCTCTCTTCTACCCATGACTTGTCAAGTGATCTTGTGTAACTTGTCTGTTTAAATGTCTCAAATGTAACATGGATATAAGGACATAAATAGAACATATGTCATAGGGCTGTAGAGAATAATAATGCATAAAGCCTGATAGTTTATTCCCAATTGATGTTAAATATTATTGTTACTAATATTTATACATTTTCATGGTTTATTGCAGTAAAATGCTTCAATGAAATAGTTGCTTAGTTAAGTCTTCAAACTGTTCTAAGATTTAAAGAAAGACAGAACTGTCTTTTGGCACCAGAGCAACGTAGAAGTTCCTACAAAAGAATTTATTTGTGGGTATTTAATGCAACTCTTTGACTGTTTAATCTATAAATACTTATTAAGCAGTCATTATAATTATAGGTATTTTTATTGTCACTGAGCTACCAGAGAGAGAAAAACATCACTTATAAGTCTAATGAGAAGAAATGTGAAGATCATTACAAAATTAGAGATACAGTACAAAGTAAGTACAGGATTTTATAGTAAGTGATCTCTATATAATTAAAGATATTATTGGCTTGAAAATAAAGATCTCATTGCCTTTACTCCATGATTCATGAACTGGGCAGCATATTATCTACCAGGTAGAAAGGAGCTCTGATAGGTGATATTTTAGATGAATAAAAATACATATAAAAAGTTACCAAGATCATAGAGTGCCATTCATTTCCAAGTAGGAAAGATAGGAATGACAATTTCAAAACAATTGTATCTTACAAGAAGCAGGGCCTGATCACCGGGCTCTTGTAATTCATGTAAGCAGTATTTACATCTGTTTCAAATATTCTGGGACACTCATAAAGAATGCTAAATCAAGAAGGAAACTGTGACATACTCAATTCATACTTGCCCTGCATTCCATAATGTTAGTTAGTCCAATTAACAGAGCAAGAGACAAACAAGCCACATCATTACAAATTGAAAATAAAATACAATCATATGACTTGTTCATTGTCCACCTTTGAAAGGTATAATTTGAATAAAATGCACACTTTGGAAAAATTGTATGAATATGTCTACATAACCATTCTATTTTCTACCCATTACAAGTCTGCCATGGTGTCACATATTTCAATAAATGAACCTCTGGCATTTCCTATTTTCCAAGTGCTCAGCATGTCCATCCCCAGTTCCTTAGGTGATATTGCCAATCCAAATACTCATGGCTGCATTATGGATAAATTTTCCTGTTTTTAGAACCCGTCTGAATTCAATAGCCAGAGTTTCTCTCAGTGACCATATACTTCCTCTTGAGTTTTCCCATGGAAAACTTACTTGTTTTCTGGATATATTACACAGAGCAATTCCACTCTTATCCAAAATCTCCTTAAACACTTACATATTCCTAACCAACACTGCATTTGGCAAAGTAGGAAGGCTCTCATTCTCAATGCTGATTCTTTAGAAACTAGTGAAAGTTATAAATCATAATTATTGTACACACACATATTTGCATACACAGATTCACACACAACACAAACCTGATTTTCTTGTTTATTCAATTGAAATGACTGTGTGGTATGTAAGTATAAAAGATTATCTATTGTCTTGTTATTAGAATAACCTTTATTTTGTCATACTAATTATTTGGGATATTACATTTATATTGGCTTTATATTTTATTTTTTTAAATGTTCATTTATTTTTGGGAGAGAGAGAGACAGAGAGAGAGATTGAGTGAGGGAGAGGTGGAGAGAGAGGGACACAGAGATTCTCAAGTAGGCCCTGCACCATCAGCACAGAGCCCGATGTGGGGCTCAAACTCATGAACCCATGAACTGTGAGATCATGACTTGAGCTGAAATCAAGAGAGAGATGGTTAACCAACCGAGCCACACAGACGTCCCTATATTGGCTTTACATTTTAGTTTGAATCGTCAAAGGGAATTTTTTCTCTTTTGTAAACTCTTAGAACATATTAACATACATAAATATTTGTGAGAAGGGATTTGTTTAAGCTACTATATCAGGGGTACTCAAAAGTAGCTACAGGGATTGCACAGACAGTTAGACAGATATTGCTCTGGAATAGCCCTTGGCTACAATCCACTAATTAGTCTGGCTAATAGATTACACTTTTCTAAAAAGTTTGTTTTGTATCTATTTTATGGATTACAGAGAGTTAAGAAATTTTAAATAAAATTTGTTTTCCTTGAGTCCCTAGAAGTGTACCTTAGAGTATAAAAAAAATGCAGGTTTTATCTAGGGAGTCATGAAAAAGAATATATAAAATTAACTATAAAGCAGATGCCCTATTAATCCAAACAGCTATCATTCCAGATACCCAGAGACACAGAGACAATTATTTTATAAACATCAAATTTTGAAATTTCCTCATTATAGAGTAATGGCAGAAATGAGCTACTCATTTCCCAAAGGAAGCCCAAAGCTCAGGTAAAATATAATCATGGACATTTTTATTTTTGTCACTAAATGTAATATAGACAGCATCCAAAACAGTGGTAAATGATTTTGACAGATCTTTCCCTTTGGAAGATGAACATGCTCATATCACCACACAAAAAAACCAGGAAGCTCTAGCAAACCCTTTGCCCTCAGCTGATGCCACACACATCTCTCTTTTTCTCGTCCTCCTAATGATGTCTTCTTTCTTTCTCAGACTTCCCGTTCATTACTACATATATCTTCTTTTTTTTTTTTTTAAAGTGTTTATTTAATTATTTTGAAGGAGAGAGAGAGAGCAAACATCATAGGAAAGGGGCAGAAAGAGAGGGAGAAAAAGAATACCCAGCAGGCTCCACACTGTCAACACACAACCTGAAATGTGGCTCGATCTCAGGACCCAGGACCTGTGAGATCATGATCTGAGCCAAAACCAAGAGTTGAACACTTAACCAATGGAGGCAACCAGGTGCCTCCAGAAATCTTCTAAGAATTTCACTGACCAACTTATTGCTAATTTCAATAGATAATTTGGTTCTTTATGTTTTCATCTGCTTGAGAATTACTTAACTACTTCACTTCTTTCTCCTTGGAACTCTCTTCGTTTTGTGGTAAAACTTTCTTCTGGTCATCCTCTTCCATCTCTAGCTTCTTTTTTTCATTATAGTCCAGGGGCTTTATTCAAAATGATTTTTTGCATAACATTTAAACTTTTATGTAAATTAGTCCCTGGCTAATTGTTCTCATTCTATAGTCTTCCCAAGTAAATGCCTCAACTGTCATCCATGTGGTTCCCCAGATTCTTTCTCTGCCGGGAGGTGGAACATCACCTCCAGTGCAGCAGCAACCATATCTTTTTGGAAACTTTAGCCATTTCTCAAAGTAACTTACTGTCTTTGTGTTCATTCCAGTCCTTCCTCCATAAAGCTCTAAGAATCATTTTCCAAAATTCAAGTCAGTTGCTCAAAGTTTTGTAGAATTTCATAGTCTTCAGGAAAAAATTTCACACTCTTTACCTTTGTTTAAAATTGAGCCTTTTTTTTTTAAATCAGTTCTCCGTAATTCTCTTTATCCATGATAAACTGTTTAATTAAGTCACATGATTTTTTTCTAATTGTATACCACTACTATATTAAGTCTTAAATTGAGAACAAGCTTTCTGCCAACCACCTTCTCTAGGTGCTGGACTTACAAAGAGGAATAAAACATAAGTTCTTCCTTTTGGGAACTCTTAGTCTACTAGAAGTTGCCAAGTAAAAAGATAATTACCAAAGAGGCACCTGGGTGGCTTAGTCAGCTGAGTGTCTGACTCTTGATTTCAGCTCAGGTCATGATACCAGGGTGTAAGGATCCAGACAAACATCAGACTTTTAAGGCTCTGTGGTGGGGATAGAGCTTGCTTAAGATTCTCTCTCTCCTCCTCTGTGCCTTTACCATTCACACATGTTCTCTTTCTCTCTCTCTCTCTCAAAATTAAATTGAAAAATATAATTATAATAAAAAGTGTTATTATAATAATAGATAGCTGTGCATATACTATATTTAAGAGGAGAACTTAATTTAGGCTACTGTGGGACAAATACAGCTCCCAAAGAAGTGATAATATAGGTCTTGAGTCTTAAAGAATTCCAGAGATTTAGTCAAAAAACAAGGTAAGGACAAGATATTTAAGAAGAGGGATCATTTTTTTAAAAAACATTTTCTAAGTAACTACCTATCTAACTATATACATTGCTCTCAAATTTTTATCTCCATCCTAAAATTTTCCCTGAATTACAGCTTTTGTTTTAGCTATATTCTTAATATTCCCACTCAGATCTTTAATACTCATCTAATAGTCACCTTAATGATTAATGTTTAGTAACAATCTCTAAAAACAATGATCCACAGATGTTCCTATATCCTCCTTATACCATTCTTCTCATTGCTTAGGCCAGAAACTTCCATTGCCAGGTTATATGTCTTTTAAAAAGCAGCCCTATTGAGAATGTGAAAAGTTAATTGAATGGTGGAAAAGCATCTTCCCATTATTCTAAAATGACTAAATAAATTAGACTTAAGATAGATCCTCCATTGATAGGAAGTCTTCGGATCTTGTATTGCTTTCATTGGACTAAAAAGTAAGTTGCCTTGATCATCATATATTAGTACTTTAAAAAATTTAAGTAGACACTATGCTAAACATTTTATACATCTTGTCACATTTAATTCTTGAAACCAGCCTGTGAGATAAGGTGGATCATTTCATTCAATTAAGGTTTAGAAGGCTTAAACTATGTGGATAAATTGGCATACAGAGAGAAGATTTGAATCTTGGCACTCAAGCTCAAGAGTACATGTTTAACCTACTCTTCCTCACATAGTTTGGATGTAAAAGAATGGTTGTAATGAATAGAACTTTCTTTACACCCTTGAATTAAAACATTATGTATTCTTCTAAAGTCCTAATTCTGTAGAAAGTATGTTTATAACCATAGGTATATTTTAGACATATGTACTGGTGTCTGGGAAAATGAAGAACCGTGCCACATAATAAAATTATCTACTTTATATATATGTATGTGTATATTTGATAAAAACGTTTCTCACATTTCTTTTGGGTTTTTTTGTTGTCTTTTTTGAGACAATATTGTATATAAACTTGCTGTTTAACAATTCAAAAACACATAATTTTCTAATATAAGTAACCTCAGCTCTTCATTCAGTTTTCCTCAGTAATTTTTTACCAGTTCTTTGTTACAACTGTTATTAATTTAAAATGCCTCTAGACATGTTCAACCTCTACTTTTTAGTTAAAAAAGAAGTTTTAATAGATTGAATTTAAAAATTTATGAAAATATTCAACATCTCTTTTTCCCTTTGTCTTTGTAATTCACCTTCAAAAACAACTTTGATAATCTCTGATGGTAAAGGTCTATTTATTTCTAACTTTGTTTCAAAGACCTGAACAGGTAGTCTCCTCTGGCCTAGATTTAATTAAATACAGGTATAATTTCTAATTTTCCATCAAACTGGTTTAGCAATGTTATATTCCTCTGGGGTAGCTCAGCTTCTCTCTCTGTTTTTTTTTTTTTTTTTTTTTTTGACAGCTTATGTCAAAAATTCATTCTGATTCCAAACAGATGGAATTTTCTCCTTTATTCCATGCCCTTAACTACGCAAAGACCTATAATAGACAAGATGCAGCTAACTCTCTCTTGTGATGATTCTTGTCTGAGACATTTCAAACAACAAAATTCCCTCCTGAGAAAATTATGTTCAGTCATATAACCTTTAAGTGAAAGGATTTGGCTTCAAATGTGTTGGTGTTTTTTTCTTCTTTGTGAACAGCAGATTATTCTCCTTTGTACTAAATTAATGTCTGAGGGAAATGAATGTCAGAAATTTGGCCCACACAATATTGTATTTCCTTGTCAGTGTCTACCAGGTCTTTTTGGCAGAAACAAAAAGGAATAGTAAGCACTTTGAATAAAATGTGCTGTATTAATCAAAAGGAAACACAACACATTAATTTTGCTTCTAAACTGTTAAATTATAGCCATGACAAAATATGGACTTAAAACACTGCTTTATAACAATGTCTTCAATAGGGCTGGTGCTTTACCGAAATGTTACACACTTCATGCTTGTAATTAAGCTGACATACTTGCATTGAGTTACTCCAAATTATTTTTCACTTATAAGTAATACAAACTTTTGTATTACTTTTATTGAGTTTTCTTATAGGAAAAAAAAGAACACTGAATTATGTGGTCAAGAATATTTTTGAGGCCAGACTAAAATAGTTCTAAATCTCTCAAATGTTCTACTTTTGTTAGTACTGTGTATTTGTATGGAGTACGTACTATATGGGAGAATATAGTGAACTAATCTCCTTGTGGGCTAACTCCATTTTCGCTATTCAAGGACAAGTACTGGGATGGGGGTGGGGTGCAGTTCTTTTCACTTTACTGGCTTTTACTGTAGTTTAGTAAGAGGTATCATTTGGAAATTCTAATCCATTGAAAAAAAGGGTTGTCTTTTCAGGGTAGTTCAGAAGGATTGAGCAAACCTGGAGGCAACTGAGGTGGGAAGCTGTGCACAAAAAGTCCTCATCTCATGGATTTAACATAGTTAACGAATGATTGCTCACTTGAATGAAAATGAACAGGCTGGCTAAATTGGCTCATTGTCTGTTAAAAATTAGTTAGGTTTTGAAACATAAAACCACTACAAAACTTAGTAACATAAAACAATAAATATTTATTTAAAACACAATTCTGGGAGTCAGCAATTTGGGTTGGGCTCATCTGGATGGTGGTTCCGGTCTCAGTTGAGTGTGCTCATTTGTGTGCAGTCCATCACCAACTCAGCTGGGGGATGGCCTAATCTAGAATGGCCTCCATCCTCCCCTGGATTAACATCTGCCTGGCTAGCTTGTTCACCTACCAATTGGGTCTACCAACAAAAAGAGAGGTAAACTCCAAGGCACAGACTCTCTCCAAACCCTGGATTATCATGTTTATCAGTGTTCCATTGACCAAAATAAGTCATATGGCCAAATCATAAGAGAAAAGAGGCATCTGGACATTTTTAGAATCAATCAATTATTCCCTGGCTTTGTAATTGTAATCTGCTAGGCTATCTAACTATAAATTCTAACCTTGCTGTTTTTCACAAGAAACTATTATCAGTTCATTCAGAGATAATACTATGACTTACTCTAATCCTCCAAATCCTATAAATATTCTTTTCTAATACCCTTTATGCATGCTCCATGGTTACCCTAAGGTCCATTCCCTCTTGCTATACTAAGTTGACACATTTTAATTTCTTTGACTAGTGGTGTGTTCTTGGTGGACACAATTACACTTTTATAGCGGGCTTTATTAGTATACATTGATCTTCTATGAAGTGTTAGTCTATGTGTTAGATGATAGGATTCAAACATACATAAAGAATGGTTTCTATCTTTGAGAATTTGTCTACTTGGCAAGACTATCCTAAAGATTAAATTCTGGATCCTATACCATGGAGGAGATGTTTGTATGATACACAAATTAACATCTTTAGAAGAATTATTATTTGGTTTATAGCCAGAGGATTTTTAGTAGGGGGAATGATTCTTTTGTAATGAAAGAAGAGGCCAATAAATGAAATGGAACTGAGTATATTTTGTAAAAAAATATATCGTCTCTTTCTTCATCCTGATAGTGTAATTACCTGAGAATCCACAAAGGGAGTTGTCCAATTTTATTGGATCCTATTTCAAAGGCATTAATATATCCACATAATGCAGTTTAGAATCCTCAAAGCAGGGCCACCTGGGGGTTCAGTCAGTTAAGCACTGGACTTTTGATTTAGACTCAGGTCATGAGCTCATGGTTTGTGAGTTTGAGCCCTATGCTGACAGTGTGGAACCTGCTTGGACTTCTTTATTCTTTTTTTTAAACCTCTATTTCTTCCCCTCTCCATCTCTCAAAATAATTAAACAAACTTAAAAAAAAAGACTCTCTTAAGACACAAAGACTCAGAGATGTCCGTTTATTTGGCCCCAATCCTCAGAAATCACACACTTTTCTTCATTCTTCCCTATTCTCTTTGCTGAGAAAAGGAGAAAGCAGGAATTGTGGGTGGTGGTAAGAGTAAGAATTAGTTCATCCCAGTCTCCAGAAAGAGGGATATCTTGTGTTTTCTTCTCAAGTAATGCCATTAGTATTCTTCACATGAATGTGGCTGATTTTATATGACATACCATTCATTTTATTCTAATCCTATGAAATTTTAAATAATTTCTTGTGTGTTTCCCTTAACTTATTATCTTTTATTGAATAAGAATTTACACTTCATATCACTTTATTTTTGTAGGGCACAGCATAGAATCTTAAACCTTGCAAGGTGCTCAATATCTTTGAGGTTTACTGATGATGACAATAGTAAATAATCTGAATATCTGATTTGTAGAAAGTTATTTACAGCTCAGTATGAAGTGGAGAGATAAACAGGGTAGTGGGAAGATGGGCTTTGGTAAAAGTTTTAATACTTGCTTCAACATTCTTTTATTGTATTTTTTTAACTTTGTTCTAAAGAGAGAGAAAATGGCAAATATACTTTAGTTCATTTCTTCCATTTCTCCATTTCTCTAAGTAACTGAGCTATTTGTGTTCTAGAAATGTGATACCTCTTTGAAAGTCTTGCAGAAGTAAATCAGAGACACAAAGGAGGGAAAGATAAAAAATCTGAAAAAGTACTCCTTTTCCTTGAGCTCCCCAGTTACTTCCAAATAGCCAAAGAGGGCTAACTCTTCCCATTCATTGCTGTCAGCTCTGGATAGCCAAAGCTAATATGGTTTGAATAGAAATGGTTCTCTTTACTGGAAGAATTAAGTTATGGTAAAAAAAAAAAAACAAGGTCATATTATAAATTAGACATTTTAATATCTTTGGTTCCATACCCTATGATACATTCATGAGTCCTTGGGAAGATAAGGCTGATGACCTGGTTTTTATTTCAAAGCAGGCAAAACAAAATCATAATGGAGAAATTCTATGACTTGCTTTGACTGGTTGAAATTAACATAAGTGTCCAAGAAGACAGATTAATTCATATGATGAATTTAAATTAATAAATAATTACAATAATAATACTACAATGTAGATTCAATGCAGAGGTAACACCTGATACTATTTCTTGTTTAAAAAGACTTGTTTCAAAAAAGAAAAAAAAGAAGACTTGCTTCACGTCATTAAAACACTTTATATCCAGATAATATTTGAAATTAACTATGTCCTTTTCAGGAAAAAAATTTCAAAGTCAATATATATTAATTTGTAAATGTTGAAAATAAATGCTGTAATATGTGTTCAAGTAATAGGTGTATTAAAAAAAATACAGCCCACTCAGCATAAAGTGTGAATCTATATATGTGTGGCAGAATTGCCAATGGGTAAATTTGACCTGTTACTAGAAATAGCTGGTTTGAAAGCTAACACTAGAGCTTGGTAATGCTCTTTCCTCAAAGCATAATGCAGATTTATCATGCTTTTCCTTTGGGGTAGATGAAGTGCTGACATAACAATTCATTGCAAAAGTCAGTATGTTCAAATCCAAAAGGAGAAACTTACTTCAGAAACACTTTGCCTCTTTAAAGACAATTTTCAGAGCTGTTGTTACCCTGGAACTTTGTCCAAACTATTTCCTACTTTAAGAAAGTGCTATAAATAAATCTATCCTGTGACCTTCAATTCTCATCCCCTCTAGCATTTATAGCTTGTTATTAAAGGAGAAAAAAAAATCTTTCTTACTTAAAATTGTGTACATGTATACTATATCTACCTCATTACAATTTCTAATCAGTTGTCTAAAGTTGCTTTGCATATGACCTCTTTTTTTGGAAAACACACAAAAAATCCATTTGTCTCCATGTCCCTTTGAGAAAATGAGATTATTTCAAAGGCCCCACGCACACACACACACACGCACTACTTTAAAATTATTCCTTCTGGTTTTGTCCCAAAGCTAGACCAACATTCTATCTCTTTACCCTAAAGTATCTGACTTATTTCATTTCTTGTCTTCACCAGCTGTTTAATTACTATCTTGAATTCTCTAAACCCAGTGTTACATATTCTCATCAAAATTTTGTCCAATAGAGTTGTTTTTGTACAAACATATCACAAGGTGATGTTCTTATTTACAAAATTTTAATGTGGCTATAGTTTCCTGTTCTTTAAGTTGGCATTCAAAATCCTCCATTTTTTCTTCCATTCTTATCTCTAATACTGCCTGGTTTTGGAGAGCTCAAGATCTGGAACCTGGCTGTCTGTACCAAGGCACAACTCTGATGCTTCCCATCTGTGAGAATTTGGGCAAGTTATTCTACAGTCCAGGGCCTTGGTTTCTTCATCTCAAAAACAGGGATGACAATTGCATTTTTCTTGTAGAGCTGTTATAGTAATTACATGAACTAATATAGGTAAAACACTTACTTTGTGCCTAGAACATGGAAAGTGCTATTTATGTATATAATCCTATTTTTATACAGTACACATTCAGATCATACTGGTCCATATGCTCATTTTATTATAGTCTATTTCTACACATGTAGATATATATAGAAATCTGAGTTTGCAACCTCTTGTATTTGCTTTACATGTATAGAATATTTTGCATTTTTCTTTATATATGTGTGTGTGCAATAAATTATATATACATATACATAATTTATTGTCAAGTTAGCTGACATATAGTGTACACAGTGTGTGCTCTTGGCTTCAGGAGTAGAATCTTGTGATTCATCGCCTACATACAACACCCAGTTTTCATTCCAACAAGTGTCATCCTCAATGCACATCACCCATTTTTCCTGCCTCCCACTCCCATCAACCCTCAGTTTATTCTCTGTATTTTAAGAATTTCTTATGGCTTGTCTCTCTCTCTCTCTGTTTGTAACATTTTTTTCTTTCTCTTTCCCATGGTTTTCTTTTAGGTTTCTCAACTTCCACGTATGAGTGAATACAATGATATCTATCTTACTATGACTGATTTATTTCACGTAGCATAATACCCACCAGTTCCATCCATGTTGCTGCAAATGACAAGATTCCACTTTTTTCATTGCCAAGCAGTATTCCATTATATATATATATATAGTATATATAATTATTCATATATGTATATATGAATGAATATATATATCTTTATATATAATTACTCATATATATGTATATGAGTGAATATATGTATCTTTATTCATTCATCAGTTGATGAATCTTTGGGCTCTTTCCATAATTTAGTTATTGTTGATAGTCCTGCTATAAATATTGGAGTACATGTGTCCTATGAATCAGCATTCTTATATACTTTGTATAAATTCCTCATAGTGCTGTTGCTGGGTTGTAAGGTAGTTCTATTTTTAATTTTTTGAGGAACCTCCACACTCTTTTCCAGAGTGGCTACATCAGTCTGCACTCCCAGATCCAACGATGGAAGAGGATTCCTCTTTCTCTGCATCTTCGCCAACATCTGTTGTTTACCAAGTTTTTTCCAAGAGGATTTTTTCATCCAACGATGCAAGAGGATTCCTCTTTCTCTGCATCTTCGCCAACATCTGTTGTTTACCAAGTTATTAATTTTAGCTACTCTGACAAGTGTGAGGTAGTATCTCAGTGTGGCTTTGATTTGTATTTCCCTGATGATGAGTGATGTTAAGCATCTTTTCATGTGTCTATTAGCCATCTACATGTTTTCTTTGTAAAAGTGTCTATTCATGTCATCTGCCCATTTCTTCACTGTATTATTTGTTTTTTGAGTGTTGAGCTTGGTAAGATCTTTATAGATTTTGAATACATTGATATGTCATTTGCAAATGTGTTCTCCCATTCTGTTGTTTGTCTTTTAGTCGAATATTTCCTATGGTGTGCCTTTTATCTTGATGAGGTACCAATAGTTCATTTTTGCTTTTATTTCCCTGGTTTTCAAAGATGTGTCAAGTAAGAAGTTGTGCCCAAGGTCAAAAGTGTTGCTGCCTGTTTTCCTTTCTCAGATTTTTTTGGTTTCCTGTCTCACATTTAGGTCTTTCATCATTTTGAGTTTATTTTTGTGTATGGTATAATTAAGTGGTCCAGTTTCAGTCTTCTCTCTGTTGCTGTCATGTTCTCCCAGCATCATTTGCTAAAGAGACCATTTTTTTCCATTGGATACTCTTTCCTGCTTTGTTGAAGATTAGCTGGCCATACATTTGTGGGTCCAGTTCTGGGTTCCCTGTTCTGTTCCATTGGTCTATGTGTCTGTTTCTATGCCAATACCATCCTGTCTTGATTATGGTTTTGTAGTACAGGCTAAAATCTGGGATTGTGATGCCTCCAGCATTTGTTTTCTTTTTCAAAATTTCTGTGGCTATTTGGAGTCTTCTGTGGTTTCATACAAACTTTAGGATTGTTTGTTCTAGCTCTGAGTAGAATGCTATTTTTGCATGTGTCTTAATATGTTCTGTACCACACACAGCCAAATATGGTTTCAATATAAGCTCTCCAACTAAATAAACTAGATGAACATGATAAACATGAAGAAAACTAGGTAAACATGAAGAAAATATCGTGAAACTTGTATCTGTTGAGTATCCAATGGTGACAAAAATAGATGATAAAAGATAGTAACTGTTTATGATTCTTGCACTTGGAACTTCGTTTACTTGTTTGAAGACTTCTTTGAAACTTTTATGTATCAGTGGAGATAGCATGTTATATTATTGAGAAACATATAAATGACAAAATTTTGCAAGAAAGAAAAACTCTATTTAGAAACTATGGAAAAATCTTTAGGAAAGGAAGATTGGAGAATATAGCACACCTCTCCCAAAAGCTACTAAAAAACCACAAAGAACAAAAACAAGCTATAGCAAATGAAAAGAGAGTCCAGTTTAGTCACATAAAATGTATCAGTTTGCAAGATATAATCATCTTGAAAAAATGCAAGTTCAGAAATATTTATTATACTTTTGAGTATTGTAAAGCAATGTCATTAAGAATAAAAGGCAAGGAACTAATTCAATTATACTTCATTGATCAGTAATAAGGAGCGATATGCTAGTGACCTACATTTATTTAGAGATTTTTTCCCCTGGAATGTAGCACAACGTATCATTTAAAAATACGATGTGTGCTTTGATTAGACTGTAAGTTTTTTGAATATAGCATTTATCAATTCGTTAATAGCTACACTTAATAAAAATTTGTTCAATTGAATTGAATTTTAGCTTTTTGCTTACAATATATAAATTACCATTAAAAGGGGTATAAGGTAAAGTCAAAGGAGTTTGGTAGCATTGTCCTTAAAGAGATCTCCCCTCATAAAAGATACCTATGAAGATGAACTGCTGCACTGCTCAACAGCAAACTGGCTGAGCACAATCTGGATGGATGTAATGATATTACTGAGTGATGCTGCTGTCTTTTACAAATGTTTTGTATAGTTTCTAATACCATCCTTTAAAGAGTGAGTCAGTTTTATTTTCAAGGTTTCCATTAATTTTAATTACTTGATAGTTGGGGAATGATTTTGTGATTCTTCCTATGCTTAGTTTTTTCATTGATCTTTGTATTTTGTGCTATAACAAATATTAGAAAATGGATATATGAAAAAAAAGTGAAAGCCTTTCTGTGTGTGGAGGGGGTGTGGAGGGGGAACTCTGTACTTCAAACTAGAACCTGTTTCAAAAAAATTCTTAAAAGATTCCTTAACATTTAACTGCCTATATAACTTTCTATATACTAAAGTATCTGGAACTACTGGTCTTTGATATTAAAGTAAACCTAAGTGTCCAAATTATTTTTTAAACAACATAGTTTCTAGTAATTGGACAAAATCTAGTTTTCTTCAGACTTTTCATAATGATCTAAATATTAATAAAATTAATAGAACTTGACTCTAGTAGGCAATTTTTTAATCATCTTTGAAGAGCAAGAGGCCCAAATATCCCTGGATTAAGATAGTATATTTTTGTTTTAGATGAAAAATATATTTTAATGGAATGTTTGATTAGATAATTTCCATTCCTCTTTGAAAGCAATTCTGTGTATCAACACAAAATGTCACTATTATGTCCATAGTACTAAGATTGTGTGGCAATTAGATAAAGTTCTCTGTGATACCTAACTTAATTGAACATATTTCTTCCAAATACAATGTTTTGAAGCCTGAGGAGTGTTATACTCACATGCCTTATGTCATATATGTATGTGTGTGTGTATGTGTGTGTGTGTGTGTAAATTTAACATTTTGACAATGATGAGTTTTGGACAAATTTTAACATGCAATGATATATGTCTTTGACAAATTCTTCTTATCTGTGTTTAAATAACATCTTCTATACATAAGTATCATTATAAAACAAATATTATTTTCTTTTGATTATTGAAACACATATTCCTGCTATTACTTCTTTAAGTCACAATTTTGTTTTCTTACTTACAGAGCCTAAGGATCATTTTTCACCTTTAGTCTATTTTTCCCATTTGTTTAGGCAGTTCTCCAACATGAAATCCCAACAGATATGTGATAAAACTGTAATTTTTGATGGATGTTCCAGTGGGTGCAAAGAAATTTGTCATTGTGTTAAATATGCACATTTTCTTTTCCATCATTTCTTCTTTGAAATTCAAAAAACATTTCAGATATTATGATGCTTCCAAAACTGTCCTCAGGGATCACTGTTCTTATTGACAATTGTTTCTGAAAAGGGAAAAGGAAACTCAATGTGGAAAAGTTTTGCCAGATGAGTGCTTTTATTTTGTCTTCTGTGTAGCAGAACATTAAATCTACCATTTAAGACTGTTCTGAGAATCTTATAATTGCAGCACTTAGATTTAAGAGACATAATTTATCATTCTTCTGTTTGCAATTGATGTAGTATTTCAGTCAAATTCAAAAGTACTTTTCTAATTTCATTCCTGAAGGTTATGTTGACCTTTCCTTTATATTGAATAAATAACCTACGTTCCTCTTTCAGTTGGTAACTCTAGTTTACATTACAAAGAAATGTGTTGGCATTTTTATTTCTTTTTTGTAGATTAATATACACATGCTATTGTTGATAACATATATTTTATTTATTATCCCTTTTAGCATGATGCACACCCATGTGTGTTTAGTAATGCACCTTATTATCAAATTTGAATAAAATTTACACCCTATGGATAAAAATAATGACATTTACACCAACTAATTGCTACCAAAACCATTTGGTTATCTACTTGTATTGTTTATCAGATTCTTTCTTACATTTGCATTCCATGTTTCAGCATTCTTGTTCATAGCCTTCTTAGTTTTAATTCCTATAAGGTATCTCCCTTCTGTGTCACTCCAGTGGATCTTCTAAATTTATCTGTTAAAGAGCTCTTACAATGAACTCTTATTGGAGCACCTGCCTGACTCAGTTGGTAGAGCATGCAACTTTTGATCTTCGAGTAGTGAGTTTGAGTGCCGCATTTGGGGTAGAGTTTACCTTATTAAAGACTCTTAAGAAATAATACATGATTGTTCTGAAAAAATTAACTCTGAATATGTGATGATATTGTTCAGAGCATTTGAATAATGTTCATCAATGTCTACCATTTAAGGGATTCCATATTCTGATACCATCCAACTTTACAAAATTATAATTCATTTGTTTTCTATATGTTCTCTAAACATCAATCCTAGTCAAAATGATGGTACCAAAGTATTTGTTAAGCTTCCTTCATATTTTTATAGCAAGACTTTCATCATAAACACATTTCTTGATTGATATATATGCTAGAATAAATATCTTCAAGATGGTTACAAACAATTCTTAGACCAGGGCTATGCCGCAGATTACACTTTCAGTTAATCTGCTTGCATTCTAGGTTTGCTCATGGCTACTTGTGGCTTTTCTTATCACCTTAGGAAAATCTTACCTGTTATTTTGTGTATGCTGCTTTCTTAACAAGGAGGATATAGTCTTTGGTTAAAATCAATGGTTGATCTATAATGCCATTGAGAACATTTTATTCCTGGGACACCTGGGTGGCTCAGTCGGTTAAGCATCTAACTTCACCTCAGATCATGATCTCACAGGTCATGAGTTTGAGTTCCACATTGGACTTTGTGTTGACAGCTCAGAGCCTGGAGACTGCTTTGGATTGTGTGTCTCCCTCTCTCCCT
Source organism: Proteles cristata cristata (assembly GCA_017311185.1). NCBI lineage: Eukaryota > Metazoa > Chordata > Mammalia > Carnivora > Hyaenidae > Proteles > Proteles cristata. The sequence continues at coordinate 859,973 of JAESUZ010000127.1, forward strand.
GCCCTTCCCCTGCTCACTGTCTCTCTCTTTGTTTCTCAAAAAAGGAATAAAAGTTAAACATTTTTTTTAAAGAATATTTTATTTCTTCATTTACTAATTTACTCATACTATGATTTCATTGTTTTTCTAATGATTCCAGAAACAGTGTTAAATTCATGATACAGAAATAATTGCTATAGTTCTTTTGCTAAATAATGATTTTTATATCCTTTATATCCTTTTATATCCTAAAATTACTATTAGCCAGAAGAGAAGTAGTTTCATTTCATATGTGTAAAAATATGTAGTCATTATTCTTTAGGGCATGATGAACATCTGTAATGTTTTATATAATCAATGGTCCACCTAAGAGCCACTTGGGAAAGAAAAAGAAGTGTTTAATATTTTCTCTAAAAGCTTATGTTATTAATTTATGATAATATAAAAAAGATATTAAGATGATTGAAGCTTAGAGAATGTTCCAAGGGTGTGAATGGAACACGAATTAAGAAACATTGTATGAAGTATAAGGTTTATTTTAAAGAAAAAATATTTTGTGATACAGCATGGGCATAAATGATGTTGACTTGAAAAATCATTCAAAGTAGATCTCTGATTGTAAAGAAATTTTAAAAATATCATAACTTTATCTCACATAAACTTTTCTTTGGATACATACACAATTGAATAAACATGAGCTGGATGCCAGAAACTGAAAATGATGTTTACAACCTAATTTAATCAGTAATGCTACAGAAACCCTGAAATTTTTACAGATAGAGATGATATAAAACTAATAAGTATGAGGATCCTGAAACAATGCCTGGCCCACATCAAGTGCTATATTATTATAATTATTTCCAATTTAGATGTGAGGAATCTAAAAAAAAATGGTTAATTAACTCTTTAAATCACAGATAGCAAGAGTCCAAGAATTCTACTTTTTAATTGCCATCCTTTACTGCCTTTTAAACTGTTGAGTCACACAAATAATCACTGCCTTCCTATGTTGGAGACAGATAACTCAATAATCCTGTCTACTGAAATATATGAAGCACAGTGTGTTCTAATAGTTTTCATAGAGATAGACAGAACAGTGTTACAACTCCTAGAAACATCATCTTTATCAGACCCTGGTAAATATCAAAGAAAGCTTCCAGTTTGAGAGACTGCCTATGACAAAATTTAAAGCAGGAATCGATTTAGATACACTCCTGATGGAAATATCAGAAGAGGTTCACTCAACAGTATTCTCCCACTTGTTCACCTCATTTTAACTACTAAGAGCCTTTTAGGCAGAAAGAACATCAAGTGCAAATGTCTTGCAATGGGAGCTTGCTTGGTATACTTGTGGGTAGAGTATATATAATTATACTATATATTTTCTTCTTTTAGTTTTATTGTAAGCCTCTTCCACTAAAATGTAAAAGAATAAATGAAGAGATTTTTTTCTATTTCACTGCAGTATTTCCAGTACATGATGGTACTGCACGCATTTCCATATTACTTGATAATAGGATGTTTATTGGTGTGAGGGTGTGTGTGCATGTGTGTGTGTGTGTGTTGTATTGGGAATAGGTGAGAATTATTTTAGTCATATAGGCAAAGACTATGGTAACTATTTTGTACCAAAGCATTTGGACTTCATTAGTTTGGTAATAGAAGAAAATAAAGGATTTCAATTATTGTGGTGACATTGTTTTTTAGATTAGAAATATGTCTATGAAGCCATTGGAGAATAAATTGGAAGAGCATATGGTGAAACCTTGGACAGCAGTTAAGTCACTCTTGCTATAATCCAGGCCATTAAGTAGTAGTAGTTAATGAGAACTATTGAACTGAGGTCCTAGACATTCCTTATGATCCCAGTTGAAACTGGCTTCTGATATTGCATGAGATAATTATATGACAGGAGTGGATGTAAGTCCTGTACCTTCATCTAACACTCTAATCTGATGAGATTACTCAGCTCATGTTTAAGTAACTTGAAGAACTGAGCATACAAATTATTTATTATTATTTCAAGAGTGTAAAATAGGCATCACAATATTTAACTTTTGGTTATAAAGATAACTATCCATTCAAACTGTCACATATAGAGTGGTCATTTGCTTAATTTTCCAACTGATATTCTCTCTTTTATCCAAGCTTCTTCACAACATACTTTTCTTTTACCATGTTTTCTCCTATTTCTAGAACCATGTATTTTATCAGATACAATATTTTTTTTCTCCTAAAGAAGCAAATAATCTGCCTTGACCCATTTGTACTTGTCGTTCTGAACTTCCCTGATTTGTTTTAGCTTAATATAATTTGTGTATAAATGCAATTATCTCAAAGCATCTTTTGATGCTTTCTTCACAGAGAATATTAACAACTCATAAGCTTTTTGTAAGCAATGACTTATGACCTAAAATGTAGTGGAGTAAAGGAAAGTTTTGTTTTAGAGAATAAGAATAATGTGTTATATATTTGAGATAAACCATTAAATTCTAAGAAAAACTTGCAAGTGTCCTCATGTTTTCCCTAATGAGTTTTAATTTTTATAATAGCGTTTTACTTGTACACTGCATGTATACATAAAACATACAATTTAAGAAGTTTTTGAAGAACATTGTTGTTTAGTTTTCTTCCATGTGCTATGGATAATTAAATTATCAATAACTGCAGCCTGTGGCATTGGCACCAGGTTAGGTCATTGAACCAACAGAATATGATAGAAAGCAAAGAAACACCCCTGTACCTATTTGGGAACTTGGTATTTGGCAGAGAGACAGTGCAAATGGATAGACTTTATTTGAATGGACTATTTGATAAATGGTTATGGAAGAATTCACAATTTGTATAAAACAAATTGTTTTCTTTCCTGTTTGCTTATTTTTAAATTATAATTTAATTACATTTAATTATAATATAGATAGTATATGGTATTTTATAATTTACATAGATGGTATCTTACTCATTGATAAGGAAGCATTTCTCTGAGAATGATCCCTTATTAGCTGGGGTCCCAGGAATGGACTTGACCTCTGGTATAGAAAGAAGCTATAGCACAGCGTTCAACAATCAACACTGGTTGGCTACAAAGCTTGGACCACAGTTCTATACTAGCCAAGTCCCTGTCATGAGGGGAGTGGTAAGGAATGGATTTGCCAACCATAAGCTGTATGGTTGGGAGCTGTAACAAATCATGGCTCATCAAACAGCTGGACCAGATATAAAACCTTAGACCCTGGATTATGTCACAGGTGGGGTTGATGTTGGGTTGGGAAAATTGGACTAGACTCAATGTTCTGTATGTTTTATTATTATGTTAGCACTGACTCCTGATGACACCAGAGGTAAGATCAGTTTTCCCTGCTTATATAGCCCCAAATTTCATAGTCAAAATTTGGAGTCCCTTTATAAGGTCTCTTAAGTTTGACATTTGGCCTTGCCAAACAGCTGTGCAATGTCTCAGAGAGTAATATTCAATGAGTGGTGTACACATCTATTGATACTGCCTATGAGATTTCCCCAATCGATACCACTCTGGCAGGCCTGGTCCTAGGACGTCTAGGCCACCTGCCCTGCTGGCATGACACATATTGTGTATACATAGCTGATAAGGTGTTCATCATTTACCTTTAGATGTGATATTAGAAAGACATGGTAATGCAAGAAAATTTTGGTCGAAGTCATAATGATGAAGAAGGTGGTTTTATGCAAGAAGATCAGAGACAAGAGGTTTACACAAAGGAAAGTAATACGTATAAGAGGGTATTTTGGTAAGTAAAAATAAATGTTCAGGAAACAGTTCTTTAGCTACAGTGTATATATACCTTGATCTGAAATGATATAAGGACATATTTTAGATGTATAAATTGATAGAATGGCTTTCAGTTAAAGCATAAATTTTGGGAAACTGATTTAGCCTTGTAATCATGCCACTAACACTTAATCAGAAATCCTGATGCTTAACCTCCAAATACATACAAGAAAAAAATGGATGAATGAGAAAAAAATGATGAAAGCAGAGAGATAAATCAGGCAGGTCCCCTTTATGCTAGTGTTCAACAGAGGGCTGGAAATGATATCATTTTGTTCAAATAAATTTAGTTTAGCACTGAAACCTTTTTCTTGGGAAATTTTCCATGTCTTCACAGATCTATTTAGGAGAACTATGTAAAAATAGAATGTCATTATTTTATATATTTTTCCTCTCAAATCCTACAATATCTGTTATTTTCCACCCCAAATCTCCCATATCTGCTTGGCAGGCAAGTATTATCAAGATCCAGGTGTGAACCTGTAGTCATTAGAATTTGGTGACTAGTACGAAGCTAGTGTGAAATAAAAAATGCCATCTTTACAAATGTTTTTTCACTCCAAAAATTCACATGCACTATGTGCCCTGTCCCAAGAGTGCTCATATTAATCCCATAATGCAAAAATGTCTAATTAGAACCAATTTGATAAGCAGTCAGTTATCTGCATTAAACATATGTGTTACTATTCATTGTACAAGCAAACCTATTATTTCCAAGAGAAATCAGAGTCATTAGATCAGAAAGGCTTACTGAAATAGAGTTCTGTTAAGCAAAATTAAGGATTTCTATTTTAGAAGAAAACATACATATCACTTCAAAGTAAATGACACATTAATAGACATAATTAGCACTATAAAGTGTTCAAGAGTCTTGAGAAAATTAATGTGAATATTGAGTTTGAATATGGTAGATTGCTTCAGAGGCCATCTACATATTCTATTATGAGCAGGTTTTAAGCATATTAATGCTTTAAACAGGCTTATGAAGTAACAGATATTCTTTAAAGCAAGAAACTGGAAAATGAATATAAAGATAGAATTGAATTCCCCAAGTTATCAGAGATCCCTTACTAAGTTTTCTCCTTTTTGATCTTAGTGACAAATTACTGACTCATAACACTAGAAAAAAATTTTATCCCAAGGTGAGTTTGGTAATAATACCTTGCTGATCCTCAATTTCATGGATGTGCATGCTTTCAGTACTGTTCAAGGATTATATCCTTGATTAGTACAATTTCAATGGAATGATACAATTTTAATAATAACTGGAATACTTGTGCCATTATTCACACTTCTACTGATAGTTAATGAGTACTATTTTAGTAACTTAATTGTCTCATAAAATAACTATTTTAAGCGATTTATTATCCTTATAAGGTTTAAAATAATATTTCATTTTCAGACAATGCAATTGCTGTCCATGGGGCTTCTAGGAAAAAGTTTAACTCATTAGACAAGCTAACGCCTAAGATATTCCCAGGTCACTGTCTTCAAATTCTGCAATAATTTCTTGTCTTCACATGCTTAAGGCCCCTCCATTTCAGTTGTGCTGAAATTCTTACAGATTAAGCTATGGGGGTTGCTGTCTCATTAGCCTTGACTTTTGATCTTTATTTAATTTCTTCTTGTTCATCCTAAAGGGTTCAACTCAGCAGAAATGTTCTGATATTTTTTCATCAAAATACTAGAATTCATTAGATGCTATTTCTCTTTTTCATTTTATTCTCTGCTTACCCTGTTATGCACTGATCATACCAGTGTACATCCTGATTTATGTATTTGTCTCCATCTCTAGATTTCTTTTCTTTTCTTTTTTTAAATATTTTTTATTTATTTCTAGGAAAGAGAGAGAGAGACGGCATGAGCAGGGGAGGGTCAGAGAGAGAGGGAGACACAGACTCTGAAATAGGCTCCAAGCTCTGAGGTGGCAGTCAGCATAGAGCCCGACGCGGGGCTCAAGCCCACGAACCGCGAGATCATGACCTAAGCGAAAGTAGGACGCTCAACCGACTAAGCCACCCAGGCACCCCTCCATCTCTAGATTTCAAAACCTTCCAAGATGAGATAGGAGCTCATTTAACTTGTGCTTTCAATATTTTACATAGTTTTTGGTTCAATGTTGCTGTGCTTAATGTTTCTACATGAAGCAACATCAATATCAGTAGATAAATTATACAAAAATGACACATGATATCAGGAAAGAGAATGAAGCCAAGAGTACTGATTTTAACTCTCACCTTCTAATTTGAAATAACAAAGTTCTAATTTGAAATAACAAAGTGATGCAGATTATATCAATGCCTGGCTTATTGCCTGATTTATTTGGTATTCATTCATTTAATAAATACTTACTGAGGGTCTGCTAGATATCTGACACTTTGTATGAGACCTTATAGAAATAGAGCAAATCTTAAATAAACAACCAGATCCTGGTTTAGCCTAGTCATGTAAATAGTGATGATAACAAAAACAAAACAAAACAAAACAAAAAAACGACTAAATCAGATAAATAAAATTTTTTTTTAAATTTTTTAATGTTTTATTTATTTCTAGGTGAGAGAGAGGGAGAGACAGCATGAGCAGGGGAGGATCAGAGAGAGAGGGAGTCACAGACTGAAACAGGCTCCAGGCTCTGAGCTGGCAGTCAGCACAGAGCCCGACGCGGGGCTCGAACTCACGAACTGCGAGATCATGACCTGAGCGAAAGTCGGACGCTTAACCGACTAAGCCACCCAGGCGCCCCAATAAAAATTTTAATATAAGAAATTTCCTATGACTGGGCCGCCAGGGTGGCTCAGTCGGTTAAGCATCCGACTTTGGCTCAGGTCATGATTTCACGGTTCGTGGGTCTGAGCCTCGAATCGGGCTCTGTGCTGACAGTTAGTTCAGAGCCTGGAGACTGCTTCGGATTCTTTGTCTCCCTCTCTCTCTGACTCTCCCCTGCTCACACTGTCTCTCTCTTTCTCTCTCTCTCTCTCACTTTTTCTCTCAGAAATAAATAAAACATTTTAAAAATTAAAAAAAAAAAAGAAATTTCCTATGACTAAACTATATGCTGTCAATATAGACCATAATGTGCCAGTAGTGTGTTAGTAGGTGAGATCACTAGGGAAAAGTGATGGATCTGGTCTCATATCTTTACCAGGAGTTGCCATTGAGTCATCGCTTTCTGTGTTGTTTTAGCCTTGCCTTCCTCTGTTAGAATGTCTAACAATTCTTCTGGCAAGAGATCCTTAAATTTTCACCAGGTAGTTTTATTTATTTGTTTTATTCTTCCTCAGGATCCAATTTCTCATACAGACTAGCAGAAATTCTACATCATTTGTTCCAGGACCTGATACTGCCTCAAGCATTTGTATGAATGGTTCACATCACATATGTTAAAAGAATAAGCAGCTTACTAAAATGGAAGAAACACCATGTGAATGGAAAGATAACATCATGTGATCCTGGGCAAGTCAATTAATGTAACATAGAGGAAAGTATATCTACTTCATTAGACATTGAGTGGATCAAATGAATTAATACATATAACATTCTTACAATTCCTGGCACATAGGATATGCTTCATGAGAGTAACTAATACCACACACACACACACACACACACACACACACACACACACACACACACCACTCACATAGATATCTGTAAGAATGTTTAAAGAACAAAGTGAAGATTACAGAGAAAACAAATCTAGAAATCTATTTTTTAGAATTATGATAAAATATCCTGGAAATAGCTACATGTTGAAACTTCCTTTCACTTCAAAATGATCATGATATAAAGACAGAGTATTCAGTAAATTTAACCTTCTAAATTTAGTAGTAATTTCATTCACCTATGGATTCAAATTTTGAACAACCAGAAAAATGAATGACTATTAAATTTTCAAATAAGATTTTCAACAAGTATAATAAAATTCTATACTGATAAATATTGGAAAATAAGAATTGTTTTCAATATGCTACATTAGTCCAAAATTACTGTCCCAAACAGGAACAGAATATCTCAGGACATAAATTTTCAAAAGTTAAAAAAATATTAAGGCATCATAGTCGGGGGGGGGGGTGACTAACACAAAACATAAATTTTAGGAGGCAAGCAGTTAAATCAGGTTATATGCACAGACAGAAAAATCATAAATTTATTCAGTTAAAGCATGAAATATTTCTCTTTAAAATTAATAAATAAAGAAAAACACAAAATAAATATACTGAAAAAATGTGTCTTATTTTCCAGATATTATAGCTTTATTTCATTATCAAAACCCCTCAAGAAAGAGAAAGAATGAAACATTCCTATGGAAAATGTCAAAATTCTTCACCCTTTTGGAAATAAAGAGATGGAAATATTTTTTTATTAGTCCACTTAATAAAGTCAGATCTGTAACACAGTCTCATTAATCATTTTCCCTCCTTTTCCCCTAAGGTTTGACAAAATTGCCTTATTTGTTTAAATACAAAACTTTCTCCCTTCCCCAACCATTGAAATTATTCTAGTACTTTTCTTAAACTTTTCTACATAAACCAATGACTTCTGTGTCTTCTAATGCAACTAGACTTGACTATGTTCTGCTAAGTAGCATGACAACAGTAATACTTATTCCAAATTTTCACTGTGAAATAAACATTTCGAAAACAGTTATAACTACTAATAATTTGAGATATTTTGCTATTGTCTATTACTGTCGTGCTAAAATATCAGTAAGCATTTTTACTATCAAAATTTAAATTAAAAAATGGGAATACACTACACACTACTCAGGTTGTCAAGTCTGAATTTGGGTATTGGTACATGCAAACTAAGTAAAAGTTACTCTTTCAGAAGAAAACCTATTATTGCCTAACTAATCCCTAAAAAACATTCTCCAAGAATGGAAGGAAATATTAATACTGAAGAGGTTATCAAGGGTAGAACTGACAGTTAACATAAAAAAGATCAGTCAGGGGGCATCTGGGTGGCTCAGTCGGTTGAGCATCCGACTTTGGCTCAGGTCGTGACATCACTGCTTGTGGGTTCAAGCCCTGCATTGGGCTCTGTGCAGACAGCTCAGAGCCTGGAGCCTGCTTTGGATTCTGTGTCTCCCCGTCTCGCTGTCCCTCCCATGCTCATGCTCTGACTCTCTCTCTTTCTCAATAATAAATAAACGTCAAAAAACTTTTTTAAAAAAGACCAATCTGGTTAGGCAGTGTATTTATGTGTTCCCACTTGAAACTCATTTTTTAAATAACAGACTTGAGTTTTTAAAGCTATTTTAGATTCACAGAAAATTTATTTTCTGTTCATTTTCAAATTATAGACATGCATAAAGCTATTAATTTAATTAGGGTTGAGACAGAAAAATACTAAAGTTACAACACCCTGCAAGGATGAATATAGCAAAGCATCAAATAAGTTTATAGGTAATAAACGATCATATTTCAAGTTGAGAAATGAAAGAGGTTACATATAAAGTGATTTATGAAAACATTTCTAAGTAAACTTTTAAATTTTACATATATAGTCCATTTTAATGAGAGTATTTTTCATCTTTTCCTAAAACCTATTGATTTTCTTATAGAAACTTCTGCATTAAGAAGAAGAGGCAATTTTAACTTTATTTGCTTCCAATGCATGGAAAAAATACTAATGACAGCCAAAATTAATAAATTTGTCATCAACATTTTAAAGTTCACCATAGAACCTACAGAATCAAAAGAAATGCATGTATGCAAATATATATGCATATATATGTATATATACACACAACACGTCTGTGTGTGTTATTTATTTCATTTTATTGTGTGTGTGTGTTATTAAAATGCTTCAATATCAGGAAAATCTTTTACCAAATGCCACTAGCATTTTCAAGTGACATTTGTAACCAAAATCACCTAATATTTATCTTTCTATACAAAGTTGAAATTATAACCTAGATATTCTCTTACTATCTCTGTTTCAAAAGCTTGGTAAAACTTTGCACTTCACAAAACTAGAATTTGGGGCACCTGGGTGGCTCAGTCGGTTAAGTGTCCGACTTTGGCTCAGGTCATGATCTCACAGTTCATGGGTTTGGGCCCCATGTCGGGCTCTGTGCTGATAACTCAGAGCCTGGAGCCTGTTTCGGATTCTGTGTCTCTCTCTCTGACCCTCTTTTGCTTGCATTGTCTCTCTGGCTCTCAAAAATGAATTTAAAAAAATTAAAAAAAAAGAAAACTAGAATTTTACTTGTGACATATGAAGGTTGATTTCTAAGGAGCCATCATTATATTTTCCAAATACATTTTATATATAGTTATTAGAATATGCTGGACTTATTTCATAGTAGCAAAGATATATTTATTTAAAGGGAATTAAATAATGGCATATTTATTCTGTAAGCACATTTTCTTTAATAATATCAATAACATGATACTTATCTAAGATATTTATGGGAAACTATTGTGCAAAAATTACTGTTTTATACCAGTTGCTGCTTCATAGAAATAGACAACTTATTTGAAACATAATATGTGATTAAAAGGAAATACATGAAGAAGTAGTTGCATTTCACTTTATTTGGAGGATGTAGAATTAGAAATGAATGGGAATTTCACAGTTTAAATGGGTAGAGTTTATGAGATAAAACAGAATGTAAGAGCATATGCATGTAAGTAGAGAATTACGGGTACAATTGGCTAATCTGACTTGGGCAGCTGCTGGATTAGCTAGAGGGAGGTTGGTGTGAGCTGGTCTCATTTGTAATGATTGCCTCTGCTTTCTGTGGTTTCTCAACCTCAGAAAGGCTATCCTCGGGTGTAAGCAATGCAGATGGAAAGCAGTGGTAGTTCTTCTCAAAGGCTTGATTCAGAACCTGCCCATCTTACTGCTGCATTCTATTGGTTAAAACAAGTTACAACGCAGTCCAGATTCAGGGAATCAGTAAACAGACCCCATTTAAATGACGGAAAGAACATTAAAATAAAATTGTAAAAGGTATGAAAAATATATTGCCATCTTTGCAAATAAGCTAGCACAAAAGTAAAATTAGAAATACCTGGAAGAAGAATGTCAGATAAAAATATACATAAAAATTGACAAAAATAACAGATGAATTTAATTAATTACTTCAAATGAATGCTAATATTTCAATGAACTCAATTCTAGAAACTCTGACTCTTTCAACTTTATTATGTGCAAATATAAATTGGTACTAGGTAGCAGAGTCATTTGTAAACTACTCAAAAACATGATCTTAGGGGCACCTGGGTGGCTCAGTTGGTTAAGCATCCGACTTCAGCTCAGGTCATGATCTTACGGTTTGTGGGTTCAAGCCCCGTGTCGGGCTCTGTACTGACAGGCAGCTCAGAGCCTGGAGCCTGAGTCAGGTTCTGAGTCTCCCTCTCTCTCTGACCCTCCCCTGCTTACGCTGTCACTCTTCCTTAGAAATAAATAAAACATTATTTTTTTTTAAAAAAGTGATTTTAAGAACATCAATTTTCTGTACATTTAACTTAAGTACACTTTTTCACTTAGTATCCAGTCTATAAAGATTGTAAAAATGTACCGAGAATTTATTGTCCCTTGGTAGGAAACATAGCTTCATAACTGTGCACTTTTTTTGTGCTGTGTTGACGGCTAAGCTCCCAGATTTACTTATCTGATAATGCGTTTGGGAACTTAAGTAAATTTTGTGAAGCCCTATAGTATGTGAAATTTTATAAAATAATATATTTTATACTAGATTATAATGTTTAAAATAAGTGATACTGTGAATGTGGGTTTATCCTAACTTCAATATAACATTATATAAACACAGGGTAATTTTTAATACTAAAAGAGCATTTCAAAAAACAAGTTGCTATGATATCATTTAAAATGTCAAAGAGAAATGACCTCCACTTCATTAAATCTAATTCAATCTCAGATATTATACTGAAAAATCCACAAAACAAACATATAACTTACTACAATAAACAGAGGAGTACAGTTACATTTTTGACATTGTGATTTCATTTCCTTTGGGTACATACCTAGAAGTGGGATTGCTGGATCATATGGTAGTTCTATTTTTAATTTCTAATTTCTTCAGCAGCCTCTATTCTGTTTTCCACAATGGCTATACCAGTATATATTCCCATCAATAGTGTACAAGGGAACCCTTTTCTACATATCCTCCATAGCATGTGTTACTTCCTGTATTTTTGATAACAGATATCCTAACAGGTGTTAAATGATAGCTCATTGCTATTTTGATTTGCATTTCTCTTATGGTTAAATACGTTGAATATTTTTCCTTATACCTGTTGGTCATTTATGTGTCTTCTTCAGAAAAATACATATTCCTGTCCTTTGCCCATTTTTAAATAGGAGGTATTGTGTGTTGTTATTGAATTGTATAGTTTGTTATTGCATGAGTTTCTTGTATATTTTGGATATTAAGTCCTTATCAGATATATGGTTTGCAAATATATTGTCCCATTACATATGTTAACTTTTCATTTTCTTGATGGTTTCCTTGCTGTGCAGATGCTTTCTAGTTTAATGTAGTGCCACTTGTTTGTTTTACTTTTGTTGCCTTTGCTTTAGGTGTTGATTCCAAAAAGTCATTGCCAAGGTGAGTGTCAAGGAGTTTATGCCAATATTTTCTTCTGGGAGTTTTATAATTCCAGGTCTCATATTCAAGTATTTAATCCATTTGAGTTGATTTTGGTATATGGTGAGATAGAGGTCTAGTTTCATGTTTTTTGGATATCCAGTTTTCCCAATATCCTTCACTGAAGAGACTATGTTTCCCCATCCTGTATTCTTGGTGCCTTTGTTGAAAATTAATTGACTATATCCATGGGTTTCTTCCTTGGTTCTCTATTGTATTCCACTGATCTATGTATATGTTTTTATGTCAGTCCATATTGTTTTGATTACTATAGCTTTGTAATATAGTTTGAAATCAAAACGTATGATGCCTCTACCTTTTGTTCTATCTCAGAATTATTTTGTTTATTTAGGGTCTCATGGTTTCATACAAATATCAAGATTATTTGTTCTATTTTTCTGAATAGCATCATTGGAATTTTGATAAAGATTGAATTCAATCAGTAGATTTTTTTGGTAGTATGACCCTTACAACAATATTAATTATTTTAACTCATGAACACAAAATATCCTCCATTTATTTGTATCTTCTTCAATTTCTGTTATCATTGTTTTATAGTTTTCACATCACTCACCTTCTTGGTTACATTTATTCCTAAATATTTTATTCTTTCAGATACATCATAAAATATGTTCTTCATTTCTCTTTACAATACTTTGTTGTTAGAGTTTAAAAACAAAACTGAATTTTGTATATAAGTTTTTTATTCTATAATTTTATGGAATTTACTAATTAGTTTCAACAGTTTTTGATACAACTTTAGTGTTTTCTATATACAACATCATGTAATCTTCAAATAGAGGTAAATTTACTTTTTTTCTTTCTTATTTAGATTCCCTTTATTTCCTTATCTTGCTTAATGTCTCTGGCTATCACTGCCAGTACCATTTTAGTTTAAAAAGTAGTGAAAGTGGGCATTCTTGCTTTGTTTCTGATCTTAGGGGAAAAGCCTTAAGCTTTTCATTATTGGGTCTGATATTAGCTGTATGCTTACCATATATATCCTTTGTTATGTTGAAGTACATTCAATCTAGTACATTAGAGTCTTGATCATGAGAGGATGTTGAATTTATCAACGGATTTTCCTGCATCTATTAAGATAATCATATGATTTTTATACTTCATTTTGCTATTGTGGTCTATTACATTTATTGATTTGCTGATGTTGGACCATGCAGGCATTCTAGAAATAAATCCTATTTGATCATGTTTTATGATCCTCTTAGTATATTATTGAATTTAGTTTGCTAATATTTTGTTGAGAATATTTTTCATTATATTCATCAGAGATATTGACTTGTGATTTCCTTTTCTTATAGCATCCTTGTCTAACTTGGTTATCAAGATAATGCAGGACCTCTGTGAATGAGTTTGCAAGTGTCCCTTTCTATTTTGGGGGGAAGAATTTGAGAAGGATTCATGTTAATTACTTAAATGTTTAATAAAATTCAACATTGATGCCATCTTGTACTGGACTTTTCTTTTTTGGGAGGTATTTGATTATTGATTCAGTCTCCTTACTAGTAATTGGTCTGTCCACATTTTCTGTTGCTTCTTGATTCAGTCTTGGTGGGTTGTGTATTCCTATGAACTTACTTAATTTCTTTAGTGATAACTAAATTAGGTAACTAGGTTATCTACTTTGATGATGTATAATGGTTCATAGCAGTGTCTTACGTTCCTTTTGTATTTCTGTGTTACCGTTTGTAATGTTTCTTTCATTTCTGATTTCATTTTATCTTTTTTGGGTCTTTCCTCTCCTTTTTGTAGTATACTAAGTGTTTCTTCACTTTGTCTTTTTTGTTAAGAAACCTGCCTTTATTATCTTTGGTGTTTTCCCCTATTGCTTTTCAAGTCTCTATTTCATTTATTTCTTTCTGCTCTTTATTTCCTTCTTTCTACTAACTCTGGGCTTAGTTGGTTATTTTTCTAGTTCCTTGATGTGGAAAGTTAGGTCATTACTTTAGATATTTATTTTTTCTTAATGTAGGCATTTGTCACTATAAACCTCCCTTTTAGAATTGCTTTTGCTGCATCCCATAAGTTTTAGTATATTGTGTGGACATTTTCAGTTGTCTCAAGATATATTTTGATTACCCTTTGGATTTTCTTCCTTGAACCATCAGTTGTTCAGGAGCATATTTATCTCCACATACTTCTGATTGTCCAGGTTTCCTCTTGTTATTGATTTCTGGTGTCATATAATTGCAGTCAGAAAAGATGTCTTGTGTGATTTCAGTCTTCTTAAATTTGTTAAGACTTGTTTGTAGCCTAATAGATGATCTATCCTGGAAAATGTTCTATGTGCCCTTGAGAAGAATGTGTATTACACTGTTGTTGAATGAAATGTTCTGTATGTGTTTGTCTGTTAGGTCCATCTGGTCTAATACATAGGTTAAGTCTAGTGTTTCCTTATTGATCTTCTGTCTGGATGATCTATCCATTGTTAAAAGTGGGGTAACTCTTGGGAGCCATTCTGAGTCCACTGGTCGAGAAAGCTCCTGGTGAGATTAAAGCAAGTTTGCAAGGTCTCTTGCCAATCAGATGATGACTAATATCCACCCCCACTCAATTATTTCTGCTTGAGCACCAACCCCCCAAAGTACCTTGCTGATAGGTATTAAGAGTGACTTGTCCCCTTATTCTGTCCCTGGTATGAGGATTGCACCTTGTGATGGAAAATATTGTGGGAACCTCTTCTTTTGATTATGGGAACAGACATCGTGTTTTTGGCAGGTCCTGTTTCCCTCCATACTTTCCCTTGAGCTATGAGCAGGCTAATGACCCTTACTCATAAAAGACTGACCTTTACATGTACAATTCTATTTCTACCATTGTGTTAATCCAAGATGTTAATACAGCTCAACACGTAAATCAACTAACCAAAAATGTCTCTCATACTCTAACTATTCAAGAAATCATAAAACTAGACACAGAGGTAAATGCACTCCAAAAGGCTATTCTATGTATTGGAAATGAGCTAAACTCTTTAAAGGTATGATTGGCTCTCTGGTGCCATAAAGAATATAACTGGAAAATCAAGTCTTGCCTGGAGACAAAGAGGCTTACTTAGAGAGAAAGAACAGATAAGAACAGAACATAAGTTACCACATATACCTTTGCTAACTGATGGTGTATAGCAGCCCCTTCCCTAAGGCCTACATTCCACAAACACCTTCCCTTACCCTGGCAACTGTGATGAGGATGGATAAGAGTATCTACAAACCTATGACTTAATCTTAGTGTTGTTAAAATGTGAACACCCTGTTATTTTCTTACTTACTCAGCCTCACTATAATTGGGGCAGTTCTGCAAGAATATTTCTGTAAAACCTGTTTCTGTACATTTTCCAAAACATCTTATCACAGAGAACTATCCATTGTAAGAATTCCATTTTATCATGCCATGTTAATGTTTGAAATAAAGACACCAAAACTGACAGGGCAGAGATTCATGCCAGGTGACCACAAAGATTCTCATGGCTCTCTCATTTCCTCCCTTGCTGACACGGTCCATCCTTCAGGGACCCCTGGACCTGCTGGAGCTGGACTCCAGCAGGTACCTAAGTCACCTACTATTATGGTATATTATTGTTTTATATATACTTATGCATACACATGCCTTTTGGGTAAATAAATATTTTAATTGTTATGTCGTTTGGATATATTGTCCTACATCATTATATAATGACCTTCTTTTTCTCTTGTTACATTTTTTGGTGTACCATCTATTTGGTCTGATAAAAGGATACTTCTCTTTGATTTCTTTTGGTTTTCATTTGCATGGAATATTTTTTCCCATTTCTTCATTTACAATCCAAATATCTTTAAACTGTAAGCAAGTCTCTTCCAGGCAGCATTTAATTATTAATAGAAGCTGTCATTTTGTTGTTTTCTGGCAGTTTTATAGTATGTTTGCTCCTTTCTTCCTCTCTTGCTCTTTTCCTTTCTGATTTTCTATAGTGATGGTCTTTGTTTCCATTTTCCTTATCTTTGGTGTATCTACTATATAGGTCTTTATTTTGTAGTTACCATGAATCTTACATAAAGCAGATTATAGTTATAAAAGTCTCTTTTAATCTGATAACAACTGAAGTTCTAATGCATACAAAATCTGTATATTTTCACTCTTCCCTTCATATTTTATGATTTTGATGAAGCAATTTAATCTTTTTTGTATTGTATACACTAACAAATTATTGTAATTATAGTCATTTTTAATATCTTTATTGTAGCACCTGAATTTAGCCTCAGCCCCTCCATGTTGACCCAGAGTTTACCTTCTTGGCCTGCACTCGGAGGACTATATGACTATCCTCAAGGGCAAGAAAAAAAAACACACAAATAAGAAGACAAGGGTTAATGTTTCCCTATTAATGGTTATTTATAACACAGTCTGCGTACTCTGTCCTTGATATAAAGGCTATTCTCTTGAAACTCCCCAAAACCCATGTCTTCAAAATAACAAATGTTGTCCTACACACCAGGATAAGGGCTGTTCTCTTTATCACTTTGTAGCCTTTTTACAATAACTGGTCAATTCTGCTTCTGTACTGCCCACTTGCCTGCTTGCTCATTATAAAAGCCCTAAGTCCTTGGGCTCAGGGCCACACATTTAGCCTTCTGTGTTAACTCTGTGTGGTGCTGGGTGGTAAGAAAGACTCCCTTAATTCGGCTTCAGTGATCTCGGTTGGTCTCTGTCTCTGGGCATAACATTATCATTTAACCTTTATACTGGTGTTATAATTGATGTCGCTACCACCATTCCAATATTAGAGCATTCTGAATTTAACTACATATCTACCTTTGTCTCTGAGCTTTATACTTTCATATGCTTTCTTTTACTAAGTAGTGTCCTTTCATTTCAGCTTGAAAAAATTCCCTGAACATTTCTTGTAATGCCGACCTAGTGGTCATGAACTCTTCCAAACTTTGTCCAGAAAACTCTTTATCTCTCTTTCAACTCTGAAGGACATGCTTTCTGGGTAGAGATTTTTTTGTTTGGCAGGTTTTTTTGTTTTGTTTTGTTTTGTTTCAGTACTTTGATTATATCACCCCACTCCTTTCTGGCCTACAAAGTATTTGTTGGAAAGATATTCTGGTATTCCTAGCAAATTTTCTCTTACTAGTTTTAAGAATCTCTCCCTGTCTTTAAGTTTTGCCAATTTAATTATAATGTCTCAGTGTAGATCTCCCAGGAGAAGCTGAAGACTTTGTTTTATTGTTTGAGGGAGCAGAGAGAGAATGCAAGGAAAGCCTGCCCACTGACTCTTTGGGCTCCTGGGAGGATTCTATTCAGCGCTTCAATTCAGGCTGATTAGTTGCAGGCCCTCAGGCAGCACCTGGGGAAGTATGCCCTTAAACCTTTTCTGGGGAGAACCTGAGCCTAGATGTATACACATGGGCAGTGCTTTTATGGTTGTTTAAAAACCATTCTGTTCTTGGGGTGCCTGGGTGGCTCAGTCGCTTAAGCATCTGACTTCGGCTCAGATCACTATCTATCTCCTTATCTGTGAGTTTAGCTCTGTGCTGACAGCTCAGAGCCTGGAGCCTGCTTTGGATTCTGTGTCTCCCACTCTCTCTGTTCCTTCCCCACTCATGCTCTGTATCTCTGTCTCAAAAATAAATAAACATAATTTAAAAATTAAAAAAACATTTTGTTGTTGTTACTGTATTCATGTGGGACTCATGAATGCAAAGCCCTTGTGGCTGGGGCACCTGGGTGACTCAGCTGAGTAAGTGTCTGACTCTTGGTTTTGGCTCAGGTCATGATCTCACAGTCCTGAGATCAAGCCCAGCCTAGGGCTCTGCACTGTGAGGCGCCTGCTTGGGATTCTCTCCATCCTCTCTCTCTGCCCCTCACACACACTCATGTGCTCTCTCTCTCTCTCTCTCTCTCAAAAATCAATATATAAACATTAAAGCAAAAGCTCCAGTGGTTATCATACCTATGTGATTTGGGGACCTCAGGTGACAGTCTTAAAAGTTAGAGCACTATATCTGTGGTCAAAACCCTTCACTCCTCAGGGAGAAGCTGGGAATTGGTCATTTGTTCCCAATTGCAATGCTCTTTGCTAAGAGTGGGGTTTATAGCAAGATTGTAGCTCATTCTTTCCCACCCATTTAGGACTGGATATTTTTAGAGTTGCCCTTTATGTAAAAGTCACTCAACAACTTAAAGAATTTCTATCAAAGGGAATCAGTTCATGTGTATATAGCTATATATTTGTTGTGGTTTTTGAGAAGGGACATTTATGGGCCTCTTATGTCACTATTTTGATCCTTTTAAGTTTCTTAGAAACTTTATTTGATTGAGAGAATCAAATGGGTGGTCTATAAGGACCCCAGAGGGGTCCCTGGGTGGTTTAGTCGGTTAAGCATCCAACTTCAGCTCAGGTCATGATCTCACTGTTCTGAGTTCCAGTCTGACTTCTGTGCTGACAGCTCAGAGCCTGGAGCCTACTTCAGATTCTGTGTCTCCCTCTCTCTCTGCCCCTACCCACTTGCACTCCATCTCTCTGTCTCTCTCTCAAAAATAAACAAGCATTAAAAAAACCACTGCCATAAATATTTTAGAAGACATTTATTTCATGTGTATGTGTGTGTATATGTGTATGAGTGACTAAACTGTATTTTTAGATGCCTTCAACATTTAGTAAAATAAAACACACATTTATTCTTCATCATTTCTGAGAACTTAACATGATTTTTAAAATCACACACTCAGTTTTGCCTTTGTTTAACTGACAGTGCCCTAAATTTGGTATTTTCCCAGAAACCATTTCTTAATTTTAATATCATTTGACATCTGGAGAAAACAAGAATTTTTCTTTCTTTCTTTCTTTCTTTTAAAATGTTTTATTTATTTCTAGGAGAGAGAGAGAGAGAGAGAGAGAGAGACAGTGTGAGCAGGGGAGGGCCAGAGAGAGAGGGTGTCACAGACTGAAACAGGCTCCAGGCTCTGAGCTGGCAGTCAGCACAGAGCCCGATGCGGGGCTCAAACCCACGAACCGTGAGATCATGACCTAAGCGAAAGTCGGACGCTTAACCGACTAAGCCACCCAGGCACCCCGAGAACAAGAACTTTTCAAATCAAGTCCTGATTCTTTAATGCCCACATTCCCTTCCTTAGTGTATATTTCTCCTCTCACACTTTCTTATAAGCAATGAGAAGAAATCAGAGGGCATCTTCAACATCCTGGCTGAAAATGCCCTTAGTAAAATCCTCCAGCTCTTATGGTACTTTGTCTCCTTTCCATGTTACTGTTGATGAATATGTAGCTGAACTGTTGCTACCACATAACAAAGATCCCCTTCCTTCAGTTTCAAAGTAAACATCCCTCACTTCCCTTTAATTACTCACTGGTAGCCATTTCAAAGTTCAGATTTCTTTTTTTTTTTTTTAGTGTTTATTTTATTTTATTTGAGAGAGAGAAAGTGAGTGTTCACACACGAGCAGGGGAGGGGCAAAAACAGAGAGGGAGAGAGTATCCAAAGCAGGCTCTGTGCTGTCAGTGCAGGACCAGACATAGGACTCAATCCCAGGAAACTTGAGATCATGGCCTGATCTGACACTAAGTCTGATAAATAACTGGCTGAGCCACCGAGGTGCCCCTCAAATTTCAGACTTCGAACAACAGTCTGTTCAAGGAAATTTACTCTTTTCTAGTGTGCTTCCCAAATTCCATTTAACCCCTACCACTGCCTGGTTCCAAAGCCTCTCCCACAATTTAGGTCTTAATTACATCAGCATTCTATTTCCAGATGCTCTCTTTTAGTTTTCGATCGCTGCTTTGAGAATTGCCCTCAATATGCTCCAATAGAAATTAATTAATTAACTAATTAATTAATGGCATTATTAAAAAATAATTACCCTCAATGTTTAGTGTCATGAAACAACGAACATATTCCTTTATTATTTATTTGAGTCAAAAATGTAAGTGTGGCTTATCTGGTAATTCTGGCTCAGGTCTCTCGTGAGAATCCATTGAAGATACTGGCTCAGTCTTTAATCTTCTCAAAATGTGATGGGGATAGGAGAATCCACTTACAAGATGGCTGTTCACATGGCTTTCGGCAAGAGTCTTCAGGTCTTTATCACATGGGATTCTATAGAGAGTAACTTTAGGACAGGGTCACTGGTTTTCTTGGGGCAAGTGATTCAAGACAGAGAAAGTGAGTGAGGCAGTGGGTATATTGTTTTTTATGAGTTAAGATTGTAAATGACATAACAATCATTTATGTCACATGCTACTGGTCACCCAGGCCAACTAAAGTACAATGTGAAAGCTTATATATTCATGCCCTCAGGCATGAACACCATGAGGAAAGGATCATTAGAGGCTGGTTACCATACTAAGTAATTTCATCTTTAGCTATACTTGTATGATAAATACATTCAAACTTATATCTCTCAGTATGGTTTCTCCTCTGCCAGTAAAAATTTTACATCCCATCATATACTCAATAACTGAATTGAGTTGACCTTAAACAGACAACATGTCCAAAACTGATCTCACAGATATCTGTCTTTTCTTAAAGACCTCCTTCCTGGCTTCCAATCTTTGGTCAATAGCTTTAGAGTTAAATTTAATACACCTATTGTATTCTTCACATCTAACCCAACAGAAAATTTTCCTCAAAATGATACTTCTGAGGGGCACCTGGGTGGCTCAGTTAGTTAAGCGTCTGACTTCAGTTCAGGTCATGATCTCATGGTTCATGAGTTCAAACTCCACATCTGGCTCTCTGCTGTCAGCCTGATTCAGATCCTCTGTCCCCCTTTCTCTCTGCCCCTCTCCCACTCTCTCTCTCAAAAATAAACAGCATCAAAAAAATTTTAAGAGTGCTACTTCTGGTTGTATATATGGTTACTCCTCACTATCTTCAAAGCTCCCACCCTTGTCCAAACCTCCAGATGTTTTTCTCCTGAATGATAGAAATAGCTTTTTATCTACTTTTCATGTTTGCATCTCTGTCACATCTGATGCCTGGTGGCTACACAATGGCTGGAATGATTCTTTCTAAAAAACGTATACCTTCTCCCTCTTCTCCTCCAAACATTGTGACAGCTTTTCATGTCACTTAAACTCTGGACTCTTTAATGTAACTTAAAAGCCTCATGTGATGTATCTAGCTACATCTGGACACCTTGACCTCTTTATTCTCCATCACTCTCAACCTTATTCATTGCCTGGTCTCATTCCTGTTCCTCAACTGCTCCAGGTCTGGTCTCATCTCATGGTCTTTTCACTTCCAATTTCCTGAATCTAGAAGCTTTATTTCCCCATCAAACACATGATCCCTTTCTTTATTCCTTGCCTTGTATGCCACCTTATAAAAGTAGTCTATTATGGCATCGCTATCCAAAATATAACCCATACTCTCTTCACTTTCAAAGAGAATTTTTAGCTTTATTCAGCTTCATAGCAATTATTACCACCTTAAATTTATGAAATAATATTTTAGGAATATAAGTTTACTGAAGACAGTACTTTTTTATTCCTCACCACTTTATTCATGTGTTCAGACTTTACAAATAGTAAGTCCTCAAAGAATAATTCTTTTTATTTACTTTTTAAATTTCATTAAAATTCAAGTTAGTTAACATATAGTGTAATAATGATTTCAGGTGTAGAATTTAGTGATTCCTCACTTACATATAACATTCAGTGCTCATCCCAGCAAGTGCCCTCCCTAATGACCCTCCCTCTCACCCAATACCCCTCCAGCTTTTCTTGATGTATTAAATGTTGAATATGAAGCTCTTAAATCCTACCAAATCAGATCATAGAATAAATTTGATGAACTTTCTAATGAATGATTCATCTTAATAATATAAGTACTTTGGAGATATAATTATAACAATACTATATATTTGATAATAATATGAATGTCTATCAATTTTTTTATAAATGCATTTTTATTTTTAATTTTTTAAATTTATCTTGAAAGAGAGAGAGAGCACAAGTGGGAGAAGAGCAGAGAGAGAAGGAGAGAGAGAAATCCAAGCAGGCTCTACTCTCAGCTCAGAGTCTTATGCTCAGCTTGATGATGAGACCATGACCTGACCCAAAATCAAGAGTGGGATGCTTAACCGACTGAGCCACGCAGGCACCCCTATATCAATTTGTTCGGAACTCTATTTGGCTTTCAGTATTCTTGGAGTGCACTTCCAGCTACATATGTCCTTTAGGCAGGATGGTTCCAGAAGTAGAGAGCCCAAAATTAGCTCAGCCACACAACAAAATGTCGTTGTTTTGTTTTCTTCTGTTGTTTTTGTTCTTTTTTATTTGGGGCTAAAATGATCACAAAGAGGTAGGGAGGAAGAGTGGGAATATTATACTCTCACAAGTGTCTTTACATGGACATACTGGACCAGAGAAAGAGAAGTTTGTCCTACTATTCTTCAGCTCTCCTTCCCTGCCTCCATCATCTTTTAAGCAAAAAGCCTCTGCTTGCTAGATGTGTATCTTGTCCTTGCAGGGGAGAACAAGAGTGATCAGGTTGTCCAGTTACTTCCCTTGTTTTTATGAGGCAGCTGCACAAACAGCATCCTCTGCACTTGGTGTGTCCTTCTAAGTTGCTGATGTGCAGTTTCACTTGGACCATGGAATGTCCTGCAGTGACTTTGAATATGGCATCAATCTTTCCACTCCAAGATCTTATAATACTCCAGGATAGCAATTTACTAACTATTATCCTATTTCTGATACTACATCATCAAATATAGCAATTTAAAATGTATACAATGAGGTAAAATCATATCAGGGCTCTATTCCAACAATATTATGTCAGTAATCTACAAATGCCCAACTTTAATATTAATAATCCCTCCTTTAAAGGTATGAAATAACCAATGATACAACAAAGACAGATATTCTATTTACTGGGGAATGTGTGTTAACATTCCAATACTCAAGCATCTAAGTTGATGTTATAAAGAATTAAAAGCTGTAATTCACCTATACAATTGCTTATAATATCATGCTTCCAATGACTATTAACCCATCAATAAGCCGAGCAGATGGGAGCTGTGGTTGCAGTGGGAAAACTGCAGTTGTGAAATGTGCCTGGAAATGAATGTGTATATTTTGCTTTTAGATTATTGTGGCCATTCATATTTCATACACCCAATTCAGCATTTTTTTAGAGAGAGAGTGCACATGGGGGAGAGGAGAAGAGGGAGAGATTGAGAGAGAGAGAGAGACAGGGAGAGACAGAGAAATCTTAAGCAGTCTCCATGCTCCACTCAGCATGGAGCCCAACATAGGCCTCCATCCCACAACCTGGGATCATGACCTGAAACAAAATCAAGAGTCGAACTGAGCAAACCAGACTCCCCACTCCAATTCAGCTTTTATCAGAAATGAAATGTTTTGTTCCACACTTAACTTACATTTATTCTTTCTCAATTTGTTTTCAACATATATAATGGCTGTGTGTGTGTGTGTGGGTGTGTGTGTGGGTGTGTGTGTGTGTGTGCTATATGTGTGCGTATCACACTTCTCATATATAATTGTGATAAGGACCATAAGCACTTTGAAAAATCAAATCATTAATTTCTGATTTCATGAATTTGATTTTTCTAGTCCAGGAGAGTCTAATTTCCTACTGGTGCCAACACCAAAATGTAGTAGACATTCTTTTATAGGTAATCTCGGTTTCAAAGAATGAGAGATTAGCAAATAAACTTCTTCCTTAACATCACCCTGTTTAGATCCTGAAAATGGTTTAGATTTAATCAAAGGGGCAAGTCAAATTGCAAGAATTCAAAATCAGATCATATTTATCATATTTAGAACACTTTATATGTGTCAAATGAAATGTCTATGGCTAAGCCCACCCCTAAAGTAACAGTACCTACTTGTACAATCTGCTTAACTCCTCTACAAAAAAAACTAGACAGAATAATAATGCATGAATTTCAGAAAACAAGGATCTTCCTATATGTATGGCTTCAATAAAAGTGAAACCTTAACCTCATTCAGAAATAGATTAATTCATCCAAGGAGCATTTAATAATTTTTATGACTAATTAATTTACTCAGGAAGCCTTTAAAGTCATTCATGACATAAGTTTGCCCCTTTTGTAGTTTACCAGATGAGTATGTTAGGATTTTAAGTCAATATAACGTATTTTTATTAGTCAGAGATGGCATCAAGTCATGCCATCCACTTACTTATATGCAGACTAATGAGTTTTATGCATTGAATGAGTAATCAATACTGCATATTCAATTTGACTCAGGCTTTTTAGTGAAAATCAAGCAGTGCTGTTCAAATTATTTTGTTATTTTCCTTTCAAAAAGTCATTTTCTATAATAGAAAAGCTGTCCAAGAGTGTGATTTTCACTGCCGCTTATGGGATTATCATCAGGGATGATGTGGTAAAAGGTTTAGATTGAGCTATAACTCAGAGGTAATACTTTTTCTTTTATTTTACAATTGACAAATTGTATCTTGATTTCTTTTCAGAGGTGGTTAATAACCAGTGTTTTAGCACTGTAAACATTTTATAATTCTGCCCTTCCCTTTTTTCATTTATGAGATTAATCTACAACTAATCATTTACATTTCAGCAAAGCAATCAATACTAGTTAATGCAATGTTAAAATTAACATTAATCCCTTTTTCAGAGACAGACCCTTTCTATCCCAATTTAGAATTAAAATTGTAATGTAATTCCTATTAATACACATAGTGATATTTGCCTCTGTGTCAGTGGAATATTTATTTTACTTTTCTCCCAAACCAACTCAGTAAACACCGTCTGCAGAAACCAATGCCCTCAAAGCCACCTGTGTTAAAATTATAAGATGTTTAAAGAAAAGTCCATCCGGTCATGCAGATGAATTATATATGGAAGGTAAGGCACATTGCTTATTCACATACCAGAAACTGCACAGCATATGTTCACAGAGCACTTGTTATTCATGTGCATTTTCTATGCGATTTCAAATAGCTTCCCTGCTCACATTACCTTCATATGTCAAAACTGATTGTAAGTGCAGCATATAGCCCCAGTGTTAAAGTTAGAAATAGAAAAAAATATATATGCTTAGAATCTGGAGACAGGTTTTTTTCCCTGACACTGTCAGAATAGCCGATTTTGTGCTTTTCATTTGCTTCCAAGAGAGA
The DNA here is from genome assembly GCA_017311185.1 of Proteles cristata cristata. Taxonomy (NCBI): domain Eukaryota; kingdom Metazoa; phylum Chordata; class Mammalia; order Carnivora; family Hyaenidae; genus Proteles; species Proteles cristata. Next base: position 885,516 of record JAESUZ010000127.1, read on the forward strand.
TTTTCCTCATGAAGCGTAGAACTAGAACTATTGGTGCAGGGCAGCTTAAGCCTTCATTTAAAGACCACATATGCATTGAATCAAGATCATTAAAGTGCCTGGTCTGGTTTGGATAAAGTAGTCCGTCTTCCCAGCATTTATAAGAATCATTGTCTCAAAGAAGACACTAAAAACGTATATTGGTTAAATAAAATTTAAGTTTTAAAATAGTCAAAACAGAAGAGGAAAGCAGTATGCATATATTTCTGAGAGAAATGTTTTGGATCAGGAGCATAGTTCTTCAAGTGTTTAAAATTAATATAGTAGAAGTTAGAGTATGTCTTCATAGAGAAAGGAGGTGTAAGTAGGATTAATGAAAGGAAGCTGCAGAGAGACAAATCTTAGATCGATAAAAGAATTCTTTACTTCATTTGCTATAACCTAGATTAGTTGTTATGTTTACTGATAATCAGAAATGAAAAAAAGAAAAGAAAGAAAGAAACCAGAAGTGGCAAGGTAGCCATCAGTTACAAATGTTATTAATGTGGTTCTTGAATTGTTGGAGGTTGGAAAAGATCATGAATCAGATCCAGTTTATTTTCCAGACTCTATGATTACACACTTTCCATTAGGCAAAATTAGCATATCTTAGGCTTTAAAGTAAGATGCATCAGAAGATCCTTGCCACTAACGTGAGACACAGTGATGTCAATGAGAAGAACTTAGTTTCTGGAGCTCTCCTGTCCGGATTCCAAAGTGAGCTCTACCACTTACTTAGTGTCATATTGGACAAATAATTTAATCGTTTTAGGTCTCGACTTCCCACAAAAATTAACTAGCATGTACAAATGATTTTTCTAAGAATCAAATGAGGTGATCTTCCTAAAATAGTTAGCACATACTAAATAGAACATCAGTGTTAATAATTATTAACATTAAATTCTAAGCAATATTTATTTGTCTCACATCATCTTCAAATATAAGTCTTGAAGTTACAATTTTCTTTTTTTTTTAAGTTTATTTATTTATTTTGAGAGAGAGAGAGAAAGAGAGAGCACTGAAGGGGCAGAGAAAGAGGGTCACAAGAAGTGTCCCCCCCATCAGCGTGGAGACTGATGCAGGGCTTGAACTCTCCAGCTGTGAGATCGTGAGCTGAGCCAAATTTGAGAGTCAGACGCTTACCCAACTGAGCCACCCATGTGCCTCTGGAGTTACAATTTTTAATTGAGCTCTCTCATTAAATTCTCCACTAAATAGATAGGCTCTTTATTCTCTTCATTAGAAAACTTCTTCAAGGACTGATCTGCAATCTCTTTCTGTATTTCCTCACCTTCTTTTTTCCTTTTTTTAAAAAAATGTTTTTATTTATTTGTGTGAGAGAGAGACAGTGTGAGCAGAAGAGAGTCAGAGAGAGAGGGAGATACAGAATCTGAAGCAGGCTCCAGCCTCTGAGCTTGCTGTCAGCACAGAGCCCAATGTGGGACTGGAACCCACGAACCTTGAGATCATGACCTGAGCTGAAGTCGGACGCTTAACCAACTGAGCCACCAAGGCACCCCTAACCTCCTTTTTTCTAATATTTAAACTTTTAAAATTTCATTTAAGCAGAACTCTATACCCAAATTTTAATATATTGAATTTCCATTTCTAACTCATTCTAATCCACCTCTCTTCTAATTTTCTTTATGATTTATTCCTTTCCTGTGAATCGTTTAGAGACGTGTAGTTAAGTTGCCACTAAACTTGCTTAAGGCAAGTATTTCGGTGGATTATAGATTTCCTGTTTTTATGGACTTTTATTTTCAAACTATTGTGGTCAAAAACCGTACTCTACACCTTTTACTCCCATATAAATTTATCAAACTTTACTCTTTGGCTCAATATCTGATCTAAGTTAGTAAAAATATCACAAAGCCTGAATGTGCATATTGTGGTTGGCAGTAATGTAGTATATTAATCATCAATATATTCAGGAGAGCTGATAGTTGGCTCATATCTCTTATGAGTAGTTTTTAATCTAATTGTCATATCAGTTACTTATAGGAGGGCATTATTCTCTAATCACTTCTGTGAAATTATAATTAGTCCATGTATATTGGGCTTAATTTTTTAGGTTTGTTATGTGTTCCTGATGAAGTACCCATTCACTATTATGAAAAATACAACTCAGAAATATCCAAAAGGATGAGTTGCATAGGATAAAGTATGTGGGAAGGGGCATGGACCTTCGGGGCCTCTCTGGGCACATCACCATCCCAGCACCTTGAGTGTTCACCCACTCAGAAGCTCTTGCGGCCCCTTCTTAGGGTTTTTTATGGGGGCTTCATTATGTAAGTATGAATGATAAATCAGTGTCCATAAGTAAATAACTATATTTCCAGCCCATCACGCAGCCCCAGAGTTCAGGGAGAGGGGCTGAAAATTCCACAGGGTTGGTTCTCCTAGGATCCAGCTCTCCTAAGTCTACCCAGCAATCCCAGGGACTTTCTAATGGTTTTAGGAGCTGTGTGTCAGGAAAACGGAAGAGACTTGTATATACACAGTAAAACCATGGATTGTGAATAACGTGTTCTGCAAGTGTTCTGCAAGATGAGCAAATATTTCTAGTAAATTTTAACTTGATCAACAACCTATGCCTTGCAATAGGAGTAGTATTTGTGATGTCGAATGTCCCAGGATCACAACTGAACCAATGTTTCTTGAAATTCACTTTGATATATGAGTGCTTTGGATTATAAGCATGTTTCCAGAATGAATTATGCTCGCAAACCAAGGTTTTACTGTATTCGTTGTATCACAAAGCGCTTTTTGAAAACTCATGTTTGATGCCAGATAGGCGGCAGTACTGTACAGGGCTGTGGCAAGTTCCTCCAGGTGCTGACTCTTTCAGTCAAGATTCACAGGTTAAGGAATCAGGGGATGGAAATAAGAGTGGCACCACTCACATTTATCTCTCGTGATCCACTGCCAAAATTCATGCTTCCTTCCGTTGATCTAAAGGTCTGAGTTCCAAAAAGAAGAATACTTCCACCAGGAGACACAATGATTCCATTGAACTAGAAGTTTGGACTGCTACCCAGCCCCGTAAGAGTCCTGTGCCCCTGAACCAACAAGCAAAGAAGGGAGTTGCTGTGATGGCCGGTATGACTGATCCTGACTACCAGCGAAATGGAGCCACTACTCCACAATGGAGGTAAGGAAGACTGTGTCTAGAATACAGGAGATCTAAGGTGTCTCTTAGCATAATCAAGCTCTGTGGCTGAAATCAATAGAAATCTGCAACAATCCAAACCAGGCTGGACTACTAATGGCCCGGAGCCTTCAGAAGTGAAGTTTTGGGTCACCTCACCAGGTGAAGAACCATGACCAGCTGAGGTGTTTTCTTAAAGTATGGGGAATGAAATGGGTACTTAAAAAAGAGAGTAATGAATACCAACTACACCTATGTGACCTGTTACAGAAACAAGGATTGTAATTTTCATGAGTTATTTCCTCCTTAGAATTTGTTATGAATATGCTTGTGTGTGTTTAAGAGAGGGAGATTTATTATCATTGTCCCTTTATTATGTAACATAAAATGTATTGACTCTATATCATAGTATTTAAGGTATGGGATATTAAGAAAAGTAAACATCCAAGGACTTTGCTTCTTTGTATAGTAAAGTGTTAGTGCAATTTCAGTTATGTACAGGATAGTTGTATCACACCAGATGAAAGAAAGGCTTTGTTATTGTCTTTTATTTAAAGGGCTGTACAGTTTAAGGAAGTGCATATGGCTGTCAAGTTGACAAGGGATGTACTTGTGATGGTTAATGTTTTGTGTCAACTTTGCTGGCCCACAGAGTTCTCAGATATTTGGACAAACATTCTAGATCTTTCTGTGAAGGTATTCTCTGATGAGACTTTTTAAAAAATTAAAATAGATATTAAAGAAAGTAAAAATAAAGGTGACATTCAGGATACAATTAAGCTCTACAGTAAGGTCTTTAAATATTTAAACAATGAAACAGATATTTTGGAAAGACTGTTCCTAATAAATGCAGCTCTTAGATCAATGTAATGTGTTTGAATTACTTTTTTTAGTGGACCCCTCAGCCATATGCCTGGCACTGCATACACTGTAAGAAATATTGTCCATGGGGCACCTGGGTGGCTTAGTCGGTTAAGCGTCCGACTTTCGCTTAGGTCATGATCTCGCGGTTCGTGGGTTCGAGCCCCGCGTCGGGCTCTGTGCTGACTGCCAGCTCAGAGCCTGGAGCCTGTTTCAGCCTGTGACTCCCTCTCTCTCTGACCCTCCCCTGCTCACGCTGTCTCTCTCTCTCTCCTAAAAATAAATAAAACATTATTAAAAAAAAAAAAGAAATATTGGCCAATATTTGTCTTTAAGGAAAAGAAAACAATGCTTCAATTGCCTTGGCAGCAGCTTTTCTTTTTTTTTTTTTTTTTTAATGTTTTATTTATTTCTAGGAAGAGAGAGCTGTGAAGGAAGAATCAAGAAGAGAGTCTAGACAACAGGCTCAGGCTCTGAGCTGGCAGTCAGCACAGAGCCCGACGCGGGGCTCGAACCCACGAACCGCGAGATCATGACCTAAGTGAAAGTCGGACGCTTAACCGACTAAGCCACCCAGGCGCCCCATCTTGGCAGCAGCTTTTAATCTCCAAAGAAATTAGGATCATCTAAACTATCCCCCAAACCTTTCTCAACATTTAAATCAGTGGACTTTGAGTAAACCAAGTGCTGTCCATATTAGGGGTGGGCCTCATCCAATCAGTTGAAGGTTTGTGTAGAACAAAAAGATCAGCCTCACTTAAGCAACAGAAAATTCTCCAGCAGATTGCCTTCAGGCTTTTTTTTTTTTTTTTTTTTTGGTTGTACAGCAAACTATTTAGTAAGGTCACAAAAATCCTCATACATATGCATGTATATAATATTGATATTATCTGGAACTAGGATGCTTATTTTTATATATGTCATATATATGTATCTGGCAACAAACAATAAATGTTATATGTCAATTTTGTTAGGGTTACCAGTGATGCAAGTGGCCAAGAATTGCACCAAGATTAGAACAACAAGTGAGACACAGTTTATTCACTTGCCAAGGAAGGAGAGGGGCCAGACATCAAAAGAGATGTCAGCCAAGAGCTTATATCAGACTGGGCCTTTTATGATTTTTTTTGCTTGTTTGTATTGTTTTGTTTTAAGGTTGTGAGAGGGTTGCAGTTGTGCTCATGGTGAATGTGGGATGGGGGTTGATTCTTGCCCACACTGAGCAGGAGGTGGCAGGTTTCTCGAGGGGTTCTGTCTGGGACTTGTCTGGGATGTGGTTGTGGTCAGGTTAGTGAAGAATATGTTTTGCAGTTGTGGTCAAGTTTTTGAGAACGTAGGGGCCCATGACCTAGAAAAACAAAGTTGGGGCCAAGTGTAGACACCTGTAAGTTTTATTCTGTAAGCTTGGCTAGGGTGGGGAGGAGGCTTTGAATAGATTCCTTTCAAGTATTCTTATCAAAGTAACTAATTTGCTATAGAAATAGAGAGGGAGATAAGTCATAAGGGACTCTAAAATACAGAGAACAAACAGTGTTGATGGGGCTGGGAGGCTGGGAGGGTGGACTAAATGGATGATGGGCATTAAGGAGGGCAGTTGTTGGATGAGCACTGGGTGTTATATGTAGGTGGTGAATCACTGGACTGCACTCCTGAAGCCAAGACTACACTGTATATTAACTAACTTGAGAATGAAAAGAAAGGACAAATTCCAATAAATAAATATAAATAATTTAATTAATTAAAAGTAACTAATTTGCCCCTAACTTCCTGCTTATTTCAGTACCACAAGTTTATTTTTCCTACTGAACTGAGCAAAGTATTTCATTCTTAGGAATAAATATAAATATCTTCGTTAACCAATCATTTATCTTAAAAAAATACAATCAATTCTCAGTGAGGAAAATAATAAATTTAATTCTTTTTTAAGCACGTTTTAGTAATGAAATCATACTACTTTTCTTTTTATCACAATCCTATATTTATTTTAGCTTTTCAGTTACCTTTTAAAAATTCTTGCTGAAATTTTAACTGTTACCCAATTTAAGACAATTTTCTTTTAATAGTAATGTTTTCCACATATGGTCTTTTCATGTGTTCTCTTGCTTATTCCTTTTCCAAATAATTTCTGTAGACATACACTTTTGAGATTTTTATAGCTAATTGGTTACATGTTAATTATGTAAGTAATTATAATAAAAGCTTGGCCAATATCTTCTAATGCAGTAAAATAAAATATGGTTGGGAGTCAAGGCTATTTCAGGGTGGATTAATTCATTAGATAAGTCTGCTAATATGTATTCAGAGCAACCTCTGAACCCACATGTTATGCTCTGAAATCAAATGTTCAAGTGGATTTTGAATTAGTTGAAATAAATGCCGAAAGAACTGTACATAGGTTATCATCAAAATTAGACTAAAGGGGAATAAGTGTTTCAAGAAAACTTACAATTATAGAATACAAAATTGTGTATGAGTTTTATTTGCCTGACCTTATAGGCAGCTGTGACTTTGTACTTTTTTTCATGTACTAGGCTTTTTTGGGCAATACTGAAGAAGGTATAGCAAAATAGAAAAGGTTGCATAAGCACTACTCTACACATTTTCTGAACTTGGAAAAATCACCTGAACTGTTTGAACCTCAGTTTCTTTATACGTTATATGAAAATAAGTACGCCTATGCAGCAGATCGTTCTAAGGATTAGTGGAAATTCATTTGCATATCTGCACCATGTCTGTAAACTTGATTTATATTTAGCATGTAATTTCACACCGTGTAGTGTAACTTTACAAGATAGTTAAGTCTTTCTAAAGAGAGTTAAGTAGAACTGGAAACAATCAAACAACAAACTTCTCCACATTTCTCCAGTACACATTGGACTCCCCTGCTTCGTTAATGAATAGAGGGATAATGTTAAATTCACCACTTCAACGTTTTTATATTTGAGTACTTTGCCTATCAAAGGAGTCATATGATGTCTAAAATCCTAGAATAGTGTGTAAATTCTTTTTTAAAGTAGCCTTTCTCCAACATGGAATTGTAAGTTTAGAAAGAATGGTGTTATCAGTAACTTTCATTATTTGACATGTTGAGGTAAGCAAACTTCAGTGAGTGAAACTCAGACTCACAAGCAAAGAGAATAAAAAAGAGATAGTGTAAAGCATCTGACATGTTGGTTTCGGTTTTATCTGAGACCAAACTATATCACTGAGATGTACTTATTTATTCATCTTATTTATTTTACTCTTCTTCTTCTTTTAAATATTTATTTTTGAGAGAGAGTGCAGGGGAGGAATAGAGACAGAGGTTGACATAGGATCCAAAGCAGGCTCCAGGCTCCAAGCCATCAGCACAGAGCTTGATGTGGGGTTCAAACTCACAAACCACAAGATCAAGACCTGAGCGGAAGTCGGATGCTCAATCGACTAAGCCACCCAGGCTCACCTATTTTACTCTTCTTTGGATCTTAGGAGTAATAAAGGATTTTCTCCCAAACTATGAATGCTGAAAGTAAGCAAAAGCTGAACAGAGAAGGAAGATGTATACCTAAGTATAATTGCTTTGCTGAATGAATCAAAAATACACACACACACACACACACACACACACATATATATTTTCATCTAATGAAACCATAGGAATTTGGAAACATAACATGAACTTCTCATTTGTGAGTACACATGGAAAAGTAGCTGTTGGATTATTCACTGCTAGGTACAATGGGTTCATTCTGAAGTGTTTTTGTTTTTATTTTTGTTTCTCAATTATTTACCAAGTACAATCTAAAAAAAAAAAAAGAAAAGCAAAACAAATGAACAAACAAAAAAATAAATCCATAGATACAAAGAATAGATTGATGACTGCAAGGGGGGATTGGTGTTGGAAGTATGGGTGTTTGAAGGGTGAAGGGGAGTGGAAGATACAGGCATCCAGTTATGGGATGGATAAGGCACAGGGATAAAAGGAATGGCAATAGGGAATACAGTTAATGGTATTGTAATAGTGTTGTATGATGACACATGGCAGCTACATTTGTGATGAGCATAGTGTCGTGTATGGAGTTGTCAAATCAGTGTTATAAACCTGAAACTAATATACTATTGTGAGTCAACTATATTCAATTTAAAAAAAAGAAATTTCACATACCCCAAAATTCAAACCACTCCAAAATGGGGGACAATTTTGCTTCTCGAGGATACCTTCAAGACGTAACACAATGTCTGGCACATAATAATATTTCAACATATATTTACTGTATACATGGTTAAATACATCATATCCAGTAAGGAAATGTGCCCATGCATCAATAAATAGGTAGTGTTTGAGAGGTTGTATGGGGTGCAGAACTAGATTATATGGTCTTTGCTTGTCCTTACTATTCCCAGAGTGTTTTAATAAATGTGTGGGACTTTATGTCTTTCTTCAATAACCTCAATAGTAACAAATTTATGGTTGTCTCTGATCCTGCAATAGTGGTTATGTAGGTATTAGCAGCCATTCTTTACCCTGAAATAAATGATCTTCAAAATATCAAGCATGTTCATAATCTCTCTTCCTTTATGACCAAGAAACCTGATATAGAACATCAAGTCTAGGAATGGCATTCAGAGAATCTCAGAGGAAAGCATTAAGTTCCAGTTAAAAGGATGGCTAGACATTTAGTAAGCCATAGCTCAATAGTGATTAATTCACACTAGTAATGTTGTGCAAGCATTCCTTGGGGTACATGCCATTTGGAACTAATGCATGCTAACTTATTTTCTTATCCTAAATTCTAAAACTGTATCTATTTTGGGCATCTTACAGGACTGTTAGTACTGTATACCTGTCACAGAAATCTGCAAGATACTCCAGCATACCAACATAGTTCACTAATTAGGTAAAGCATGACACATAAGTAAATATTAAATATAGAATTCACTCTCACTTAATTGTCTTATGCCACTACCCAATTAAGTAGAGAATATGCAAAATTGCTATTACATAGTCCCACCTTTCATTTATTAGTACATTGTTCACTTTAGGCATTTTTAAAAAATATATATTTTCAGTGTTCATGTAGTTTTGAGAAAGAGAGAGAGACAGCATGTGCAGGGGAGAGGCAGAGAGAGAGGGAGACACAAAATCCAAAGCAGGCTCCAGGCTCTGAGCTCTTAGCACAGAGCCCAATGCAGGGCTCAAACTCATGGTCCAACAGATCATGACCTGCACCAAGTTGGTCACTTAACCAACTGAGCCACCCAGGTGCTCCAAGTCATTCTTAAATTCTGGCTAATTTTGAGACCTCAGTCAGGTTCGTGAAATGCCCCCTTATTGATGAGTTCCAAACTGAACCAACTCTTATTTTCAGACCTATGTCTTTATTTTATTTTTCTTAGTTCTTATCTCCCATCATTACAAAATACACATGCCTTCATTTAATATCTTCATTAATTCAGTAGGATAAATCATCTCCTTTTTAAAAACATAACTTTGTAAATCAATGAATTAAAAGACTCTACCTCTGAAATACACATCTCAGTTTTTAAATCTATTTTGGAATATGGTGGTATGCATTAACTTTAAAAATTCTGACCAAATGAACTTTGTTAAAATTTTTTTTAAAAAATCATCTTAATGTAATGGGTGAGATTTTGGTTTTTCCTCTATGGCTTCATCCCAAAAATGTTAAGGTAGAGGAAGCCATGTTAATCACAAGTAATGTCTTCTGAAAGATTTTGATCTTCCTGATATATATTTTTTCTATAAAATTTTGTTCAGCTCTTCATAGAGATGTAGATAATAAGTCTTAACATTTATATTGATTCTTCCAGAACACCTGAGGATTCTTTGTATGACTGGTCTTATTTTGACAGGTTCTTAAAATTTATCTTTTATGCTCTCATTGCCCATCATCAAAATTTCATGAAATTTGAATGTCAGAGTTGGCTGTGGATTTATTTAGAGGAGGAATAAAGAAAAGTAATGTGAAACTGAAGAATACATCAGCATGTGCTATGTCTGAAGGAGAAGACATGAATTGAAGAAAGAAATTTACCTGGCCAAATGAATCTCTGAGCTCAACTGATTCTTGTTGAAAGGTTCAAGGTATTTTGAATCACATAGTGGTATATGCTTCACTAAGGTAGGGAGATCAAATTTTTCTATTGTTATGTAGGCTACTTATTCTGTGCAACAGTTCACCTTCTCCCAGAAAATCAGAATGCCTATAATATAGTGGAGCCTCAATAATAAGTAGACTTCTTTTTAGAAACAACCATTTAATTAAACTCCCAGATGAAGTTCATTACTTTCAACAGCTGAGTCTGGAAAAAAATAATTGTTTCTTTATTTAAAAAAAATTAATGTTTATTTATTTTTGAGAGACAGAGTGTGAACACGGAGGGGCATAGAGAAAGGGAAACACACAATCTGAAGCAGGCTCCAAGCTCTGAGCTGTCAGCACAGAACCCAATGCAGAGCTCGAACCCACACACCACGAGATCACGACCTGAGCTGAAGTCAGACTCTTAACTGTTTGAGCCACCCAGGTGCCCCTGGAAAAAATAATTTTTAAGAAAGCATAGCAGTGAAGATTTGGGGAAACTTTTCCCACCAAAAACAGAAGCATCAGTACAATGATATTAGAAGCTCACTGGAATGCTCCTGGAACCAGGTACCATGTTCCTCATGTATTAAGCACTGTTCTCACTACTCTTTGTACTAACCCCAAGAGAACTCCTGATTATTGCTACAATAGAGCTAAAGAGGAAATGTGTGCCGGTGAAGAGAGAAGAGAGTTTTAAGGCTGCCAAGTCAAGAGAGCCTCTGAGCATCACTTACGTTAATAAGATTTGATTAGAAATAAATAAAAGATTTGCTTAGAAAAGCTCCACTTTTGTTGCCTGCAATCACATACAAATCTCAAAATAGTTTTACCTAAATTTATATATGTGCATATTACTGGTAAGAAATTTGGGTGCTTGAGGGTGACACAGCTCTCTGGGGAGCCATAAGGCTTATGGACTTAATACCTGAGCTGTTCACTTTAATCCAAGTCAGCTGGGCAGAACCTGCAGATGAGCAGAATAAACTCTGCAACCACAAAATGGACTTGTCAAGAGACCTGGGGCATTATCTTTTCTGTTGCCGTTGGCCCAGCGGCAGCCAAGTTGCCATCCAGAACCTATAGAGTTTTCTCTTTACTGGTTCAAGTGGCTTAGATGAGGATGATGGATTGAGAGAAAAAAAAAATAGAATCTTGTTAAATCTGCCAATAGTTCATATTATTACAATCTCTATTTTTTTTAATTTGTGCATTTTTATTTATATAAACTATTTTCAAAAGGAAATATCTAGCATTAGTGTAAACTTAAATGCATAGTCATTATCAACTAATATAAGATATAGAAGTTTAAGCTAATGGACACTCATAAAAATTTAATATATTGGATTTGGGGTGCCTAGGTGCCTTAGTTGGTTAATTGCCTGCTCTTGGTTTTGAGCAGGGAAAGGGTTAACATTAAGCAGGAAGAGATAAAGGACCTTCAGGGAGGCAGGGTACAGCAACAAGTGGGTGGATGAAGAAGAGGAAGTGGCCGCAAGTAGAGTTTGGGAAAAATGAGGATAAGATAAATGTGTTCCAGACCTGTTTGGGCTAGATGCCATGCATGGGGTCTCACAGGCTTTCCGATAAAATCCCAGTAAAAAGTCAGGGACAAAAATCTTTGGAGGCTCTCCACTCAAGACCCCTCTCACTCTTGAAAGCTCTATACTTTCTTTCAATAAACTCTGTTGCTTTGCTCACTCTCTGTTGTCCACAAGATTCGTTCTTCAACTTCGTGAGACAAGGACCAATGTCCCTCCCTCCCTCCTGTAATAGTTTCAGCTCAGGTCATGATATCATGGTTTGTGGGACTAAGCCCCATATCAGGCTCTGTGCTGTTACCTTGGGATTCTCTCTCTTCCTCTCTGACCCTTCCAATCTCTCTCTCTCTCTCTCTCAAAATAAATAAATATACTTAAAATTTTAATAAATTGATAGTCTACTGGTAGAACTAGTCTACCATTCAGTTCTATGTGGCCAAGGCTATACCCAACGTAGACTTTTCTACACATTATTATTTGCTTTAAAGAAACAGCTCTTGGCTTGATATTGTTAGCTGGTAAAAATTAAACCTCTACTCATGGAAGACTACATGACTGTGAATCCTGATCTGAGTAACATCTATTCCAATAAACCATAAATTTAGAGGTACTAAGTGGCCATTCATTGGTAAGGAGAAGTGGAATATGAGGCAGGTTTGAGTGAGTTTGGAAAACGCAAGTTCTTTTATGAGGAGGTAGCCTCTGATCAGGACATACTGTCTTTGTATTATTACCTCTCCCTCCATCTATACGTATTAATTCACCGTGACTCTTCTTTCTAGATCCAAAGAGAAGAGAAGAAAAAGTATTGGTTTTCTGCTGTTGTATTATTGCCTCAGTCAGGAGTGGCTGAGAAAGACAGGAAATCTCCCTGTGGGCAAAACTTTAAAAAGCACATCTGAGGTTTCACTTTGAATGGATAGATGAATGAGCAAAGGTAAAGAAATATCTAAATATTTAATGTCTAATTGTTTAAGGGTTTATCGCAACTCACCAGGAACTTTGAGAAACATAAGATTGGAAGTATGAAAATTAATAAAGAGAAACCTCACTGAAGTGGAGTCCAGAGTCTAGAAGGGGATCCGTTTTTGCTCAGGAAAAATTGTCACTTACAGACCCTCACAGAAGAATCACCAACAGGAAAGAATGATCAATTTTAATCCCCAACAGGAAAAGATACATACGGAATCTTCTGTAAGAAATCAATTACCCTTGCAACTCAGTCATGGAAAAACCATAATCACCCTGAACTCTTGCCTTTCTCCAAAGAACCTGCATTCAAAATATCCCTTCTAACTTTCCTTTTCCTTCTTCATAAAATAATGTTCCTCTCCTTTGTTTGTTGGATTTGCCTATCATTTTGCCATAGCTTGCATGTCCTGAACTTCAATTCTCTGCTATTCCCAAATAAACCCACTTTTGCTGGTAAAATAACTGACTGCTTTTTATTTTAACAGAAGATTGCAAAGGGCAGGATCCTAGTCCTTCCTCAGGGAGCTGGATGCCAACAGCAGATGACCTTGTGGGTCAAGGTCCCTGAGGGTTCAGTAATATTTTTGTGCCTCCAGCTTAGTTATTGTATTATGTTTCTTTTGCTTCATCCTCCCTCCTTTTTGTTCTCTTGATGAAATGCTGACAAGCATGAAAAATAAAAGTATTTCCATCAACAGAATTTTGTTTCTAGCTCCTTTCTCAGCTCTCTGTAGGTAGCTGTTCTAAACGCAGCCTCTGAGTCCAGGGTCCTTGCAGATTACATCTTCTGGTTCTGTGGTGGCATCCAGCTGGGGTGTACAGATGTTTCACCTATTATATCTAGAAGTACTAGAGGTTCTTTCTCACATTCTAGCACTACTTACATGTGAAATACACAGTTGTACATATGTATATAACTTCTTTAGAACTCTTATCACAGGCATACACAGCTCAAATAGTATACAACGTATAGTTCCCATGATCATATATAATAAACACATTAAAACAAAACTTTATAACTCACAGAGATGAAGCATGGATTTGAATATTAAAGCAATCAGTATAGTGAAACAAATTTGTGTGAACTTGACTTTCTTGGAAGACTGAAAATAGAATTTTTATACTAATGGTAGGAAAATAACAGACATTACCTTCGTCCTGTTCTTATTTTTTTAATTTTTTTTAATGTTTTATTTATTTCTAGGAGAGAGAGAGACAACATGAGCACGGGAGGGTCAGAGAGAGAGGGAGTCACAGATTGAAACAGGCTCCAGGCTCTGAGCCGACAGTTAGCACAGAGCCCGACGCGGGGCTCGAACCCACGAACCGCGAGATCATGACCTAAGCGAAAGTTGGATGCTTAACCGAGTAAGCCACCCAGGCGCCCCACCTTCGTCCTGTTCTTAAATTGGGAAAAATAAGTAGTAAGAAATAAGGATTTAATGGATTTTAGGGTAAGACATTTAAGCTATATGTCTTAGATTATACAAGTATTATCCATTCAATAGGTTTCTGATAAGCATAACATGAAACAAAGTGTTTTAAAGAGTAGACATTTTCCTTTAGGGACATTAAGAAGTATCAATGAATATTTCTGGATGTCAAATAGAGTTCATAACCATAAGTCTTAAAGTACTAAGTTTAATACTATATTTTGAAACGCCCAGAGATCGGAAGAACCCCAAAAACAGACCACCAGAGACCAGAGTCAAAGCCAAGCGGCAAGGGTTGTTTATTTGCAGGTTCGAACCCAGACCTCCCCGCACTCGCTGCCGGTGACGCTGAGAGGCCCTGAACAAAGCCTTTGCAGCCTTTTTATAGACAGAAGTAAACAAGTCATGGGGACAGGAGATTTCCATGGTTACAAGTTTGCCATTGGTTAACATTTAAATGTGAACATATACCGTATCTGATTGGCTCCCGCCATCAGGTTTTTGGCGGGATCCAATTACAACATTTGGGATACCTTTGAATTCAGCCTATCATAGAGCGAGTTTGAAGTCTTGATTGGCGACTAACAGGTTAACATCTCTCTCTCCAGGCTCTTCCCTCAGCAAGGTAGGGGGTAGCCGCTGGCCTTTTCGAATTGGCTTCCGCCAAGGTGGGGTGGTGGGGTGACAGAGGGAACATGAAGCTAGTCGTTTGGGCAATCCGGCGGCGGGAAAGGAAGCCTTAAGCATTGTTACAGAAGCGGAAAGAGCTGGTTAGGTAATGGCTTTCCGTAGCACAGGCATTTGCCCAGAAGCGGAAAAGCTGGTTAAGTTTTAGGTTTAGTTTATCTAGGACTGGGGCTACGTGCAGCCCGAGGTTTCTCTTAATGGAGAACTTAATTTTTGGCTCTACAATCTGTTCTCTAAGTACTGTTCTCCATTGTCTTTCACATGAATCTTAACACCTCTTCCCGCCCCCATCTCCCACACACATACTAACTTGGCTTCCTTAAGATCTCCTAGGTTGAATTCATGATTTAGGAACTGATATTTAAATTTTATTTATTTATTTATTTATTTATTTATTTATTTATTTATTTCAGAGCTTTACAGGAATTATTGACACATAAATTCTTTGGGTTGATAATTTATTCTGTGTTTGTACAGACCCAACTGGATATAGTCATGCTTGGCTTTTTCAGAATCAGAGTTACATCTGTACCCCATCACTGGTCCACATCCAGACTCTCTTCCTCATCACCTAAATGACCTCGGAACTAATTTTTTTTCTTTTTCTTTCTTTTTTTTTTTTTTTAGTGACATCTGTATCTGACTCCTGTGTTGATCAAGAATAATCACTTTTCTGGGTCATTGGATAGAAGGAAATTAAGCATGTTTAACAGTAAGCATTCTATTGTGACTAGGTAGTTTGAAAGTCTCTTTGGAAGCAGAAAAACTGTCCTGTTTTGAGACAAAAGAAAACTATGAATTTACCTTTACTTTTTTTTTTAACCAAGGAAGAAAAATAATTCTTCTCAAGGTGGAAACTAATTGCTTTCAGACTTGTATTGCTGTGTCCAAATGAGAGCAGAGATTTCAGGCTCACTGTTCACAGATGAAGGACAAATTTGTTGCCTTCAGAAACATAAAGCAAGATTGGAAGGTTATTAAACTGGTGAATTCAAGCAACTGAAATTGGCAGTCATAATTATTGACAAAATCTCATTATAATAAACATTAAAATCTTGGCTACAAGATTTTTGTTACTGTGAACTTTTTTTCATTCTTTCAACATTCTTGAAATTAGTACATCAACTTTCAGTTTGTGACTTATTTTGTTATATAGCAAATGGTATGGTAATAGAATGAAATTACGACCTGTACTATAGAATGAACTCTGTCTGTGCTCATAAAATTCAGTGTACTTCAGAATTCCATTACATCTGCAACTTTCCATATACAGAGTACACTCTAAATTTAAAGAAACTAATTTTGAAGAGTGCATTAGAGTACAGTAAATTTGTTGAATTCTAGTAAGATGTTTATTGTATAATTAGGTTAAAGCTTTTCAGTTATTTTGAAAATGTGTTTCAATCATTCTGAAAAACTGAACCTCTAAGAGTAAGAGAGGCCAGTGAAACTTTGAAGAAACGATGGTGCTGCTTAGTGAAGATAGTAGCTCTTCAGAGTTAGGTAAGCCATTGATCAGCAAACAGAAAGGGCAGAGGTTAATTAAACCTTCAGTTTAGAAAAAATAAAATAAAAATTATTTACAGTGTTAATTTACTCACTCACCTGGGTTTTCTCTTTAGGGATTGGTAGTAAATCCTCAGTCAGCTACTCAAAGGAGTCAGTATTATCGTGTTGGGGACACCATTTACTTATTTACTATAGTCGAGCTTAAATAAAATGCCCTCTTGCCATAAGATTCTGATTTGTAGCTTGTAATCAAAGACTCTTAACAAGGGTGAAATGATCACCCCATCCCATTCAACTCTTCCCTACTTGCAAAAAAAAAAGTGATGATGAAGGAAAATGGAATAAAAAACTAGTTTCTGCTGTCAGTATTTGCTGTAACAATATCAGAAAGTTGGAGCTAAAGACGAAGCTCTTTACTTATAAAATAAATGGAGGTTGATGATACTTCTATATAGTCTAGAATAAGCAGATTGGGACAGAACCCACAAATTGATTAAAAGCTCTAATTTTAAGATCTTCCTTATCTTTATATTAAAATCAGTGAAACTTATGGGATAATAGAATCATGGCCATGTAGCCCAGGCACCAACTTTGACAACCATGAGATGCCGGGAGCCACACCAGCCTCTCTGGATGGCAGTCACAGCAAGGAAATGGCAGTGTTTGCGTCTCCTGCCATGAGAAATGAAAACTCGTATCTCCTTCTGCTACTACTGGCTCATGTTGGAAATGAAGCTGCTGGTATTGACCAGGCCTCACATTATTCCATATCAGACCAATACTGCAAACACCGATACCACATAAGGAAAAGCATATTCCTGCCTTTACAAAAGAGATTTTAGATGAAAGCTCTGTGGATAATTGTAAAAAGCCTCTTCCTATGGACCTTGCATATCAAAGACAATTGAGTCTGGCCCTGAGACTAAGAGCCTAATTTAGAGTTAAGGGCAAATATCCACCCACACCCATTTGTTTTTGCTTAGAGCATTTTCTGGCCTTGTAATATGCTGATTGCTCCCTGTGAAGGAACGTATTGAGGAACTTCTTCTGTGATTATGAGAGCAGAGGTGTTCCCTGAAAGCCCTGTTTTTCTTGATACTTCCACCTTAAACAAACAAGCTGTTGACCCCTGCCCACAGAGAAGTAACTTCACCCTTTTCATGCTGAAAACTTTGTCTAGTATGCTAAAGACACCTTACTTCCCCATAGGATAGGCATCTAAATCCCCTACCTCAATCACTATTGTAAACGTAATGCATGAGTCTTCTACATATCTATGTTCTGGGAAATTCTTACATATCAAAGAAGTCTGTTTTCAGAAACCATTGTCTAAGGCAAATGCCACTTCTGTGCCCTCCCCCAAACACTTAATGATAAAATAAAGTTGAGCCCCAGTCAGAGCTGAGAAGCCTGCCTGGTGATCAGAAAGAATCTTGGGGCTCTCTCTCTCCCTCTCTCTTTCTCTCTCTCTGACACCGACCATCCTTCAGGGACCCCTGGACCTGCCGGATTCGGCCTCCGACAATGAGATAATTTCAGTTTCTTCCAGTAGCTGCTGTCATGGTGTTTCTTCCCTCAGCTTTGGTACCTACAACCAAGGACACAATCTATCCATCACTTTTCTGTTGGCAAGTTCTATGTAAGGTTTATTTTTTAAAGTGTTTGTCTGCTTGTATTTACATCTTTTGGTCTAAATTATTCTGTGAAGACAGAATAAAACTAACGTTATGTCTTGACAACAATAATTATGCTGTAATATTAAACTGAGAGCAATTTCCAAGCACATCACATGCCTGATATAGTAAGAATATATTTTTCAGTAAGCAATGGTCTGAGTCCCTCCTTTATAGCATTACATATGCTATGTCTTTCTGATCTAACCTAGCCGATTTTTGTATTTTAGAAACATTCCATAGCAAAATGCAAATGCAGAGCAATACTTCTGCAAGAAGAAAGTAAAATATTTTTCTAAAATCTGCAGGATTTCATGAAACTAGTGAAACTCATGTTGGAGAATTGCAAAGCCAACTGCAATGAAGTGGTGATATTTATAAGCATGATGATATGATTGGTACTTCAAAGGTAAATGATTTGAATATCAAGAGTGAATGAAACCAGGCTAGAGGGTATAGCTGGAAAGTTTGCAAAGTATAAATATATGTTTATGCAGCAAAATTCAAATATAAGTTAAGTGATACTATATGATTTAATATGAAAAATTGTGCAAAATATTCAACATAATTTATTTCTGTATTATTTTTAAGATTTTACTTAATAGTTAAATAATAGCTAAGATTTTGTTCTTTTAGTTTTGTTTTCTAGATTAAATTCTGGAAATACTGATTTTGAAATCCAGCATTATAAGGACACTCAGAAATAATTATTGTTTTATATAGACATACATATTTTGAGATTAAAAAAAATTTTTTTTTAATGTTTTTTATTTCTAGGAGAGAGAGAGAGAGAGAGAGACAGCGTGAGCAGGGAAGGGTCAGAGAGAGAGGGAGTCACAGACTGAAACAGGCTCAGGCTCTGAGCTGGCAGTCAGCACAGAGCCCGACGCGGGGCTCGAACCCACGAACCGCGAGATCATGACCTAAGCGAAAGTCGGACGTTTAACCGACTAAGCCACCCAGGCGCCCCACATATTTTGGGATTTTAAGCAGTATACATGCATAGAACATTTTTAAATTTTTTATAGTTGGAACTCCTTTTTTCAGAAAAAAATTTTATATTAAATCCTAACAGAACATTTTATTTTATTTTATTTTATTTCTTAAGTTTTTTTTTAATTTATTTCTGAGAGAGAGAGACAGCATGAGCAGGGGAGGGTCAGGGAGAGAGGGAGACACAGAATCTGAAAGACTCCAGACTCTGAGCTAGCTGTCAGCACAGAGCCGGACACGGGGCTTGAACCCACAAACTGTGAGATCATGACCTGAGCTTAAGCTGGACACTTAACCGACTAAGCCACCCAGGCGACCCTTCTAACAAAACATTTTAAATAAGGCTCTTTTTTAAAACCATGTGGCCAAACCTGAATCTTATAATCTTAAGCCTGGTGAGTTGATGACACACAGTTTGAAAATAAATTAAAAATACTTAATTATTTGACATAGTATAGTTTGTCTAATAACATTTATTTTTAGTATTATGTATATTTATTTTTTAACATTTATTTAGCTTTTGAGAGGCAGAGAGACACAGAGCATGAGCAGGGGAGGGAGAGAGAAAAGGAGACACAGAATCTGAAGCAGGATCCAGTCTCCAAGCTGTCAGCACAGAGCCTGATGTGGGGCTTGAACTCGTGGACCCTGAAACCATGACCTGAGTCAAAATTGGATGCTTAATTGACTGAGCCACCCAGGTGCCCCATTGAGTATTATATTTTAAGAAATATTTATACCATCTGCAAGGATGCAATGAGTACCTTTGCCATCCAATATGTGCACATTTCTCTCATTATAGCCCATGTATAAAATCTAAAACTAGAAAATATTCTGATAATATGAAGGGATTTTTGGCTTCTGACATATATTAAATGACATATATGAATATATATGCATATAAAATTAAATATACCGTACAACTTGTGCTTTATTAAATGATTGCTATTTTACTGCTCCTTAGGTTGTCCACTACTTTTCATCCTTAATTACAATACTTTAAGTTCAAATTTTCTCGTTCCTTCCTTCCTTCTTTCCTTCCTTCCTTCCTTCCTTCCTTCCTTCCTTCCTTCCTTCCTTCCTTCCTTCAAGCTGTTTTTTCACATAATGACAATATATTTATCACACAATGGCACTTATTATGCCATTATTAGAATGTATTATGCCAACATTAGAATGTAAGCTTGATGACAGCAGGGAACCAAGATATGGTGTTTACCTCTTTACCTCCCAGAAACACAGCTGTGCCTCACTTGGCGCATTGTTGGTGATTAAGAAACATTTAAATAATTAAGGAAGAAAACAAAAGTTGGAATTAGCAATGAAGACTTTGTGTAAAAAAGAATTTGATATGAACTTTAAGGGATCAAACAGGGGGCACCTGGGTGGATCAGTAGGTTAAGCGTCCGAATTCGACCCAGGTCATGATCTCACGGTTCTTGGGTTCGAGCCCCGCATCAGGATCTGTGCTGACAGCTCAGAGCCTGCAGCCTGCTTCAGATTCTGTATCTCCCTCTCTCTCTGACCCTCCCCTACTCACACTGTCTCTCTCTCTCTCTCAGAAATAAATAAAACACATTTAAAAAAAAGGAATCAAATAGTAATGCAAAAATGGATTTAATTTGATTAGTAATATTCTTGTAAGTAGAAATATCCCTTAATCCAGTAAACTACCCATCAATACATCTGATTTGTTAAATTATGGATATAAAAAAATGACAAGCTTATGTCCTCCCTTTGGATACAAACCATGGGATAAATATTACTATTTTGAATAGTACTAATATGTAATTGCGATAACACCAGGGAAAAGAAAACTAAGGCAGAATTGTCACCAATGCTTAAGACATTTCATTGGGTGCTTAAAGAGGGGATCAATGTGACTTAATTATAAGTAGTATTTAATAGTATGGTTTTCTTCCTATTTTCGCCAAAAATATTTGCTGAAAAATATAAAATTCAGATTCCAGACCACAAAAGATACATGTAGAATAATATTTTGGACTATCGTGCTGGAATTATGTCCCCACCCTGAAGAGGCAATTTATATTCAATACAGTAGGATCCCTAAGAAAAATGCACCCTTGTCCAGAGAAAATATGCATCAAAATTTTATAAGCAAACAAAATAAAATGTGTTAGGTAACAATGCCATTGAATTTACTATTCTGTTTGTGTCTTTTAAGATGTCAATGTATTGCTGATATTTTTTTTAAACCCCACACACTATGCTAGTATTTATTATTATTATTAATTATTATTATTATTATCTTTGTTGTTGGACACAACAAACTCTTAAGCATATGTATGCAGAAAAAATTCTGTGTAGTATCTTTTCAACTATAAACAGGAAGTCAGATATTATATACTACTAAAAATCAGGAATGACAGTAAAAGTTTAATTTTAGTATTCCAGTTTTTGTCCTTGACAAAATTTTAGAAGATGAAACTTTATAACAAATTTGTACGACTTTTAAAAAATGCATTATAATAATGCAAATCCATGGATCAATATTTATATGAAAAATTGCCTACAATAGATACCAGTTTGAAATATTTTAAACATTATCTATCACAGGTTTATCTTATTATATATTTAATATGGAATAAAGAATCAATTAATATTTATTCTACCCTGTATGTTAATATAATCTCTCACATATAACGGGTTTGAACTTTAAATTAAAAGGGAAAGGAAAAAATCCTGAAGACAATGATGAACATTGGCAAAGGGCTATGTTTTGTGTAGTAGGAATATCCTATTGAGTCTTGGCTATGTGCCAGTTCGAATTCTGGCATTAACTAACATCACGTGCTTGTGTATTTTATTTATTTCTCTTATGCTCCTTGCACCTAAATAGTTTCCCCTTTGAATCTTTATTTCATGCATTGCATCAGAATTGATGGCTCCATTGTCTGTTATATCCCTAAAGAGCTTACATGCCTTCTGCTATACTTAATACATTGCTATGCATGCACTTGCTTGTGCACATCTCCTATATTATTAGATTTCTATTTGAAATTTTATTTGACACAGGGTGCACATCCATGGCACAGTATCTGGTTCACAGTTGAAGATCTCTTCATGAGAATGATTTGATTTACACTTTAATAATTAAGTAAATACTTAAGCTCTTCATGTATTAAGCTTATGAGGTCTCTGTAATTATATAACTGGATCCAAACATCAAGAAACATTATGAAACATCATAGTCACCAAAATTCCTGTACATGTCTGTTTTTCACTATTCCTATGCCAATTAACAGTCTCAAGAATTCAGACACTGACTGAAATGAAGTAGTCCTTGGAGGTCTACTCTGATACCAATCCTAGTGGCATTCTATGTGACTTTTGATCTTTATCATTAGTCAGTATATCTCACCAACTTCTAGATTAATATATCTCATCTATGATAGTGGTATCTCACATTGATCTTGAAGTATTTTGAAATGTATCATTAATAAAAATAACTAGTTCATTTCCTTATGAGACACTGTAGGAGCCAAGGGCAGGCTACCCCAAGATGGGTCATGTTGGCACATGAATTACTTTGATCTGAAGGCGATTGAGATCCTGCAAGACAGGAGAAACTTTTGCCCTTCCCCTAAGTATGTAGAGGAATCTAAACTGGGGTGTCTTTGCAGAGTAAAGGTTATAACCAGAGATATATTTTATCTGAGTAACCCATGTACATGGCAGGGCAAGCATTTGTTTACCAAACATTTACTCTTTCTCATCTTTCTGTGAATTACTTTCCTTCTCTCTGAAGTCCCAGACATCAACCTCCTTCTCATTTGTTCAGAATGGCATATATACCTCATTTTGCCTGTCTTTAGAATTTCTGTGTCTGTGTGGATTCTCCATATATATGCCATTAAATTTTACTGTCTCCTGTTAATCTGTATCATGTCAATTTGATTCTTAGACCAGCCAGAAAGACCTTTGAAGAGACAAGAATTCTTGCTCCTCAACAACATCAAAACAGATCAGCAATATCAAGGGAAATTTCTGGTTTCACATGACATCTGATTGCCATCCCTATCATTCATTCTTCTCCAACTTCTCACTAAAGTTCTCATGGATACACACACACACACAAAGCTAAAATATACTTATAATAACATGGGGCGCCTGGGTGGCTTAGTCGGTTAAGCGTCCGACTTTCGCTTGGGTCATGATCTCGCGGTTCGTGGGTTCGAGCCCCGCGTCGGGCTCTGTGCTGACTGCCAGCTCAGAGCCTGGAGCCTGTTTCAGTCTGTGACTCCCTCTCTCTCTGACCCTCCCCTGCTCACGCTGTCTCTCTCTCTCTCTCCTAGAAATAAATAAAACATTAAAAAAATTAAAAAATATATACTTATAATAACTTGAAAGATGCTGCTAATAAGATGAACAAAGTTGATTTGGAAAAAAAAAAAAGTATCATCTATAATTTGCCTCATGTAAAAAGGCAGCCCGGTTTACCTAAAGGCAAGTAGGTAGAATGACATTTAGTGCCTCCAAAGGGAACTATCTCCTATTATAGAGTACCTTAAATAACTAGTCCAAGGAGTCTAGTAAACAACAGAACAGGAAAGCCTGTGGGGTTCCCAGAGCTGATGGATATCACCATATTTGCAGACCAAGATAAATGATCCAGGCAAGGGCAGAAGCAGGAATAGATCAAATCATACTGAGTTCTGTTAATGACAGTGTTTGCAGGAAGCAATGTATTTCAAGTGTTACAAAAATAAATAAATAAATAAATAAATAAAAATAAAGACAAAAGGGCGGTACTTGCTGAGTATCCATCAGGCCAGTGGGGTAAGGTAGAGATAATACCAGAGGCACCAGAGTGGCTTTTCAAAACATACATACTTGTGCTCCCATACCCGTATCTCTAACTTCATGAGAAAATAATTTTCAACTTTTATTGTGAATAAGAATCATTGAGAAGAAACTACACAAAATGTAGAATAATCCTAGAGTTCATACTCAGAAAAGTTCTTTCAGTAAGTTGGGGTAGGTTTCAGAGTTTTAACTATATGAATTAAAATATTATTGAGTACCTACTATGTGCCAAGCATAGTTCTGAGTGTTCTCTGCCTTTGTGGAGCCTACATTCTAGAGGGAGGTGGGAAGGATCTATAAACAATAAACAAAGTAAATTACGTATTGTTGAAACTTACCAAGGGCTGTGAAAAATGTAACAGTGTAAGAGAGTAAAGTGGGGCTAGAAAAGTCAGAAAGGTAAAAATTACAATAAAAATATGGTGGTTGTGGTAGATGTTACTGAAAAAAGGCATTTGAGCAATTTGAACAACGTATACACGTTATGCAAATGTAAGTGATCATGGAAGTTGGGAGAGGGGACTTTTTTTTTTTAACCAGATTTTCATTAGCCTCTTCTCTCTTTTTGAAACATTTTCCTACCTACCTATTTCAGAACTCTGAGGATGTTATAATTTCATGAGAAAACAAACCAATTAATAATTTTATTGCAAAGGCTATAGTAAAAACTCCTAACAAAAAATGTTTTATATAGAAATTCCTGGGGAACCTGGGTTGCTCAGTTGGTTAAGCATCCGACTTCACTCAGGTCATGATCTCATGGTTTGTGGATTTGAGCCCCAGGACGGGCTCTGTGTTGACTGACAGCTCAGCTTGGAGTCTGCTTCAGATTCTGTGTCTCCCTCTCTCTCTGACCCTCCCCTGCTAACAATGTCTCTCTCTCTCTCTCGGAAATAAATAAAACATTAAATTTAAAAAAAAAATAAAGAAAAAAAAGAAATTCCTGAAGAAAATTTCAAAAATATTTTCAAATATATAGTAAAATAATCACATATAAAAATATAACATTCATAAATTTAAAGCAATATATAAATAAGAGACTGAGAAAAAATTATTATGGAAAAGATAGCTCAATATATAAATAAGCACTTGGAGAAAAAGAAAACTTTATTAACAAATCTACAATGAAATATCTAAAAAGCAGAATTGAAAAGTAGTGAAGAGGGGCACCTGGGTGGCTCAGTTGGTTAAGCGACCAACTTGAGCTAAGGTCATGATGTCGCGGTCGGTGGGTTCAAGCCCTATGTCGGGCTCTGTGCTGACAGCTCAGAGCCTGGAGCGAAGCCTGTTTCAGATTCTGTGTCTCCCTCTCTCTCTGCCCTTCCCCAGCTCGTGCTCTGTCTCAAAAATAACTAAACATTAAAAAAAATTTTTTAAAAAGTAGTGAAGAAAAAACCTGAGATACTTTTGAAGATACTGAAAAAAAAGGAAAGTGTGATTAAGGAGGCAAACATATATTTAATAGATATGATATAAAATAGATATGTATATAATATATTGTATCTGACAGAATAGTATGCAGCATTTAAAACAAATTTTAAAATCATTTGCTACATTAAAAAAAACTAATATAAATATGCTTTTCGAAATCACACAAATAATATAGAAAATAATACACATGATTGAGGTGACAAACCTTAAAAATTAATTGCTTTGCGTTTATTTTTATTGGTTCCTTAATACAAATAAACTAAGCAACTGACAAAAATACTAATAAAGCAATATAAGAAAGAATAAGATACTTGGAAAATCAAGTAAAAGCACTGTAGTAATATAATGTATATATTTGTTAATTAAAATAATTGAAGTACAGTTTTCTTACATTCCATCAATAAACAGTTAACATCATAGTGATAATCTTTGTAATAATAACAACAAAATATAACTAAGTATAACAATCACAGCAAATTATAACTAAGAATAAACTGATCAAAATTTTTTGTGATACATGTTTGTGTATATATATTTACATATTATAAGAAATACGTGGATGGATTAGATGGAATTCTATTTGTAATAAATTAATGCTTTTTCCTAAACTATATACATATGTGTGTTTTGTTATAGGTATACCTGGGCATCAATTTACTATATTTATTACATATATGAATTAATAAACTGTATGTCTCTATAAATTTCAACCAGGGAATTTAAAAGAAGCCATATAATTCCAAAAAAAAAAAAGAAATGAATTATGAACATGAGGACTTATCAACAGAAATAAATGACAAAAAGTCCTCAAACCAGTGTTATGATAGGCTGTACTACCAGAGTTCTCCTGAATAAAAAAAGCTAACTCCAATTTAAATATTCTGATATGAAGACCACTGAAAGAGAAGATCTTATTACTTCCTTCCATATTCTGAATGGAAGATTGGTAGGGTATCGACAGAAAATAAATGGCAAATACAAAGGGGTAACTGGGAAGAGCTTAATAAAGGCACTAGTTGAAAGATGTAAGAAAGTTTAAAAAAGGGGTGCCTGGTTGGTTCAATTGGTTAAGCACTGGACTCTTGATTTCTGCTCTCATGGTTGGTGAGTTCAAGCCTGGTGACAGGCTCTGTGTTCACAGGGTGAGGCCTGCTTGGGATTCTCTCTCCCTCTCTCTCTATTCCTCCTCCACTCTTCCTCTCTCTAAAAAATAAATCAATAAACATTAAAAAAAGAGAAAGTTTAGGGGTGCCTGGGTGGCTCAGTCAGTGGGTGTCTGACTTTGGTTTAGGTCATCATCTCACTGTTCATGGGTTCGAGCCCTGGGTAGAGCTCTGTGCTGACAGCTCAGAGCCTGGAGCCCTCTTCGTATTCTGTGTTTCCCTCTCTCCCTGCCTTTCCCCTGTTTACTCTCTCTCTCTCTCTCTCAAAGATAAATAAACCTTAAAAAAAAGAGAACGAGAAAGTTTAAGGAAAAACAACAAAAATTTCCATTTCTATTCTATCAGTTATCTATAAATGCAACATAAGAATATTAATGACTAAAGGCTTAAAAAACATATCATACCTTAATAAAAGTCCCCTTATATATATAATAAATATAATAAATACATATAATAAATCTTTTATGTATATAAATTACACAGGTAATTTCACTCAAAACCTAGGAAATTCAAATTGAAATAGATCAAATTCAAAAATCACTATTAATTCAACAAGGATATTTTTTAGTATTTCTCAAATATTGGCAGTGATATACTCCAAAAAATCATTACTGGAATTATATAGAAATATTAACATATGTTTTGTATAAAGTTTTAAAAATGTTCCTTGGGGCGTCTGGGTGGCTCATTCAGTTGGGAGTCTGACTTCGGCTCCAGTCATGATTTCATGGTTCGTGGGTTCAAGCCCCTCGTCAGGCTCTGTGCTGATAGCTCCCTCTCTCTCTGACCCTCCCCTGCTCACGTTGTCTCTCTCTCTCTCAGAAATAAATAAAAGGTTAAAAAAATTTTTTTAAAGTGTTCCTTAATTTGTATTATAAAATGCTTGCATATTACTTTTTAGTTTATTGTACAGTAGTATTTCTCCCATTGGTATAATTATTTGTCTCACTTCACTTTAAATATTTTAATTATTCCCATGAGCACATAATTTTATTTATATTCTTGGGATTCTGGGTATTCTATTTTGTTTCATAAGTTTATTGTCACTGAGACCCATATGTGTGGAAAAATAATGACTTCACAGATAGCAAAATTTTTGCAAGCACTAATGCCAAAAGATGATGTATTTAAATATTTTTCTCTCTCATGTTTTCATATTCAAGATTTCCTCAATGTGGAAGTATTATTTTTAAAAAAAGGTCTACAGGCTTTTTTGGTTATTCTACTTTATTAATTATATCTAATGGTATATGTAAGATAGAATGTCTAGAAGAGAAAATTATTTAGTTGCTGTACAAATATATCATTGCACTTTTAAAGTTACTTGGGGTGCCTGAGTGGCTCAGTAGGTTAAGCGTCCGACTTCAGCTCAGTTCAGACTTCGGCTCATGTCATGATCTCACGGTTCGTGGGTTCGAGCCCCGTGTTGGGCTCTGTGCTGACAGCTAGCTCAGAGCCTGAAGTCAGCTTCAGATTCTGTATTTCCCTCTCTCTCTGACCCTCCCCTGCTCACACTGTCTCTTTCTCTCTCAGAAATAAATAAAAACATTGAAATTGTTTTTTAATTCCTTCCATGCATGCCAGTGTGTGTGAGCAACATTAAAGCTGAAACTTGTAAACTCCTATACTTCTGTATTAGTATTTTAAGTTGTGTTATATTTTTAACAACTTTTCCAAGATTAATTTCAGTGAAATTCCAAAAATAAATGAAGATTATTGTCAAGTATTGGTAATAAGGCTCCTTCATCTCTATTAGGTAACACACATTTATTGTCCACACTTTCCAGATAAAAAAATGGTTTTATTTTATTTTTATATTGAGAGAGAGAGAGAAAAAGATCATGAGTGGGCTAGAGGGAGAAAGGGAATCTTGGGCAGGCTCCATGCTCAGCATGGAATCCAACACATGGCTCTATTCCACGACCCTGAGATCATGACCTGAGCCAAAATCAAGATGCTCAACTGACTGAGCCACCCAGGTGCCCCAAATGGCTTTTCATCTTATGGATTTCAGTGGCATTCTCTCTCCCTTTTCATATTAATGTAACTGATTTATATGGTACATGATAGCATTAGAAATCCTAAGGAATATATTTTAAAGACCTGTCAATAATGTCAAAAACAATAACAAATTACAAATCTAGATCTGCAGAATCATGGGTCCTGCTTCAAATGCTAATAAGGGTATTCATTTCATTTTCATTTTTCATTTTGATGCCAAACTATGATTCCTATTTCTTTAGACATTGGTAAAAACATCTCAACCCCTGAAAACTTTTCTACATTGGTAAAATGAGGTGGTGGTCTGTGGCCAGTTTTATTGGACAAGGCTCTATTTTCTACATTTGCCATAATGATTGGCATTAATAGGTTTCATGGTTGGCAGCACTGTCAGACAAAGGAAAAATTATGTGAGATAGATGCATCAACTTCCATCCCTCCCAGAGCTGACCACTTTTATCCAGGACTTGGGAATGTGAGTAGGGCATGGGGAAGAGTCGCTGCTGTATTCTACACTGTGTGAGTCCTCTAACTAGAGATTCAATTTCCTGTTAGCCTTCTCACTTGAGAGCTCTAAGCTTATTTTTGAAAGTTGCACAGTGTTAAGGCAAACACAGTATATTTGCAAACATGTAGCTCTCTAGTGCAATAAGAAATGGCACAAATTAGGTGGTAGCATTTTGATGGATGTGTTATTTCATTATATAAAAGTTCAGGAATATTACAGTGTATGTCGTTGAAGAAATACATGCATTTAGCCCTTATAGAAGTCACAATTAGTGATAATAATTGTGCCTTGGGTGTAAACAATATAAGTATCACTTATCCTGTTATAAACTGGTCCTCTTCAAGTAAATGGAATACTGGGATGCTTGGGTGGCTCAGTCGGTTAAGAGTCCGGCTTCGGCTCAGGTCATGATCTCATGGTTCATGGGTTCGAGCCCCGCATCGGGCTCTGTGCTGACAGCTCAGAGCCTGGAGCCTGTTTCGGATTCTGTGTCTCCCTGTATCTCTGATCCTCCCTTGTTCAGGCTGTCTCTCTCTCTCAGAAATAAATAAAACATTAAAAAATTAAAAAAAAATGGAATACTTACTCTTGCAGCCATAAATGCAGGTGAGTTGTTGTCTTGATCAATGCCTTCCCCTATTTCCTTCCAGCAAATTAGCTCACTGCATCCAGAGATTTTATTGATTTAAATTAAACTATGAAAGTTCAGAATAATGAAAAATTAGAATTGGAAGAGGACTATTAATGATCTACATGATACTGTAATCCATCTTATACCTATTGACCATGATATTTGATGAGAAAATGGAAGAATCCATAACATAACAGTAGGAAAGAAAGTATAAAAATGCAGTGATGTCAATGGACTGGAATCCCAAGGAGATCAAAGTATGACAGAGAGATCTGGGATGATCTGAGGTGCTGATCAGAGAGTGACCTTCAAAAGATGAAATTTTAGCAAGGACACAGAATAATGATGTGTCCAGGAAACTGAGAGGAGCTAAGATCTTCAGAAATGTCAACAATATCACAGTGCCCAAATCCATAATGAATGATTCACCTAAGATATTGTCAAGTCAAGAGGAATAAGAGCCAGTAAATCATTATTGAAGGTAGAAGTGAGAAAACAATAATGCTACAAGGTGATAATCCCCCATTCAACACATTTAATTGTTTGATATAAGATTTTTTTTCTGTTATAGTCTAGATGTGAAAAAATTGGCTTCTTATTCCCAAGAGAGTGGAGAACTTCTTATCTGTCAAAAACAAATCCTAAATTTCTGCCTAGAGTTCTTGTCCATGGCATTTTCTTTTTCTCTTAACAATTTTCTATCTCCTCTGTAATTTCATATCATTAAACTTCATGATAAAACTGCCCAACATTCTAGGATATTTTCCTAATAAATTCTACCATACTCTGAATTTTTACTGTCTCCTCAGCATTTTGCCATTTGCACATGATTTTTTATTGCTTAAAATTTGCATTATTAAGTTCTTTCAATGTTGATTCAATGCACATTTAAGCTGTCAAACTATTTATTAGCAATAGCGGTGTCCTTCCCCCACAGCGATCATTTATTGTATAAGGAGAAAGGTGAATATTTAACAAAAAATTGTTCCCTGGGTCTCTATGATTTCCATAAAAACTGGGTCTTTTTGAACAAAATCATATAAGCATAATATTATCAAAGGAACTACAAAATGCTATTCATTAGACTGAAATTTCTCAATCAGGAAACATTTTATTGTTCTATAGAATCACAAGCTAGAAATACGAGATTTGTTTCATTTCCTATCTTCCTCTCCACTTAAGAAGGCGACAACAGTGTGCATCATGTTTATTTGGTATCCAAAATAACTAAGGCAGGCCTGGCTAGTAGCAGTTGTTTACTCAATAGTTGCAGAATAAAATAAGAAATGAGTTCATTTTTTAAAGGGACTTGCATGTGAGTTTCTGGACAACATCAGTATAAAAGTCATAAGCTACAAATGTTCCCATTTTCCCATTTCCCTACTTATTGATACAAGTAAGTAAAATATAAAATATAGATATTTTATGGTGACAGTGTATTAAGACTGGAAGGACATTATCCACCATTTTATTAAAAATTGTTTGTAATAGTTGATTTCATTTATACTTTCTCGTTGGAAAACAAAACAAAACAAAGCTGTAACCCATTTATTAAGAGAGGGTATATTGTGTCATGTTTAAGCACATAGACTAGGAAAGAGGGGGAGATGACTTAGGTTGAAAGAATTATGAGTTGACACCTATAAAATGCTTAGAACAGTACCTAGCACACACAGTGACTATTACGTAAATATTAGCAATTCAATGATCCTTATTCATATTATAAAATACCAACTGAATATGAAACAATAAACTGAAAATAAGGAAATAAAACCAAAAGTAATATCAGTGAAAGAATACAATTAAACCTTGTCTTCCTAATTTTGTCTTCCTAGTAAACTCAGAACCAAAAAATGAGAATTTTAGAAAAATATTTAAAAGTAATTTTGCTTCTCCTTTCTTTGGCCTAAATCAGTGTTTTCCTTTGGTAATATAACTTAGATGTATAATCTAATTTTACAAATTACTGTTACACAGCTATCCTTGTGGCTTTGCTTATTCTATGTCTGTTTCCTAATCTGTAAACTGGATATAAATAAAGCACGTACTTCATAGTATTCCAGTAATAATTAAACAAGTTATGCAATGTGCAGTACAATTTTTACTTCATTATCACAATGTCATCATCATCATCATCATCATCATCATTTACAGCTTGGGACATAAATGGAAACAGACCTGAAACTGAGAGAATCTGGCACTACTAGGTACCAGTCATTGCAATGATCCTAGATAATAAAAGTATATATGATACTATATTTATAAATAAAATTCTACGTGTCAAGTTTTATTGTTTGAATTGTTTTCCTCACATCTTTCTCAAAGTGCTTGTGGAAAACTAGGAGTCAGGTATGTGAATAAATAAATGTCAAGACTGTGTGATGAGTAAAATAATAAAAGTATGTTTGTGGAAAAAGGCAACACAGAGCGAAGAGTTATTGGGTATTTTGCAGTGCAGTAAGGATTTTGGAATATAGTGAAGGGTAAGAGAATTTTTGAGATATCAACCTTATCCTTATTCTGACATGTAACCAATGTTTGAATATACCTTGAAATATTATAGACTGACCAAACATTTGATCTCATAGACTGTATCAAGTTAACGCACCTTAGTCAATTTACAAGTTTAGGCACTAAAGATATTTTATAATTGCATAATATATTACAAACACTGCATATATTAAATATCCACAAGTGGAGAGCAATTAAAACATAAGAGTAAAATTTATGGGGAAAAATTTAAAGGGAAAGTCAAATGAACTCAACACTTTTTGACTTAATAACTTCATGTCTCTTCAATATTTACTCCCACCTTGATGTGCATTAAGAAGCCTTAGGAGTGGATATACCACTTTGAGTGACACAGTAAATAATAGGAAAGTCTCATGATGTCAGAGGTCCTGGAAAGACTGTCATGGGTCTAGGGGCTTCCATGTATTTTCTTCTCAGAGAAAATGTTTATAAATGACAAGAGCGACTTTTTATAAGAACTATTTTTATTGAGGTATAATTGACGTTATATTTGTTTCAGGTTGCAGCAAGATTCACTATTTGTAAATACTGCAAAATAACCACCATAGTAAGACTAATTAGTATCTATCACTGTCCATAGTTATATTTTTTCTTTTTTAATTTTTTTAATGTTTTATTTATTTCTGAGAGAGAGAGAGAGAGACAATGTGAGCAGGGGAGGGTCAGAGAGAGAGGGAGACGCAGAATCTGAAACAGGCTCCAGGCTCTGAGCTAGCTGTCAGCACAGAGCTCGACGTGAGTCTCGAACCCACGAACCGTGAGTTCATTACCTGAGCCGAAGTCAGATGCGCAACCGACTGAGCCACCCAGATGCCCCACATTTTTTCTTGTGATAAGGACTTTCAAGGTTGCTTCTCTCATCAAATTTCAAATATACAATGCAGTATTATTAACTACAGTCACCATGCTGGATATTACATCCTATGGCCTATTTTATAACTGAAAGTTTGTACCTTTTGGCCCATGTCATGAAGGAGACAGAGAGTCCAAAATGGAGTCACTTGTGTGAAACCCCACCAAGATGCAATACTTGACCTAAATGCAGCTTCAGTTTCTCCCAGAAATGTGACCTTTAACCAGCTAGACATGGAAATTCCTGCACAGCACTAAGAGGTAATCCGCTGATACACCCCTTCTATTTATCTTAGGAGCATGACCTTGCCTAAAACAGTGCATTTTTTGTTAGTAATTTCCTTTTCTCTCCTCCCTCTTTGACTTTAAAAACCTTTCCCCTTCTATAGCCCTTGGAGCTCCTTTCTGTTGCTAGATGGGATGCTGACCAAGTCATAAGTCATCAAATAAAGCCAGTTTGATCCTTATGTTTACTCAGATAAATTTTGGTTTTTAACATTTATGTTTAAAAAATGTCCTTCCCTATATGACTTAGATTGGGTTCACAGATGCTCCTGTGTTTTCCTATGACAAGGCCAGACACAGACTCTCTAAATTCCCATTTTTTGCTTCCTAAATGATTTGCTGAAATGCTTATCCCAGCTGATCAATTGAAATAAAAGCGCTTGCTAACTAAATTTTGGTTAAAATTCTCTCCTTCCCCAGACCCCTGAACTGTGACCCAGCCTTGCCTGAGGAAGCACACAACACCTCTGTAAAGATTTCTCTGCCAAAGAGACTGACCTCAGGGTAAAACATTCATCCCCTGTTCAATTATGCCACCCTTGCTCATCCTAGTTCCCCATGTTCACATGTCTAGCATGTGTGTGTATGTGTGAGTGTGTGTGTGTGTATGCGTGCACACATCCCTGTTGACCTAACCTTTACAATGCTTTCAGATTCCTCCTATTCTAACAGCCCCTTCTCTCAGCTTCTCCTATTGTCATAGTCCTTTCTTCCCTCCTGCAATAATGCTTTGAAGAAAGTCTCTCCTTAACCAAGTCCAGAGTTGTTTTGTATTTGAGAAGAGAAAAATGAAAAAGAAAATAAAGAAGCCACATGGGGACCCAAAGCAATTACTGACAATATTAAGGCACATTTCATGATTGCTCTGCTTATAGAAACACAAATTGAGAACTAGAAAACCTGAAGTTATTTCATAGCTCTGCCTCTTAACACTTGATGTAACCTTGGGCAAGTCATAAAATTTTTGAGACCTGAATTTCTTCCCTGATAAAGCAGGAATCACAATGCCTTCCTCCAGCGATATTGCAAGGATTGCATGATATAATGTATATAAAAGAGATTAGCAACTTGCAAAGTCCCTTCATATTGCATTTATTACCTATATATGGCTTTCCTTAACTTTCTATTGATGACTCAAAATGGTTCCAGTCTTGTAAGGATGGTTTAAAATGCTTGCAGATTTATTAACTGTGATCATCCCTGCAGGACAGATAGAAGGTAAATAGAGAAAAATAAAATTTAACCAGAAATATGTCCACTTAAGCCCTCTTTGTTTTTTAACCTTCACCATAAGGGTTTTCCTAAAAAAATTTTTTTCAAGTAACACAGGGAGAATTAACACTAGACTAGAGAATACAGTATAATGAAAATGACATATTCCAAGGAGGGGCGCCTAGGTGGCTCAGTCGGTTGAGTGTCCGACTTTGGCTCGGGTCATGATCTCACGGTTCATGGGTTCGAGCCCCGTGAAGGGCTCTGTGCTGACAGCTCAGAGCCTGGAGCCAGCTTCAGATTCTATATCTCCTTCTTTCTCTGACCCTCCTCTGCTCATGCTGTCTCTCTTTCTCTCTCTCAGAAATAAATAAAATATTAAAAAAAAAGAAAATAACATACTCCAAGGGTTAAAAGAGATCCTTTTTAAAAGCACAAAATTTTATATGATCATAAAATATAACTTTATTTTGTAAAGAATTTGATAAAAGTTTTCAAAAAGAGAGAAGCATGCTGTCATATAATTAAGATGAAGCTAGACTGATTTTGCTTGAAGTTTAGGAAAGTGATACTTTTTTGAGGCTATAGAATCAGTCTTGCTGTAAAATTTTCGTTTTTTAATTCTTAATCTTCAAAATTAAAAACATTTTGGGGCGCCTGGGTGACTTAGTCGGTTAAGCGTCCGACTTTCGCTTAGGTCATGACCTAGAGGTTCGCGGGTTCGAGCCCCGCATCGGGCTCTGTGCTGTCAGCTCAGAGCCTGGAGCCTGTTTCAGAGTCTGTATCTCCCTCTCTCTCTGACCCTCCCCTGCTCACGCTGTCTCTCTCTCTCTCTCTCTCTCCTAGAAATAAATAAAAAATATTAAACCAAAACAAAACAAACAAAAAACATAAAACAAAAACATTTTAATTTATTTTCTCTGGTACAGAGAGATAGCAGTTTGAATCTTTTCTTTTTGACCCAAAGAGACATCTTTTTAAATTTTACTCCTCAAAGTTATAGTATTTCTTTAAATATTTTTTTCTTTCTCATATTCAGGGACTTTACCTATCTGAATATTTTTTCTTGCATATATTTTTAAATCAGAAAATATTTTAATTTATATTATTTTCCTATTTTATATATTGTAAACAAATTGAAACTAATCATTTTGGAACAAGCCGGACTTATCCTGAATCATTTTGGTCAAGTACTTTCAATCTTTTTAAAGTTTATTTATTTATTGTGAAACAAACAAAAAAAAAATAGAGAGAGAACATAAGCAGAGGAGGAACAGAAAGAGAAGGAGAGAGAAAGAGTATCCCAAGCAGGCTCTGCACTGTCAGTACAGAGCCCGATGTGGGGCTCAAAATTCACAAACTGTGAGATCATGACCTGAGTTGAAGCCAAGAGCTGGTTGCTTAACCAACCATATCAAACTAATTGCAAACACATTTTGTTTGGCTTGGTTTTACAATCATAAATACATACTTGACCCTTGAACAACACAATTTGAAAGACACAGATCTACTTATATGCATATTTTTCTGATAAATACAGCACTGTAAATGTATTTTCTCACCTGATTTTCTTTTTTTAAAATATTTTTACATTTATTTATTTTTGAGAGACAGAGATAGACAGAGCACAAGTGGTGGAGGGGCAGAGAGAGAAGGAGACACAGAATCCGAAGCAGGCTCCAGGCTCTGAGCTGTCAGCACAGATCCTGATGCAGGTCTCGAACCCGCAAACTGCAAGATCATGACCTGAGCCAAAGTCAGTTGCTTAACTGACTGAGCCACCCAGGGGCACCTTGATGATTTTCTTAATAACATTTCTCTTCTCTAGGTTACCCTAAGAATGTAGTATGTAATGCATATATAAAATACATGTTAATCTACTGTTTATATTATTATAACATAAGGTAAGGCTTTGAGTCAACAGTCGGCTACTAGTAGTTACATTTTTGGGGATTCAAAAGCTATTCATAGACTTTTTTTTTTTCTTTTTTTCTTTTACTATGCTGGGGTCCAGTTCCCTAATCTCCATGTTGTTGAAGGCATAAGAGTACTTATTCCAAAAAAAAAAAGATCCTCCATTCAAAGTCATGTCTTGGGTTGCCCGACCTTTCAAATTGAACTTTTCATATCACAGAGACTGAACTCTGGGAGAGCCCAAATCCTAAAGTTTGCTTTCCTTTGACACCAACAGTGTTTTACTCCTCAGTAAACCAGTTTACATTTTGAGTCTCTCTTTCTCTCTATCATAAAACACAGATAATGGTCTTCGCTTTGTGGGAGTTAGGGGATTACTCTAAGCATCAAAGGAACAACAACCTATGCATTGTGAACTATAAGTAGGATATTTTATTCAAACTGAAATGTCACCATTTTGGGTGCCCTTTCTTAAACAGGTATTGTGAAAACAAGTAAGGAAAAGCTCATTAAAATGGAGCAAGGAAGCTGGGAAGGAGATCTCACATGGGAACCACTCTCTGCAGCCACATAACCAGCAGGAAGAAGAGAATTATTTTGACAAGGAAGTATGTTATTACATACGAATTTTATTTCATGGTTATAGGGGAAAAGGGAAGATCCCTCTGTGCCCCCAGCAGCACAACATGAACCACTGTTTGCTGCCCAAGAAACACCATCACAACCTCACACTCATGTTCTTCTCCAGTGGACTTTCGTCCAAAACAACCCTCCCCCGTGTCCTCCTAAAACCTAATAAAACCTATTCTTCCTTTTGTGTCCTTGGGATTGCCAATGGTTTACCAAAGTTCAGCTTGTCCACGTTGCAGTTCTGCTATTTCCAAAAAAATCTCATTTGGGCAGTAAAATAACTGCCATTTTATTTTTAACATTGGCTCTATCATCTTTACTATACAAGCTTTGGATGCTTATCATTTTTATTTTTAAAAGATGAGGATGAAACCATGTAGGTTTTCCATTTCAAAGAAGCTGAACACTGGGCGCCTGGGTGGCTCAGTCAGTTAGGCTTCCGACTTCAGCTCAGGTCATGATCTCATGGTTCAAGGGTTCAAGCCCCATGTCGAGCTCTGTGCTGACACCTAGCTCAGAGCCTGGAGCCTGTTTTGGATTCTGTATCTCCTCTCTCTGACCCTCCTCTGCTTATGCTGTGTGTGTGTGTGTCTCTCTCTCTGAAATAAATTAAAAAAAAAAAAAAAACACTAAAAAATTGAAGAAAAAAAAAGCTGAACTTTCTTGCTCTAACATAAAGGTCAGTCTTAGAGTCCCATGAGCTTGCCTTCTGAATCACTGAAGATTAATACAGAGACCAGCATTAACTCTAGAATCAAATAGTCAGTTATAAAATTTGATTAAATGCATGTAAAGGAGGATTAGGAGGAATACAAGAAACTTAAGGGAGGACCATGGGGGAGAAGAAGGGGAAAAATAGTGGGGGAGAGGGAGGGTGGCAAACCATGAGAGAGTCTTGAATGCCGAGAACAAACTGAGGGCAGAGAGGGATGATGGGTGTGGAGGAGGGCCCTTGTGGGGATGAGCACTGGGTATTATAT
The DNA here is from genome assembly GCA_017311185.1 of Proteles cristata cristata. Taxonomy (NCBI): domain Eukaryota; kingdom Metazoa; phylum Chordata; class Mammalia; order Carnivora; family Hyaenidae; genus Proteles; species Proteles cristata. Next base: position 923,403 of record JAESUZ010000127.1, read on the forward strand.
GGAAACCAAACTGACATTAAACTATTTAAAAAAATATTTGGTTAAAAAAACCTCTCAGAGTATGTGATGCCTGGATGTTTCAGCTGGATAAGTATCTGATTCTTGATTTTAGCACAGGTCATGATCCCAGGGTCTCGGGTTGAGGGCTGTGTTGGCTCTGCCCTGAGCATGAGCCTACTTAATATTCTCTCCCGCTCCCTCTGTCCTTCCCCTTCCCTCTCATGCTCTCTCTCTCTCTCTCAAAATATAATATAAAATAAAATAAAATAAAATAAAATAAAATAAAATAAAATAAAATAAAAAACTTTCAGAGTGAAAATTACCTTTGCTGGCTGCTTATTTAGTTAATAAGTTAAAAGTTTTCATTTGGGTGAAAGAACACCAAAAACAATAGAGTTTTTAAAGCCATGAAATCATTCAGTATGGGTAAATGCTAATGTGCAGGAACCAACGAGAGTTTCATAGAGTTCAAATCATCTCACTCCAGACTATACATTTTCATTAACTGGAATGGTCACTTAAACTCTCCATAAAATTTAAATTTGTTCTTCTTTGGCTTTTTGCTTTTTAGCCTCAGCAAAACTCTACCCTTGTCCCATCTCTGACATTCAGAACTGTTTTTCTTCTTAATTGAGCCATGCCCTCAATTTAAAAATATGTCTATTCCCTGCTCTTTTTCTCCTATTTCTCTTTCTGTTTCCTATCCTGATCATAAGACTGGAGGTGCCCTCAGAGCATTAGAGATACAATGTACTTCTTGGAAGCTGAAAGATGATGTCCTCCCACTCAAAAGAACTTTTCTACAGAGTCGTTTCTTGTCTTACCCTTTATAAATTTCTGTTAAACTTTATCGTCTGGAGTAACAAATTTCCCCTTGTAACAAAATGTTCACCTTTTACCAAGTCGGAGTTTTGTCTCTTTCATCTCTAGTGCATATAATGTGTTTAATGGTATTATTCTATTGTGATGCTTATGGACTTGCTAACTGGATTGCATGCAACATGGACTGGAGAATTATCTTCCTATGGTGTTCTTTTTGTGTGTACATATCTCCAAATTTCCCCTTTTTTGAGAGGACACTAGTCACAGTGGAGTAGAGGTCCACTTTACTTTGGTGTGGCCTCATTTTAACTATATCTGCAATAATTCTATTTCTAAATTAGGTCACATTCTTTAACAAATTTTATTTTATTTTTTTAATTTTTTAAATTTATTTCTGAGAGAGAGAGAGAGAGAGAGAGAGCGAGCGAGCATGAGCAGGGAGGGTCAGACAGAGAGGGAGATACAGAATCTGAAACAGGCTCCAGGCTCTGAGCTGGCTGTCAGCACAGAGCCCGATGTGGGGCTCGAACCCACAGACCATGTGATCATGACCTGAGCCAAAGTCAGATGCTGAACCAACTGAGTCACCCAGGAGTCCCTAAATTAGGTCACATTCTGAGATACCAGGGTTAGGACTTCTACATATATACAGTGGGAGGCAAACAATTCGACTCCTAAACCTCACATTTAAAATATTTTGCTTTGCTTTCCTATAGGCAAGTACATTTGTTAGATTCTCGTTTGCAGACTGAAAAATACTAATATTGTGCAACAGAGAATTCGCTGAAAGGATACTGAGTACTTTAAGGATTGTCAGGAAGTTTCAAGAAAACATGCACAGAGAAAGGACAACTCTAGAACTAGAACTCTAGAAAACCAGAATCAGAGACAATATAGGGAACTCAAGATAACCAGAATCAGAGACAATATAGGGAACTCTAGATAACCAGAATCAGAGACTGTATCAGGTGTCCTAATAGTAAAGTAAGGGTACAGCTGTGGCTGCTACTGAATGGTGCCACCCTGTCCCTCCCAGAATGGTGCAGTCACTCAACTTTGGAAGCATACACTGCTGCCTTTTGAAATTGGGCTGACTGCTCTTGATGATTCATTTTTTAACTACATAGCTACAGATTCTAATTTTTGTTCCAGGAAATTTGTAGCGAAGTCTAGACACTGTGTCTATACCTTGGCATTCTGAATGGCTAGGAAAACCATTTCATCTTCTATAGTTGGAGGGAAGCTCTTCTCCCAATAAGCCCCATATACTAGAACATTCTGGAAATATATTAATGGGGTTTATATGTTGGACAGTCTGGAACTGACAAACACCCTCAATAACTTGCTGTTATTTGTTTTCTCATGGTTTTGAGAGTGTACTTATATAAATAATACCATATTAAAAATTATCTGTGGGGAGAGGAAGTAGAGAGAGGGTATGGTGTCACCGTGGCAAACAATGGGATAATAAACACTGTTAAGATTCAAAGGTAAGAAAAATTCCATGAGCATGAGCCAGACATAGAATTGAGGGCTGGAACTTAAAATTAGCTGAAGAAGAGGCAGAGCATCTATGAAAAGATGAGACACTGAGGGAAGAGGGAATGGGATATCTGTGGAGTAAATATAATTTATAAATTTACCTGGAGTGAAACATTTTTATAAGTGAATGATGAATTGATATGACAATCTCTGGACAGATCATTTATGGGCTTGCATGCCACAACAAAGGGTCTGAATGCATTCTAAAGATAAGGAGCCATTGTTCAGGAGAAGGGAGAGGGATCTTTAGGAAGAATATTCTAACATAAGATATTTTGCAGAGTAGATTTTTGCAGGCATAAAACCTGATAGAAGAAAATGCAGTAGTTATGAAAAATGACTACAATCAATGTAGCATTTTGGAAATATAGCAAAATAGTCAAACATGTGAAATTTTACAGAGGGAAAGTAATAGAATTTGGAAGAGAAATAAAGCACTAGAAGACAAATGTATCTCTGTGGTTTTAGGCCTACATGACTACAGGAAATGCAATTTCTTTGGCATATATGTTAGATAAGCAGGAAAACAATCCTATTGTTAAATATTTTATACCCTTTAAATGTTGTCTTTAAAATGGTAGCATAATATTCAATAACAAATGTGTTCACATTGAGAAGAAACATGTCTACTCAGAAGAAAAGACAAAGCTGAAGACATGACTTGAGAGACCTTTTTAGAGACAAACAATCCAAACAACTTGCCTCTGAAGAAGAAAGATGCAGAGAAGCACACAGGGTCAAAATCATTAAAAGCCATGCATCTCAAGTCAAGATGTGTTAGTTTGATAGTACTCATGAAAATTCTCATAACGTAAATTTTAAAAAATGGATCTTTGCCCAGGATAATAATGAACTGGGGTATTATTTATCATTTATTTTAATTCTATGAGAGTTATTTTTATGCATTATATATAAGGCATAGCTATTAAATAACAAATTTTATTCCCAAACAATTCACTTTATTATCTAATTACATTATCTATATGCATGTTCTTATAACTTTAATTATGAACTCTGACTAAAATTAAGGATCTTATGATGGTTCAGATCTTCAGTATCAATAGCTGGGATATAGATTATGTTAATTTTTTCTTACTAACCATCTTCAGCGTAATTCATAGTTTGGTGGTGTGTGAAATATTCAGTAATTCTCTGGATTTTTTTCCATTGTAAGTATCAGTGTGTTTAATTATGCAGCATAACCACCAAACTCATATTGAAAAAGGATAAATACATGAAATAGAAAAACATGAATTCAGAATATATTTGCATCTTGGTTTCGATTTTTCTTTGATGAAGACTGTGAAAGTTACCCTTGTTTATCAGTGCTTATTTTTCTGAATCAAAATAACAAGTCAGGCCAAACTAGTCTTACCAAATACAAGTCTCAAACAGTCTGCAACTATTACTTCGTAATAGTTGTGGTGAACTGAAAGCAAATCCTGACTGATACAAATGATAAATCCACCTTATGCACCAAAAATTGATTTGCTTATTTTCTGTTTTGCTTTTCAGAAGTAACTTTAGACAAGTGACCCCACTTCTCTGACTCTTATTTGCCCCTTTGATAAAATGTAAATAATAATACTTGATTTATCTGGTTCATGGAATTGCTGTAAGCATGAAACAAGATAATAGAAAAATGGCCTTTAAATTGTAAGGTAGATGAGAGAGTTCACCCAAACAAAAATGTCTCAAAATTCAATGCTTTAAAAACAGAAGCAAAAACTGTCCATTGACTTCATCAGACGTCTCAGGGATAAACTTCCATTAAAAATCACTACTATTTCTTTTCCTCACTTCTCATCTCCTTGTTGTAGTTCAATCTACCCAAACCTGGGTAGTGTTCCCAACTTTACTCTGAAACTGGTCTACAGTCTAGACAATACACCCAATGCCATTCTTGTTGCTAAATCTTAGCATATCGTTATTTATCTAGAATTACAAGCAGAATTTAAGAAAAGTGGCCTTATCATGGGAGACCTTGGGGAAATGTTAGCCCTATCATTTTCTCTATCACTTCTCCTCAAACCATAGTAAATGAATATATGTGATCTATGTAAAACTATTTCCCTATCTTCCTGCAATCATATGACTCTAACTCTGTTCTTAGAGTTCTCCTATGTAACAATTGTAGAAGTGATGTCATTAAGCATCTTCTTCACAAAATGCATGTTTTTCTTGCTTTCGGCAACACCACCATCTTCTGATTTTCCAAGACAGGTATGGTTGCTCTTTCACGGGCACTTTTGCTAAACACACCTCTATTTGGCATCTCAAGACTAGAACTCTTTGGAACTTGAATTTAACTCTTCTTCTCTCATGTTTATATTCTTTCTCTAGATAATCATATCCATTTTTTGACTGTCTGCTGGCTATATGCTGATGAGTCTCAAGTGTATGTACATAGAATTTCATCATTAATTTCTACTTCTTATTTGTTCCTTTTTATTTAAGTGCAAGTTTTTAAAATGCAGTGTATTACTGGTTTCAAGTGTAGAACTTAATGATTCATCACTTACATATAACACCCAGTGCTCATTCCAACAAGTGCCCTCCTTAATTCCTGTCACCCATTTCGCTCATCCCCTCACCCACCTCCTGTCCAGCAACACTGTTTGTTCTATTTAGTTAAAAGTCCATTACGGCTTGCCTCTCTCTGTTTTTATCTTATTTTATTCTTCCTTCCCTTTCCCTATGTTCACCTGTTTTGTTTCTTAAATTCCAAATATGTAAAATCATAGGATATTTGTCTCTTTCTGACTGCCTTTTTTCACTTAGCGTAATACTACTATTGTCGTAAATTGTAAGCTTTCCTTCTTTGAAATCTCACATGCATTTTACTTTCTCATTTCCCGAATTTAACAGTTTTCTCTCAAAACTTATTTCCTTCCCAGCTTTCTCATGCCAGTAAATGTCAATTCTACCAAAGTCAAAATACTCAGAATTTTCCATGACTTTTCTTTCTCATTTACTTTCAAAATCTATTCATTGGCAACTTAATTTCTTTGCACCACCTAAAAACAATCTCTAGTACAGCCATCTCTCCCCGTTACTACTGCCAGCCACTCTCTCTACTTCTCTGACTTCTTTAATCAATTCCCCACAGAACAACCAGATGGTATTGTGAAAATGCCCTCTGCTTCTAATACGCTGAAGGCTTCCAATTGTCTTCACATGTTTTCAAAAGCCTGGGTGATTACCCCCTGCTTATCTCTCTTGTTTTATCTAGTGCCATTGTTTTGACACAGCTACAGAAGGCTTTTATTCTTCTGAGGGTATTAATTTCGTTCTTGCTCCAAGACTTCTGCACATGCTGCTATTTCTCTTATGACAGCCAGCTCTCCACACATGTACCACCTTGCTAACAGTCCCTTTTACCCTTCCCTCCATGTCTCCTTCTCTTAATTCAGGAACCATCTTCTCACCTTCTGTGAAAGACCCTCCCCCACTGTTTCAAATACATATGCCTTATACGGCATCCCACATTTGTGTATTTGCTGTGATACCTGCTACAAATGATCTGACCACTTGTTCTTTTAATACCTTAGTAACTGTTTTCACTGCTTTAATTGTACTCCTGAAGAGAACAAGAACCACCTACACTGAACAATTGCTTCAGTGTCTGGTGCATAGTACCTGTACCTGTCTAGTGTACAGAGAAAAGGAAGTAATTAAGGATTGTTTTTGAAGTTTATTTATTTATTTGTTGAGAGAGAGAGAGAAAGCATGAATGAGAGAGGGTCAGAGAGAGAGAGGACTGGGAGAATCCTAAGCAGGCTCCAACCTGTCAGTTAATAGCCTGATGTGGGGTTTGATCTGAAAACTGTGAGATCATGACCTGGGCCGAAACCAAGAGTCAGATAGATGCTTAACCAACTGAACCACCCAGATGCCCCATTAATTAAGGATTTTAAATGATGCCGTATAACTAATAATAGTTTCTTATATTAGGCAAAATATGAGAAATATATTGACACCTTTAGTTAAAGAAACTTTGGCCATCCATATATTCTCATGCACAGTTTTATTTTACGTTTTATCTGCAATATCTCTTAAACATAGTTACTAATTTATAAACATCTTTTTTATTATTTATAGCAACCTGTTATCTATATACAATTATTACCCTTACTGTGTAGATGACAAATCTAAAATTTACAATGGATGAATAGTTTGGGGTCTTTTGTTTTTTGTTTTGTTTGTTTGCTTGTTTTAGATAATAGAATTAAACAAGAGTCAAACGTGAAATCCTATTCAGTTCTTCGGATTCCTGAGGCAGGTTTAAAAAAAAAAAAATCACCTCACAGGGATGCCTGGGTGGCTCAGGAGGTCTGACTTTGGTTCAGGTCATGATTTAGTGGTTGGTGAGTCTGAGTTCTGTGTTGGACTCTGTGCTGACAGCTCAGAGCCTGGGACCTGTTTCGGATTCTGTCTCCCTCTCTATCTGCTCTTCCTCTGCTTGTTCTCTCTCTCTCAATAATAATAAACTATGAAAATAATGAAAAAATCACCTCACATGATTACATTTCACAGAGATGAGTCTACTCATCTGTTCATTATAATTAATTCTATCATTTCTTCATTAAGCACCCATTAACTACAAAATCTGACTTTTCTGCAAAAAGGTCAAATCTTTCACTCACTTCATTTGTACTGTCACCACATGTCTGAGTGTAAGGTTGTGTTGCTGAGGGCTCAGACTGGAAAAGCTCAGGCACAAAGAAAACATGATTTCTTATGTATCCTTTTATAAAATTGATGTCACTGAACTATTAATAAAAGTTGATTATTATTATTATAATATTTGTATATTATATATTACATATAATATATTATAATATATAATAACATATTATAATAGTATTAGTGTAATAATATTAATATTAACTTGAAAAACATATGTGCAGTTTATTTGTAATAATTTTAAAAATGATTTATGATTAAAAAACCTTCTAAACTCTCTTATAGAAAGAAGAAAACATTTGGATCAAAGAACCAGCAAAGGTATAATTCCTTGGATATGTGAATTGCTATTTGTAAGCATGATCATATGTCACATAAATCTATTGGTTTGACATTCCTCATTCCACATTATTTGGAACTGAATTAGTATGCAGCATCTACATGACAAAAATAAAAGCAACATACTAATGTTAATTAATCTGAATAATGATCTCGTGGATAAAATGGGTCATAAACATCATTTATGATTTAATTTTATATAAATCAAGATGAACATCATGCATAAATGTTAGTTAAATGATGAAGAATAATATTGTCATGATTGCGATGAGTTTATTGTTGAACAGATGATGAGGAGGAGAAAGATGGGAGTAGTTAGTTCCTGTAGCTCAATAAAACATATGGAAATGAGTGCTTTCATTAATTATTGGAGAAAATGATGAAAAAAATGTTCTCCTTCCCCTTGGAAAAGATTATATCAAATACTTATTTTTGACAGGGCCAAATAATTACTGAAGTGTTTTACATCTGTAATATGGTCTGACGGTAAAGGATATTTCATCAAAATCAAAGTACCTATCTCCATCCTTCCCTATTTTATGTATTATGTATTTCATTTGCACTGACATTGTAAAAACTCAGAGAAAAAGTCAAGTTACTGGGAACCTGAGTGGCTCAGTTGATTAAGCTTCTGGCCATGACCTCAATGTTTGTGAGTTGGAGCTCAACATCAAGCTCTCTCTCCCTCTCTCTCTGCCCTCCCTTGCTTGTGTTTGCTTGCTCTCTCTCTCTCTCTCTCAAAATAAATAAACATAAACTTAAAAAAGTCAATTTAAGATAATATGCATGCCTTTTATCCCTCTCAATGACTAATAACTTTCCACTTGAATTATATCCCTTTTCATCCCCAAATCACATACTAGAGATTGAATATCTTATGACTGCTTACTCACTTAACTTCATCTTTGAATTCACTTTACTTTCTCCCTAACCCCATACACAATCAAGTTAGCAATTAGTTATACAAAATATCCTTCAATTTAATTTATTTAAAAAATTAATTGAATAATACATGTTTCCAGCACAATTCCTTTTATGTAAGGGTCTAAAGGAATAGTGCTTCCCTTCAAAGAATTGAGTGTGTAGTGGACCTACTTGAAGAAGCAAGGAGAATTAGCAAGATTTTAGGAGTGGTCCACAGAAGTGATGTGTGGAGTTTGTCTGGAAGAGTAAATTGTTTCTCTCTCTCTCTTTAAGTTTACTTATTTATTTTTGAGAGAGAGAGAGGAATAGAGAGAGAGTGCGAGAGAGAGTCCCAAGCAGGCTCCACACTCTCAGTGCAGAGCCCGATGCCAGGATCGATCTCACAAAGAGTGAGTGAGATCGTGACCTGAGCCAAAGTCAAGAGTTGCATGCATGCTTAACCAACTGAGCCACCCAGATGCTCCAAATCATTTTTCTATGCAGGAAAGGAAACTGTTACAATGTAAGGAGGGGAACATGTATATAATTTAGAATTGTTAGAGTCTGAGTAAATACAAAAATTATAGAGAAATAAGAAATGAAGAGTATTAAGGGGTGGATGTAAAAGATAAAACTGGAGATAAGCATTAACATGCATTTTTTTCCTCTGAGCACATTGGTATGGTCAATTAAAAAAACTCTTTTAAGGAGCTAATTCTGCTAAAAACTTAATATACCGATTAAGAGTAGGCACAGGTAAGAAGCATATTAAAAAAAAATCTCCAAAAAGAGGCAGTGCCCAACAGCTTTACCATTTCTTATTGTATGTATTATCATAAATTAACTTTAACTGATATCTCTGCATTTCCTACCTTCTGTTTGCACATTATGTGGCTTATCATAAAATAGTCTTATTTGTCCTTCTCACATTTTCCCTCTGCTGTCACATAGTACATTTTTTACCTATATTAAAGCAATCATCATTATTTTACTAAATTGCTTCCCTATTTCTATTCATGTAATACATAAACTAAATTTGTAACAGTAGGTAACAACCAAAAAACAACTTAATTCTTGATTATTTATTCTATACAGACATTTGGAATAGATTCACCAACCAGCCTTACAGACAAATTTAGTTACACATTATATATCATGTCTAACTTAATCCTACAGATGAAACATATTTTTTGAAACCATACGTATTTTAAGTACTGTAAGCCTTTTAAGTAACATTGAAGATTAAAAGTTTATTTACTTAAAAGATGTCATTGGATGGTCTCTCCTAATGAAATTATTTCAACTCACTTCTTAGCTGTTGTTGTCCTTTCTGGCACATCTATCTTTGTTTTACTTTGTTCGAGGATCGATCTATCTGGAAAACATCAGTGTGCATTCTTCATACATATATAGTTTCACTTTCAACATAATTTGGGTTTAAAGGTGTTAAGTTAAGGGACAGAAATAAATTGAAAATCTGTCTCCCTTGCCTTTCTTTTCTCTGAAGAAATTGTCAAGAGAGGAAGGCATTCTATTTTCAGCATTATTCCTTAATTGACTTTGATAGTCTGTGTTCCCACATGCAAAACACAATTATAGTACTTAGAAACTACATTAGCACTAATCTCACTAATTTTATTAGAATTATTTTCATGCTTTTTGTTTAAATTGCAAATACAGAATTCATCAAAATACCATCTTCCTTGGGAAATAGCAAAGGCATGGCTTGTCTTGTGGCTATACTAACAATCACAAGGGTCATTTTAGGGAATGGCCCAATAATTAATGCTAGTAGGGTAAGAATAACAGATTGTTCTATATTTATTTTGTAATAATCTAAAAATATAATCTTTCCTATGGTTCCTTGAGTGTCATTTTTATTACTATTTTCATTTTTAGAAATTATTTTAGACTACAAGTAAGATCACTTATTTTTGAATACAGAACGGAACATGCTATTGACATTCTTATTTTTTATTGTATTCTAGTTTGGGGGAAAAAAACAGCCTTTCCTCATAAATACACTTACTACTCTTTCTATGGCTTTGAGAGTAGACATAAATCAAGAACACATAAAATGGAAGCTATTTTTATGGGTATAAAATCACTATTCATTATATAATTTTATTGGGTCACAATATGTAAATATAATTCATGATACACAAAAGATTGCATAATTCTAACTTTGTTTCTGCTCTTATTTTCAATCTGAAAATAACTATAAGCTAAGTAAAATGTCCTTCCTGGGTCTTTCAATTTCATGAAAGTAGTATGAATTTGCTACTTCTGTAAGCTGTTTAACGACACAAGTTTATCAACTGCTAAGTATGCTGAGAGTACAAATAACGTCATGTTTTATTGTTTTAAATGAAATTTAGGTTAGCCTTCCCCATAATAACATTTGCCAGTGATCCTGATTCAATGTGTTTCCAGGTCGATCTTTCCTTCTTCCTAACAAAGAAAACTGTTTCCATGAAAAAATGCAGGAAATGTGCTTGGCCATTTCCTGTCTGCAAATTTCCAAAACCCGGAGGAACCCCTTGAAAGCACGTGGCTAGGCAGTGCTCCCACTTCTTCCTTTCCATGAGATGTTCATCCAGACTCCCCACTGCTATGGCTTCCATTGGGCTGCCGTCATCAGCATCCCCCAAAGCCTCTGATGAGAAACCACCTCACACGTTCACTTATCTGTATATGCTAAAGAGCATGCGGCTTTGAACACCTTAGTCTCCTGGAATCCAACGTCACTTGGTCAGACCTGCTGCCTCATTTCCCATCTTTTGTTTTAAGCTTATTTATTTATTTTTATGTTTATTTTTGAGAAAGAGACAGAGCATGAGTGAGGGAGTTGTCGGCAGAGAGCCGGATGTGGGGCTCGAACTCAGGAACAGTGAGACCATAACCTGAACCAAAGTCGGTTGTTAACCAACTGAGCCACCCAGGCATCCCAACTTTATGTACTTATTTTGAGAGAAAGAGAAAGAGAGAGAGCCCATGTGGGGAGGGGCAGGGGGAGAGGGAGAGAGAGACTCTCAAGGAGGCTTCAAGCTGTCAGCGCAGAGCCTGATATGGGGCTAGATCTCACGAACTGTGAGAATATGACCTGAGCTCATTTCAAGAATCTGAGACTCAACCACTGACCCACCCAGGAACCATCCCGCCCTCCAGTCTTTTAAACTTTAGACTTCAAATCCTCCTTCTTCTCTGTTTAGACAGTTCAAAATAATGTTTTCTTTGGCTTCTTTCAAATTATTAAGCAATATTTAGAGTTTGCATTTGGAATGTTCCTACTTTCCTCTTTTATTCACACACACACACACACACACACACACACACACACACACACACACAAGTTAATCTACAGGAGTAAATTGAGGCTAAAGACAGTACTTGAGTACATCCTGGAGAGGAGATGTAAATGGCATTTGATTTCTCTTTCATTCAGGCTAATGAGTCTGTCTTTTGAAAACTGCCATATATTTTCTCAATAGGTTATTCAGCTACATTGAACTTGCAAGACTACAGTCTTATTATATTTTATTCTAAAATTGTGTTTTTATGGACTTTGAGTAATATCAATCCTGAGTTTAAAAGAAATACTGCTTTATGTAGTCACTCATAATCCAAATGTGAATATAGGTATATATAAATATATATGTGCATGTATATAAGCATAGATATGTGCAATGCATATATCTATATGTATGAGTGTATATGCATATACATATTGTCTACATTTGTATTGCAGTAAAAAATAGTCTGTTATAATCTTTTGTTGCTGGTATGAGAACTGGGAGATAAGAACAACCTGGAATATTACAATAGATTAAATCTTTTTTTTTTTTTGCTTTTTAGTCTCCTTTTTCCTTAAATCCTCACTACTTCTGCAAAATTGACTCTCCTAAAATTACCACCTTATAGTTTCTACACCCTGTACAAAAATCTCTAATGGCTTTCCTTTGCTCAAAACAGAAGTCTTCAAAATTGTTTTAATTTTGTCTGAAAATAACGATGACAAAAAATCAAATATGTCTATGACATTATAGTTAAGATTTATGTGGATGGTTGTATAATTCATGGCAATAGCGAATAATCAACTGATTTTTTTTCCCCACTATGTAAGTGTATCATTATGCTAGGGAAGGACTATGACTCACAAAGGGGCTAAATTGAAACTCATTCTAATTTATAATGAGTTGTAATTAAAATTATTGCAAATTACGTGTCTATATTAGAAATTAATTAGGGGCACCTGTGTGGCTCAGTTCAGCATCTGACTTTGGCTCAGGTCATGACCTTGTGGTCTGTGGGTTCAAGTCCCACATTGGACTCTGTGCTCACAGCTTAGAGCCTGGAGCCTGCTCCAGATTCTGTCTCCCTCTCTCTCTGCCCCTCCCCCATTTACACTATGTCTTTCTCTCTCTCAAAAATAAATAACCATTAAAAATTTTTAAAAATGAATTAGTAACACATTCTTTTCCAAACACTTTAATGGGTTACAACATCACAAAAAAAAAAAAAAAAAAGGAATCATGACTTCAAAATAAATTTCACACTCAAATTTTCATTAAAGGTCCTGCACAAATCAATCCCTATTTACTTCTTTAGCCTTATTTTCTAATATCCCTATTCTATTATCATCTTTGAAACATATTTTATTCATTTTACCTGGAAAACGTTGTTTATAATGTTTCCCTTCTTCTTTTATTTATACAAGTTCTATCTCCTTTTAATCATCCTTTATAGCAAATAGTTGTATTGCATCTGAGTTTATAATAATTTGAACACTTCTATGAAAGCAAGTAGGACTTACAATTCTGGCAATATATTTTATTGATTAATTTTATGTGCTACCACTAGACTTAAATACAGCATACATATGTGTGTGTGTATTATAGATGCTATATATTACATGTAGTACATTACATATATATTATATATACTGCACATATTCGTATATGAGCACACACACAGGTAGCATATATCTCCTTTGAACTCATAAAATATGTATGTCTCTCAGTTGATGTGATCTTGTCTTTTATGAGACATGAAATTACCTCAATCCTTCTATAGAAAAATATCAAAACTAATATATCAATTCACAAGAACATACAATCTTAAGATTTTACACTGTTTCTTATTGCTTCCAAATTTCATACATACATTGCCTCTTACTGCCTGCATACAGCTCCTTTCTTCCCACTGTGCCATAATTGTGTGCCATGGCACACACATCACTGTTCTCCATTTCAGAGACAGAGAAGAAAATAAAATATTTTATGTGACCATTCTGTATATGCCAAACTTCAATAAATTTTGGAGAAAATGTGTGGTACAGGACTAAATGTAAAGCAAAGATACCTTGGATTTTAGTAACATGCAAACCTGTCTTTTGATATTCTTTACACCCTACCATCGGAAATGTCATGTTGATGCTTCCTCTTCCAGGGTCCAACCACTCACCTTACTGCCTATCCCTTTAACTCCTGTCTTTCTCTTCTCTTCCCCTTTTGCTTTTATTTCTAAATTTCTCTATATTCTGTAGAGTTTCTTTGCTATCTCTTTGTTTTTCTTTGTAAGGCTTGCTATGGACTGACTTGTGTCTCTGCACCTCCCCAAACTCATATGTTAATGTTCTAACTCCCAGTGTAACTGTATTTGAAGATCAGGCTTTTAGAATATTATCGGGATTAGGTAAATCATAAGGATGGAGTTCTTAGCTGATAGGATTGATAGCTTTATAAGAAAAAGACAAAGAGCTCTATCTCCCTCCATTTGTACACACTGAGGAATGGTCATGGGTGGACACAGTGAGAAAGTTGGCCATAACTTTGATCTTGGACTTTCATCCTCCAGAACTGTGAGAAATAAATTTCTGTCATTTAAGCCACCTGTCTATGGTATTTTGTAATGTCAGCTAAACTACAGTATGATAACCCCTATTTTGAAATCCCCATAATTCTATTTCTGTAAAACTTTTCATGTTATTTCTTAAATATGGATCATTTTCTCCTAAAGAGTAAACTTTATACCAGATAGTAGTGAAAAAATGTTATTTCTGCACCTTGCTTCAATTAAATTCAGTCCATATGATGAAATTTGGCATTTTTGTTTTCCGGTGATGCCTTCTAGAATGCCCTAGGCATCCTGGGAATGAATAAGATTGACAATAGATTAAAAATAGCCATGACTAGCTTATGTACAGCCTGTGGACTACTGTCAAAATTATAAAATTAAGTAGATTATAACTGATAAACCTAATTAATTCTTTGTCCACTTTGTATTAACTGCTTTCATCTGTAATTTTTCTATATCCATATATTTACCCTTATCATCAAGTGAAAGTCTTTTCCAAAAAAAAATAATAATAATAACATTTAAAGCACAGTGTTACCAGTCAACATGGCCTTTTAAGATAGTTGGTTTTAATATAGCTCTAAGTAAGTATGGACTAGAAATTTCTTTGACTGTAGCTTAATTTGTTGGCCAAGAATAAAACTCACTCATTCCTCTTAAGCTATAAGTTACCAGTCCTGATAATTTTGGAAATATTTTTCTACCTTTTGTAGACAATCTAAACTAAGAGTAGGTTTATTTAAAAAGGATAAGTTGGGACACCTTGGTGGCTTAGTCAGTTAAGCCATCAGCTCAGAGCCTCCTTGAGATTCTCTGTCTCCCTCTTTTTCAGCCCCTCCCTTGTATGTGGGTGCATGCTCTCCCTCTCTTTCAAAAATAAATAATTAAACATTTAAAAATATAAAAAAAAAAAAGTATAAGTTACTTGCGTCTTTCTAAATACACCTGATAATATAGCTTAGTGATGCCAGTGTTGCTTTGAAACATTGTGTCCCTCAGCAAAACACCAACTTTGATTTCAATATGGCCAATTCAGTTCCATTCACTCTGATGAGTTGAAAATATTCACCTTTTCTTTCATGTGAAGTTATTAAACATTTTCTTCTTACTAATGGAAAACTTTAAACTTTAAAATTTAAACTTTGTTTCATGAAAAAAGATAAATGGTGTCACAGTTGTCTGGCTTTTAGCTTGAATTGAAAACAAACCTATGACACCAACAGCTTTTAATTTTCTTTTTCTTTTTATAATCCTCTAAAAATTGTTATTGAATTAGGTCAGTAAATTGTTGATCAGAAAAAACATATACTGGGGCACCTGGGTGGCTTAGTCGGTTAAGCGTCCGACTTTCGCTTAGGTCATGATCTCGCGGTTCATGGGTTCGAGCCCCGCGTCCGGCTCTGTGCTGACTGCCGGCTCGGAGCCTGGAGCCTGCTTCAGATTCTTGTCTCTCTCTCTGACCCTCCCCTGCTCGCGCTGTCTCTCTCTCCTAGAAATAAATAAAACATTAAAAAAAAGAAAAAGAAAAAACATATACTTCAAGTAGTAGTACAATGAAAGTTACTGTTCAAATCTATGTCTCAGTAAACGTTCTAGATTTTTCTCAGGACTGAATGATATTCCAGTGTGTGTGTGTGTGTGTGTGTGTGTGTGTGTGTGCGTGTGTGTGTGCGTGTATAAAATACCACATCGCCTTTATTCTTTCACCTGTCATTTGCAACAACATGGATGGACTTTGAGCATGTTAAGCTAAGTGAGAAAGACAAGTACAATATGGTATCACTTATACGTGGAATCTAAAATACCCAAACTAGTAAAATCAGAGGATAAAATGGTGGTTACCAGGGAATGGGGAAAGGGGAATAGGTTAGATGTTACCTAAGTGTACAAATTTGCAACAAGTGGTAGATAAACCTAGAGATCTAATGCACAGTAGAGTGATTAAACACAACAATATTGTATTATAATCATCAAACTTGCTAAGAAACTAGCACATAATTATTCCAAACACTAAAATGAAATGATAATTAGGTAACATAATATAAAGTGCTAATTATCATCACCATGGCAATCATATGTATATTAAAATATGTGTACCAAATTAATGTTGTACACCTTAAATTTACACAATATTGCATGTCAAATATATTTCAGTAAAATATCATAAATTTTTGTATTTAAGAGTTAAAACAGACTGGCCATAAAGATGTAATGCCTTCAAATGTAGCTAGCTATGGGTTTTATTTTTATATAGTTTTCTGTACAATTCTGAAAACTTGGGTAAGCTAGTTAAGCTGCTTAAGTCTATGAAGAAGTGATAACTATACCTAATTCGTGGAATTGGATTGAGAATTAAATTTTAAAAATTATTAAATAGGATGTTTCTCTCCATAATGTTTCTTACTTCTTAGGTATTCAAGATATACCATTATTATTATTTTTAATAATTGCTATAAATATAAATTAAAATAGTAAAAATTTAAAATCCTGAATACAAGAAGTATAAAACAATATGCTTTTATGTTCAACCTGTGTCAATTCTTGGTAAAGGAAATGATGAAGATTAAAAACACTCCTTTGCATAGAATGCAAGAAATTTCACTTTCTGGCCATATTCTACCTTTGAAACTAGCAAGCCCTTCACATTTTGACCTACTTCAAATCACCTTATATTCTCATACAGTAGATGTCAAGAGTCCCTGGACTGTCAGAGGCATAAAATTCCCTTTTCTAAGTCCTTCTCTTCTTCTCAAAAATGTTACTTAATCTTCAGCATTCTTGATGATCTCTCTCCACTTTTCCCAGATGTTTATTATTTCTTTGCAAATTCACAGAACACATTGCATTGATACTTTTATAACAGCAAGCAGCCTGATGAATCATCAGCTATTTATAGATCTGCATCAAGACAGTGAATTTCTTGAGGATTATTATGATTGACTAATTATCTTTATATCTCCAATGACTAGCAACAGGTTAAATTAATAGCATGCCTTCATAGATCACTCTCTTGACTTTTATGAAGTGAAAGATGAAAGTATATTATGAAACAATTATCTAGCTCATCATTGGTAATTAAAAGTATGCTGTTGATAAAACACCAGTGAGTAGCTTAGTCAGATTATGTATTTAGGGAGTATACTGGGTCCTGGAGGCAGTGAGAGGTGGGTGGGTTGTGGGTGGTGAGAGATTATATTTTTAGAGATTCTTATAGGGAAGTACTTTAATGAACAACAGTCTAAGTAAACAATTTTTATTTTAACCACAAAGAAACAAAATAACATTCAAGGGTACAGTTCAGTTTTATAGATAATTTCATATTATCTAGTCAATATAAATTTAAAGGATTCCAGATAAGACTAGTCTCATAAAAAAATCAGATCATGGCATTTTCTATATCTTACAGACAAGTTTTCAAGTATAGTAAACTTCATAAAGATAGAACCCATAAGTACATGTAACACCCATATTTTCTAATATTAAAGAAATATACATTTTACGATTGTATTTTTCTACCACTTGATTTGAAGAGAAAAATTATACCTTGTATTTTAATAAGAAAAATAAATAACTTAAGGAGCAACATAAGTTTAAGTTTCATAAAATTGTTGTCTTTATGCCAAACATAAATGTGTGGATGACCAAAGTCTATTGTCTCTCATTCTTGTGGTTAATGTTCATGACAACTTCACAGTCCTGTGGAAGCTATCTTGATTTTGTTTCTATTCTATTTTTATTAAAAATCAGTATAAAAATGCATCATATTGGTTTGTAACTATTTGAGAAACAGTACACACAGACATATCTCTATATGTAGTAGAAATGCATTAAAGAAAATTTACAGCATCTAAATTATGAAATACACAATATACTGTGACTATTTTCCATTGGCTCATCCATCTCCATTCTCCACTCTTCTCTCATGCCACCCTGTGTCCCTAGGGGCTTACTTCTGTGGGCTGGGAGAAGGGCGGTCCTTGCCTTTTTACTGCTGTTGGATTGGCCAATGAAAAGCAATATCATGAGCTCATGATATTTCTTTCTCTAGTTCCATCAATGATTTTCCCCCCAAATAGGTTGATTTATATGACTATTTGCTTACAATTTTCCTGCTCTGTACTTTTACTCATTTTTTTATATCAGCTAACTCAAAAGTGTCAAAAGTAATTGGTTTCTCATATATATATATATATATATATGAACAAAATCTATAAGCTCATTAAAGCTTTCTTCTTTTAATGCCTTTAATACAGACATATTTTTATAATCAAATGATGTCTTCATCTTAAAATTAGAAAATATAGAAGTGTAAATTAGAACATAATTTTGTCTTTTTACATATTGCAGCAAAAATGTTAATAAGTTAATTAGCATTTGTGTATCATGATACATCAATACATAAAAAGTTCATTCCGTGAACACCCCATTTAACAACTAAGCATTAGCTTGTGCTTATATATTTATGTGCATGCATCATAGACAAAATGAGTATAACCGACTTTTCCCTTCAAACTCATAATTAACCAAGTGTTTATATTATTGTATTATTCTTTAAAACAATGCCATAAAATTGATCTTTCTCCATTTTTTAACGCTGTTCCTTTAAAATACCCAGGTGCCTGGTGGCTCAGTTGGCTCAGTCAGTGCCTGACTCTCAGTTTCAGCTCAGGTCATAATCTCAGGACTCATGAGCTTGAGTCCCTTGTTTGGGAGCTGATTCTGTTGAGCCTGTTTAAGATTCTGTTTCCCTTTCTCTCTGCCTTTCCACCACTTGCGCCCTCTGGCTCTCTCTCTCTCTCTCTCAAAAATAAATAAATGTTAAAAAAATAAAGAGAAAAAAAATAATCAGTTTGGTGAGACTGAATGTCATTGTCTGTGACAAATAAAAAATATATAATACCAAATTTAGTTATTAAAAATGATTTTTGTATGGCATTGTTATCGATATTTATAATTATCACTGTTTCTTCTTCTTTTTTTTACTTTTCTCAATTTGACTCCTCATGAGCTTTCTAAAATTACATCTTGAACATACACTTTATCACATATATTCCAGAATCATACAGGTTTAATGACTTTCTAGTCTTTATCAAGTTCAATTTGCATAGTTTTCTGATATGCATGGCTCTTCATTACCTGCCTGGCCTCCAAGTTTACTTCTCCTTTTCCTTGTTATTTTATGCTCACTTCTCTGTTTTACAAGAATATTGATAATTATTTCCATTCCCTTCCATGTTGTTCCCTACTTGCAAAATTAAATCTTATTTCCCTACCAAGTTTCAAGGCTTACCACTTATCTTCCTGTTCCCCGAATAGTTATATGTATACATATATGTATAAATATATATATATAGGATATGCATGTATATATCTTAACTTTTACTTAAATTCCACTTAGTGAACATACAATGTAATATTAGTTTCATGTACAATACAGTGTATCAACACTTCCACATATTTTCAAAGAGAGTTTGAAAGCAGTTTATAAAACAATAATTCACCTCACATTCACATTGGATAAACATAACAATTCTACAGGAAATGTTAGAATTCCCACAAGGGAAAAAGGAAGAGCATTTTATTAGCACCAAAAAATAAGTGATTACAATAAGCAGTACATTTAAATGTAATTATATAATGACATTTAATGTCTATTAATGTACAATATGAGATGATTGTTAGCTCACAAAGGGCAGGGAGTTTTAGCACTTTCTGTATTTATTACTAATATGATGCAGACTCTATAGTATATGCTCATTTGTTATTAACTGACTAATTGATAAGGCCTTAAATCTGCTTCACTGTGTGTGGTTTCAGCTTTTATCTCTGCTAATTTTGTCACTGCAATTGTTCATCATCACTTTGACCCTTAATGTTCCCTTTGATTAAAATCAGTCAATCCATTGTTTTGGCATGCCATGTCTAGGATGATCTTTCAACTAGCAGATCTGCTGTATGTAATATTTTAAGTTGTATGCATCAATTTACTCTTTTACCCAAGACCAATACTGTATCTCCCATGGTTGTGAAATGATTCTAAATGTACACATATACAAAGGCTATGATCCAATGGAAATTCAAACACAGAGTAAGAGAAAAGATTAAAGAAATAAATTTTCCTTATATTTCATTGGACAAGAAGCTATTTTCAATGTGACTTTTATTTAGTTCTCCTAGGTCTGTAGCATCAGAGTACATTAGTCACAACAGGCACCTCTTTCTTTGCCCATTTTTAGGGTAGTGAAGAGAGAAGAGTGATCTGTGCCAATGGACCACAAAATTCACATCCTGAAAATTAAAATTGAGTTACACTGTGATCTTTATCCCATGTAAGGCTCTAGCTTTGTTCTTGCTTGTTACAGAGTACCCTTTTGGCTCCAGATTCACTTTAGCAGACTGGCCAGCCTTCTCCAGTTTTGAACTGCAAGGTTTTTATTTGTCTATTAAGTAAATATTTTTTTGAGTTATAACAACAGCAAATGCTCAAGAAAAGCTATTTTGAAATTCAGGAAAAAAGAAAAGAGCAAATTCTGGCAAAATCTAACATGAGGGTCTTTAACTAAAAAGTTTGGATTATATTTTGCTTTACATGAACACAAGACTTTTATGTTCTCTAGTGCCTGATGCCTTTTTTGTTTTTTTGCTAAAATTTTAAGTTTTTTACTTATAAAGTCGTGTCCTATAATTTCAAGAAAGAAAATTTTCACAACAGCTTCTAATTTCCAGTTTTGTTTTATTCATCTTTTGCTTCAGAGGATAGCTTTATGTAATGGACTTGGGGTCTGGATTATCTGTGTTTCAGTCCTAACTCTGTCCATTAATAGCTGTTTTAAACTGTTATGGTATCTAGTCTGGATCATCTGGCAGAAGAACCAAGAGGCACCTGGAGATCTTGGAAGGCAGAAGGTTTATTTTACATCAGTGGGCTCAGAAGAGATCATTCTCCAGAGGTCTTGAGCACAGGGCATTAGCAGAGGGAACAATGTACAGCCTGTTACTTCCGCATTCCTCATTAATTAGGGGCAGGTGTTTTCTTGTTAGTCTTTCCAACCATCTTACAAGAGACTTTCCCTATCACTGTCAGTCATCTTACAGCAGATTTTCTCTCCCAAAACAAGGGCAAATTATTTTTTCTCTATCTTTGTTTTAGCATCTGTAAAAAGGAGATAATATCATAGATACTATAATAGATTTGGTAGTCTAATAATGTATTTATTATGATAAATAAATGGTTAATACACATAAGGTCTTAAAACCCTTCCAAGAATATATGTCGCCTTTTATATAGAACACATTTATGACTGTTTATGTGTATGCAAACGTACGTATACCACATACGTGATTGGATTGAAACTGACTACCACTCCTGAGAAAGTCTGAATTTTCAGAGACATTTTTTTCCCAGTGTTGCTTGTTATTAGAGATCTTGTACTGTACCTAGAAATTTTAAAACAGTGTTTTTTAATCTGCATTGAAATTGACAAAAAAAGGTGATCTTTCAGAGTATCATTCTTTAATTCCTTCATGTTTTTCTTTCTTTATATTTTTTTATATTTTTAAAATTTATTTCTAGGAGAGAGAGACAGCGTGAGCAGGGGAGGGTCAGAGAGAGAGGGAGACACAAACTCTGAAACAGGCTCCAGGCTCTGAGCAGGCAGTCAGCACAGAGCCCGACGCGGGGCTCGAACCCACAAACCGCAAGATCATGACCTAAGCGAAAGTCGGACGCTTAACTGACTAAGCCACCCAGGCGCCCCTCTTTATTTTTTCATTAATGTTTATCTTTGAGAGAGTGAGAGAGAGAGAGAGAGAGAGAGAGAGATATAGAGAGAGAGAAGCATGAGCTGAGAAGAGGTAGAGAGGGAGACATGGAATCTGAAGCAGGCTCCAGACTCTGAGCTGTCAGCACAGAGCCCCATGAGGGGCTCAAATGCACAAACTGAGATCATGACCCAAGCCGAATTGGACGCTTAACCAACTAAGTCATCCAGGTACCCCAATTCCTTCATGTTTTAATATAACAATTTTCACATTTGGTGATAGTTACTGTTGATACAGTGACGTAACAAGACAGAGAAAGTCCTTGCCTTCGTCATTTACATTAAAGCCGTTAAGAGAATAAATATCAAATGAACAAATACATAAATAGTTAATTGTGGGTTGTGATAGTGCTTTTAACAAAAATAACAAGATGCTGTAATAAAGAGTAAAGGGAAATAATTAGATAGAGATTGTCTAAGTTAAACTGATATTTCATTTTTGAGAGGCAGCCAAGAGAATAGCCTAGTGAACAATTGTTCCAATAGAACTAACTCAAAACTCAAAAATTACTATTACTACTATCAAAAGTTTTTAACGTTTTTATTTATTTTTTAGAGAGAGTCAGAGTGTGAACGGGGGAACAGCAGAAAGACAGGGAGACACAGAATCCAAATCAGGCTCCAAGTTCTGAGCTGTCAACACAGTCCAACATAAGGCTTGAACTCAACAATCGTGAGATCATGACCTGAGCTGAAATCGGGTTCTTAACTGATTGAGCCACTCAAACACTCCACCGCTGCTACTATTTTTTAAGTTGGCTTTCATACTATGGTTCCCATTGGGACTCAAACTTGAGTGGCAATTTCTTAAAGGTGGAGGTGTTACAGTCAACCAGAGCAAATTACAACTTAATATACCATTCTCCTTTTAAAGTCTTTTTTCTCCCTCACCATGATTTTTGATAATTTTCCTCTCTTCCTTCTGATATTCTCTCTTTCCTCTTCTCCCTGTAATTTCTGATTCTTGATTAGACAACTTGTCTGCAGTCTTATCTTAAAATCTACAGTCTTTTTTTTTTTTTAATATTTTTATTTGTTTCTAGGAGAGAGAGAGAGAGAGACAGCGCCAGACGTCAGAGAGACCCAAGTCGATTGAGGATGCTGTCCGACTAAGCCACCCAGCCGCCCCAAATCTACAGTCTATCCTTTGCATTGAGGGTGAATTTTCTCATCTTGTGTGACTTATATTGGTTCAAGTCATCCTTTGTAAATCCATTCTCAATTTAACAATTAAAAATTTCAACAGAGGGGTGCCGGGGTGGCTCAGTCATTTGAGCGTCCAACTTCGGCTCAGGTCATGATCTCACACTCTGGCTTCGAGCCACACATCGGGCTCTCTGCTGAGAGCTCAGAGCCTGTTTTGGATTCTGTCTCCTTCTCTCTCTTTGCCTCTCCCCAGCTCACGCTCTATTCTCTCTGTCTTTCAAAAATGAATAAATGTTAGGGGCGCCTGGGTGGCTTAGTCGGTTAAGCGTCCGACTTTCGCTCAGGTCATGATCTCGCGGTTCGTGGGTTCGAGCCCCACGCCGGGCTCTGTGCTGACAGCCAGCTGGAGCCTGTTTTGAGTCTGTGACTCCCTCTCTCTCTGACCCTCCCCTGCTCACGCTGTCTCTCTCTCTCCTAGAAATAAATAAAAAATATTAAAAAAAAAATAAATGTTAAAATTTTTTTTTGAAAAGTCCACAGAATATTGTAGTCTCCACAAACCATCTTTTCCAACATATAATTTTTGATATTACAATAAAAATACTACTGAAAAATATAGTTTCTCATCTTCATGGGTGTCTCTTAATAAAAACATCTCATGTGAACCCTAAAGGTGAGATGATAATAAAATCAAGAGATCTTCAGAGATTTCTTTAATAGCTACAGTATCTCAAACACTAGAGTAGTTTATTTATTTTCATCACAGAGTGGAGTTCCAAAATGTCTCTCTGGTCTTGCTTTTAATGCATCACATGTAGTGAAGAATCAACAAAGGCTTGGTTATTTTCCTTAAAAAAAAAAAAAGATTCCAAATGAGTGAAATTAACAAAAATTCCTATAGGCAAACAAAATAGCAGAACATCATAAGCACATAAGTTTCACAAGGCAATATGTATAAATCTGGATTCAATTTCAAATAAATCCAAATGCAGTCTCAATTCTATGATTATCTCATCTGATGCATGCTATCATTAAATGTCAATGTTTTAAGAAGAACAGAAAAACAAAGTAAGACAGTTTTTTGAGCTGATGTTTTATGTGAGGCACCATGAAAGGTATTTGAATGAATATATTCCTCAGAAGAAAGCTCTGTGATAGCTACTACTCTGGCATCATAAATAAGAAAACTGAAGTTCAGAAGCACAGCATTAATTTGTTCATTTAAAAATATTTAATAAGAACTTTTTATGTGCTAAGCATCTTGGTAAGCACTTGGTTTTAAGTAGTAAATCAGGGCAGAAGCAACCTCTGTCCTCACGGAGCTTACTCTGTGGAGGGAGTAATAACATTAATAATCAATGGTACTCTTTAATTATAAACAGTATTATGTAGTATAAAATAAGTGTGAACAGCGCTATATGAGCCTGGAATTGTATGGGAGTTTAAG
Source organism: Proteles cristata cristata (assembly GCA_017311185.1). Classification (NCBI taxonomy): domain Eukaryota; kingdom Metazoa; phylum Chordata; class Mammalia; order Carnivora; family Hyaenidae; genus Proteles; species Proteles cristata. The sequence goes on from JAESUZ010000127.1 coordinate 947,964, forward strand.
AAAGCTCTTTTAAGGAATAGAAAAATGGAATCGAGAGATACTTATAGAATCCAGCAATATAAAGAAGAATGGCTGAGTATATTCTAGTCACAGAGAGTAACAGGTGGAAAGTGGCTGCAATGACAGATAAACATGGTTTATTTAAAATTCTGAAAGAGGTACAGTTGTATTAGAGGCCAGAGATGAGTAAAGTTTAAGATTGCACAGGTAAAACATGCAGTCTTCCTAAGGCAATTTCTAATAGTATTTTTAATTTTTTTCTTAAGAGATGGGAAATCAATTAGAAGACTTTAAGCATGAAAAAGTCAGATTAACAGGGAAAATAGTATATCTGCAATTTGGAGAATTGTTTGGAGGAGAATAAAATCGGATGACAATTTTTAAGACAATCTAAGAAAAGTTGAGAGTATCTTGGACTGTAGGAAAGCAGCAAGGAAAGTAAATATCCAAGACATATCCATGAAGAAAAAAAATGTAGTGATTGGGAATGAAAAGGTGAAAAATCCAAAGAGCCATTTATCAGATATGACACTCATGGGTCATGCATGTTGGATTATGGCATATTTGGCATCAAAATTTTCAATTAATGAGGTGTTTAGAAGTTGATGGACTGTAATCATGAACAAATAGATAGAGAAGAAGAATTTAATAGTCATTTAATCTCAAATGACTAGAGATTTTTAAAGGACCAGGGCTTTTAATGATTTATGGACTTAGTGTCCAAGGCACCGTGTCCTAGAGGCCTTTCATTCTTTACTCAGGCCACATCCTGGCCTATTCTAAGTGATTGACTTTTATTTCTCAATGAACCACAGACCATGTTCATTTGTACACCCATTTTATAAATGTACACAGCAAACACAGTACATACCAAAAATGATGTGAATCACTGTAATACAAGAATACAAAGGGTGCATCCTCCTTATATTCAATTTTTTTAAATTAATTTTAGTATTTCTGAAAATTAAGTGTGCCTGAAAATTCCCTTGGTAACTTATTTAAAGTGCAGAGTTCTGAGTCCTTTGTTAGCTGATTAAATGTTGCCAGTCATTGGCAGAAAAAAAAATCTGCATTGCAACAAGTACTTGAGTTGATTTCAAAGTCAGTGGCTCAGAGAAAATCCCAAACTAATGCATGATTTTCTCTAATGTAAAACAAACAAAACATTTTTTAAAGCACAAAATATATTTTCCTCCTTATATTTTGACCATAGTCTATGCATGTATTTTCTTCTCTTTCTGCATATAAGTCTAAGATGTTTAAGAATGTATCACATTTTGTTAATTGTTTCTGCATCACCACTCAGGTCCTCCCAAATAGTGTAGCAGCCAGTTGAGCAAAACTTATTTCTCATACACAGTTGCTGGGAGTGACCTGAAAAATCAGTGGTCTGAAAGTGATCCATGGAGGACCAATAAGAGAACTGAGAATTTTCCCCCTTTCTTTTTCTCTCTCTCTTTCCTTCCTTCCTTCCTACCTTCCTTCCTTCCTTTCTGATTTGAATAATGAAGATTTCTCCCCTGGATGGACTATTGTGCATTTCTGAATTCTGGGATATATGGACATTTAGCATCCATGGATAAATCTGAAAATTGTAGATGGAGAAAGGCAAAACCAAGGGAATTTTATTTGATGCCTTTAACTCTGCCTTCAGTTAACCCTCCTATGAACCCTCTACATTTCGTTTCTCCAGCCAGCTGGTGACTGGACTTGACTGGAAACAATAGTAACTTAGTTTTGGACTCTGTGTTGGATTTTTATTACCTTGTGAGTTGTCCTAAAATAAGAATTAGGAATGATTGCTCATAGAATACAACAAAGAACTGCTTAAATTATTTTTAACTTTTTCTTATCCTTCTTTTCATTCTTACTTAACTAACCCCTCTTTTATAATTATAACCCACATTAGAATGCTAATAAAAATTAGTCTTTTTGATCAAACAACAATATACCCATTAATAGAAAACCGTGATTTTTAAAATAATGGATATAAATCTATTGTCTTATATAAATAATTTTATTATGCATATAAAACATAAATAATTAATCTGTCAGTGAAATAGGCAACCCAATATTAGATTTTATTTCTCCATAAATAGCTGTCGCATATTTTCATTGTTTGAATAAAGGTTATTTTCAAATGTAGCATGACTCCTAAAAACTAATTTTCAATAAACGTTGAGTGTTTTCTCATTTATTGATTGTATTAATGTTTTTGGCTTGCAAAAAGGGCATCATTAAATATGAGAACACAAAATCTTTTGATATAAAAGAGCACTCTCTTTCAGAAAATGTAAATGAATTATTTTTTTAAATATCAAGATAGAATATAGTTATTACAACATTCATGAAGAAATTATCACTTTTTTATTAATACAACTGAGAAGACAACTATCAGTTTTAAAATAAGAAACATATACACATTTCCAAACAACGTTGAGATTATAAACTTTAATTTTTAAACCTCCATTATTTAAGTCCACATTTGTAGAATTATTCTCATCTCTCTTCCATCATTTCCCCATAATTTTATTATCATTTTTTCTGTGTGATATCTCTAAACATGGAGTTAATAAGAATTCTATCATTTGTCTATGAGAAATATCCAAATAAATGTTAATTTGGCATTCTCAAATGAATCATCTAAATAAACAACAAGTGAGGCTCCTGGGTGACTCAGTTGGTAGAGCGTCCAACTTCGGCTCCCATCATGATCTCACATTCTATGGGTTCGAGTTCTGCATCAGGCTCTGTGCTGACAGCTCAGAGCCTGGCACCTGCTGTGGATTCTGTCTCCCTCTCTGTCTGCCCCTCCCCCACTTGTGCTCAGTCTCTCTCTCTCTCAAAAATAAAAATAAACATAAAAATGTTTAAAAAATAAATAACAAGAATGTGTCTAAATCAAAAATATAAATATGATTTTATATTTAATAAATGATAGAAAATCTTCCATAATTGGATGCCTCTGTCGTTCTGGTATATATGACCTTAAACTCTGTATCTCAGCAATATCGAAGTTGTGAGTAGTTAAAAAAATAACTCATCATTCTGTTCTTGCTTGGTTTTATGTATGCTACCTTCTCTGCCATCCCTGAACTTCTCTCCAAAACAAAATGTTTGCCTGGCTAAAGCCTACACATGAATTGAAATCAAATTCAGTTACCAATTCTTTCAGAAAGTATTCTTTAACTGTCTCCCAACCAAAAGAAAAAAAATGACTTAGACATTCTTTATCTTTAAAATTCTGCAAGGAAAACCATAGTATTCCACTTCCATTAAATTTTGATAGGCACATCAAATTATATCTCTATTAGGTAAGTTAAAAAAAGAGTAGTTATTGGAGCCTAGGCTCAATTTTCTGTCTTGTGGTAGAAAGAAGATGTTGACAGACCAAGAAAAAAAAAGGATGTTGTTTGCAATTCAGGCTGGGTTCATAGCAGCATGAGTACTTGTTCTCTACCTTAGTATATCCACTGCAAGTTGATCTCAGTTCAAGTGGTCTCAGCCCTCATGGCCAAGAAGGCAGTTGAGAATCTCTCCTTATGTATGCTTGCTTGCTGAATTTAAAAACTTGGGAAGCTATCACTCTCAAATCTTTACTCTGTGTTTCTTGTGGCATTTGCTATATTATAAAACTAATTGTGGACAGAGAAGGGTTTATTACAAAATTTAGGTTAAAGGCGTTGGGAGGAAATTAAATGCAAATGCTTTGTTTTCCCTAAACAAAGACGTGGTGAGAAGATACATACCACAGGATCATGCTTTTAAAAGTATTAACCAATGTGAGATTTTCATGTATTTGTTTTCTCTTAGAAGAAAAGAAATTCGGGGCGCCTGGGTGGCTTAGTCAGTTAAGCATCCGACTTTCACTTAGGTCATGATCTCGCGGTTCGTGGGTTCGAGCCCCATGTCGGGCTCTGTGCTGACTGCCAGCTCAGAGCCTGGAGCCTGTGTCAGTCTGTGACTCCCTCTCTCTCTGACACTCCCCTGCTCGCGCTGTCTCTCTCTTTCTCTCTCCTAGAAATAAATAAAACATTAAAAAAATTATTTAAAAGAAGAAAAGAAATTCATTAATTTATAGAGAGTCATTTAGCTAAACATTGTTTTCGTAGCTTAGGCAAGACACGGGACAAGAAAAATGCAAAGATAAACAAGGTCAGTGATTATAGAAACAGAGTCAGTGAATGGACCTTAGTTTTACGAGATCATCTAATGATTAAACTGTATCCTCCTAGACTAAACAGAAATTTCCAAGATTTGTTCAGGGGAAACATTGAGAGCTTCTTATGAAATTTTTTCCTAGGTTCTGAGAATGTCTGTTGATTAGCGTGTTGTATAATCTTTTCTAAACACTTCCATATGCATTATCTATTTTCTAATAGAGCTAATTATTAGTAGCTCTTCAATGTTGAGTAGAATTTTAAAGAAACTTACTATATCAACCTAAACAGGAATCACTTAAGTGTTATGATTTTTTCTTGTCTTTTTTAGTTATCTACAACCTTGCTAGTCAAAGTGTGATTCATGAATCAACAGCAACACCATCACCTGGGAGCTTATTAGAAAAACAGAATCTTAGCTACTTTCCCAAAATTCCTGAGTCAGAATTTGCATGTTAACATAAACCCCTGAGTGATTTGTATGCACATTAAAATTTGAGAAGCACTATGCTAAAAGTCTCTCCCAAATTTTATTCCTTAGATTCTCTAATTCAAAGGTGTGAAGAATTTTTTGGAAGGAAAATTTAAAATGTCCTTCAAAACATTTATTTCTCTATGAGAACTGCATAATATATGAACATTCTTTTATTATACTACAACATACATATAACCCTAGTGACCCAAAATAATTCTAGTGTCTTACTCTGGAGCTTAATAGGCTACAAGGTAATGACTTAAATATAAGTTGCACTTCTCAATTTTTACCTCCCTCCAAAAGCAAGTTTTTGTAGTTCTATTTAACAGTTGAAGAAAACTAGTGAAGTCTTGAAGGTGATCACCAACATTGGAAGGTGAGCATCTGGCTACCTCCTGATAAACAGGTTCTGGCCTATGATAGAGATGAGCTGAGCCAGTTTACTATGCAAGAAGCAGAAGCCTACAGGTCTTTTGCTTTTCTTTCACTTTGCTTGTCAACCACAGTTTTGTTTGTTTGTTTGACCCAATTCAGTATCAGTCTAATATAACATGCTCCCAGATTATTATTAACTGCACCATCACTAATTAAAATTTACTACTTTGATCTGCACAAATTACATATCATTTGTTCTGACAGGCAAGTTTGAACATTGGTCCCATGTGGGTTTACTCTGAGAAATTTCTAATTCTGTAATTATTTACATGGGTATCATACCCTGAGAATACTAAATAACCCCAAGGGCTCAAACAACATAGTCCTATAACCCAACACACACACACACACACACACACACACACACACACACACACACACACACTAGAATTCAGTATAAAAAGAAATTATATGCATGACTGATGCACATTTTAAGGCACCAACACACTATATAAGCATATTCTAAAAAGATGATATTGATTTCTGGACACTTCCATATTTAAACAATATGGCATTCCCATTTTAAATGCACAAAGAAAATATAAAACAAAAAATTAAGAACTATATCCAATTTTCAATGTATTTTATTAATAAAAAGATTAACAATAAAAATAAATTTGCTGACTACTGTATCTTTAATTTTGAGTAGAAATTTAAAGAACTTTCTATATTGGCTTTAAGATATAATGCTTTTAATTCCGTGATTTTTTTCCAGTCTTTAATAGTTGCCTACCATCTTGATACCAAAAGCTTAATAAAACTCTTACATTCGTTATCTAATTTAATGTACACAAGAATATCATGGTTATCTTCAAAATACATTCTGTTTTTTTTTAATTTAAATTGCAGTTAGTTAACATATAGTTTAATATTAATTTCAGGTGTACAATTTAATGATTCAGCACTTCCATACATCACCAGGTACTCATCACAGAGAGTGCCCTCCTTAATCCCCATCACTTATTTCACCCATCCCTCCACCCACCCACCTCCCTCTGGTAACCATCAGTTTGTTCTCCTTGGTTAAGAGTCTGTTTCTCGGTTTACCTCTCGCTCTTGTTTTTCAATTTTTATACAGTTTTTTTATGATTATTTAATTTTGAGAGAGAGAAAGACATGGAGCACAAGTGAAGAAGGGGCAGAGAGAGAGACACAGAATCAGAAGCAGGCTACAGGCTCTGAGCTATCAGCACAAAGCCCAGTGTGGGGCTTGAACTCATGAGCAGTGAAATCATGACCTGAGCCAAAGTCAGACACTTAACTGAGCCACCCAGGCACCCCTTACCTCTCTCTCTTATTTTTCTTATGCTCCTTTGTTTTGTTTCTTAAATTCCACATAGAAATGAAATCATATGGTGTCTTTCTCTGAGGTCTATTTTGCTAACACAATACTTTCTAGCTTCATCCACACCATTGCAAATGGCAAAATGTATTCTGAATTCAATCATTTTCTCTTTACCTCCTGTCATGACTCTAGTCCAAGCAGTTGTAACCTCTCACCTAGACCACCTTCATAACACTGTACCTGTCTCCTGCTAACAGCAACTCAACACTGGAGTCCTAATCTCCTCAGCGCCTGAAGCCACTCTCCTCGGTTTTCTTCCTTGTTTGTTTGGTTTTGTTTTGTTTTGTTTTCATTTGAATTGAATCAGGTCAAAATTATGCTCAAAAGATTTTAAAAGCTTTCCAATACACATAGAATAAAATTCAAATTATTCACCATGGATTGGGGGTATAAAATTTAATAACGATTATGCTACAATTTGCACCATTTTTCTTGTTTGCTTGGTCCAAATCAACCATCTTTCTATTCTTTACATATTTCACGTTTTGTCCAAATTTGAAGCATTTTCACTTGCTGCTTTTTCTGGCTCAGATTTATTTCTAAGATTCTCTCCTACGTTTTGTTCTAGTTTCTAGGTAAATGTCATTTTTTCAGTTAGACCTTATCCAGCTACTCAAAAATGCCTGTCCCCATCAATCTTAATCCCTTTGCTTTATTTTTCTTGAAAGCATCAATGAAATGCTAACTGAAATTGTATTATATATTTATTACACTATATTGTAATTCTCTCTCTAAAAAGTAAGTCTATGTGGGCAAGGATTTGCCTCCTTTGTTCATTGCTATATCTTTCAGTTGCTACAAGTATTGATATTGATATATATATATATACATATATATATACAATACTTGATATATATATATATATAATATGCATTACTTTCAATTCATTAATAAATACACATACATATGTATATATACATTCACACATTTTTTAAGTAGCATCCACATGGGGTACCTGGGCACCTCAGTTGGTTAAGCGTCCAGCTTTGGCTCAGGTCATGATATCACAGTCTGTGAGTTTGACTCCCACTGTGCTGACAGCTCAGAGCCTGGAGTCTGCTTTAGATTCTGTCTCCTTCTCTCTGCCTCTCCCCCCTCATGCTCTGTATGTCTCAAAAATAAATAAACTTAAAAAAAAAAAAAAAGAAGAAGAAGGGTCCATGCTGGCTAACATGGGGCTTGAACTCACAGCACTAAGATCAAGACAGGAGCTGAGATCAAGAGTCAGCAGCTTAACTGACTGAGCCACCCAGGAACCCCCACATATACATATTTTAACCCTTATTTTAAGAGACAGCATGATAAGAGCTATCAGTTCTGACACATAAAAATTGTATGATTTTGGACTGAATACTCAAAAGGGTCATTTTATGAACCATTCAACTGAATTTGTTTATCCCCAAAAGGAAATTAAAATGTTCTTTTCCTAAACTCACTTAAGATAATTAAATGAGAGGGTATCCTCCACAGTATCCTCCTCTAAACTTGATTATAAGGATTAAATTAGATAAAATAGTCCTTTTCCTATTTCCTAGAAAATAGTTGGGGCTCAATTAATGTCTTTTTCCTTCCTGGTTGACTAGAAACCTTGCAATCAGAGGTCACATTCTTCCTTTCCTTTTTTCTCCCACAACACTTATCCCAGACACTGAATTGATATTTAATGATCTTGAGTTACTGGAAAGGGTTTCAAACTTTACTGGGATGAAAACACACAGAGTAAACAGCATTGCTGCTAATTACAAGTCATAAATTAGCACTTTGCAAGTCTGTTTTCTTATCTCAAGGCACATGTTTTGATGCTTCTTTCCAAGTGACTGCCTCTTAGGTGTTCAATGAAAAAGGACCTGAAATTAGTACAGATTCCCTTGAAACCAAATCAGCAGGATGTATTTATCAGAGAATTCACTTTGTACATAGTTCAGGTTTATTCACAGGTATAGCTCAATCATTTGGTTAGCCTGAAACTTTAATAGGATCCTAAAGTAATTATAGCACAAAATCAAGTCTCAGATAACAAACAAGGTGTCAAGTTTACTCTAGGGCTATGAGTATTTCATTTTCCAATTAAAAGTCTGTAACAGCTCCACTAACGATCACATTGTATCTCTGACTCATGCTTTGAAAACTTGCATTTTAATTTAAAAGGCATATCCTGTGATGATTTTGTGTTATGTATACAAAGAGATTATTACTTACAGATTTGAATCTAATATTAATAACATAGTCTATCATCTAAAATTATATTAATACTATTCCTTATAAGCACTAATTATACCTGATTATAGGTTAAAAATAAAAAAAATATTAATATTTATCAATATACTATATATGATTACATCTTTGTATAATGATTAAGAATTTTCAAACAAATCAATATTGATTATGTAATTTTTACCTTATAGTAACCCACTGAACAGGAAGGGATTATCTTCATTTTGCAATTAGAAACCAAGTCAAACAAGATTCAAATGTCACACTGAGAACTATAAAACCAGACTAGAACACAGAGTCAATGTCCACCCTCCAGTACCTTTTCTTCATGGTACATTCTATGGACTGTGGGACAGAAGTAAGAGTAATATGTTTTGAAACACTATGGAGCTAATAGTTCCAGGGATGAATCTGGACTTTTTAAGAAACTGATATAAAATAGCAGGGGTGGAGGGCAAATCTTGGTGAGATTAGTGGAGAGAACCACAGAAAATCTCGGTAGTGGTGAGTATTTTATAGGGGCCAGAACGGGACAGGTCTTCCAAGGAAGAGGACTGCAGGCAGAAACCCTTAGTTCCTCAGAACAGAGGTACAAGTCTTGGAGATGGAGTTGTCTTACCTGGATCTTCCTTTTCTCCTGAAGAAACCACAGTATGTTTTCTAGCAGCCAAGATAAATCCATAAAGTTCACATTCAATATTTTGAAGAAGATTACTCTTGAATCAATGCAGAGGAAGACATCAGTAGATCTCCTTGCTCACTAGGTTGCCAACAATTTGAAGAGTTCTATAATTACTATATGGTAGTCATTCAACAACTACTGGTTGAATGATTGAATGCCATGGCAAATACAAATAAATGGTGGAAGATGCAGAAAGAAGAGACTAAAGACAGAACAGAGAAGCCTCTGACTTTCCAATTTCCCCCTCTAGATGATTATAAAAGGAAAGTCATTACTTGTTAGAGCCTGTAATCACTGCATTTTCTTCTACAGCATATATTTACAAAATAAAGAGATTCTCAGAGTCATGCACATAAAAATAATGGGTTAATTAATTGGTAGTCCCATTCAGTAGAATTCTCATATATTTTTCATATTTCTGAATCATGGCATCCTTTCAACATTGTGAAGAACTTATCATATCCCATTGGTTCCCCACAGCATGGATTATTCTATTTGACAGACTCACAATCAGGTTTTGTCCCCACAGAGGGACAAATACAATGTTTAAAGTGTGTGAGAACCAAATAATTCTATAGTGCTGCTCCAATTAAGCCTTTATTTTAGTGTAACTCTAACAGAAAAGGTTCCAATTAAATTTCATTTATGGTCATTTCATTTAAACAAAAGTAGTTTCTTTGTTCTTATTTTGAGAGTTCAGCAAAATACATTCCCAATAAAATGTCAATTCTAGAATGAAAAAATGCCTTAAAATGCCTTAACCAATGGTTTCTAATGTAATATGCTATTATATTTCACATTCTTTTCCCTTCACACATGACATGAATAGTATACTAAAGTGCCAATGAAATAGAAAAATGGAAATCAACAATGTGGAGAAATATTGAGTCTACTTTGAATGAAAATTTAAAAAAGCATTATTCCATTTATGTACACTTTAAAAGTATGCTACATATTCTTGATGGTCACTTGCATCATTAATAAAATTATATATACCAGAATGGAGGAGATGTTCAAACACATTAAGATATTTGTTACTTCCATGAAGTGAAGGAGGGGACTAGAATGGCTGTATTTGGAGAGAAGTGTAGATCTTCAATACAATCTATAATGCTTTCTTTCCCCCAAACTAATCATAGTCATGTATGTAAAAGATTTATATTTACTAGATGTAGCACAAGTGGGTTTTCCTGAGCTTGTTAAATTCTCTATTTTTTTCTCTTTGATATTACTTACAATTATTAAAATAACTAAATCGGGGCATCTGCATGGTTCAGTCACTTAAACGTCTGACTTCAGTTCGGGTCATGATTTCATTGTTCATGGGTTTGAGCCTGCCTTGGGCTCTGTGCTGAGGGGTCAGAGTCTGGAGCCTGTTTCAGATTCTCTCTCTCTCTCTCTATCTCTCTCTGCCAGTGCCTCACTCACACTTTCTCTCCCTCTCTCAAAAATAAATAAACATTAAAAGAATTTTAAAAAAGATATGACATGATGACAATACAAATATAGACAGCTCCCTGCCCTATTATATTGGTCATGTTCTCCAATGGAAAAGAACCAATGGAATATATGCAACTATAGAGAAAGAAATTCATTATGAAGATTTGGCTCAGGGGATTATGGATGTTGAGAAGTCCCATAATCTTACATATGCAACCTGGAGAACTAGGGAAACCCAAAGCCCTGAGAATCAGGAGCACTGATGTCTGAGGGCAGATGAAGATGGATGTCTCAGCTCAAATGGAATGTAAATTTATCCTTCCTCCACCTTTATGTTCTATTCAGGCCCCCCATGGGTAGGATGATTCCCTCCTGCATTGGTGAGGGCAATCTTCTTTACTTCATCTTTCTTTCTTTTTTCTTTTATTTTTTTCCAAATAGTTTATTGTCAAATTAGTTTCCACATAACACTCAGTGCTCATGCCCACAAGTGCCCTCCTCCATGCCCATCCCCCCTCCCTCCCACATCCATCAGTCCTCAGTTTTTGTCAGCATTCAAGAGTCTCTCATGGTTTGCCTCTCTCCCTTTCCCCCACCATTTCCGCCCTTCTTCTCCCCTTGTTCCTCCATCAAGTTCCTCCTAATCCTCCTGTACGTGCAAACATATGATATTTGTCCTTCTCTGCCTGACTTATTTCGCTCAGCATAACACCCTCAAGGTCCATCCATGTTGCTACACATGGCCAGATTTCATTGCTTCTCATTGCCATGTAGTATTCCATGGTATAGATAAACCACCTCTTCTTGATCCATTCACTGTTGATGGACACTTAGGCTCTTTCCATGTTTTAGCTATTGTGGAGAGTGCTGCTATGAACATTGGGGTACATGTGCTCCTATGCCTCAGCATTTCTGTATCCCTTGGGTAAATTCCTAGCAGTGCTATTGCTGGGTCATAGGGGAGTTCTATTGTTAGTTTCCTGAGGAACCTCCACACTGTTTTCCATAGGGGCTGTACCAGTTTACATTCCCACCAACTTTACTTCATCTTTCCATCCAGATGCTAGTCTCTTCCAGAAACACCTTCACAGACACATTCAGAAATAATGTTTCCTTAGCTCTTTGGCCACCCCTTTGCCCAGTCAATTTGACACATAAAATGAACTATCACACTTATAACTAATGGTCTTGTAGATAGGAACAGAATATACAGACAATAATAAAACACTGTCTTGACAATGTAAACAAGATATACATCTAATTCTTACAATACATTTTATATCTGGAAGAAATTCTGCTAAACAGATGACAAAGAGAGCATTTTAGTAAAAAGTAATAAAGCATTCAGAGGGTTGGTGGGCCTTTGAACAATACTTAGGTGAAAAGATTTTTCATATTAAAAATGGAAGAGCCTTAATTTTATAAATGCTCAAGCAGCTAGCTACCTTGGAAGTAAATTTACTTCTGTCAACTTTAAAATGAGATATAGATGACTCTTTGCTTTCTCAATAATATTTAAAAGAACATTTCATTAATGAAAATACTGGAAGCCTTCTAAAAACGACAGAAGTTTGAGACAAATATCTCAGGTAAGTGAAAAACATGTTTGTATAATTTAAAATCACAGTGGAAGAGCTGTGGGCTTTAAAGAATTTGTATTGAATTTATTTAAATGGTGATATTTCAAGTGACTTTTAAAAATATTATTCCTGTATTTATATGACATTTTATAATAAGGATTTCTATAATCAGACAAAATAATTTTTCTGTTGAAAGCAAATATCCCCTCACATATTTTTTCTGAATATTGAATAAGATCAGGCTCATAAAAGCTACTTGACAGATAAGAGATACCTATTAAAAGAATAGCAAATAGTAGTAAAAATGGCAGACTCTGTGGTTATAGAGAATTGAGTATAAATACAAACTCTACACCTTCCTAAATGTGTTACCTTGGGCTAGTGACTTAATCTCCCTCAACTGCATTGGAAAATGACTAAAGAAAGAATCCATCTGATATGGTTTGGTGAGGATTAAATAAGCTAATTGTCTTAGTATAGCACTTGACCCAACTAAAATGCTTAATATACAATAACATTAGTTTCTTTCAAATGGTATAAAGAGCTATAACCCCCCCATGAAAGAAAATACATTGTAAATTATTTTGTGACCTGAAAGGTACCATCAGTCACATGAAATCACTAAACCCTGTGATAGATGAAATGGGGATAATTTAAGCCCACTTCAATTTAAGTTTCTATCAACTTTAGGTCATTTCCAGTGTAATGTTCCTTTCACTACTAGTCATTAGATGTGTTTGTTTACACAAGCAGTATGTCTCTTAAAGGCCTCATGAATGAACATAAACTTTCTGAAGGCAAATGCTTATAATATTTGATAATTCTACAGTCACATACAAGGAAATTTCCTAAGTGGAAAACGTAACTTCTATATAGAACAAACTGTTTTTTTTTTTTATTTGCCTTACACAAGGCACTAGGAATCCACTTGTATTAACAAATATAATATTCATTCATATACTTTCCACATGTATGCACACATGCACATATTTCTTTTTTTTTTTTTTAATTTTTTAATGTTTTTTTATTTATTTCTAGGAGAGAGAGAGACAGCGTGAGCAGGGGAGGGTCAGAGAGAGAGGGAGTCACAGACTGAAACAGGCTCCAGGCTCTGAGCTGGCAGTCAGCACAGAGCCCGACGCGGGGCTCGAACCCACGAACCGTGAGATCATGACCTGAGCGAAAGTCGGACGCTTAACCGACTAAGCCACCCAGGCGCCCCCACATGCACATATTTCTAAGTCGAGAAATGTGTAGCAGTGTACGTTGGATCTGTTGCTAATGAACTGTAAGACACATCTTGTAATGAAGGAACTAGTTGGAGAACTAGAAACTTCCTGAAGCAAGGGGACACTGTTTGTGCTATTTCTATTTGAATTTTTCCCTTGCAACATCATGACCCAAGGAAGATATTAACAATATATAACTGAAACAAATGTGTAAGAAGTAACCCAACATGAAATAAGTGTATTCCATTATTTATTTACCTGATATTATTCTATTTTTAAAAAATGTAGTCTGCAATCCACTAAATTGACTTCAAAAACCAACAATACATCATGTCACATACTGATAATCCTGAGGTTTAGATGTGTCATTGTGTTTAACTGTCTCCCAACTAAGAGGTATGTCTTCTTCCTAGAGTCCCATTTGGAATCAGTGGATATTCACTTATTTGTTCATTCAACAGACATTTACTGAACACTACTAGGTGCTCAGGTCTGGAAGTCATGGATATAATACTAAATAAAATGTAGTATTGTCTTTAAAGATGTTTCCCTTATGCAGCAATTATATCTCTCATTTCTTCATCAAAAACACAATATGAGAGTTAACATATGTCAATTATATCCTAAAAAATCTGTGAAAAAAGTTAAAAAAAGAAAAAAATGGAAAGTTAAAACAAAAGCAGAATTAAAACAACAAAAAACCCACCCAATGTCAGACTAAAATAATCCCAATCTTAGAAAATAGTGAAAAGTATAAAACTATCTATACCATATTCTACTGTGGAGAAATGAAAATGAGAGCTTGAGTTTTTTCTCCTGGAAACAAACAAACTGGAATATAGCTTGTTATGGGAAAGAAGGAATTATGAGGCACTTAATTTTTTCCCAAGTTGTGGAATCAGAATTTTAATAGGGACTTCAGGTGGAGGAAGGATCCAATGACTTAATTTTGTTTCCTCAACTGAACCCTGAGATGTTTGGCTTCATGTTAATCACTTCATTTGCCTAAAATTGGCAGTTTGCTTAATTAGCATTTAGCACAATAACATGCATATAGTAAGAATGTCAGGTGACATTAGAATTACGTTTGAGGGGTCCTGGGTGGCTCAGTCACGTAAGTATCTGACTCTTGATTTCTGCTCAGGTCGTGATCTCAAGGTTCATAGGTTCAAGCCCCACATCAGGCTCTGCGATGACAGCACAGAGCCTGCTTAGCATTTTCTATCTCCCCCTCTCTCTCTGCCATTCCCCTGCTTACAGTCTCTCTCTCAAAATAAATAGATAAACTTAAAAAATCTACAAAAAAGAATATATTTGACTTTAATCTGTGACTCTGAAAACAGTAGTCTTAATCTAATATTCATACCATGTAATCATTTCCTTTACAACTTAAACAATTTGGAGTTCACAGTCATAATCACCATAATGTGCTCTCATGTGTAACCTCACTAGCTGTCATAAAGCTATTTACAGAAATAATGATGGCAAGTACCCAAAGTACTTCTACTATTACCACTCGTATCAGTCTTGCTATTATTGCTATTACTTCTATAATTTATCGTGTTCACACTATATACAAGCAATTGAAATGCACAATTTGTATGAAGTATAATCTCATTTTTAGACAAAATTATAAATAGTAGCAAGTAAGTTGTAGAATAATATATAGGTGAAATGAGAATAACATAGAATAGAGAAATTTTTTCAAAATTATGAAATATTACATTTAAGAATAAGCATTTAGTTTTGTTAAAGATAACCATAAAAAACAGAATGCATCATTTTAATCTATATAATTTCATCAGTTTAATTACAATGATAAAAATTCATATTTGATTATCAATGTGGCTAAATCACTGTGGTAGTCAAAAAATACTAATATTAAACAGTAAGTGTTTTTTGTTAACAATATAAAAATTTTTATAGTTCATTTCTTTTCCTTTAGTATGCACAAATAAACCTGTCATTAATTTAACATTCTACTATAAAATAGGGGAAATAGCTTAGTTTCCTTTACCCTAGTTTCCTTATTAAACATATCAGAAAAGCATTATATAATTTTGCAGCATTACTCAGTTTTACTTTGTTCGTGTTTAATGCTGGTTTTTATTCAATTTTATCTCTTGTAAGAATGGAATTGCTTCACATATTGCATAGTTTGAGATAAAATTAGAGGTGATGCCTTTATTTTTTCCTCATCTCAAAATATTCATATTGCTCTCTTTTAATAAGAAATAATTTAGGAAAAATTATGTTCCCTGCTAGCTACTGATTATACTCTAAAAAGAAAACAGTAAAGAGGGAGGAATGTAAAAAATTCACTTTAGTTATTATAGCTCTCACCATTTCAACTGCTGACTTCAATTATCAAGGGAAACACACTCATACAAGTTTATATAATAATGACACATTGTTTCCTCCCATACTCACAATTGATTATTATAAAAATTATTAAGATACAAGAAAATATAGATTGGCCTAAATGTGCCTGTTACTCCTTGTTATAAATATATACTGTACATTGTTCTAAATGAAGACTTGGAACATTTACCCATTATGTTTTTTGTAATATTTATTTACAATGTTATTTGTTTTTGAGAGACGGAAAGAAAGAGAGCAGGCATGTACGAGAGGGGGAGGGGCAGAGAAGGGATTGGACACAGAATCTGAAGCAGGCTCCAGGCTCTGTTGTCAGCATAGAGCTCCATTCAGGGCTTGAACCCATGAACCGTGAGATCATGACCTGAGCTGAAGTCAGATATTTAACTGACTGAGCCTCCCAGGAGCCCCCAGAAACAAACAAACAAACAAGCAAAAAGTTGATCTTCCTTTTCTGAAGGTCTGAAGTGAATCATACTGGGGTAAAATTAAGATGTCTGAATATCTACATGCTTAGGAGACTTTCTGTAGAAGAACCTGTTTCCTTTCTTTTCCAGCATTCAGAGGCTGCTTCTATTCCTCAGTTCATGGTACCATTTCTCCATCTTCAGTAGTGGCAATGCCAGTCTTTTTCATGCTGCTATTTCTTTGCTTTTGTTTGTTTGTTTATTTTTGTTTTATTTTTCTTTCCAATTCCTTCCTCCACTTTTAAAGACCCTTGTGATTACAATGGGACCAACTAGATTAATCCAGGATAATTTCTTTATTTTAAAGTCACTGGATTGGCAGCCTTAATTCCATCTGCATCTTTAATTCACTTCTTCATCGTGCAACCTAACAGTCACAGATTTTTGGAATTAGGACATAAAAACTTTGGGGGGAGTTATTCTGCCTATAATACCATAATACCATGTAATTAACTTAAAATTGCAGACTCTAAAGAAGGGTATCATGGATTTTGAGAAGAATTTTAGGTTATATCACAAATGGGAACCAATTAAATTATTTAAGCAGGAGAAGCATCAATAATTCAATTTATCATTTTAAAAGATCACTTATGTGCAGTGTACAGAATTAATAGAAGGAATTAAGAGTTGGATGAAAGGTGTGAGATGAATTCGATGAAAGGTGTGAGGAAAAGAAAACTTAACAAAGCATAGATCCTGAATAGTTTAAATCAAATTTTGGGTTCCCACTTAGTAAGCTGGATGACTTTGTAAGTTTCTGCTGCAATTCCCTTATGGGTAAATTGAGGATAATACTGGTTCCAAACTCAGTTTTTGATTTTGTTTTGCTTTCTAATAAACCTAAGATAATGGATGCGAATAAATCTAAAGTGTTAGTACATGAATACTTTTTACTAAATGTTAAATGAACAATTATATTAGGGGTAGAATTTACTAAATGACTGAAGGTGGGTTTAAGGCAAATATTGACAATGACTTCCAAGTTTCTGAAAATTGAGGTTTTTCAAATAATAAAAACTGAAGTTGGGGCATATATGGCTAAAGTACACACAAACTTTTTTTTTTTTTTTAATATGGTGAACAAGATGCTTGAGAAAAATCCAAGTACAAATGTTGAGAAAAAGTTGCATATAACTTCCATTGCTCGATGCAGCTTTGGAATTGAGAGGAGAATCAGTATATGTCAAGGCCAATTCTGCCTTTTTTCACATAGAAGATATGATAGAATGTGGGTGCATCAATATTTTTTTGTACCACTTATAAATAATTAAAATTGCAAGTAGAAATATGACATGCAATGAACTTACAGATGAATTACTTTTTTTGATGTTAACACATTAAAGAAATGCACAGAGTCAATAGAATAAATTTTATTATTTTTGACAACTTGTGAGGAGATTAAATCATCTAGGTAAATAGTGTAGAGGCCTTCCCAAGGCCTTGGGAAGATTTGATATATAATAGTAGTGACTAAGAAATAGGAGATGAAGAAATAGAAATTATGGGTATAAGCAATACCTCTTTGAAGTTACTGTGGATGGAAGGGGTCTGAAGAAAACACAGTGTCTACATTTTTTTAAATGTTTATTTGTTTTTGAGAGAGAGAGAGAGAGAGAACAGGGGAAGGACAGAGAAGGAGACACAGAATCTGGAGGAGGCTCTAGGCTCTGAGCTGTCAGCACAGAGCCTGATGCCATCTTGAACTCATGAGCTGTGAGATCATGACCTGAGCTGACGTCGGATGCTTAATCAACTGAGCCATGCAGGCGCCCCAAGACATGGTGTCTAAAAATCCTCTTTTTCTTTCTTTTTTTGAAGATGGGAGCCATCAACACGTTTGGGCAATGAAGAGGGATTAGAAGGACCAGTAGGGAGGAAGAAGATAATTGTGTAAAAGACAAATGTATGTACAACTACAGAGGCCTTTCGCTGGGAGCCATTCATCTGCCTCCTCACTGAATATAGGAACCAGACCGACTTGCCCACAGACAATGTTGACAAAATGAAACTGTGGGTGAAGGTGTTCTCCCACCAAGTGCAGAAGACTCTGGCTTTGAGGCCTGGCCTGGGCTATCTAGAAGGAAGTGACTACCAGCCTGGCCTATCTGCCTGAATGGAAGGAAAATATTATGAAATTATGTCCCTCACACAGATGCCCCATTGAAATTGAAGTCGAGAAGTGCAAAAGAGAATTGACACATCTCAGCAAAGAAATTGGAACGGATTTGATGATAACTGAAGAAGATCTCAACACATTTCTGGAAGAGAGCCTGTGGATGCAATGTGATAGTGAATAAAAGAGTGAAGGTATCTTTCAGACAGAACAGAAGCTGATCTGAACAACTCAATCCCAAAGAAACATGAGCACCTGAGAAATATATAAAGAGTTATACCAGTTGTAAATTTGAATCCCATCCTATCGTACCCAATCAGTGTGCAGAACATAGGCAGTATACCATTGGTACCCATTAAAAATCTGTTGTTACTTTAAAAAGTAAATAAATACACTAAAATAAAATAAGTAAAATAAAGAGAAATAAGAAATTGAACAATATCCTATAGAAAGCCAGTTGTATGTAAAGAAGAGGCTGGGGTCCAGCATACATGGTCATATAAATTTTCCCTGATGGGCAGAGAGATAATTCTGTCACTGTGACAGGGGGGATGTTCTGTGACTATGACCGTGGGAGTACCTCCAGAGTTGCTAGAGAGGGATTGTGGCAATAAGAAAAAGAGTTCATTGGAGGGCTTTAATTCAGTCAGTGAAAGATAAGGTGAGGTCATCCACTAAAAGTAATGAGGCAGAGTTTAGATTCAGGGAGTCCATGAAAGAAAATAGTATGCAAATCATTGTAGCAAATAGTGAATACATGAATTCAATACAGAAATGCACCAACATGAAAAAGTGAAATTAAAAATTCCATTGAATGTGGTGATAAAAAAAAATTTATCCAAAGGATATTGTGCAGATTCTCTGTTTTCTTGGCATAAAGTGAAGCTATTAATATTATCATGTAACAAATTCCAGATTATAAAATATTATTCAGTGGCCTTAAGCTACTTTAACACAAAAGAATGGATACATTTATTTAGGATTGAGGTTTAGCAAATAGGAAAAATATCAATGGTTTGAAGAAATTTCCTAAGAGTGAAGACAATTCTGGATCATAGAATTCAAGCTGGACAAAAAGTAAAACCAAGAGCGTGTGAAATCACTTTGTCCACAATGATGAACATTAATATACTTAGGCTAATAACAGGAATCTGGTTAAAGATGTAAACTGTAAGTCTGATGCTAAACTCATTATAAACCATGGACTATCCACAGAAGGACAATAAGTGGCAATACTGAAGTTGCATGTTTAGTTAAATGGCAGTAACTTCAAGACAGTAGTATATAAGAAGTTCTAAGAGTAATAGCTACTGGGCAGAAGCATGGATACTGTGACAGTTTAGCAATATTTAACATTTCATTTGGATTGCCGTACCAGGAGAATGAGGGAAAGGGATTCAATGTGGCACTTTATGTCTAACCAAGTATAACTTCCTGTCATGTGTTTATTTCTTCAGGCAATGTTTAACAATGTGCTAGTCAATGAACTAATCCTAGAAATGTTGTGAAGGACAGAAATAGCAAGTCTTTACCCTCCTCAGTCATCTGCCATGCTGCTGAGAAAAACAGGCTGGAAAAATAGCCATATCAGCCATGAGGAGATAGAACACATAATATTTTTATGAGGCCGCAAAATGGAAGATCTCAAGTCCCTTTGAGATCTAAGGGTGCAGTAGATGTTAGCCACACATAAACCTCAAGAACAATGTCATAGGGAGAGGGAACACTATACATAATGGTCATGAACAGAACAGAATGCTCTCTATTTATACTATTAGAAGACAGTTCTATCAGAGTACTGAAAGGAAGAGAAATGAGTGCTGACGGAGGAGGTGATGATGTAAGCAGAGCTCAAATGACAGACATAACGTATCACAGGTTTGCTCAAAACTTTGGATTTTAAACTAAAAGCAATAGAAAGTGTATCATCTTACACATGGAAGATACATGATGATGTTTCCAGTAAAAAAAAAAAAATATGTGACACACTCGCTACACTGTGAAGAGAACCTAAAGGAAGTTGACCTTAGAGTTGACCTTAGAAATATACTATGAAAGTGTGGTCAGAGAGAAGAGATCAAGAGGAGAGGATGAAGCACATTGCCCACCTGTGTGTCTGTGCTATGAATACACACACCAGTGTACACATGAGAAATCTCCCGCCCCACCCCACACACAAATACATGCCCTCATACATGCATGCAGTTTAAGCAACAAGATGGTGCTTAATTGGAAGTGAGAGAATAGATTATAGCTGAAAGAAATGAAACACGGCAGACATTACCTGGTGCTTTATGAAAATATTTATTTACAGTAAATATGAAAATATTTATTCACAGTACAGAAAACTAAATTAAAATTAATATTCAATCAAAGGATGTTTAAGTATCTTTGAAAATATAAAGGACAGTTTATATAGTTTGATGTTAAAATCTGAGAAAACTTCCTCTGCAAATACGTGAAAAATTTAGAACTTTATATGAAGGAACTGAAAACGAAGAAGTTATCTATTATACTGTATAGAGACACTCTTCTGTCCTCGGTGAGAAAAATAAACAATTTAATTTGCTCAAGAATAGTCTTTAAAAACAATGACTTTGCCAAAACACAGTTGTGCTGTCATATCTTTCTTTATGGTATGTTCTCAATACATTTCTCTAAATCTTTTAGCTTAGTGAAACATTTATTGTCTAAAAAAACGCATAAAGATAACTTTTCCCATCTCACTTCAACTCATCTCCACTCATCCACACATCTCATGCTTGGACAGAATCTGTTCTCCATCCCTAGTGGGACCCCTGTCTCCTTAAATTCCATTAGGTATGATTATCAAGAAATTACTTTCAGCCTGATCTCACTCTGCACACCAGATTTTATCCTGAACTCTTTCATCTAAATACATAAAAATAGTTTTCACTAGTGTGGTAGACACATATGATGAAGACTATTTTTAAGAGTATCCAAACCACATCTTTTCTTGTTTTTATCTTCCATTCAGATTATAAACTAATGCTGAGAATCCAAACTTTACTGGATACAAATATATTCATACAATGTCAATAGTATGAATCTCAAGCCCTTCACTGCTCTGTGATCTTCTATAGATTGTTCCTAATTCAAGTAAAATTAATTTATTTTAATTAAAGTTTGAGAGTGTATTAATCATATTTTATCATTCCTGCCACATTTCTTGGCAATGTTTCCAAATAATTCAAGCAGGAGAAAGGTTATCTTCATGAATTGAGTAGAAGAATCAATAAGGCCTATCTTTCAAACTAGATCACCTTTATGATTCCTGAAAGACAGAGGGGAATGGAGTGGCAGATTACACTGTTATTCATACTGCCAGTTTAGAACTGGTATAAAGCAAAGCACAAAGTCAATGAAAAATCTTATATGCTTCCAAGTAGGGGTTCTAACAGTTTAGAAATGATCTTTGTGAGGTATGTTAATGAGTCTGATCATTCTGACATTACAATAGCGGTTCTTGAAAATGAAATGTACAGGATCTATCTATGTATAAAAGACCTAATCCATTTATGGACTGCAACAGTCCATTTACATTTTATCTAAAAGGTATGAGGGGCCAATTGAAACAAGTTACCACTGACAAGAGGATGGATTTGTGTAGTAATTCAGATAGCTGCAGGAACAGGTTTTTATCATGGTTGACCTAGCATGAACCAATACTTTCCTTTTAGAAATACTCTGATTTGAATTCTCATTAAGCCATGTAAAACATCGCACTTTCAACATAGTATGTATTCTAGAAATAAAGGCTATTAAGTTTTCATCAGCCATAGAAAGCCTATAATTTATATCTTAGATGATGAGTCTTCAGATGGCTTTAAAACTGATTACATTTACATTTTTTGATTTAATCTTTTCTGTTCGCATTACAAAATGATAGCACATTGTTATATGCAAGCAAAGCTAATCTTTCTGACTTAGGAAAAAAAAATAGTACTAGAAAGTTTCCCTGGTTTATGCTCCCTTCTGTGTTACTGCAAATACCAGATAGTCTATACTCTTTATTCTGAGCCTAGCATAATGTCTTTAATCTTAAATTCAATGCAATGACCATGAGCATCAGAGCTCAGCACTACTCTTGTTGTAAAATGATACTTTGATTTAGTACTCAAAATGCCATGGAACTGAAGACTGCAGAAGTAATGTATCACTTTGCAACTATGGTAACTCAAAATAACGGGTTCTAATTATGAGATATTGATTGTATGCCACCAAAATAATGTAAAAATGCACTGAATTGCTGTTAAAAGTATAGTTAGTATACATATTTTATCTGTTTCCTAGAAAATATAATTCTACCTATAGACTTTTCATTATTTTTTGCTGTTTCAGATGAGGACATATATGAAGGTTTTTAAATTGAGAATGCATAACTGAGACAGCACAAACAAGAGTTATGGTGATTATTTTAAAATGTGCATACCTGTAATAAATGTTTTAGTCATCCCCAGAAAGTTGGTATGGTTATGCTAATAGAATAATTATGTCCATTTACATATAAAATAAAACTGTTGGTGTGTCAATACAATAACATGAGTTTCCACGCAACTGATGACTGTTTGAATATTAAAAGAAGTTTGATCCATCCTCATCCTCTTTTGAGGTGAAATGAGATGTGCCCTATTTTTTATGTGTTATTACCAACATACTTGATCATTGCTCTCCCAGAATCACTTCATTATTCTGGATCCTTTGCAGCCAATGTACAGGAGGGGAAAGGGATCAAATTTTATGTAAACTAATTTAATAATTATTGTTTAAAATATTCTTTGGGCTTCCTGTCATAATTAGAAAAAAGAACTTATATTCTTTACCATCACCTTTAAGATATAAGAGCTGATCCTAAGCAGATGTAAATTGCTTACCATAACCACATGGTTAATAAGTGGTGTAGTAGAATTCTCATTCTTTTATTAGCTAAATCCAATACATTTCATATTCATAACTCTGCCTCTCCATGTCAACTGGAGATGAAAATTTATCTGATTATAGGCATATACAATCCCTTACAATGAATTATAGATTAACCTATCACCAAGTAGAAATATATCCATTCCAAACTGAGTGTACTCAGTTGAAGAAATACAGAGTAGGGAGGAGGTCACAGTCAATGTCCCTGTCTCTGTTAAAGAGCATATTTTGACCAGAAGCAAAATGTTTCCTAAGCCAAACAACCATATCATGGATTTCACCTGGGCAATATTTTTTAATAAGCATACTATTTTGTGTTTATAAGTATATTAATATCTATTATAAATCAAAATGGCTCAAGGACAAAGTTTCTCTAGACTCTATTTTTTTAAAGTAACCAGAAGCTTTTTCTGATCCTCATCTTGTTAATTTGTAAGCATAATAGAGGTAGTAACCTTGTGTTGTAAAAAATGCAAGAACTATAATTTTATACTCTCCTAAGCATAAATATAGTAAACTGAATGCCATATGGCACATTATAAAAGTTAGTATTTCCAGTTGCTTTGTAAATCTCTTCAATTTTATGGAGCATAGAAAGAAAACTAATTGCTAAATGAGGTCATAGCATTCTTTCTCTGAAGCACTAAACATTCATAAGCTTGGTATAAATTTTTAAGTAGAAAAGTAAATTATATTTGTAAATGGAGGCTATTATGATGTAATTACTATTTATTTCCCCAGCTTTTTGTGAGATGTATGTTTACTGGGAAACTAACAAACAAAATTCATTACTGTCCTTTTTAGCCAAATAAGATGGATTTATTAAAAATATAATAATGAGACTTTTTAGTAATCCACTGTAAATTAGTTTTCACATAAATGAAGACTTTCACAGGGCCAGAGCTAAACTCTTTATAAAACGAATAGAAAATGATTTAGTTAGGCAAGCATTATATTTTGTTTTAACTTTTTCTTAAATCAGCCATTAATTTTAATCTTACAAATACATTTCTTTTGTAAGATTATTTTTCTATTTGCCAATTTTATCACTATGCCCAGATGTACTGCATAATGAAGGAAATCACATTACATACAGTGTTTGATGTAAAGCAATAGAAACTGTTTCCATCGCTTACCATCATTAATGTGATTCTGCCTCTTAGTGTGGTCATAACAAGCATCAAATCAAAATTTTAGCGGTTGCAATATAACTTAAATATTGGGCAAATAGACTACTCTTAAGGTCACACTACGGTGGTGGTAGTGGTCTGTGGATATGGTGAACAACACTGGCAATGTACTCTTGCTTTGTCTGTAATTTAATGAGTGATGGTGTTTCAAGGATTTAGAAGTATTGATTGCGTGTCTTTTTAGCAAGAACTAATTTTCTAAGATGACACACAAAACTGGATTAAAACTCCCTCTCTTAACAAGGAGTTATATATGTATTGCCCCAAAAGTATCTTCTTAATGGTATGAACATTTAATATTTAAAAATTATATTTATTAATATATTTTTAAATGATGATAGGTTTTTAATCAGTTAAGTATTCTGCATTGAGTTATTTCTATAATTGAATTTTAAAGAAAAATGCATCCACATGCATAATTTATAGTTTAGACATATAATTGTTTTGTTTGTCCTATCATTTATAATGTTCTGTAGTATGATAGCATGTATAATTTAAGCATGTGAGAAATATTAAAATTTTAAATAATCCTCAATTTTAATAATGATTTGTATTTTAACAATGTCTTTCAACTAAGTTTTGACTACAAGTGTATGGCTTTCAAGTATAGTTTGAATGAGCACACCCGTTAATGAAATTGTGTCCCACATCTCTCAAATAATGGAAGAATAAAGAGAAAACTTCAAAGCTGAGGAGTAATTGAATGTTTTAAGCTGAAGTTAGATACTGATTATTTATAAACACAGAATTAAATCCTTATTAGAAACTTAGGGAATGTTAATATTTCATCCATAAGCACTTTCACATAGTCAAGAGTTTACCTTGTAACTGAGTATTAGCTAAGAATGTTTACAGTATGCCCTGAGAACTCATTTTCTTAGCATTATTGAGGTATAATTGGCATATAAAACCTTGAGCACACTTAACGTATACATCTTGATGAGTTTGGACCTAGACAAACATCCATCACAACAATTAAACACTAACAATCACAACAATTAAACAATCACAACAATTAAAACACTAAATATACCAGTCACTTGCAAAAAATGTTTTATGTTCTTTTGTGGTTTGTTTGTTTGGGATAAGAACCTTTAAACTGAGATCTAGTCTCTTAACAGTTATTAAAGTGTGTAAGACCATATCGTTATTTATAGGCCCTATGTTGTACGGCAAATCTCTAGAATTTCTCACATAGCAGAAACTATATCCTCTAAGTAACAATTCCCGATTCCCTCCTCCTCTCAGTCTCTGGGAACCAGTATTCTACTCTCTGCTTTTAGAAGTCTACTTCAGATTACCTCCTGTAAATGGAATCATGCAGTGTTTGTCCTTCTGCGACCGACTTATTGACTTAGCATAATGTCCTATGGGTTCATCCATGTCATGACAAATGCAGGATTTTCTTCTTTTTAAAGGTTAATATTCTATTGTATGTATATAGCTAATTTTATTTATCCATTCTTCTGTTGATAAACATTTGGTTGTTTCCATATCTTGGCTACTGTGAATAATACTGAAATGAACATGAGGGTGCAGCTACTTCTTTGAAATCCTGATTGAAAAAAGAAACAAAAGTAACTGATAACCTTTGGGGAAATAACTGAATTTGCTTAAATAATA
The DNA here is from genome assembly GCA_017311185.1 of Proteles cristata cristata. Taxonomy (NCBI): domain Eukaryota; kingdom Metazoa; phylum Chordata; class Mammalia; order Carnivora; family Hyaenidae; genus Proteles; species Proteles cristata. The sequence goes on from JAESUZ010000127.1 coordinate 974,237, forward strand.
CCTTAAAATATTTTTGAAACTATTTTTATTTGCGAAGCATTTATTGTCATAATTTTAGGAAAACAAACAAACATGTATTTATGCATTTCATAAAAAATGTAGGTGGATTTTTCTCTCATGTTTAGAATTTTTAGGATAATTCTAATATGTTAACATAAAAACTATTTTTTCTGATTTCCCAACATTCCAAATAGTGATAATTTTATATTCTCATTTCAAATAATAAGTACATGATAACATAAAGCAAAACACTTTCATTTTATGAAACTTCAGTGTTCCGTGCTGAATGATGAGAGAAGTTTGCGAGGCATCTGGGTGGCTCAGTCGGTAAAGCATTTGACTCTTCGTTATGGCTCAACTCATGATCTCACGCTTTGTGAGTTCAAGCCCTGTGTCAGGCTCTGTGCTGTCAGCCCAGAACCTGCTTCGGATTCTCACTCACCCTCTCTCTCTGCCCCTCCCTACCCCTTCTCTTTCAAAATAAATACATAAACTTAAAAAAAAGAAAATGTCAGGACATGCAAGTTGTGATGAAAATCTATGCAAGGAATACAGACAAAATAAAAATTCAAACCTCCTATTAAATGTATGACACAGATAGCTGGAGCACAATTGTCAGTGCCAGAAGAAAAAATTTATCATATGAAGGGCAAAAATAAATAATGCAGGGGAAGAGGTATCAGAAATTAAAAACAAAATGGTAGGCATGAAGATAGCTATAAAAAAAATAATTTGTACCCCCATTTCAGCAACATGGAAATTAAATTCAGAAATATTGTGACTTTCCCAAGGTCACCAACAATTGGAAGCTGAAAAAGCTGTTTCATAAATAAACAGAATTTCTCTATACTATGTCAAACTATAAAAATTCATTTAACAGTTTGACCCTTAAAATGTTTGACATTAATTGTTTGACAATTCTGACCATTAACCATGAACCATTACCATCTCATTAAACATTAAATTGGGATTATATCATTTAATGTATTAAACAACACTGACCTTAAACTAGTTAAGCAATATTTCTATTCTTTTTCATGGTATCACCTGAGACACAGGAAATTATCAAAACATGATTATTTTATTTTTATTTTTTATTTTTATTTTTTTTAATTGTTTTATTTATTTCTAGGCGAGAGAGAGACAGCGTGAGCAGGGGAGGGTCAGAGAGAGAGGGAGTCACAGACTGAAACAGGCTCCAGGCTCTGAGCTGGCAGTCAGCACAGAACCCGATGCGGGGCTCGAACCCACGAACCGCGAGATCATGACCCAAGCGAAAGTCGGATGCTTAACCGACTAAGCCTCCCAGGCGCCCCTATTTTTATTATTTAATGTTTATTTTTGAGACAGAAGGAGACGGAGTGCGAGCAGGGGAGGGGCTGAGAGGGAGACAAAGAATATGAAATAGGCTCCAGGCTCTGAGCTGTCAACACAAAACTCAATGCAGAGCTTGAACCCATGAACTGTGAGATCATGACCTGAGCTAAAGTCAGAAGCTTAGCCGACTGAGCCACCCAGGTGCTTGAAAACATAATCATTTTATCATTAGGCTATTATTTGAAAACTTTCATATGCAAAAACGTCTATTTTCTATAATTTTCTCCATTTAAAAGAAAATATAAATATACTTGGAAAATGAACTAAAACTAATTTATTATTGGTTTATGTGCATACAAACATCTCTTGACAGCTAAAATTACTATGGGAAATACTGTATGGTGTTGATCAGAAAGCTGTTATTAAGGACTGATTAGGTATTGGTCATTTACTGAAGAAAAATTGAAAATATAAATGTGAAGTGTCAGATGAATGTTATATATACTGTATTTTCAAGGTAAGATTATTCTTTCTGCTCTAAGCAAAGAGAATTTCAGAGCTCATTCTTTCTCCATATAAAAAAATATTTACACAAATGTCTTTAGACCTAAGTGTTTTTGCATGGCAACCCTCTAAAAAAGTGATTTAAGGGAAATTTAGCCAATCTGTTCCCAAAAAGAAAAGAAAAAGTCATTATTTTCTTTTCATTCACCAGTTATCATTCAAGAAGTATACAGAACTTTTTATGGATTTGTCAAGCACTACTCTAGGCACTAAGTAGAATTATAGCACACAACTTGTCTCTATACTGTCATAAAAAGACATAAATTGAATAATAAACCAATAGCTAGATAACACAATTTAAACTACTGATAAGTGCAGCAAAGGAATAAAAAAATAACATATAAAAGAGTAAATATCTGAGAGCTGAGTCCTTAGGTTCTCTAGCTTGTTCTGAGAAGACGTTTATTCATTTTTTTTTAAGGCAGTCTAGTCTATGATCTAAGGTATAAATAATGAGGTAAAGTTAGTTGTATGAACATCTGAAACCAGGGTAAGGAAAGACCTTGAAGAAGACAAGAGCCTGGTGAGAGTGGTATGAAAAGAACCATGAACAAGGAAACCTGGGTTTATAGCAGCCAACAGAGCCAGACTAAGCAGGTTTCTGAGACCTGAATAAAAAATTTAGATTTTTATTTTACACATGATAGGAAGATAATGGGAGCTGTTGAGGTATAAGATAACATGATTTGTTGGGGGACCTGGGTCTCTCAGTCAGTTAAACGTCTGACTTCAGATCATGATCTCACGCTCGTGGGTTCGAGCCCTGTATTGGGTGCTGTGTTAACAGGTTAGAGCCTGGAACCTACTTGGAGTTCTGTGATACCCTCTCCTTCGGAAATCCCCCCTTGCACTCTGTTTCTGTCTCTGATTCTGTCTCTTTCTCTCTCTCAAAAATAAATAGAATTTTTTTAAATTGAAAAACAAAAACAAAACAAAAATGTGATTTGCGTTATTATGCTTAATGAAGCTTTCTAGAGAAGTGCTAAATAGGTGACATATTAAGAAGGTTAAAATACATGCAAGAAGATTTTTCAGAATGGCTTTCAGCACTTTAGGTAAGAGATGACAGTTTTCACTAAACAATTCTTTGAGAAGACTAAAAGAAGTGGTTGAACTCAATATGTTTTGGCAATACAGATAATAAGACTTGCTAAAGGTTTGGATGTCAAGAGAAAAAGTATGGGCTCAAGTATAGTTCTGAGTATTTAGCTTGAATATCTAAGAAGCACAGGTGTGGTAATTACTGAGATGGGGAGTGGGGTGGGGAAGGAAGAGACATCCTTGGAGATGAGTTGTGATAAGATATCAAGAATTCTGTTTCTTTCATTTAAGTTTATTTTTATCTATTAGAAATTGAAGTCCACTTATGTCAGTTCTTTGTATTTATGGAAATGAAAAAGCACAACTAAAAGAGAAATATCAAACTCTAATTAACACCAATGACTATTTGATTATTGCAGCTCTAACTCTCAATAATTGGCTATTTGACAATTAGTCAAAATTGACTGAACAAAATTATTTCGTCTACTTAACATGACACTCTGTGATATCTGTAATGTAAATCATAATTTGAGTTACAGTTTTAATTCCTTTTTAATTCCTAACCATTGGTTTTGATTTTCAAATAAAGAAAATATTTCAAATATAGCGTTCTATTTTAATAGAATATGCAAATGGCCACGAATTCTTTGGTTTCATATATTTTTAATCTTGCAATGAGATTTATAGTGCTTTTTATCAAAATGAGGAAACTTTTCCAGCCCTTGAATGTGGGAAAGCCTTGTCATTTACTTTGGCTGGTAGGAAAGTAGCCACTTTGACACAAACAAAATGTTTCAAGTTTAAGGACTGTGAGGCCTACCCTCTTACTGCTGTTTGAATCTACCTGCCATGCGAACAAGTCCAGGATAGCCTCCTGCCTGATGACAACCTTAGCCTCTATTACCCCAGCCCAAATCCAGGAAATACCAAACACGCAAATTAGGCCATTCCACACATGTTAATCTCCAGCTAACCTGCCAACTGTAAAAAGTCCATGAGTGAGCCCTGCAGAAATTAACTGAACTTGACCAAGAAGAGAAAAACTATCCAGATCATTCACAAATGAAAATAACATGCAAACCAATATATCTGGGTTTTTTTGTCATACAGCAAAACTTAACAGGCACTGTTAAGTTGTCAGATATTTTAATAGAAACATACCGATTAATAGTTTACAGGTAATTCTAAAATATATGTAAAAGGCTGTTGCGGCCTTGCTATGGAAAGCACAGAAGTGTTCTAGTTTGCTTAATGTATCTTCACCTGTCTTATAGACAAAGAAATGTAGAGTACAGTATACCGAATCAACACACATATATTCTCAAATGATCTTGTTTGAAGGTGCAACTAAACACCATAAGTTTTGCTCTGATTATTAAAGACTTAAAATAGAGTATTCATAAGATTTTTGGTATAAAATAGAGATTAAAGTGCCCTATTCTATCAGTTTAGGAAATGAAAGGGGAAAATATAGTTTCTACATAATGTACACCGTATTATAATACACTGTCAAGTGAAGGGAAGAATGAGGAGGAAGATTGGAAGGAGTTGTTTACATCACACAAAAAGGAAATGAGTTTTTATACAAAGTTATCCATATTTCAGAGCCTCATCATTTTAAGACTCGTTAACCTAGTTTTTTTATCTTGCCTTTAATTTTCTTAATGTTCTCTGTTATATGTGAAATACAGAGAAATTAAAGCAGAGGTGACCAGTTGAAAAGAAACCTATAATCAACAAGAAATTATTTTGTTTTGCAAGATTGCATTTTCAAGTATATTCTAATGTGCTGGAGACCTAGAGTCTACAAGACGGATTGAAGTTAGCTTGTGCTTTAAATTACCGTAAGGTTATCTGGGACATTCTTTGAAGGCAACCTAATAGGACACCAAGTGTTTTGTTAGATCTGCAATAAGCAGTTTTATTTTACATCAAACAGAGGTAAGTTTAATAGTTTGACCTAATTTCTTATGAACAGAGCTCTTGGTGTAAAACACTTGAGAAGAGTTTGTTCTAGTATACTCAAGGACATTAAGAAAATATCTCTGTGTTATGGTTTTTCTTGCAGGTTCAGGAGTTGAACTAGCCTAAATGACCTGTTCTTCATAAAATGCCCTTTTAATTTGCTGATTTCGCTCCCAAGACATACAAGTCTGCTGATGTACTGATCACTAAGCTCTGTTGGGATAATTATTTCAGAATAATTTCCCTGAGTTGCAAGACAGGTCAAAGGGAGAAAAAAAAAACTTCCAAAGTTTAATGCCTAAAGGAAGGGCACTGATAAATGTTTTCAAATTAATGGTGTAGGCAGAATTTAAAAGGCAAGCTAACCCCAAATAGTTACTACGTTAAAATCATTGCTTACTTCTAAATAAATACTTTATTCTGAGCCCCTGAAGGGAATGATCTCAAAGCATTTGAAATAAAATGTTTTATAAACTGACTTATGTGTAAAACTTGGTAGCAGAGAAATGTACTTCATCAGCATACAAGTCAGAGCTTGGAATGGACATGTTCAGTCTTAACATATTTTATTTTATTACTGTCTTTCCTTCCCAGTCAAATGGAATGTGGTTTATAGACATGGGTATTTAATTAAAATAGTGAGTGAGATCTATAGGAAGCTGAATAGCATGATTCTGTCTATAGTTTGCCTGTAGATAGATCAAAGAATTTGATTATTAAAGCCCATTGTGCTTAGAATCTATATATGTCTCACAAAAAAGAAAAGTGACAAAAGTAACTACCTAATCTATCCCATTTTAATGGAATATGCAAGCTTTAAGTGGTCTTGGAAAAGAAATGAACCCTCCATTCAGACTCATTTATTACATGATTTTATGCAAATAATGCAGCACTTTTCAGTCCTACTGAATTAAATTTTTTTTAGAGAAGAAAAAAGGTAGTTGATACTAGAAGAAAAAGTACCAACTACCTTTTTTCTTCTCTATAATACCAAGAAGATAAAAACAGAGTCCAGAAGGGTGCCTGAGGACTCCTTTGGTGAAGGCTCTGACTTTAGCTCAGGTCATGATTTCTCAGTTTGTGAGGTCGAGCCCCGCATCAGGCTTTCTACTGGCAGTGCAGAGACTGCTTCAGAACCTCTGTCCCTCTCTTTCTGCCCTTCTCTTGGTTGTGCTCTTTGTCCTTCTCTCTAAAAAATAGATAAACATTAAAAACGACTTCATTAAAAAAAGAATGTGGCCCAGATTCATAAAAATTAACTGAATAGTAGAGTATATACAAATAACCCATAGTCAATGAATGCTAATTTTCAAGTACCTCTCAAGCCTTCCCCAAGGTCACATATGCTAATAGTCTTATTCAGATTATATAATCATTTAATAATTTGAAGTATTTTAAAAAGTTCATATAAATATGATGACCCAAACTGTTCACATAAATAGGGATCATTAATTTACTTTTTCTGTAAATGGTCAAATGGTTTATATATTCTATTTTGTGAGGCATACAGTTTCCATAGCAACTGTGTTATAGTACAAAAACAGCCACAGAAAATAATGCACTTAATAAAAATGTGTGTAACTATGTTCTAATAAAACTTTATTTACAAAAATAACCTTGGGGCACCTGGACGGCTCAATCTCTTAAGTGCCAGAGTTTGGCTCAGGTCATGATCTTTTAGTTCATGGGTTTAAGCCTCAAGTTGGGCTCTGTGCTAACAGCTCAGAGCCTGGAGCCTGCTTCATATTCTGTGTCTCTCCCTCTCTCTGCTCCCTTCTTCATCACACTCTGTCTCTCCCTCTCTCTAAAAAATAAACATTATAGTAAATAAATAAAATCTATAAAAATTAAATTAAATTAAAAAACAAAAATAACCTTGGCCCCGTTTTGCCAATCCCTGTTAATGAAAATGAATATCCTGAAGGATTTTAGTTGGTTAGTGAAATACTTATGTTTCAAATATGTTCAAGTAATTAGCAAACTACAACCCTTCTTTGAACTCTATCACACAGTAGCATATCAAAAATTCTAAGATTAGTTTTAAGAAGCTTCTTTAACACAGAATTTATTCAAATTATCAATTCTTTTACCCTTTTCAAAAGAGAATTTCCAGCTATTACTGAAATATACAAATGATATGTTATTCATGTTATCACATTAGCAACTATCATTTATACAACTTTATTATAATTAAATATATATACATAAATAAAGTAGAATTACTATAGAAATCCATCTCAGGATACCTTCAGAAAAGAAAAGCAGAAATTGCTTACATTGTATAATTTAAAAAGTCTTCTCCAGAATGTATGTTTGTAGTGAAGTGAATGAAGAAGCTGATTTACAGAATCTGAGACATACATCTTTGTCTGATGTGGATCACAGAAGGTGACATCACAGGGACTCCAAGCACTGGGTTTCCCTACTTGGAAAAAATCTCCAAGAGTAAGGAGATTGTATAAAGTTATAGTTACTCTGTCTCATTTCTAAACTGATTTTATAGCCAGTAATTTTTCAATAATAATTAATAATCATCATAAGTTTTGATAATTACAGTTATACTTCTTTCCAAGTGAGTTACATGAAAATCAATATGGATTTTATAGAAATCACTGAGTTATACAGCCCTTTCCAAATATATCTGACTGAATTCCCTCAAAAGTTTCTGTTAACAGACCCCAGTGTGTGTTAAGAGAACAAATTATGCAGTTAAATATCATAGTAATACTACAATACATACCCTATAATCTAAGATTTTAAGGAATCTGAAGTCAATAGAGTGGAAGTTCTCTACAAAGAATTTGTTTTCTGGGAGCCCAGAACGTAATGGTATTTCTTTAGTTTCCAGTCATGATTGTCAGCAAAAAATTTTGAACGAGTGTATTGTATCATGACTTGCAGCCACTGTTGAGAGTAGGATCATAGTGAAGCCCTATATAAATAGATCAGCACCAACTTTCAAGATAAATTTGAATAAAACTTCTCCTCATTTCCCTTTTGCCTTCAGTCTTTTTTTCTATGGTGTCAAAATGGGACAATTGCATGACACTAGCCTGTAAGATCTAAAATAGTAAATGTGTTGCTTCAATAAAGCACATTCCAGTTATTCCCTTTGAGTTCCAGAATCACCAACCTATACCTTGGACAAATCTTAAATATATAATTGCTTCTTTGTTCTTTAAGGTAGCTATTACAAGGATTAAAAACTCCCACTCATTAAAAAATTAATTAAGCATATAGTTTCTTGTAAAATATATTTTAGGTATTAAAATATATTATATAAAAGATTATATGTTATATATAATTAAATATATGAATATAATATAGTTACATATTATTAAATATATTTATATATTATATAAAATATAACATAAAATACTTCTTATAATAAAATAAAGCACATTCATTTGTAGAAATTCTTTTTTCTAAATTCACAATAGGAATAATTTTATGTCTTACTTAAAACAGATAGTAAGCTTTCTCTTGCTTGGTCAGAAAATTGTTCTGAGTGTGTAATAACATTCCTTTCTCTTAACTTTGTCCTGTCAGGAAGTTTAAAACATGAAACTGGCTTAATGGATGTGTTTTGTCTTTCTTAAATATCTCCTAACATATTTCAATAAGCTAGATTCTGACATTTTTGTGGTGACTGTACATATTTTATGCTACTGTTTTTCTCAAGATATATCAAATAAGTTGGGGCGCCTGGGTGGCTCAGTCGGTTAAGCGTCCGACTTTCGCTCGGGTCATGATCTCGCGGTTCGTGGGTTCGAGCCCCGCGTCGGGCTCTGTGCTGACTGCCAGCTCAGAGCCTGGAGCCTGTTTCAGTCTGTGACTCCCTCTCTCTCTGACCCTACCCTGCTCACGCTGTCTCTCTCTCTCTGTCTCCTAGAAATAAATAAAAACATTTAAAAAAAAAAAAAAGATATATCAAATAAGTTGAATTTAAAAATCCCAGGTATAAGCTTATTCTTTCCTTCCTATATCTTGATATAGTTTTTTTTCCTTAAATAGTTTATTATCAAGTTGGTTTACATATAACACCCAGTGCTCATCCCAACAAGTGCCCTCATCTATGCTCATCACCCCCCTTCCCCACTACCCACCCCAAGCCCTCAATTTGTTCTCAGCAACCAAGAATTCTTGGTTCTAGTTTTAAAAAAAATTAGCGTTTATTTATGATTGAGAGAGAGAGAGACAGAGACAGAGACAAAGTGCAAGTGGGGGAGGGGCAGAGAGAGAGGTAGACACAGAATCTGAAACAGGCTCCAGGCTCTAAGCTGACTGTCAGTGCAGAGCCCAGTGCAGGGATCAAACCCACGGACTGTGGAGATCCCATGACCTGAGCCGAAGCTGGATGCTTAACCAACTGAGCCACCCAGACGCCCCTATTTTACTCTAGTTTGAAAACCATATCAAGATTATAAAAATTGTCCACATGTAATCCTTTTCCTCTATACTATACTGATGAAGATTCTGAGCCTTTATGATAATGTTTTCTCCAGTAAGAGGCAAAAGTTAATTACTAATCTCAGCCTTTGCCAAAGCTGTGAAATATTCATGGGAGATATTAGATTAAATAGATGTCCTTCGAATCAACATTACATAATCTAAATATCCAAAAACATTTTCTTTAAATAAATAAGCTAAATTCTATCTTTGACAAACTAGTCATCTTCCTTTTTATATATACATTTTAGTGAAAAAAAATTTTGTTGTTCAAAATTGCTTTCTAAAAAGATTGCCAAGTTTTGAACTATTGCAGAATTACTTTTTTTTTTTGAACAGTGAGTAAACTACACAAAAGGTATGAAATAATGCTTTTATCATTGTACAACAGACAGTGTAGTACTATGGCCCATGAGAGAGTGAAACAAATGATATAATCCTGTGATATTCCATTTCTTCTGCCTGGAGGCACATTATGGATGCCTGAGCAGAGTTGAAAATCCCAAACAGAGCACAGTAGTTGCTTTGGGTGCAAGAGATGAAATTGATTTTAGATTTGATAGACTAGAAAGAAGTCTGAGAAATACAGAAGTTGCAAGGCAGAAACTCAGAGAGGAAGGAACAATGCCAGCAATCAATATAAATCAATCAAATAATAATAATAATGGCTCCAGAAATTTGCTTAAGGCTACTTTTGAGTCTTTGTAGAGTATAGCGATGTGCATACATATAGAAATAATTACTAAGACTGAGTAAAACATAAGCGGGGAGCTATGAGCTAACCAAACCCAAGAATTCACAAATAGTTGATTATTTTGCAAGTAAACACAAGCAAGAGTGTGCTCAGTATCAAAGTATTCATTAGAGATTAAATAAGTGTCAAATACTAGTATAGGAGCTCAACTATCTAGAGTAAAAACTATTCTAGAACTTTCCAAATAAACCTTTTTAAGACAAGACAAATCTAGAAAACTTAAGTGTAAGCTAATTTTATTGCTTATTCAGATAAAAACCAAATACTCTTTAAAGTACCAAAATCAAAATATTTAACAGTGTCAATTACACAATGCCCATCATCAAGTAAAAAGGTAGTAGGTATGCAAAGAAGCAGGAAAATGTGACCTGTAATAAGAATAAAAACAATTTTGGGGCGCCTCGGTGGCTTAGTCGGTTGAGCGTCCGACTTTCGCTTAGGTCATGATCTCGCAGTTTGTGGATTCGAGCCCCGCATCAGGCTCTGTGCTGACTGCCAGCTCAGAGCGTGGAGCCTATTTCGGAGTCTGTGTCTCCCTCTCTCTCTGACCTTCCCCTGCTCACGCTGTCTCTCTCTCTCCTAGAAATAAAAAAAAAAGAATAAAAACAATTTTTAAAAAACACACTTAGGTGTATCTGTCTGGCTCCATCAGTACAGCATGTGACTCTTTATCTCGGGGTTGTGAATTCAAGCCCCATGGTGGATTGAGAGATTACTTTCAAAAAATAAAATACTGAAAAAAAATGGAATCAGACTTAGAAATTATATATGTGACAGAATCAGAAGACACAAAAATTAAAACTGTCATTATTACTGTAAACATTTATTTATACAAAGACATGAACAAAATGATGAGAAATGAAAAATATAGAAGATAACCAAAAGGAATTTCTGCTCATAAAAACTGTAATATCTGAAATTAAAATAATAACAATGGTATAGACTAGAAACTGTAGAGTAAAAGATTACTAAACATGGCACTACATATTAACAAAATTATGAACAGAATAAAAACAGATACATAGAAAGAAAACAGCTTCAATGATCAGTTGGACAATAAAAGTAATCTCTGTAGCATGAATCTAAAATCTGTTACAGTTTCAAACCATGTTATGTTTTCAGATACTTTGTTAATAGAAAACCTTAATTTTTCATCGTAACAATAAAATAAATATACCATATATACACTGAGTCATAATAAAAATATTAGGTGGACCAATAGCTAGGAAATAAATATTTTCAAAGAGAGTTGAGAATTAATTTTATCAAATGACTTTCAGATATTACTATATGATTTGGTTTACTGTCCATTGGTAATTGAAAACATCCTTAATAATTCCATTATTTCCATTCTAAGATAGTTCATCTGTTTTGGTGAATGATCTTTTATTTTTGCTGTTATTGTTTTTATTTAATTTTAGAAAGAGAGACAACAGGAGCAGGGGAGATAGAGAGAGAGGGGCACAACGGATCTGAAGAGAGCTCTGTGCTGAGAGCAGAGTGCCCGAAGCAGTGTTTGAAATTACAAACCATGAGATCATGACCTGAGCCAAAGTCAGATGCTTAACTGACTGCATTGCCCAGGCACCCCAGTAAATTATTGTTTAAACTAAAAGTTTAAGAATCCATCAATGGGATGTTTGCTAGTGAATTTTAGAGGAGATGGACACAAGCAAATACCTCTCAACAATTAATACATATAATACAAAAAAAGGTGGAGTGGGAATTATTAAATAATTAAGAAATTATAATAAATAATTGACAATAATCTAAGATGAATCTGAAAACACTGAAAATACTGCTTTTAACTAATTTTGGTGGATTTACTTTTAAAGTCTGACCAGGCAGTCCAGCCCATATTTGTGTGGCTTCTTCCGATAATTTTTAGAATGACAGCTAAGCTAAAATAACTTTTAATTTACTGTTAGTTTTTAACAGACTAAAAGTTAAAGGTACTTGTTATGCAGAGAAATAATTAAAACCTATGATTTACTTAAATGGACTAAAAGAGACTTCTCAGAGCAAAATGATGTTATACATAATTAAGTAAACTAAATTAAATAACATGTAACCCCTGAATTTGCAGCAGACTCAAATTACCACAAAGAGAACTATGAATTTCAATTTATGCTATCTTTCAAAATCTCCTAGGTAAAGTTTACAGGCTAAATAAACAGCTAATGTGATTAAATGTACCAGAATGTTTGGTAATGAGGCCAGAGATCAAAACTAATCATACAAATTATGAACAGGAAAGAAAGTGGAGAGCAATGATGATATTGAATATATAAAGAATTAAAAGCAAAATTACATGAACCGTGGTTTCAAGCATCGAGAAAAATAAGATCAGAAGAAGAAATATATACATAGTCTATCCCCAGCCACTGATACACTTCATTTGCACTTATTCATATTCATTCAGCTAACACTTATGTTATTGTACACTTACTGTGTGTACTTAATGTAATCAGAGCACTTAATGAGCTAGATCCTGGGGATAGAAGCTTGAGCCTGAACTTTAAAAAAACTCAGGTGATTGTTTTGTAACTCAGCTCATTTTCTCTAAGGACAAATGTGTAAAAATTGTGTTAGGTTTCTCGCTATATCTTTCCGAAGCTAAGGTTTCTGTGAATTCCTCGCAGGCTATCTCAAGTCTTCAAGCACCTTGTAAGCAAATGTCACATTCTCCCTCATTAATCAGGGTATTTTTCCTTTGTTTGCTTCTACTTTTTCATCTCACCTGAGCTTATTGGTAACTTTTATAGCAATAGCTTGCAATTAAATTATTTTGTTTTAATGACTCATTAAATTGCATTATTGAGGAAGTAATGGTATTTGCCTCAACTCCATGAATGTTATATGCATTATGATCACATTTTATAAACAAGGAGAGTGTCTATAATTTTTATCTGAGGATATCATTGGAAAGAGGAACTTACTGAGTAGACAAAGTTTATTTGCCAATCCAACACATTTGATTTAATATGGGATGTCTTTGCCAAATAATATTAGGGAAAGGAATGCCTGTCACTGGTAAGAACTGTAATATTAATATTTACTCTAAAAATATATTGTCCTATTTTCCACACACATAATTACATTTTTAAAGTTTATTTGTTTATTTTGAGAGAGAAAGAGAACACAAGCAGGGGAGAGGCAGAGAGATAGAGAGAATGAGAATCCCAAGCAAGCTCCACACTGGTGTAGCACAGAGCCTGATGTGGGGTCAATCTCATGAAATGTAAGATCATGATCTGAGCGGAGATCAAGAGTCCAACACGTAACTGACTTAGCCACCCAGGTGACCCACACATAACAGAACAATGTATGAACTTCCTTCTTTGATTTTTGATTCATATATCACAAAATTTTTCTTGGTTTTAGCAAGAATACAATTTTTGAGAGTAGAAAATGTGATTGTCCAACTTAAAAACATAGTGCTAGTTCATTTCTTAAGCATTCCATAATCCTCACCCCTCCAAAATGGGTAATCAACCCTACTATTCAATATCTTTACTTCCATTTTCATACACTCAAACAGATAATGTATAAAATGTTATTTAAAAAAAAACTTTGATATCCATGTCTTTTATTACTAATGAGGTTTAACCTTTCTTCAAATCTTTTTTGGCAACTGGTGTTTTCTTTTTCTATTAACTAACTGTTTACAACTTTTGTCTGTTCTTCTTGTGTTGTCTATCTTTTGTATTATTTATTTTTAGGATTTTATAATTCTTGATATCAATTACTGGCAGATTCTATCAGTTTAAATACATTATATATTAACATTAAATAAGAAATAAAATATATGAGAGAGGTATATGTATTTGTATACACACATATGTGTGTGTGTGTGTGTGTGTGTGTGTGTGTGTGTGTGTGTGATAGGGTGAAGGTTAAAAAAGTCATTTGGTTTGTAACACCGTGCAGTCTTTCTATGCTACCATGAGTACTGACCTTAAATATCCAAAATTCTTTATATAAGTATAAATGTTCTTATATTTATAATTGGTCTTTTTAAAAAATTTTTAAAAATTTAAAATTTTGAGAGAAAGAGAAAGCATGAGTGGGGGGAGGGAGATAGACTCCCAATCAGCCTCAGGCTCACCCCATGCTGGACCCTGAGATCACGACCTAAGCCGAGATCAAGAGTCAGACACTTCACTGACTGAGCCATCCAGACACCCCATAATGAGTCTTAATTTAAAATTTTCCCCTCCATCTAAAATTCTTTGCTGTTGGTAGTAAAATATTTGAAAACCATTATTGTGATTGACATAATGCTTCCAAATTAGAGGGACCTTAATATAATATTACAGTAGACCACCACTTTCTTATGATTTTTATCAACTTTCATTTGCAAACAATGTTGCTTTCATTTCTGTAAGAGATCAAATAGGTTTGTTGGATAATGCCCTAACATACATAGCACACATCAATTTTGCATGGGTTGGCAAAGAACATTTCCCTAAACTTCAGAAAAGGTGGCTCCAGTATATTCGTATTTTTTTCTTATCTGGCTAGTATAATGTGAATTGTTCACCTTTCAAAATGTTTTATGAATCTATAAGCCTTTGACCTTTTTATTACATTTTTATTATTACACCATCTCACACAATTAAATTTCTATTGCCCTCCTGTCGATGATCTTCCTCACTCTGGTCATAAATCTTGCCCTGTTGAAATCTTCCTGTTACTGCTAACGTAGCACTGGAACTGATTCACTAATATTTATTTTCTTCGGAACACTTATCAATACTTTAAGATTCTGAGTCCTTTAATGAATTAAAATTTCCTTAGAATTCTATTTCTTTTGGTGTCAAAATGATGATCAATTTTCTGGTTCATTTTCCCCTACAATTTCTGAACTTAAAGATTGTAATAGTTCTCTTTCTGATATTTTAATCAAAGGTTGAAATGATTTCATTTTAGAGTAATCCATATTGAAAAAGTGCAATGTCCAATTTTCTATGATGAAAGATTATTTTTTCATTTGAATGATTCCTTCTCTTGCTTTGCCTCACACAGTTAATACCTTACTTTGTTGCAATTGGTAGACATTTTTTTCCACCCTCAATTTTTATTGCCTACAGAAATGCTGGAATTCTGTTTTGCTTTGTTTTTCTTTTCTTAGTTCCTTAGTTGTACTATAATTCTTATTGTTCCATTAGGGAAAAACATTTTGGAATATTCAATTTAGAGTTTGTAAGCTATATTTTGTGTGTGTGTGTGTGTGTGTGTGTAAACAGATTGTATACTATCCAGGGGAAAAATAGAAACATTAATTTATCTAGCCACCATAGGCTTCAATTTCCAGTGGACATCTTACATATTCATGGTTTAATGATTCTAGTTAAAATCAGTATAAAACTATTTAACTGCTCTGTATTTCAGAATCTTTGAAAGTCTGGGCTCAATCCACCTCTCCAACATTCCCACACTAAATGTTTTCTTAAACACTAGCATTTTCTCCATGAATCAACTCATATCAATGTTTCAGGCTGAAATTGAACCCTCTCCAAGTTTTGGCCTCAGAAATTTTGCTCACAAATTTGATTTTTGTATACATTTACTAAAGGAAATAGTTCCTTAACACCCTAGAACTCTGGATCTTGTGCTCTGAGATTCCACCATGGTTGTTTTATTTTGCAATAAAATGTGTAATATGATCAATAAATTTTACTGTAACTGATATTTTGCCTGACTGTCATCCCATGAGATTTCAAGTTATTTGCCAAGGTAGACTGTCTGTTAATTGTCTGTTTTTTTATAGGATACCTTATTAATAGTTAGAACTTGATAGTGAGTATTCTTTAGAAGCTAAAGCAAATAGACATACATTTATAATTCCCAAGTAAACTCAACACTTTGGGCAAACAGAAAATTTCTGATAAACTCTAAAATAGCCTAGTTTATGATCAAACACTTTAATTTGGAAATGATACCACTTGCTTAAAATATTTGAACTAGAATGTTTTACTTATCAAATTTAGTTCTGCTGTTCTTAAGAGCAATAGGTATTTGTCATTCAGCTAAATGGGTGTATTTTTATTATGAACTCAGTGAACCCACTGAATCTTTTCTTCCTTACTAGTTATCTCATATAGCCCTGCACCTCCTTCTATTCTCTTTCTGATGGGGTAGTTAGAGTCATAAGTGTGAAGTGCACATATGTACCATGCACTAATTCTAATCTAATTATTTCTTTACGTGATTAAAAGGAAGGAAAACTTCTAGTTCTACCAGGCAAAGAGCAAGCATTGTTATCTCAACTGTTAATTCTTTTCTTCATACTTTTGGGACTACATGAGTTGACAGTTGAGTAGAAAAGGGCTGACTGATGATCAAATATAGAATGTAAACCTGTTATTAAGATCCTCTAGTTGTGTTTCCCCATGACATACAAGACAATTGAGAAATATATTTGACTTAGAAGGCCATTTTCAAAGAAGTATGAGGAAGATTTAGCAAGGTAAAATTTTGTGAAGGTCAAATTCTACACAATGTTCTGCAAATGTATCCCAATTTGTTTTGATGGATTGCACCTGACAATTAATTAGGACCTTATGAATAAACATTGAAAGGTAGATTTCATTAAAGAAAACGTGGTTCAGCCCTAAGAGCTCTATGCTTGTAGAATAATAACACAGGTTGAAACAGTTACAAGACACTTAACTCACAAAACATTTCACATTCTATTTAAACTTCACTATGATAGTGCATACGTCAAGTGTTAACTGAAGGACATAATCCTTCAATGAAGCTTCTCAATTTTTTTGGTTTACCTTCTTTCTATAGTACTTTCCTTTATTCTCCTTCCACATATCTACTCCCATACTTATCTTAAATTCACTATCACCAGTAACTATACCATCTCTCAAGTTTTAACTTTAATCACTGCACCACTGGGTGACTACCTCCTACACACTCGTACTTTAGGATCCGTCAAACCAATATATTTTAAATCTTTTGAACCCTTCTAATTCATTAACCTAACTACTTTCATAAAACCAAACAACAACAACAAAAACCTTGATAGCTTCTCTCACTTACAATCTGTACCTGTACACATTGCAAATGAGTACTGAGGAACAAGGAGTTAAAAGAGTTGTTTTGTGATTGTTTTGCTTCCTTGGGAAGGGAAGGAAACTCCTTAGGGCAACAAAAGAAAGGAGAGTGGGGATCTAGGCTAGTTTCCTTGTCAACTGCATTTTCAGGTAAATACACTAATGATATTTATTAGAAAGAAGCCCATAATTATAGGATAATCCCTGAGTAGAGAGTTTATTTTACTAAAAAAGTTTCAAATTTCTAAGACATGGCTCATTGGATAAAGTCATATAAGCTATGCAATTGCCTACAATATAAAATATAGTTCATAACCCAAATATGTTTTATAATCTAAAATTCTGCCTGTTGTGTGAGGTGATCTGCAGACATAACTAGAGACTTCATTTATTATTCTGAGCTAGACAGTAGTGTCTAATATGAGAAGACAGGCTCTAGGGAGCTGTCTTCAAAATCCCAAATCTCTCTAATTCTTCTGACCCTTTTAAATGACTTACTACCTGAAATTATTAGCAAATCTTCATTTCTGTTTCATGTGATTCAATTATGTGAATCCTTTGATGTAGCTCATGCACTCAATGTTTTGCAGGAATCTTTCTTCACTTTAATTAGTATGTTTACTTTCTTAATTCCCAAACAACTATTTTGTACCTTTTCTTCAATCTTTCAACTTCTAACTCAAGAAAGAAAGCTGAAGTTTTTACTTCACACTTGATTAAGAACAGGGATATAATCAGTTGGGAGTTCCATAATCCTCCATATTCAAATTTACCAACCCAAATGCAAATGAAATTTTCCTCCTTTTCCTCCTCTTAAAATGAATAATGCAGGGGTGCCTGGGTGGCTCAGTTGGTTGGGCGTCCTACTTCAGCTCAGGTCATGATGTCATGGTTTATGGGCTCGAGCCCTGGGTAGGGTTCTGTGCTAATAGCTAGCTCAGAGCCTGGAGGCTGTTTCAGATTCTGTGTCTCCCTGTCTCTCTGGCTCTCCCCTGCTCTCAGTCAACTCTCTCTCTCTCTCTCTCAGAAATTAAATTAAAAAAATAACACATTAAAATGAATAATGCATTTCTGAACTTGAAACTTGTCTGAGGCTAACTCCGCTATGTGGTCCAGATCCAATACATTCTAATCACTTAAGAATTTTCATCCAGGAGCACCTGGGTTGTTATCGGTTGAGCTTCCAACTCCTGATTTCAGCTCAGGTCATGATCTCGTGATCTGTGACTTTGAACCTCATGTTCTTCTTTGTGCTGATAGCACGGAGTCTGCTTGGGATTCTCTCTCTCTCTCTCTCTCTCTCTCACACACACACACACACACACACACACACGCACCCTCTCTCTCTGTCTCCCCATCCCCCACTCACATGAAACTTCTCTTTCTCTCAAAATTAATAAACTTAAAAAAACAATAATTTTGATCCAACAATTACTACCATCTCTCAACTGCCTTTTCAAATTAATTCTCTACTTGGTCATTTTCAACAGTTAACAAGATGGTCTCTTTTTTTCCAGTGTGTTCTTACATTACTGGATGACGTCTCTTTAGTTGCTACTAAACCAGGTCTCTTGCAGAATTCCCAGATAGTTTTCCCAACCAATTTCCTCTAACCCCCCACCTCCATGTCTCCCCTTAATCCAGACCAATCCAACCTTTTACCACACTGCTCCACATTCAACACTGAAATCCATATTGCAAACTGTCCTCTGTTCATAGTGCTTGACCATTTAATAGCTTCTCACACAGGTGATCTTTCAATGACTCTTTGAAAAACTTGTTTCCTTTTGCTTTTGTGACAGTGCAATCTGTCTTCTGTCCCTTTTCTGTTTCTCCTACTAAATAGTTTTTCAGCTTAATTTTAAAATTTGGAGTACCCCAAAGATCTTGCTTCTGCCCTCTTCATTTCTACACTTCTTTCTTCAGGTCCTTTCTTTTCATGTAGTCAATAAAATTAACATCGTACACATGAAGATGATTTTAGGCCTAAGCTCTAAGCTTGTATTTCAATGTGCAATTCACTTCCACATGAATTTCTATGAATATACTTAACTCATCCAAAGTCAAATTATTGTAGTTGACTTCCACTGAGTTCCTTTTTCTTCCCATTAATCCTTACCAGTATTCACTCAATTGCTCAAGCTAACATCATGAATCCCTCACTTTCTTTCACCAAGGCCTTTACTCTTGCAGTTCTCCTTCTTTGAAATCTCCCCTGACCCCAACCCCAGCCTTAGATGGGCTAGAGATGCCTGCTCATTGTTATTTTCTCAGTCCATGTGTTAACTCTGTTGAGTGCTTTTTACTGATACCTCTATCTACCCTAAGGCTCCTTTCTTGTTAAAATTTCTTAAATTATCTATTTTACTTTCTCAAGAGAATTATCATTGTTAAAATTATCTTGTGTTTATTACATGTTTTTTTCTCTCTCCTTACTTGAACATAAGAAGCATCAGAGAAAGTATCTTGCTTATTTGGTACAGGGATATTGCCTAGCAAATATCTATCATATAAAAATCAATTTGAAATGAATTGATATATTGCCAGGTAACCTAAGTCTGATTCATAGCTCCACCAGTCAGTAGGTTTTTGACTTGCTTCATGTTACTCGACCATTGTGAACTTGCTTCCTCATCTATCAAAAGAAAGATACTAATATATATGATTTTGCAGCATATTTCAGAATGCAGAATATAATGTCAAGCACAATGTCTTATATTTATGAAATATGCACATATTTCCATCACCTTCCCATTCCCCTTAGGCAAAATGTGCATAATATAGAACACCTCATTGAAATATGGACATAGATAATCTAGACTATTAGCTTACATTTAGAGATCATAAAATATGCAAGATACTGCTCTAAGTGCTTTCCATACATTAACACATATGTTCTTCATAGTAATGCTATGGTATGCATCCTATTATTATCATCATCATTTTACAAATTAGAGGAAAATTAGAGGTAATTTTACAAATTAGAGGTTTGACTATTGAAATTAATTGTGCTATTAAGTGATGAGAGTGGGTTTCCATTTGAGCAATCTGACTCTACAGAAAGTGCTCTTACCTCTCATGGTATATTACTTCTATCTAGAAAACAGAAAGAAGAGGTATTTATGCATTTCTATGCTCAGTGTGTGTGTGGGATGTGTGTGTGTGTGTGTGTGTGTGTGTGTGAGAGAGAGAGAGAGAGAGAGAGAGAGAATGGGCATGTTTATAAGAAGAAAAAGAAAAAAGATAGAGAAAAGTGAAATTGAAAAGAAATAATTAAGATACAGTGAATAAGACTTAAAATCCCCAAATATGTAGCATATGGTTTAGTTTTCTCTTTCCTCTAACTTTTCTAAAGAAATGTTCATTGATGGTCACTCTTATTTGAAAAGGAAAGAAGAGTAAGTAGTAAAAATAATAGAATTTCCAGTACTGTGATCAGGAGTCACCTGATCAGGCCTTCATGTTAGATGTTGTATTTTCATTTAAATATTCATGTCAGAGAACTATACTTCTTCATTTTATTACATGAGATGAAGTTAAGTGGCACCAAAACTTAGTCACAACATCCAATTATGTGAAGCATTCTTTTTTTTTTTTTTTTAGTTTTATTAAACTGCTTTAGGCTATGATATTTGGTGCCAACTAAAGGCTTTTTAAATATCAAATTATTTTTTCCTTATTGAAACAAAATAATACCTAAATTGCCTAAGCAGTTTCATAGACGTAACTAAATGCGCAAAGGCCTTCCTGAGGTTGTAACTGTGGGATTCCCATTATAGTCAGCGGGGATCATTGACTTTAACGGGAATCCTGTGGTGAGAACCTCATGCAACACTTCACAAAATTTGAATTAGGGCTTTTTGCTTAAAAAAAAAGGAAGAGTCATATTGTACTTTCAAAAATATACTGGAATTCTTTGTATCTTGTATGCATTCATTTCCTGGATGTATATAACTTTTAGACAATTTTGAGATGAAGTAAAATTGATTTTGTTCTTTTTTTCATAAATGTATATCTTTATATACAATGAGGGTAACATTGTAGTAAAATCAATTCCTATTAAAGCTGACTAGATATCATCAAAACCAAACACAACAAAATATAATAACATACCCTTCCTCCATGAAACTCATCCAATATCATAAAATAAAGAAAAATATGTAATATAACTGTTTAACGAAACTGAGATGCACGTGCAATATATAAATGATGAGATGATGGTAAATCAGAACATATATATAGATTACTCTGTAACACACACACACACACACACACACGCGCGCACGCACACACACACTTCACCAGCCTTGTAAAATGCTTCAGAACTAATTGATTTATTACTGAGTGACCCAACTGATATAGTAGTAAACGTTTATGTGATTGTCTTAACTCCCATAGCAATTTTGTGAGAAGGGTGTTCTTTTTATCCCTGATACAGTGGAAGAAACCAAAAAAGTTACATAACTAGTTTAATGTTACACAGCGTCTTCACTTGTGTTTCCCAGAAACAGACTCTAAGATGAGCACTCTTAGAGTGTAAAACAAGGTATACTAAGGAAATAGTCACAGGGATAGTCAAAATCTGTACAGAAGAAACAGGACAGGGGAGGGAAAATGCCCAGTAAGGGTGAGATTTTAGGCAAAGTCCACAGAGGAAAGTTTCAGCCTGATTCTTCCTTCTCTCTAGTCATTCCTTTGGAGAATGTGGGAATACGAGTACCCAGGAATGTCGATTTCTCTATGGACATGAGAAAAGAAAGGCTCACATTGCTTAAGAGTTACAATCTTCCCATTAGAACCAGAAAGCCTACTGAAGTTTGTGTTGGGGGAGAGAGAAAGATGGAAAATGGTAATAAGGGATCTAAGAAGATATAATTAGAGTACTAACAATGTCAGTTGGGAAGAGCCAATAACCAGCAAAAGCAAGTTCTTAACCCAGGCATTCCATTCCCAGAGCCCAAATTCAGAAGGAGGAGGAGGAGGAGGAGGTGAAGGGGAAGTGGAAGGGGAGAGGAAGGAGAAGGGGAGGGAAAGAGAAGGGGAAGGGGAAGGAGGAGAGAAAAGAAAGAAAAGAAAAGAAAAGAAAAGAAAGGAAAGGAAAAGAAAAGAAAAGAAAAGAAAAGAAAAGAAAAGAAAAGGAAAGAAAAAGAGAAAAGAAAAGCCTAACTACCTGTACTTTTTAAAAAATATTTTTATTTATTATTGAGAGACAGAGAGAGACAGAGCATGAGCATGGGAGGGGCAGTGAGAGGGGGAGACATAGACTCTGAAGGAGGCTCCAGGCTCTGAGCTGTCAGCACAGAGTCCTACACTGGGCTGAAACCCACAAGCCATGAGATCATGACCTGAGCCGAGTAGGCTGCCTAACCAACTGAGCCACCCAGGCACCCCTAACTACCCTTACTTTAATTATATACAGGGGCTTGTGAAGACAACAAAAAATTCTGTGGGACTTCTTCCACAATGCAAAATGGCTAAGGAGACTTTCATGATTAACAAACATGCCAGTGTTCCGCCATTGCAACAACCCATATTATTTTATATAAATGTATTTCTGGGTACTAGCCAAGGGGTGAAAATTTCTCTATGATGTTGTCTTTGATTATTCATGTGCACATAATACATTTTTTACTAAATTCTCTACAAATAAGTCTTTATATCAGGCAGAGGTACTTAATCCCCATTGTTCTCAAAAACCTTGCCTATTCTTGATTTTTTGAAATTGTATATAAAATTTATTTTTTAAGTTTATTTATTTATTTTGAGAGAAAAGAGAGACTGCAAGAGAGCAGAATGAGGAAGGGAGGGGCAGAGAGAGAGAGAAAGAGAATCCAAAGGCCGACAGTATAGAGCCTGATATTGGGCTCAGTCTCATGAACCAGGATATCATGACTTGAGCCAAAGTGAAGAGTTGGGCACTCAACCGACGGACCCACTCCAATGTCCCATGAAATTATATTTAAAATTTAGAGTCAATTCCTTTCCAATTCTATACACACACACATAAAATTATTCATGGAATTTTTATTGGAATAACCTTGATTCTAGGAATCTGTTTTGTAATAATTAAAATAATAATTATACTTAATCTCTCAAATGGAAACATATTGATACATTTATTTAGTTCATTTTCCTGTACATTTCACTCCTGACTAAATTCTCAATATTTATTTTTTTGTATCTGTATCTCTTTTTCTATTATAGCCATCCTTTAAATTCTAATCTAATCACTATAGTTTTCAAAATTAGACATCCATTTCTCTGTAAAACTTTTCTATCTTGCCTTTTAACTCTTTGAGCATAGTAAAAAGTTATATTAAAGCTTGTTTGAAAAATACCAATAACTGGACCCAGTTTTTCTGTTTTTATGGTCTGTTTCTTCTCTTGTGTTTTATTCATGCTTTTTTATCTGCTTATATGCTTGGAAATTATTACAATATGCCAGATTATGGGATTGTACAATTCTTTGTAATTAATAATTTCATGTCTAGGATAAATTTCTCATCTATCAGGAAGGACTTTATGTGTGTTTATGGATTTCCCTTACCCTTAGGGTGAAGCACTTCAGAGTCCCAACGCAGAGTGGTAAGTTTCACTGACTTCCCCCAGCAAATGCTTGCCTTTCTGGGCCTTTAACTGTCCCTGGAAACCTGGCCAACATCCTTCAATATAGTCTTATTTCTTACATGCCTTCAAATGAAACGCTGGTGGGGCGCCTGGGTGGCTCAGTCGGTTAAGCGTCTGACTTGGGCTCAGGTCATGATCTCGCCGTTTGTGGGTTTGAGCCCCACATCAGGATCTGTGTTGACAATCAGCTCAGAGTCTGGAGACTGTTTCAGATTCTGTGTCTCCCTCTGTCTCTAAACTTCCCCTGCTCATGCCATCTCTCTTTCTCAGAAAAAAGAAAATTATATATATGTATATATATATATATACTCACACAATATATATTATTTTTTATCTTGCTGCTTCGATTCAATATGTGAAATTCATTTAGGTGGTATATACCTGCCATTTAATGATTATTATCATTTCTACCTGGAGAGATATTTAGTTAAATACTCTAATAAAACTTTTATGGTGTTCAGCTGATAAATATAAAATAACTGATATCATGATGAAGTCAACCATTATAAAAATCCCCAAGTTTAGAGTTTTCAGAGTAGAAAATACATGTGAAATGTTTTCTTCCTTGCAAAGTATATTTTTAACAAATTAATTTTCAAACATAATATTGAGAATTCCACCTCTCTTTATGATAGAATAAACTGTAAAAGAATGATCATTTCACCTTAAAGCACTGACAAGCTAGACAAAACATAAAAAGCAACAGTTTTCAGAAACTGGACAATTGGTAATTCAGGGAATTAAATCCAAGGAAGAGGGAAACAAATGAGATGAACCATGTAATTGGCTAAGCTTACTGCCTGGAGTTTCCAGGCTGTAGTGCAGGGAGGAGGGACACTTAAAATGACCAGAGGTTCTGCAGGGTTGAGAACACGTGATTCAGAACTCACGTAAACCCAGAGATGACACAGAGCACCAGAGAGAAGAAAATTGCAGAGAGGGCCCTGGAAGTCCATGGTGTTGCTTTCAACTCTTTGCTGAATACTGAATAGCACTGACACATGAACAGCATAAATAAAAATGAGGTCAGGGAAAGTACTAGAAACAGGTAGAAAAGTCCTCAGTGCTCATGGAGGGCTAAAAATACATCAAATGTATGATAATCAGAATGGAAAAACCTCCAAACACAAGATGCAAGTGAAGTCCTCAGCTGGGTGTTGCCTCCAGGATAGCCACCGATTTTGTTTGATCTGTAAATGAAGCTTACAAGCAAGCTTCTTAAGGATCAAAGCCTTTTCCAGTAACGTAGCTGAATTCCAGAACAGAGTTCAATAATTTTTAAAAGAATACAAAGTATTCAGCATTCAGTAATGCAGAATGCGCTGTATCTGGCTTTTATTTAAAAATGTAGCACAGAAGCAAAGTATTATAATAAAGAACCCAACAAGTCAACAGAAACAGATTTTGGAAAGATAAAAATTTTAAAGGTAGAGGCCAAAGACATTAAAAAAGCTATTAAAAGTATACTACATATGTTCAGTAAGGTGGAGGAAAACATCAGATTGATAATGAGAGAAATAAAAGACCTAAAAATACCCAAATTAATCTTCTGGAGCTAAAATATATTTTCTGAAATAAAAAAAGCATACTGTAGTAAACATGAGATGGTCCCATATCACGTGTTATCAGGAAAATGCAAATTAAAGCCATGAGATACCACAAATCTTTAATAGAAAATCCAAAATGCTGGAGAAACAGGAGAGCTCATTCATTGCTGGTGGGGATGAAAATGATAGAGCCACTTCCAAAGCCAGTTTGGCAGTTTGTAACAAAACTGCACATACTCAGCAATTGCGCTCCTTGGTATTTACCCAAAGGAGTTGGAAACTTAGGTCCACACAAAAACCTGGCCACAGGTGTATGTAGCCACTTATGCATTCTTTCCCAACTTGGAAATATTCAAGATGTCCTTCATTTACAAAGGAATAAACTGGTACATTCAAACAATGGGATATTATTCACCACTAAAAAGAAACCAAAGACTCTTATTGCTTTTCTGATATGATTTTGAATTATCTCTCCTTACTTGTATGGTTATATTTTTGTCCTAATGGGATCTTTATGGAATTATAATTCATATTTTTAAATAAAGTTGATACAAATACTTTGAAATGATAATTAATATTATGTTATGGTTCTAAATAATGTAGCTCATTACGATCTAGTCACATTTGAGATTTTTTTCAGTTCTTTTTATTTAACAAATTACTGCTCTCAGCAAACCTTCCCACTTTCACTTTTCCCTTACGGGAGTAAGTCTGGCTCTCTCTTTAGACATCAGTCCAAATATCAATTACAAATACAATCTTTGCCTAACTTTCCACCTCTATTTAAATTAGGTTTGTTTAAAAGGGCCTACATTTTTTATTTTAAAAAACAATGTTTATTCATTTTTGAGAGAGAGACAGAGTGAGAGCAGGGAAGGGGCCGAGAAAAAGGACTATACAGAAATCAACCAGCCTCGAACTCTGAGCTGTCAGCACAGAGCCCAATTCAGGGCTCAAACTCACAAACTGTGAGATTATAACCTGAGCCAAAATCAGGAATTGGACACTTAACTAAGTGAGCCACCCAGCCAACTTCCAATACAAGATATAGATTTGCCTCCTCTTCCTCCATATCTCTCTCATTTCTTAACATTTCTTTATTTGGAAAAGTCATTTCATTCTTGTATCTCAGGATAAAGAATAGGCTTCTCATGTGTACTAAAAAAGACTATAAGGCTATTATATTTTCCACAGGTAGAGTGCTGGTCTAAGATATTATGCTTTAAGCCATTTGTCTCTACTTTCATGTCTGCAATTAAATGGATCCAAAATGATGTCTGAGGTCAAGGTAGCCATCTGCATGCTTGTACAAGATATATCAAGCGACTGATAGGAGTACCCTGCCCAGCTGTGGCCATATTGAATAACGAATAAAACATTAAATTTATTTTCCTATCTTGGGAAGATTGTAAGTGAACAAAGCAGTTGTTTTTTCCAAATAAGGAAGTTATAGAGATAATGCTTTGGTGTTTTTTCAGTCTCACTAGCACAATATTCCTTAAACATTTTCTTTATAAAAGTCTTATTAAAAATGTAAATTCTAGGGGTGCCTTTGTGCTCAGTCAGTTAAGTATATGACTTTGGCTCAGGTCATGATCTTACAGCTCGTGGGTTTGAGCCCCGCGTCAGGCTCTGTGCTGACAGCTCAGAGCCTGCAGCTCATTTCAGATTCTGTGTCTCCTCTCCCTTTGATTCTGCCCCGCTCACATTCTCTTTCTCTTTCTCTTTCTCTCTCTCCCTCTCTCTCTCTCAAAAATAAATAAATAAATAAATAAACGTTAAAAAAATAAAAATGTAAATTCTAAATGTAATTATAAGTGATTCAGATTCAGCTGTTCTTGGTTTTTAGAAATCTGCATATTTGGGAAGCATTCCTGGGGATAAAGATGTTTGTGTCAGACATTTGAGAAATACTGCTATGACATGAGTAAGACAGTAAGTTTACGATAAGGCTCTGCGTTGAATTTTAGAAACAGGCAAGCTAGAGCTGGTACCAACAGTGGTAGCATAATTAGAGCCACAACCCATGGAGCTGGCACCCTGAGAGCAGGAACAGTGATCAGGAAAAGGGATAAGGACGAGGAAGTAAAGCATGCCATGGTGGAGAAGCCGTTCCAATATCATGTCAACAGGGTGACCTTTACCTCCTTTATGAGGCTTCTTGTGAACACAGTCACAGGCCATTATCAGGTGCTCTGACCGGAATGACAAGAAAATCCAGTGAAAGCATGCCAGAAAAGTATGTGCAAAATTGCTGTGCTTTCATCAGCCAACTATTTCTACAGTAAGAAAATAAATAAAAATAAAAAATTTTTAAAAGTTCTGCTTACAGAGTTAGTGACTTCACTTCTTGTACACAAAAATTACAAATAGGCCACAGATATCAAGAATACATGATCTTAAGAAATATTATGTTTGAGCCTAAAGCAGCTGTAGTAGAAATTTTAAAATATTACCATTTGTTGCTAATGAAATACAAGCCCAGGAAAAAGACAATAAAATGGTATTCATTAAGACAGCAAAAGCTTATACTACTTTAACTGTTGAAGAGTCTTGGAAAGAATAACAAGAATTTGACAATATACAAGTACCTCAAGCCATAAGCTTTGGAAATGTTTGAACAGTTTGGAGAGTCAATCAGAAAGAAAATCAATTTTGGTTTTACTCTATATAGGTTAAAATTTATGATTACCCTTTCAGTTTTTATGTTCTTGGTTGTATCAATTTGTTAGAAAAGACAAAAGATTCTGATATGCATCATATAGATTTGTACATTATTTATGAAAATATAAAAAAATTAATGTCTCATTAGAAATTTAGCTGAACTTGAGTTTCAGTATAGTAAAAGTCCTGAATTTGAATCTCAGTATAACAATAATCCACAAGTAGACCAACTGATAATATCCTTATACTAAAACAAAGAAGAGATGATTAATTTTCCTAATGAAGTTTCATTTAGTTACACAAACAGCTTGAAGGCCAGCATTCTACTCCTGTCTCATATGGCTGTGATGAAGTTTCCTTAGGTGCTTGAAAAACATCAACAATTTGTAGTTTAAAAATATCATGTACTATTTCAAGAAAGGAATTACATAATTACCAAAAAATACAAATGGCCCAGATCTGGGAAAAGAAAGGATTCTCTTGTTCCAAATTTGACATTTCTAGAAACATCACGAAGCTTTCTTAGGAAGCTTCATGGCCTTGAGAAATTTATATCTTTACTTGTGGACCTTTTGCTTGTTGAGAATGATTTAGATGGATTCCAATAATAACTTAGGGTATTGGAATATCCAAGATTTAGTTGTTTTGAAGTATTGGAACCTCACAATCTACTGGCCTTTGAAGATAAGAAACATGAATAGGTATGACTATACTTGAGAAATATTCTTGTGTGACTATGAACAGATGCTCAATAAAGAAGGCGGTATCACAATAGATTCCTAGACACATGGTTGATTAGACATTTTAAGGCAGGCAATAACAGATGTTTAAGATGGATCAACCCATCTGTACTACAGAGAAGCAACTAGAACAAAATAGGCAAGTTAATATCAAAAAGAAAAGAACATTGAAGAGGTTGGTAACAGAATCTTAAGGATACAGGAAAACTACTAAACAAAAAAGAAAAATTTAGGCAAGTACCCATGACATTGTTCCCTAAAAAAGGACCTGCAGAATCAACAGACTGAAGCTGCAGGAAACAAAGATGAAGTTAAACAAAGATGTTGATTTTGAAGAAGAGAGATCCCTAAAAAGAAAACGATGACTATAACAGCAGATGATGTAGGACAAGATGAAAACAAATCAAAGATCATGCAACAAAGTGGCAAGAAGTGCATCAAAGTACATAAGGGAAAGAGAGAGTTTTACTGAAAATCAAATCAAAGATAACACCCTGTTTACTGTCTGCACTCTACTCAGAAAAAACAAAAATGGCAGAGCTATAAATCACAGTTACAAAGGAGCAGATTGATATTCAGGCTATATAAAGTGTACATGAAGTGTATAAAGTAGAGATAAAACTGGAGTTTTCTTCAGGAAAATCTGGAAATTTGTCGATAGAGAAAATCACACAGAGTGGGATATAAAGGCAGGGACACCAGGGTGAGAATGAGCACTTTGAAGAGAGTTTTCAGAAAGAAGAACTGTACTTAACATGCATTTCAAAATGTTGCTGCTTGGGAAATGTATAATAATCCAGAGACAAAGCAAAATGGGATGTACAGGGAGGTATTAGTTTCTTTATCAGAAATGTTTACAACAAATAAATTAGGCAGCAGAGGTGTCCTTGTGAAATCTGAAGAATGCTTAAGGCTTATAAAAGCTTCTCAAGTGTGGTATGGTATATTTCCTTGATCTTCGCATCATGAAAAATCCTTTTATTATCAATGTAAAGAAGTATGGCCTGTGTGTTGTCTAAATTCACTTATGGTTCCAGTAAAGGAAGAACTACGTAAGCAGCAATAAGAAAATGAGCAACTATTTGCATTCTGCTTTGTTTCAGCAAAAATTAAGATAAATACCTCAAATATGTTTTCAGTAACATCTGCTCAAATTTTAACTTCTTCATAAACTCTTTTATTTGATTTGTATTTTGCAGAATCTTTATAACAAGAATATGTATTACAGCCCCATTCAGAGTGTTACATTTTTTTAAATCTATCATGGCCATAAATTAGCGATCTCTCTTATTTTACACAATTTGGATAGCAACATTTCGGAACTTGCCTCTTTTTAACTATCCAGAATTATGCAAATCATTAAAATAACTCTTAATAAAGTCAAAAAACCTCTATTTCAGCAAATCAAAACAAGATCTAATTCTTTTTATAAGCCTTATGCATGAACAACTACGGAAAAATATCTGATGTTGGTGGCTTATAAGTTATTGTACCTTTTTATTAAATGTGCACTGTAAAAGCTGAAGAGTACTATTAGCTTTTAGAAACCCTTATCAGGAAAAAGTACAACATACAAAACAAGTATTTTGAAGTTTGCCTTTCATTTGTACTGCTATTAAAAATAGATGTTTGCCTTGGTTTATATATATACTGGAATCTTTCACTAGAAAGGAAAAAATATAAATAGAAAAATCAATTATAGTATTTTCTGAATTGAAACATTTATGACATTGTCTTAAGGAAGGGTTCTCCAGAGAAACAGAACTAACTGGATGTGTACACATATATAAAGAAATTGTTTATAGGGATCTGACACCTGTGACTATGGAGGATCTTAAGTCCTGGTATCTGCAGGGTGAAGATCCTGGAAGATCCTTGACAAGCCTGAGATCCAAGAAAACCAATGGCTTAGTTCCTCATCAGAACCAAAGGCCTGAAAGCCAGAAGAGCTGATGTTGCTGTTCCAGTCCAAGGGCCAGCCGGCTCAGAAAGAGGTGATGTTTCAGTTCAAGTCAAAGGCCAGAGATGAAAAAATGTCCCAGTCCAAAGTCCATAGGGCAAGAATTCTGTTACCTGGGGGCAGGGTCTATCTTTTTGTTCCATTCAACTCTTCAACTGACTAGATGAGGTCCACCCACATTATGAAGGGCAATCTACTTAGTCAGTTTACAAATTTAAAGGTTAATTTCATCCACAAATGCCCTCACAGACTAATGTTTGGCCAAAAATCAATCAAGTTGACACATAAAACTAACCATAGCAAACACTCTGCTACTGTTTCTATATATTATAGAAAACATATGTGCAGGACAGGTTGTAACAGTGCAGTCTGTAAGTATACTTGTTATAAGTTATAAATACTTATGCAAATTTGTCACTGATGTTAATTAATGATTAATTAATCTTGAGAAGCCATAAATCTACAATAGTATAGAATTGATTAGGACATGTTGATCCATAGGATTATTATCATTTTGTCTTAAAAACACCTAGGCCAAAGTATTCTAATTGAATACAAATTTGTGACCTTGTTTACTTAAAAATTGGGCATTTTACATTCAAATTTACCACTGAATTTTGTTGCCAAAGCTGAAAATATAATTTAAAAATGGAAAAATTGAAGGGAGCTCTGTTAAATATATTTAAAATTAGGGGAAAAAAGGTGTGACTCAGTGGCTCAGTTGGTTGAGTGTCTCTCTTGATTTCAGCTCAGGTCATGATATCAGTTTGTGGGTTCAAGCTCCATGTCGGGCTCCACACTCACAGCACTGTACCTGCTTGGGATTTTCTCTCTCCTTCTCTCTACGTTTTCCCCACTCTCAAAATAAAATTTAAAAAAATAAAAAATAAATTATCTAAAATTTGAAAAATATAATAATGAATTACAGTTTGAAAAAAAACTGAAAGATATTTCAAGTCACATATCCACGTAATGATATTTTTTTTTATTTTTAACCACTCAGCATATCTATAACTACATATCTATCTATCTATCTATCTATATAACTTTTTGACTTAATATTTTGAGTGTCTCTTTATATAATTCATATTTGGTAATGTTTGTATAGAGATAATAGAAAGATAGCTTATATTTTTCTTTAGCATAGTTGATCAAATCTATTCTTTTATTTGGCTAATTATGTGGTACAGTATTGTCATGTATATTTTTAGTACTGTCATATTTAGGAGGCTTTTTTATAACTTTCTTTCAAAATGCTGTCTTTCAAATTTAGATAAAATAATAAAGAAAATTTGCATAAGGAGATATTTCCTCTAAAAATAAAAGCTCACCCCTGATTGATATTTGTACTGTACTAAATGCTAAGGACACAATAATAATTTAGAAAAGACCATGCTGGACATAATGTTGATTACCCAGTGGAAATACATAATTTTTGTTCCACAGTTACTTCATTTCATGGTATGTAGGGATGGTTTATAACAAAGCAAAGGATTTTAATAAGTAGGTTACTTAGGACTTTGTAAGATAAACAGGTAGAATTCAAAGCAAAGCAACTAAAACTATTATAAGAGGAGAGAAATATCTATAAGCCTTTGTTCAAGAAGTCTCCATTGGTTTGGCATAAACAGAAAATTGAATTTCTGAATTGATTTTGGTTTTACACTTTTTTGTCCTTTGACCTCTCTCAGGACACAAAATATAATGCAGTGATTGAAATATTCTGGACCTAATATAATATAACATAATATGATATAATATAATAGACCTTTGTTCTACATACGAATAGATTTTCAGCTTCTGGAAATAAGTAGATAAGTTGCCTGGAAAAAATGCTCTAGAATAATAACACTGTCTTTTCTAACTTGTTGCATAAAATATATGTTAAAATTATTTTCAAATATATTGTTGATCCAGAAGGAAAGCAAGAGAAGCAAGAATGCATATAAGTAAGCTTGCATCAGAGTGGGGATTGTATCTGAGCTAGAACGTGTAGAACATGTAAACCCACTGCAATTTAAAGTGTTAGCTTTAATAAATTGTACTTTCAGAAAATGGGAGACAACTCTGAGACTTACTCAGAGTAATACAGACTTCCTTCAGTGACTATACTAGAAAAATCCTGTCCTTCAGTATGGACAGACACTACTTGACTGTCTTAATCTTGGCTTCGAGTAGAAGGGCGGACATATAAATTCAACAAAGAGAGAACAAAACTTCTCACTTGCTTTCCTAAATAGAAGCACACCTTTTCATGGGTTTACATCTGTATTTAATGATATATTTGTGATTAGAATAATATCTCTAATAAAAAATATTAACAACCAAGCATCCTAAGATTTTGGCTGAAACTTCAATGCAGTATCTTAGTGCAACAAGCACGAATCAAATCATTTCTGAAGAAAAACAGCTTAAAATCAGCCCTACACAGGTGTCACATGTAATTTCAAAAGGGATATAAACAGGCAATGTTCAAATATCACAGAACACAAGCAGAAATAACCATGGGTTAAAATTATTTGGCATAAAGTCTCCACAGAGATCTACATATTGAAATTATTAGGTGAAAATATTAAATATACTTCATGTGTTCAAAGAAATAAAAGAAGATGAATAAAATAAGACAAAGGTAAAGGAGACAAATAAACACGGTGATTTAGGAAAAGAAGCAATTAGAAGTTGTAAAAAGACATGTAGTTATAAAGAATAAAACCTCAGTGTATAGTCACGGCTGATTTCCTAAATTGATAGATAGAGCTGAAGTTATTTTTTCGGAAACCAGCAAAGCATATTAAAGATCAAGAAACAGCAAAATCGGGGTTAAGATAAATGCAGAAGAGTGTAAAACCCAACATTTATCTAACTGGAGTTTCAGAAAAAATAGCTTAAAGGAGAATGAAGAAAACGTAATAATCCACAAAAAAGTAGCAAAGATTTTTCTATAATTAATCAGTGATAGCTATTAAAAGATTCAGAGTTCAAAATGTCCCTAATGGGAAAATACTACACACTCGCACACACACACACACACACACACACACACACACACTCATTCATATACTCATTCAGTTTACAAACAAATTGGAAGATATCTATGCCCAGTTCAATCCAAACAGTATTTCTTAGGAATATCTTCTCTAAACCTCCGCACCCGACCAGTTCTCACTGCTGAATTTCATATTCTCATAGAGTACTGTTGTAGCACTTGTTGTAATTGTTTATGCATCTTTCTATGATTACTTCTCAATTGATTATTTCTTTTTCTAAACTATAAAGTAAAGGAGAACAGCCACTGAGTCTATTTTCCTTATCATTTCATTCCCAGAGCCTAGCACAGAGCCTGACACATAATAAGTGTTCGAAATTGTATGCATTAGTTTCATGAAAAAAATTGATAAGGAAGGTTTTTTTTTAAGTGTAATTAATATGAGGTATTTGTATACTTTTATTACTGCAGCATTTTACACAGATTATGTATCTACTGTGCCATGATCACATGCTCCTTTCATTTAATGCTCTTGAATCCAGTATTATTATCCACATGACATGTATGAGGAACTGTGAGGTTTAAGAAACTTTCTGAAGGGTAAAAGTCAATAAGTTAAAGAAAGATGGTTTATTTCCATCCATTATCTATTGCAATAATGCACAAACAATCAGAAAACTCATGGGTATACATCAATAAGCATTTATTCAGTTCTCTTTGCCATGGATTGGCTGAAAGTTAGTTGGTCCAGTTTTGGGACATCTGTGGATTCTGCTGATTAGAGCTAAATTCGTTTAGGCAGCTGGGAAAGAATCCATTCCACGTATTATCCTTCTTTAGAGAACACCTGACTATTGTAGGTATGTCTTCTTATACTGGTGGCAGAGAGTCACATAACAGGTAAAGGATAATAGAATATGCTACCCCAAATTATGTATCTTTGGCATAAAGATTATTTTGAGAAACCACATAGGAGAAATTATGAAAACAAATTAAATTTACACTTTTGTAAGAACCATTAGTGTTTATAAAGGAAATCCCCACTTTTGTGTGTCAACATCACTATACCAGTGAGGAGGATGTACAAATCATAACAAATACACTTTTTGTGTGTGTGTGTGTTTTCCCTGGTAGCTTCTGATAACTGACAACCCACTGCCCCTGTCTCCCCTAATGCCTTGCCTATCTTTTGTCTTTAGCAAGAGGTGGTATTTGAAGTGGTGATTTGAGCCATTTCTGGGATGTAACTCAGTTTGCCTAGGTATTTCCCCTATATATAGGAAGCATATATATTATTTAACTTCTGTTTGTTTTTCTCCCATTTATCTGTCCTTTGTTGCAGGCTAGAGAGAGAAAATTTCTTCTTCCTTTATAATTGTTTTCCAAATACATTTAAATTGATCTGTTTTGTCTTTTAAAATAAATAGGTTTTCCATAATATATAAAATATAGACTAAAATAATGATACTGAAGTTATAAATAACTTGATTTAAGCTGAAAACACTGTATCTTCATGTAAAAAATTTCATGTATACTATCATTAGGCATATTTATTTCTCTTACATTTTGAAAAATAGTTTACATTTTACAATATCAGCAAATATATTTATTCCTATTTTATTGTAGTAGTTTTAAAACTTTAAAACAAATTTAGATAAAATTATTTCTGGTGCTTTTGTGTTTTTCTTTCTTTTCTGTCAATTTAAATAGCATCTGGCATCAGCAGTTTTATCTTAATTTCTTGTATGTAGGTCTGCTAGAAAATCCTTTCTCACTGATGGTTTGTCTAGAAATGTGCTTACTTCTCCTTCATTTTGGAAGAATACACTGGATAAAGACTTTTGGTTGACAGATTTTATCTTGCAAGATTTGACTATGTCATTTCAATGTTTTCTGGCTTCTATTATTTCTGATAAGAACTCGCCAATTATTTGATTCATTCTTTTATGCATATGATGTGTCCTTTTTTCTCTTGTATTCAATATTTTTACTTTTGGCTTTAAGTAATGTCATCATTATGATGTATTTCCATGGGATTTTCTTTGCTTTCATTTTATTTAGATTCCAGTGGACTTCTTGGGTATATAAGCTAGTGCTTTTTTCCCCCAAAATTTAGGAAATTCATAGCCACTATTTATGCAGATATTTTCTACATAAACCTTTATGCTCAGTGTTGTCATCTATCATCCCTTCTGATCCTGATAATCTATTCAAATTGTGAAATCAGCTACATTTGCTTTTAAAACAAATGTTTTAACTATAAAAACCTTAAATGACTTTCCTTAAGTGAGAAAATAATTTCAAGAGTACTTTCAAAGTTGTGAAAAAATTGTTTTCATTTTTTCAGGGAAATAAAATTTCCTAAAATTTAAGCTAAACTTACATTAAAAAGAGAGAGGGAGACATTGGATTCCAAGATGTAGTTCATAATATTTAGCCCAGGATTCAAATGGTCAGGCTGACAATCTCTTTCCATCCTCTCTGTTCTAAACATAAAAAAAAGACATATTCTGCCTTGAGCAAAAATGTAAGTGAAACTTTTGCTGTAGAATGACAATTATTGCCACTAATGGTCTAGTATGTGTCACTCAGTTTAAATAGCAAACTCATTCTTTGGCTGTAGGCATAAATAAACAAGATAATCCCATACTATTAAAAAGCAGTCATTTTTTTTCCTGTGTTGAAGCTGAAGGGGAGTTTATCGATAAGCAGATGAAAAGGTAAATAGAATTAAAATTATATTGCAGGGGCGCCTGGGTGGCTTAGTGGGTTAAGCGTCCGACTTTCGCTTAGGTCATGATCTCGCGGTTCGTGAGTTCGAGCCCCGCGTTGGGCTCTGTGCTGACTGCCAGCTCAGAGCCTGGAGCCGGTTTCAGTCTGTGACTCCCTCCCTCTCTGACCCTCCCCTGCTCACGTTGTCTCTCTCTCTCCTAGAAATGAATAAAACATTAAAAAAAATAAATAAAATTATATTGCAAAAAAATCCATGATTTACAAAATAAAGGCACCACTGTAATTATAATGTTTGATATAGATTAATAAATGTGGTTCAGATTTAAATACAAATATTGTGGTTATATTAGCTGAAGACTCTGATATCATAAGGGCATATAACAATTTCTCATTGGATTGCTACATTTCTGAATAATTTACTAAAAAGCCAGTTAGTTCTCTGTGCAGTTCATTTTCAGATAAATAAAACAAATGAATCATGAAAATTCAACTCTTAAAAAAAAGGAGAACACCTTTATGGGCAACATATTGTAGTGTTGTAAGCATTTACATATTTATTTATTTAACGTCCATAAAAAATCCACCTTATAGGTATTATTCTCTCTTCATGGTACAAAAATTGAGCCACAGAGAGTTAATGACATAAAGAGAAAGTATAGGTGATGGCAATTAATGAGTGCACTTGCCATGATGAACACTGGGTGATATACGGAGTTGTTGAAACACTGTATTATCACCGAAAACTAATATAACACTATGTTCACTAAAGGAATTAAAATAAAAAAATAAGTAACTTATTCGCCAATTATAGCTAGTTATTTGATATAGTTGAAAATTCTCTGTTTTAAAATTGTGAAATGGGAGAGGGGAAATTCAGAAATCATAAATTCAAGCTCACTACTCACCATCGAATTTTTTAAAATGTATTCATTTGCAAATGTACTGATTGAGCTAATCACTGGAGGCATAGTAGTAAGAAGGATTAAAAATTTCTGTCGTCATGGGATTTAAATTTTGATGGCAACATAAGAAAATAATGTGAAAACAAAAAAGAAAGAAGACAATTACAGGTTGTAATAAACTATTTGGAAGATGGTTAAAGGGTGATGGGATAAAACACACACAGTGAGGATGCTGATTTCCACAAGGTGATTTACCTGTGAAAGCCCTGCATGCAGGCAGAGACCCTGCTGCAGGAAGAATAGAGACACATTCCAGTTAGAAGAAACAGCAAATAAATGCTGAGAAAGTAGTTTGCGAGGGTGAAAAAACTGGAGAACCAGAATGTCTGCAAGATAGTGCTATATGGAAACAAAGATACAAAGTGAGATTGCAGAGTCAGAATAGGAGTCACGGATATGTGTTAAAAGAGTGCAACATGCATTTGCTGGGAAAGCCTGCCCCATTCACAATAACAGCGTCCTGTTGTATCCCAGATTTTGGATCTGGTCTCTCAGTCACAGGTGATTGGTTTAGGGTTGGACATTCATATCTACTTTCCTGGGAATTTAGAATTGAAAATGTGACGCACAGTGTCTGAGAATAATAGAGAACTAAGCTACATAATTTTTTTGAGTTTATTTATTTATTTTGAGAAAGGGGTGAGAGCGCATGTGTGAAAGTAGGAGAGGGGCAGAGAGAGAGAGAGAGGGAGAGAGGGAGAGAGGGAGAGAGAAGAAGAAGCCCCAGCAGGCTCCATGCTCTCAGCGTGGGCACGAAACCAGGAAGCCTGAGATCATGACCTGAGCGGAAATAAGAGTCCGACACTTACCTGACTGAGCCACTCAGGCACCTGGAAAACTAAGCTACATTATTAATAACACGCAATCCGTGAGTATCTTCAGCTGAGAATCCAGGAAGAGGTAGAAGTATAATTTTGGAATTCTAGGCATTAAAAAGAAGATAGGAGAAATAACATGATAAGTTATTATCCTCTTAATATTCCTCTTAATATTCATTTTTGTATCTTTCAGACAAATAGAAGAGATGACTTCTACATATATTTATATACATGAATAAGCATTAATTTTACTCATAAATTACAATTTTTGGATTGTGATTTGGATGTTTAGCTATTTCATCATACAAATTATATTTATCATCACATTTTATCTCTTGTTCCCGTATAACTCATTTCTGGGATTTCATTCTTGTATTTCAAATATTACATTAAAAATTATTTACTGGGGTGTCTGGGTGGTTCTGTTGGTTAAACATCTGACTTTGGCTCAGGTCATGATCTCACAGGTCATGAGTTCAAGCCCCATATCGGACTCTCTGCTATCAGTGCAGGGCCCTTCTTTAAATCCTTTGTCTCCCTCTCTCTTTGCCTGCCCACCCCCCTACTCAATCTCTCTCTCTCCCTCATTTAGAAAAATAAATAAATATTTATGAAACCCATTAATTTTACTTCACAGAGTAGGAAGACATTTACTTTCTACTTCAAATTGATAACTTTTGTAAAGAACATTTTATTTCCGCATACGAAGAGGAAGAACAAAATCAAGCTGGAGGTAGAACAGTTAAGTCAACAGGCAAATCCTCAGGTTTCATACAATGCTTTATACATGAAAATTTCAATATGAGGAAGCAAGACCTCCTCATGGAAATGGATAAATTTTGGGATAAATCCATTGCCTTCAGGTTTGCATGTCCAGGATATATATTATATTTGTTAATTACTCCAGTCTTAAAGATTAGCATAAATGAAGAGTCCTGGATAAGGATGATTGATTTTATGTTTACCATCCTATTATTGTCTCCTTGACTAGGCATTCAAATGCAATTAAAGTATGCTCTTTAAAAATATAACTGGAGCCCTATGCATGAAATTATTTATATCAATCTTAAAATAAGAATATCCAGGACATCAAACAGGCAGTGACTTTATATGTGTGGAAAAACTACCATAAAAGTTAATGATGCCTCATGAAATAATAATTGTACTTATTAAACTATAAGCAGAGAATTACACACATATATATTTATACAGTCACTTAAAGCTCTGCTTATATCAGCATTTTATTATGGCTGAAAAGAAAATTAAATGTTCTTTTTTCTTTTTTAAACAAAGGCAGGTTTTATAACCTTTCATATTATAAGTACAAAAATTATTTGACTGCATCAAAAGTACAGAACTATAAGACAAAGTAACATGTATAGTTAGAACTTTAGTCAAGACATATGTCTTGAACTAGATACTATGCTAGGCATTTGATAAGATAAAGAAAAATATAAATAATAAGCAATCATCCTTTCCTCTCAAGGAGCTCTTTATACAGTAAGAAAGTATTTATGTGAGGTGTGTGTGTATATAAAATATCATATATAAAGCATATATATGATGATATAATTTGATCTAATTCTGCCTAATTTTAACCAATATTGTTTTCTTAAATAAAAATATATATAGGTATATTCACACATTAATATTTGCAAAAAATTTACATGATCATTTATTCTCTGAATAAAATAATTTATATAAAAATTTTAATAGAAAAATTACAAAAAGGAAAAAACAAAATTATCTTTGAGCTGACAGAGATTGATACTAATTTTATTTTGTATATTATATAAAATTTCTTCTAGACATGATATATACTGAATAGAGGATTCAGGGTGCAGGATTATATAGTGTTGTTTAGGTGGGACTCCTACAATGAAATATTTCTATCTATTCTAGAGTCCATATAAATATCCATAGATAAGAAGAGGAAATAATGAACAAATAATCCCCAGAAGTAAATAAATTAAGCAATAAATGTAAATGTACCTAAAAAATAACTACCTTATGCTACAGACTCAATTACTTTCTTTGAGCATGACATAATCACCCAGGTTCCCAGGTTGATATAATACTCATCTCTACATGTTATTTCCTGTTTACTGGTCAGAGAGTAGGAAAGATGGGCAATTATTATCCAGCTATTAAGGATTCCACCTGGAAATGACATGCATGAATATGGTTCAAAGCAACCCACTTAGCCATATCCAATTTGAAGGAGTAAGGGAGTGTAATTTACATCTGCCCAGAAGGAAACCATAAATATTTAATGAAAACTGTGATGTGTGTGTAATGTAGAGACAAGAAATATAAATACAGGAAGGAAGGAATAAAAATCATGATTATTCATCATTAAAATAATTTGAATTTAGCAGGCATTAATTTAGTGAAATAAAAACCAGTGAAAAATTCTGAGCATTAAGGGGATCAGATGCACCCAGAAATGTGACAAAAAGAAATATTTCTCTTAAACTTTAACAGTACTTATTAAGCAAAATGTTTTAAAAATCTATCTTAAAATGTAGAAATATAAACTTCTTTAGAAATATGTAGAACTTGGGCAAAAGAAATTATAAGTCTATATGGAGATCCAGGGAGGGAAATGATCTCCATGTGGGAGCCATGTTGTTGACTGCAACTTTGCAATTTTGCAAAGATGTTCAATGTCTCTAAATTTATCTGTATATTTAATATAATCACAGTACAAAACTCTATGACAATGCTACTTAGAAATGGGGAGGAAAGGTGTAATGTGTCTAGCCAGGAAATTTTAGCTGGAGAAAAATTGGGTAACTATAAAGATTTAGTCTTATATGTTATGCAAAATGTGTCCTAGGCATTACCATTTTGACTAGGCACGGCCACTAAATCATAAAATTAGAAGAGTTGTGGCTATTCCCTACATACTAGTCTGTGTCATCTAGTTCTGGATTACAGAAAAGTCCAGAACTGCTGAGAAAGGGAGCGGGAGCATCAGGACCAATGCAGAAGTATTTACCACCCACTATAGAAATATTCAAATTCAACATTTTAACAAATGGTTTAGATATACAAAATAATAGCTAAATACCATCTCTGAGTGTGGTAATGATGCCAGGTTAAAAATGTAAGGAAGAATTTACTAAAAAGCATGGGAACTTATTAATTATTTTAAAATCTGGAAAGAAAATAAATACACAGAGGCAAAAAACATTCTGTTAAGCAATGAACGGGTCAACTAAGAAATCAAAGAGGAAATCAAAAAATACATGGAGAGAAACGAAAATGAAAACACAATGGTCCAAAATCTTTGGGATGCCACAAAAGCTGTCCTAAGAGGGAAGTTTGTAGCGATAGAGGCCTATCTTGATAAGAAAGAAATATCTCAAATAAGCAATCTAATCTTACACCTGAAAGAGCTAGAAAAAAAATAAAGATCAAAGCAAGCAGAAGAAAGAAAATAAAAAAGATTAGAGCAAAAGAAATAAAATGGAGACTAAAAATAATAAAATAGATAACTGAAACCAGGAGCAGGTTCTTTGAAAAGATTAACACAATTAATGAAAAAGAAAAAATAACAATCGACACCACAGAAATACAAAGGATTTTAACAGAATAGTATGAAAAATTATATGTCAACAAATCAGACAAGCTAGAAGATAAATTCCTAGAAACATAGAACCTTCCAAAATGGAATCAGGAAGAAATGGAAAGTTTGAGCAGACTGATTACTAGCAATCACATTGAATCAGTAATCACAAATCCAGGCAAACCAAAGTCCAGGACCAGATGACATCACAGATGAATTCACCCAAACATATAAAGAAGAGTTAATACCTTTTCTTCTCAAGCTATTTCAAGAAATAGGAGAGAAAGAAAAGCTTTCAAATTAATTCTATTGGGCCAGCATTATCTCGATATCTAAGCAGATATTCATTATCACAAAATAAAAAAAGCAAAAAGAAAACACAGGCCAATATCTGTGATGAACATAGATACAAAAATCTCCAACAAAATATTAGCAAACTGAACATTACAAAAAAAAAATCATTTACTACGATCAGTAGGTATTTATTCCAAGGACACAAGATTGGTTCAATATTCACAAATCAATCAACAAAATGTAACACATTAAGAAGTGAAAGGATAGGGGCGCCTGGGTGGCTTAGTCGGTTCAGCGTCTGACTTTCTCTTAGGTCATGATCTGGTGGTTCGTGGGTTCGAGCCCCGCGTCGGGCTCTGTGCTGACTGCCGGCTCAGAGCCTGGAGCCTATTTCAGAGTCTGTGTCTCCCTCTCTCTCTGACCCTCCCCTGCTCACGCTGTCTCTCTCTCTCTCTCCTAGAAATAAATAAAAATATTTTTAAAAAAGTGAAAGGATAAAAACCATATGACCATTTATATAGATACAGAAAAAAACATGTGACAAAGTACAGCATTCATTCATGATAAAAACTCTCAGTGAAATAAGTTTAGAGAGAACATACTTTGATAGAATAAAGACCATGTATGAAAAATGCACAGCTAACATTGTATTCAATGGTGAAAACCTGAGAGCTTTTCCTCTAATATCAGGATAAAGAAAGCAATGCCTACTCTTACCAGTTCTATTCAACATAATACTGAAAGTCCTAGACACGCTGATCGGACATAGCATTGTTTCCAGAAGGAAATGTGACCTATTCAATGTACCTTTTATGTTTATAATAAATATAATTATGAAAAATTATAAAACAAGATTTTAAGTATGAACTTTTTTATCAGTAATGTACCTAGGCACAAAAGTATCATCAGAAAGTGAAACATTTGTGATTCCAAGTTATTAAGTGAATTGTATATACTTTCAATATAATGATTACTGGACAGTAGACTACTAAGCATTGCTGTTTTATAATGAATCTAAGTAAATACAGTACTCATATTTTGACATATATACTCTAATTCAAGTTCAGAAATATGTAAAAAAATAGAGAAAAATTAATTTCAGATGATTTGTTTTAGACTGATTCAGATAACCATTATAAATTCTGGACAAAAACATAACAGAATGATTATTGGTTGAAATGTAAGTGATCCAAATCACAAAGAATGTGGAAAAGAGTTCAGCCTTTGAAAGCAATGAACACAGAAGGTGAAATCCACATTTATGTGGATTGGCCCCTAACACCACTCTCCAGTTGATTAATAAGGGGTGCTAAAAGCATTCACAGGGAAATCTTCATTGTCACTGACTAAAAGTGTCAGAGGTGGTCAGTGCTGTTGCTGAGAGGACAAACCTGAAAATGAGGGCGTTTTAGAAGATGCGGTTTATCTATACCATGGAATACTACATGGTGATGAGAAACAATGAAATCTGGCCATGTGTAGCAACATGGATGGACCTTGAGGGTGTTATGCTGAGCGAAATAAGTCAGGAAGAGAAGGACAAATACCATATGTTTGCACGTATAGGAGGATTAGGAGGAGCTTAACAGAAGACCATGGGGGAGGAGAAGGGGAGAAAATAGTTGGGGAGAGGGAGGGAGGCAAACCATGAGAGAGTCTTTAATTCTGAGAACAAACTGAGGGCTGATGGGGGTGGAGGAGAGGGGAAGGGGGTTGATGGGCATGGAGGAGGGCACTAGTTGGGATG
This sequence comes from Proteles cristata cristata, assembly GCA_017311185.1. Taxonomy (NCBI): domain Eukaryota; kingdom Metazoa; phylum Chordata; class Mammalia; order Carnivora; family Hyaenidae; genus Proteles; species Proteles cristata. Next base: position 1,018,043 of record JAESUZ010000127.1, read on the forward strand.
AGTACTAGGTGTTATGTGGAAACCAACTTGATAATAAACTATGAAAGAAAAAAAAAAGAATGTGAATACAAAGACTCTGAGAATAAACTCCCTCAAATTCTTGGCTGACCAGTGAGCTGTGCAGGTACACAGGAGACTCCAAAAAGCCCAGGGTAAAACTGCTGGGTCTACTCCCTGCAATTTTGTCAGGAATGTCTGGAACTCTTTCAGGCAACAAACGAGGACAAGCACCATGCTCTCCTTGCTTATTCTTCCCTCTCTCAGTGATCGCTATCCTGTGCTGCCTGTCATCTTGTGTCTAAAAAGAAAATTTTCATACGCTTTTCCTAGATTTCCGTTATTTCAGGCAGGAATTGTTACTTCATAGCTGGAAGTGAAAGTCCTCTACATTGTCTTAAAATGACATAGGAAAGAGGCTTCTGGGTGACTCAGTTGGTTAAGCGTCTGACTTTGGTTCTGGTCATGATCTTGTGGTTCCTGAGTTCGAGCTCCACATCCGGTTCTCTGCTGTCAGTGTGCTTCAGATTCTCTGTCCCGGCTCCTCTCTCTGCTCCTCCCCTCCCATGCTTTCTCTCTCTCTTTGTCTCTCTCTCTCTATCTCTATCTCTGTCTCTGAAAAATAAATAAGCATTAAAAATTGACATAGGAAAGAAATTTAGGAAGTTTTAGAGTAACATTTATAATATTTTCCATCTATGGTCTATGTCACTTTAAAACTACACTCAGTGTATTATGTATATACCAGAGGATTTTATATCACATAAGCAAAGAAAATGCCTAATTTTATGAGATTGAAACCAAGGACATTCTTGTTATTCCTCTATTTCAAAGTTTCAATGAAATATAAACTTTTCATTTTTTATAAACTAGTAGATACAAAGTAGGTTTGGAATTATTTCCTAAACAACCTTTTTTAATATATTCTTTTCACTGGAGCCACACAAAACAAAATAAAACAATAGATGAGCTTTGTGTAGCATGGAAACTTAGCTCTATTTCCCTTGCTTATGGTCTTGCCAAGGTTGGGAAGAAGAATTTACATAAAACACAAGCTAGATGAGACTGCAGCCATTGAAAGATACAAAGATAATAGTTGACTACTTGGCAAAATTATAAATATGCTCACGCGTGCGCACACACACACACATATCACAACTAGTAAAAAATGAAGCTGCTGATATTCTTGGCGACTGGCAGGGTGATCCAAATTTTAACAGTTTTTTTTTTTTTCAGCCTTCAAAGCAGAATATATTAAAAGGGGAAAAGTCGGAAGAAAGATTATCATATACATCTACCACTAGCAATAGATGGGAAAGTGCCAGGTTGGCCTGGAAGGTTTCCCTTTTGATTCTGAGCTGGTTTGAAGGCCCTGACTATAATGGTGTCATCCATTTTATCCAGCCAGGAATGCCTTTTATTCTTCTAGAGCCTTGTTCTTAGTGTCTTTGAATTATTACAAAATAACATTTACCAGCTCTCTAGGCCAGTTCCAGTTTTCATGTTTTCTCTTCTGGAAGAATTTTTGGTATATCTATCTTCCAGGATTTCTACTAAATTTTAGTTTCTGCTCTCATACTTTTAGCTTCCATATTTTGGTGAAAAATTACTTATTACTGCTTTACTGTTATTATGGATGCTCAAAAGGCTAAAAATATTAATGATGATCTTTTAAGTTTTGCTAGCCCAGTTTTACCTGTCTCTTTCAAATTGTATTTATCCTTTGTTTTTCTTTTGCTCCTGCTTTTAATCTTAGACATATTCTTAAGATATTTTCTTTAGATTTCCTTTTTTCTTAGCTCCCCCTTTGTACCTCACGATAGAAAACTAAGAAACTGATTGAAGTATTGATTACATACTTCCTCCATGTGCTAAACAAAACACTGATAACCAGGTGGTTTATAATCCATTGTGATATTAGAATAGTCTTTTTCCCTTGAAATGTGATTAACCTGAAAGAAAATTCAAAGATACTCTCATAGAGCGTGTGTGTGTTGAGTGATGCAGAGTGGTCTTTTTCAACATCCATCCTCAGTGATATTGAGTTCTCCATTGTGCCTGATGTCCAGAAACCTCTCTCACATTTTGGAGGTATTAAATATCCAAACTTCTTCCAGAAGTCAGAGGAACATTAAGGGCTGTAGAATAGATCCACTAGTCGTTTTCTTCAAAAAGACCGTCACAGAATCCTCTAGTTTTCTCTTACTCCATCATACCACCTCACCCATATCATCTTCATTGTTTGATATATGTATAGTATGAACAGTTTCCTTCTTTCTTTCTCCTCTCCTCTCCTCTCCTCTCCTCTCCTCTCCTCTCCTCTCCTCTCCTCTCCTCTCCTCCCCTCCCCTCCCCTCCCCTCCCCTCCTCTTCCCTTCCCTTCTCTTCCCTTCCCTTCCCTTCCCTCTCCTCCCCTATCTTCCTCTTCCTTCACTTCTCCTTTCTCTCTCTTCGTTTTTCTCTCTCCCTCTTTCTTTCTTAGGCTCAGAGCTTCTGGTTCAAATAAACCAGTTCCTATTCATCTATTTTCCTACCAGATCTCATCATATATATTGCTCTTCTTCTTATGTTTTGTCCGTGTGGGAAATACCTTGAAAAATTCCATTATGGTTCGGGAGCCTGGGTGGCTCAGCCAGTTAAGCACCTGACTCTTGGTTCCATTATTGTCATTTTAGTGATTTGCAGACATAGTAGAGCTTACTGTCCAATCTACCGGCATTAATCAGAAGTTTCATTTTCTTAAGTGTTTCTTATTTTCATGTTGCACTAGGTAAGATAATTCAAAATTGATTTAAAAAAACTACACATTATGACTATTAGCATAACTACTATACATCTGCATATAAAGAAGTATGTTATGACATCAACTCTCAAATAAAGTATAAGCTTATCAAGCTCTAAGAAGTCTGCAAAGTGGAAGGTTAAACACAACATTTCTTCCTTGTTTTTCCTTTCATAGCATATTGTTAGCACAATTTGTAATAGTATCCGACCAGCATACATACATACAAACACATACATACATATATTTTACTGAACTAGAAATTAATGGAAGATCCCTGTCTATTTTACAATATATAGTAGAAAATTTATTTGAAACAAATTCTTATATTTTCACTGTTATTCTTCAGAAGCAATAATTACAAAGAGCAAAAGGATACACATTACCTTTCTAGAAGACACATTTTCTTAATAAAAGATTGCATAATTTCATGTTCACCATTTATTAGACATAAGCACTATTTCCTGACTCTACAAGAGAGAACTAATTTATTATTTATAGAGCTTTATACAAACATGTATTCATGACATCAGTTTGGCCTCATTTACTGTACCTTTGGGCACCATGTGAATCATTTATGAGGTGGCTATATGTCTCACAATTGGAAAGATTGCAAATTTACAAAGCACACCTTAGCGCACACACACAATTTATGTGAGTTTCTTTTCATGAGAAGCAGTTCCTCATTTGGCAGAATACTATATACTGGAAACATTAGCTCCATTAATTTAGAAAGTTTTCCCAGATAAATAGATTTTAACCTAATTGCTGGGAAATACTTGTGTTGAGACATCATGATTGGTACAGATTATATCAGTGGTAAAATAGTGTAAGAGCCTTAATGAAATTCAAACACACACACATACACACAATTTGAAAAATATGTTAACAAAATACCAGGTTATCAGACTGGACTACAATAGGTCATGGATGTAACAGAAAAAAACCTTGAAAGTATTAAACAGATAGGTGAACCATTCTTACCAAATGACAGCACTTATCAACATAACAACACTGAAATACAAAACTGACAGCTATATTACCACACCACACAAAATATATTATCACTGACATAAAAACGCACCCTGTGAGGTAACAGCCACAGGCTAATTGTCATAAAAGTGGGCTAAATACTAAGAACATATTTTATTTTGGAATTCTTTTTATTTTTTAATTAAAAAAATATTTTTAATGTTTTATTTATTTCTGAGAGAGAGAGAGAGAGAGACAGTGTGAACAGAGGAGGGTCACAGAGAGAGGGAGACACAGAATCTGAAGCAGGCTCCAGGCTATCAGCTAGCTGTTAGCACAGAGCCTGACAGGGGACTCGAACCCATGAACCGTGAGATCATGACCTGAGCCAAAGTCGGAAGCTTAACTGACTGAACCACCTAGGCTCTCCTAGAATTCTTTTTATTTTTAATTTATATTCATGAACCACAGACATTATGTATACAGAGCAAGGCATGTTGCAGAATCGTTCACACTACTATACATCAGTTATAAAACTCTTGCTTAGCCATGTCATTAACATCATATACTATTTGTTAATGGAATCTTCTGGCAAAATACAATCATTGCAGTAGTAGATAACTATAATGTAATGCCTACCCATTTTTGTCTGCTCTAAATGTGAGATATATTTGGAATACAGAGAACAAAATAAGAGTTGTTTAGATAATGACTAAACATATAATTATATATAATAATTAAAACACATATATAAATACATAATATAAATATATAATTATATCACAATAAGTATCCTATCTTCCTCACCAACTGTATCTTTTCAAAATGTATTTCATTGGGGCACCTGGGTAGCTCAGTCGTTGAGTTTGGTTCGGTTTTGGCTCAGGTCATGATCTCATGCTTTGTGAGATCGAGCATGATGGAGGCTCCATGTGCTAAAAACAAAGAGTCTGCTTGGGATTTTCTTTCTCCTTCTCTTTCTGCCTCTCCCCCATATACTCTTGTGCGTGTGTGTGTGTGTGTGTGTGTGCGCGTGAATGCACTTGCATGTTCTCTCTCTCTCAAAATAAATAAATAACCTTTAAAATGTAACGTTACTTCCAATTAAAATAATATTCGTCTAATAGATGTTTGATGTCTTGAAAGAAATTTACAATACTAATTTTTCTAGGAACATAATTTTAATGGAGACATCATATTAAAATATTTCATGAAAAATGAGAGCACATTGAAAAAATTAAACCACTTTAATAATTCTTTAAATGACACACAGTGGGAGATCTATCTTCTAATTGATCTACTGTGAGAAACTCTTTTTATGTCTAAATATTTTCAGAGTACCACAAGATACTGTTTATGCTCTAACTATTCATCGGTGGAAAATGTATTTAATTGAATAACAAAAATATAAATTTACTTTGAAAATATGACTAATCACAGCTATCTCCACATAGAGTAACAGCAAAACAAAAATCTGTAAGATTATTCAGAATACAGAGGAAAATTTTAACTCTACAGATTAAAAGATATTACAATAATTCTTGGTTTCCTAAGGGTCCATTGCTCATAAGAGATGGACAATCTTCTGTTAGAATATTCAAACTTTTTAGAAAGATTAATCAGCAACTGAAGTGTAAAGGGATATTAAAAATAATCATCAATATCATTAGAGATTTTAATTAAGCCTATAATTATTTTTTTATTTGAAATATAGTTCAACAAAAGAAAAATTCATAGCAAATAAAACTACATGGATCAACATATGGTAACACATTTAAAGCACTGTAAGAGAATTTTCCATCAATTTTAGGTAAGAAAGATTTGTTTCTAAATAACATGCTGTTCAGTTTTTCTATTTTAATTGAAGTATCTAAAATATGTATTAGGGCTTCATTGTTAAGGATGATTAAAAAATCTGAACAGGTCGATGATTTAGAAATGGCATTTAAATGTAAGTAATTTAACTGCAATTCCTTAAGTTCTTAGAACATCTGAGTGAACTATAAAAAGAACCCGTCATTGTGGTGTCAAAATGAGTGATTGTGATTTTTTATTGTCAAGAACAAGTGATTACAATTGTCTTAAGTATGACTTAAACATTCTGAATCATACACACATATATTACATTTTTGCAATTTTGTCAACAAGGATGAGTCAGGTTTCTAGTTATTGTGAAATAAAAAAAATTAAAAGCTTGAGATTTTATACTTTGAAAACTTTATTGCTCATCCACTTACAGAAATATATGTTGTATTTATTTTGATGATAATTAAGTGTAACTACCTACATACATTATTTCATTCAAACCTTTGTAAGGAGGTCATTTTGATGGCATAACATGGAGTACCCAAGACCCAAAAGGCAGATTACTCTGATAATCAACAGGAATCTATTTATTCAATAGACCTGCCAACCTCTTTAGCTGTCATGCTGTTACATATCTCTCCTCCTCAAATCCTGTCATCTGGCAGAATAAAAATTTCTTTGGTCTTTTCCAAGCAGATATTCAACATTAGAAAAAGTAATTTTCTATGCTTATATAAAGTGGAAAGAAAAAATTCTATATAGCTAAGAGTTCTAGTGCTTTTCCAAATACTGTTTTATTTTTAAAGAATAGCACTGTGCTTAGAATAATATATGTGCATTACCTAGATGAAAACCATGAATTAATCAATGAATGAAAAATTCTCAAGGCTAAAATATTTTTCAAATTTTTATTTGAGAATAAAGTAAGGCTCCCGCCACCTTTTGTGGTTCTAGAAATGTAAAGCAGAGTTCAGTTGAATAATGCATTATGTATTTTAAATGCAAGTTGCAGTTTTGCTTGCTTTATTTCACCTTTGCAGTAGTTAATAAAAATAGTTCATTCTAGGGGTGCCTTGGTGGCTCAAGTCTGTTAAGTGTCCGGTTTTGGCTCAGTTCATGATATCATGGTTTGTGAGTTCTACCCCCATGTTGGGCTCTGTCCCTGGAGCCTGCTTTGGATCTTATGTTCCTTATCTCTCTGACCCTCCTCTACTTGTGCTTTCTTTCTCTCTCTCTCTCTCAAAAATAAACATTAAGCAGCAGAATAGCTAATTCTATGCTAACTGGAAACACAAATATTCTCACAAAAATCAAATTAAAGTGTTTAACTTCAAATTTTCTCTTACAAGTTATGGAAAAAATTGAAATGGGTTGCAATGTTTTTTTAATGAGACTATACTGTTCTAAAACAGGCCAAAAAGCCTGATTGATTGTTCCCTATGTGTAAAATTTTCTCTAAGATAAAAATCACAGAAACTAATATTATAGGCAAAAACTGGACACAACACTCAGAAATATTATGCATGCATGAATATTTTTCCTACCTCCATTGCCCAACAGACATTTCCAGAAAAAAAATAATGTCTATTGTTCCATATGCATATTTCTATATATTGAATATATGCATAGCCGCAAACTATAGGATGATACTTTTTATAAATAAGTTTATGATTCACTTAATTTGTGTCCTATTATCCTGTCTCATAGCAATTAATACTTTTTATAAAACATAATGCTTTGAAAATACATCTGTGTTAAGACACGTACATCAGGGCAACATATTTTTTTGGCTCTGCTTATGATTATAAAGAACTCTTCCTTAGTTTATTGGATATTTTGATCTTTTTTTCATAAATTAATTTTTCATAATTTTATACTGATTAATTTATTCCCATTTTTATACTCCTTTGTCTTTTGCTTATGTGAATGTTTAGAATGTGATTTGTTTTACAAAGTATTTATTAAATATGGTAAAAATTCTCAGTTCTATAAGATTCTTGCTTTCTGTTTCTTAAGATATATTTCTATATATCAATGTAAAAAGATTTTCTCTAAGCAAAGCTTTCTATCATTATATTATTGCTATTATTCTGTACAAAACTACTAGCTTTTTATTAGTATCTTTTTAAAATATGTCTTGATTTATGGTTTAAAAAAATTGCCCTCCTTCATTCTTAGAATAATTTTTGCTTTGAAGATTATTTGTCATATTGCTATTGTTTTGTTTCAAATGAAAATCTACTGTCTTTCAATCATGTTTTAATTTTTCCTTTAATCGTGTCTTGTGTAATATTTGTTAGAATCATTCATATATATGAATATTATATATAAATCATCATATATTTATGAATATATGAATATGTTTTATGTAATATTTGTTAGAATCATTCATATATGTAATATATATGAATATATGAAAGAGAGAGTGAGTGGGGGAGAGAGACAGATGGAGAGACACAATCTTAAGCAGGCCCCATGCTCAGTGCAGATCCTGATGCAGGGTTTCATCTCACCACCCTAGATCATGACCTGAGCTGAAATCAAAGTCAGATGCTCAACTGACTGAGCCACCAAGGTGCCCCTAGAATCAGTTGCTATTTTTAATGGTGTCTCTATGGTCTTATTTTATTTTCTAATTAGTTATTATTGGTTCTTAACATATCGCTTCCTGATGTCCTCCTTCTCTTCCTTATTGCTACCCCTATCTGTCTTCTTACTTTTCTCTCTCTCTCTCCCCCTCTTTCTTATCTATTGTTTCTGAGTTTCACTAGAAGTATTTAAAGTAAGCATTTAACTATCTTGGCAGAAATATTCTCATGATTAGGATCTCTCTTTTTCCTCCTGATGCATGTTGCTTGATTCCAGAAAGAGAATACACTTTGGTTTAAAGACTCATGTTAGGATATTGAACTCATCCTGATAATTCATGATCATCTCCCTAATTTACGGTCCTTAACCTTAATTGAATCTGCAGTTTCCATTGCCATGTAGGATCACATATTTACAGCTTTCAGCAATTAGGGCATTGAAGACTCTGGGTGTAAGTCTGCCCACCACACACAGTGTAAGAGAGTAAATTATAGCCCTTGACTGGCAATATAAAGTATAGAAGTATATACTTGAATGTTCTGTAAGATAGTGATAAGGGTCTGATAAAATAACATGACCACACACAAACCAATTATGTGACAAATCCTGTTATAACATTTTGTAATCAATCATCACAACAGTTGTGTGAAGGAATTAGGATATGATTAATTAACATATACCATGTAAAAAAAAAAACAAAAGAGAAAGAGAAAGGAAGGAGGGAAAAGAAGAAAGGAAAAAAGAAAAAAAAAGTTAGTTTTGATTTTGTTAAGGGAGATACAAAACATTTTTCCATAAACTGTATGGTCCAACTCTTTATTATTTGTCTGTCTTCAAGAGACAATATGCCTTAAATTGACATAATTTCTCTAGCAAGATTACATTTATAGTTAATCTCTAACACTATTCATTTTCATTTCTACTAGGTTGCAGACAATTCTCTTTTACCAATGACGGTTATCAATAATACAGGCAGATATGGAAGAAATTGCTGTCTTAAATTGGAGGAAACTGTCATGAAAGATTATTTTTCATATGTATGAGTCCTCACAAGACTGTGCAAGATCATTCTGAGTGACAGGACATCTCCCATCAGTACGAAATATCACAAAAGACATGATAAAAACTTTGTGCTACAGCAGACTACTGCACTTGAATTAAGCACACATTGTACTGGGAGAGGAAAAATATTACATAGACATTATATAGCTTCTTCCCCAATGAGCTCATTTTTAAAGGATGAATTAATTATAGAAAGTGGGAAATTACCACGGGGATTTCTAAAGCAATATCATTTAAGAATGTAAAACTATTCTTGATTTCTATTTTAAGAGGAATCTCTCAATGATTCATAGCTTAATTTATTCATCTTTTACAAAGGAATAAACATTAGATAGGAAAATTCTCACTGTATTCATTTAATATGGTATCTAATTTTTTCTTTAATGCTTTCTGGATCAAAAACAAATATTAACCCTCTGGATGCTCACAACTTACTCAGAAAGCCTTCCTCATTGTGTCTTCACTGATCTCACCACCATGAAATGATCTTATGTTTGCGTTCATTATATGTCTGCCTTCCCATCAAAACAGTAAGTTCTTTGGGAACAAGCGATGTGTGATTATTTGCAAAATGCTGACACACAGGAGACATTTTATATGTGTTTCTGACTGAATAAGTCAATGGAAATGTAGTACGTGCTCTGTAACAAAGAGAAAGAATGAGAAGTTGGTTAGAACAATCTTTGGATAAGAAAGAAATGTGCCCCAAAGGAAGTGGGGTCAATATTGCCAAATGCTGCCTAAATGTTGGGGAGAATAAAGACCAAGAGGATGTAGAAGTCAGATTGTAATGAGACAGAATGTGAAAACTAGGTGAAGAAAGAGCAGCAGTAGGTGTATAAAAAATAAATTAATGTATCTTTTAGGAAATAGAAGTAAAAAACTGGTTATAGTGACTCAGTATACAGCACAGTTCATTTGAAAGGGAAGGACTTCATTGTATGCAGCATAAACGAAATAGTATACTATGCAGTGGGAGTGGAAACAGATAGAAAGAGCTTATTAAATTTATTATTATGGCAATTTCCTGACTCATTCTTGTAATTTTATTGTATTCTTTATAAAGTAGCATTCTCCCAACTGAGTAAATAATTTTATAAAATGGGCATTGCATATGGCTAAACAACAAGGAAAACAATTTATAAATTAAATTTGGTGATCATTTTTGTTGTTTATTTATATTCTACCCCATTTCACAAAGCAATTGAAGTGGTTGGCCACAGCTAATATTTGCATATCATACTTCTATTTAGAAAGTATTTTACATAAATGATTATCCTGATCCAGTGAAACCTTACTAATGTAAGAAGAGGAAAAATTATTTTGAAAGATAATATCGAAAGTTCATTCAATGCAGAAAATATATATGGAATATATACTTTTTTGGTTGTATACTCTATCTTAGGTAATAAATATACTATAGAAGTGCCTAATAATTCCAGTCCGGAAGAGACATACTTTTTAGAGAAAGAGACAAACATGTACGTGAACCAATTCCAATATAGGGATTAAAATAAAGTTATGTACAGTGTGACCTGACAGCAACAAAGGGGAAAGGCATTTCAGAGAAGTTTTCTAGAGGTGTTGATAATTGATTGGAAGTGTGAGAAGGTGAGCAATTATAGAATAGATTCCAGGTTACAGATTTCTGTACCTGGGATACATTTTTGCCACTAAGTTAGAACAAATATATGTGTATTAGAATTCTTATAATAAATATCCAATTATATTTTGAAAATTACAAGCTTAAGATAACTTTGAGACATACAAACCTAACTTATAAGCACTAAATAGATGAGAGAAAAATGCAGGGTGAGGTCAAAGCTAAAGAGAGACCTTGGGAATCATTAGCATATTGATGGAATTTTTAATCAGCAGGGTAAATTAAATCAACCAAGGAGAGGGTGCAGAAAAGGAACAATGGACTAGTTTACAAGTCCTTGGTAGAGCCAATGTTTAAGGATAACATATAAAATCAAGGTCCATACAAGTGAATACAAAAGACTGGGAAAGAAAGATGAGACAAAATAGTATCCTGTAAGCTAGAAGGAACAGAGTCTAAAAACTGACAGCATTAGAGAATCTCAGTAAGATAAATACTGAGGAATCTATTTTAGAAAAACAACTGTAATGGAATGGGAGAAATAGAAGCTGTGTTAATATATTTGAAAATGGAAGATGAAGAGAAAAGCAATGAATGACTCAATGGTTTTTACATATTTGGCTGAGAGAGAAGTAAAAAAAAGCCAGGAACCCTAAAAAAATGTGTAGGGGCGCCTGGGTGGCTTAGGCGGTTAAGCGTCCAACTTTTGCTTAGGTCATGATCTCGCGGTTCGTGGGTTCGAGCCCCGCGTCGGGCTCTGTGCTGACTACCAGCTCAGAGCCTGGAGCCTGTTTCAGTCTGTGACTCCCTCTCTCTCTGACCCTCTCCTGCTCATGTTGTCTCTGTCTCTCTCCTAGAAATAAATAAAAACATTAAAAAAATGTGTAGAGCCAGAAAAAGATAATTAAGCAAAAATCTCAAATGATTCATTTAGTGAGTTGACCTTAATGGGGCACAAACAAGAAAGAAATTTATTATTAATCAACTCCTATATTCAGTCAGACTCTGCCAAATCTCTCAACATCTACCCTTTTATGATCTCTGTACATCTCAAAGAGTTCCCTTTAGTTTTTTGGGTTTTTTTTTTTTCTTTATTTTTGAGAGACAGAGAGCACAAGCAGGGAAGGGCAGAGAGAAAGAAGGAAACACAGAATCTGAGGTTCTGGGACACAGGTTCCAGGTTCTGAGCTGTCAGCACAGAGCTGGACATGGGGTTCGAATCCATGAACCGTGAGATCGTGACTAGAGCTGAAATCAGATACTTAACCAACTGAGCCACCTGGGCACCCTGAGAGTTTCCTTTAGTTTTATCACTGTGGTTAGTCTTAATCTGTGTTTGCTATTCATCTTCAGATATCATAAAGTCCTGTCCATGCTATATCAAATTCAAGTCTCACAGTCAGGAAAATTATTTTATTCTGGGCTCACAACAGAGCCATGGCTTAGCTTCCTTCACAAGGATATATAGGGGAGCATGATCTATTTTACTTCTTTGTACTCTTTCTTGTCCTCCTTTCTTTATGCCACAGCTCCTATTTTCTGTAAGCCGTAGAATGGGTATAGTGAGGAGAAAATGGACAGAAATAGTTCCTTATTTGATATCAATGCTTTTTGTGAACCGGAAACACAATTTCCTGTGCCATACAATTTGAGGGCTAATTCGGTTAGGCCTCCAGGGTTCAGGGAACAGTATCCCTTCATTACAGGCATGCCAAACTTGACCATGGAACTCTCCTGCAGACCCTTCACAAGGCTTGAGGTGCTGCTAACAGTAGCCATGAGACACAAGATCACAAGATGTCAGCTTTCATGAAAATACATTGTCCACATCAGGGATTTGTCTGTCTATGCCTTCATGAGGCCTCCGTGTATGTAAATTTAAAAAGAAGAAGCCTAGAAACAGCAGCATTTAAATACCTGCAGTAAAGTTGTCATTGAAGTTTGAATTCATGGCGTGGTAGTCATCCAAGAATTTTACGTCTTTTCACTAATCACTTGTTCTCTTGCCCCGATGATGGAAGAGCTACCAGTGCAGAAATGGGTGGGGGCAGTGGGGGAGGGGGAGGGTAAGGAAAGAAGAAGTGGTGTCTCTCTTCCCTGCTGTCAGTCCTTGAGCCCAGGATCAGATCTCACACTGAATTTGGGGGCTTTGGGCTAGATATGAGATGGATGTCTGAAATGGAACTACACTGGAAATTTTAATGCTTGAAAATGCACTCAATTATCAAATGAGACTGATTTAACAATAGAAAGTGATTGATGACCTAAACACAGGATCAGACTGTCCAATCAACTAAAACTAGAGATCTCATTGAATGATACATTTTTCTAAATAATTTCAAGCATATAGGTAACAAGAGGCTTAGTGAAGCAAAAGGAGATCGGGGAAACTGAGGCAGCTCCCAGGTGCCTACCACTCCATGTCAGATATGCATCCCTGGCAGAGATATGAAGTCTCTGATGAGGGATGCAGGTGTGTCACACAGTGGCAAGCATTTCAAGTATGACACATCTCCATTTTATATTGAAGATTACAGAGCTATCAGAATCCTTAAGGGTGTCATGTTTCAGAGATCCTAGGATCTATTTAGCTCAGTTTATTCTTAGGCAGAGATACCTTATTAAAGGAATTTAAATGAGAAGTCACCTTCCTCTCAACAGGTATCATCTTTGCTATTTACTGAGAGTGTAGGTGACAGGAAATGAGCCTGCATCACCTGTTTTTTTCTCCTCTGGAGATACTCCCCTTGTTTAAGAGAGTGGGTGATATTTGGATACACGATTTTGACTCTAGCATGTCAACTGGAAAGCTCTGAAATCCTCCTATGATGTCATTAAAATTAAACAAACACCCAGTAGAGTCTGTTTGAAGGTGGGACTCAATGTGACAAAATGTATCAAGAGATGATAACATCTAGCATGCAAGGAAATGTTATTTAACCTGACACACCACTTCACACCCAGAATGGAAAAAATAGGAAAGTTATATAAAACAAAGTATTGGATAGGATGTGGAAAAGTGGGAAAGACTTATGCACTGCTGTAAAGAAAATATGACCTGGAAATCCCACTTTGGAATCTACATTCCAGAGAACACCTTGCACTTATTCATGAGAGGGTAGGTGGGAGACTGTTCAGTATAACATCATTAATGGTAGCAGGAAGTGGAAGCCAACCTAGATTCTGTCTCTGAACAATCTGGCAAGGAAAACATGGTAAATGTCACTCTAGCATTATATGTAGTCGTAGGAGCAACAAAGTAGACATAACTAGCAACATAGCAACTTAATAACATCATGATGTCAAATGAAAACAAGGTCAGAACAACAAACTACTATACATGTATATTTAAACATGCATAATATACATATAACCCCACAATACATATTTTACAAGGGCATTATTTTTCAGATACATACATACATACATACATAAGCTTTCGCATAAATAACAGTGGGGCATAGAGTATATATAGACATGAAAGAAATACAATTAATATTAAACATTAAAATAAGAGTGGCATTCTACTGATGGTGACAATGTGCTTACCACTTATGAAGATAATTTCAATGACAATCTTTTTTACCTATGGTTTAAAACTAAGTGAAGGAAGGAAGATAGGAAATAGCAAGGGGTAGTTTCTACCAGTGAACATGGCGAAGCTGAAGTTTCATTTTTGTGAAGCGTATATATAATTGTTGCTGTTTTGTTTTGCTTTCCTGAAGAAGGGACATATACTTATCTGTTTAGAATGAAGGAAATGGACTTTAGAGGAAGCATTCACAACATAAACAAATGTTTCTCAGAAAGTTAAAGTGACTTTTTCTAAAGTAAAAAGCTCCTGAGTGGATAGGCCAAGATGGGAAATCAAAATTTCTGACTCTAAATCCAGGTATTTTTCTAACATCTAAAAAAATATTGTGTACAGGGGCGCCTGGGTGGCTTAGTCGGTTAAGCGTCCGACTTTCGCTTGGGTCATGATCTCGCGGTTCGTGGGTTCGGGCCCCGCGTCGGGCTCTGTGCTGACTGCCAGCTCAGAGCCTGGAGCCTGGTTCAGCCTGTGACTCCCTCTCTCTCTGACCCTCCCCTGCTCACGCTGTCTCTCTCTCTCTCTTCTAAAAATAAATAAAAAACATTTAAAAAAATATTGTGTACCTATAAATGTAAATATCATTCAATTCAGATACATAGAATCATGTTTCAATTCTGATGTTTATAAAGTAGCAGTCTCTATATTTATTTTGACTAGTACAAATGGATATCCTCACTCAGATATGCTTTAATATGTACATCAGGCTATGCTATGAAAATTCTGGAAAACAATGTTTAAAATCGTATCAGACTTAAGCCTAAAAATTTTTGTAGAAATTTATAATTGAGTCACAATGTTTCAAGTTTTTATTTGTGACATATATTGATTTTTACTCAATTGTGACATAAGTATTGTTTATTTTTATAGTCAACTCACTGTGTACATTAGAAATTTTAGAAACAGTTTAACAGAATTATAGAACCAGTATTAATTACTGCATGTGCTTTAATTTCTTTTGCATTACTTGGTCACTTATAAGCAGTAGATCTTAATTCAATAAAGGTTTATTCTTAGTATCATTTACTATTTTTAAATAAAGTGCATAGTTTTATAATCTATAAGTAAGTCTATCTACAATGTCTAAATTCTAAATAAAATTTTGCTTTTTGAATGAATACTATCATATGAAATGTTCATAATTTTCCAAAACTATGCTATGTTAATCCTTAAAATTTCACATTCTACCTGCAGTAGTTCTTCCTATATATACAAGAATGTAATAGAAAATTCAGCTAAAATATCAAGTATTTATATTGGCATAAATATAAATTCTAAATCCCTTCTTATAATAAAAATTGAGTGAATAACCTTCTTCATGGAGTCAGACCTCAACCCTTTTATGAATATATAGGTAAGACTTATCATTATTCCTAGAAAATCTTACAAGCAATTTTATGAGTAACATCCTAATGTATTTTTAAGAAATTTTCCTTTCTCATATGACAAACATGGAAGGAAATTAATGAGTTCACTAAAATGCAACTCTCCTTTTTTTCCCCTCTTCCTCAGTTTTAGTTTTTTTTTTTTCTTCCCTCCATCATTAAAACTGCTTAAAGAATGATCAGAAGCAATGACATAGGAAATGAAGAAAGGAATATTGGTCAGAGGAGATAATTATTGAAAGAAAAATAGCATCATGTAAAGTTACTTTATCACTGACTGGGGAAGGAAGTTGACTAGTACTGGGAAAAAAAAAAAAACAATGGGGAAAGAAAAAGAGGTTTGATAAATGGATGTAATCAACTATAGATAAATGACCACAGTGATCTGACTTGTTCACTTATGAGCTTCTGAGAAACATTTAATCTCGCTGAAGTCTGCTGAGGTTTGCCTTGCTTTTGATCAGGCCTTCATATAATGTATTTCTGCCCCCTGCCCCAACACAACTAATAAAGGAAACAAGAATACAAATTAATCATTTAATAAAGAGTTTCCAGAAACACACAGAAATACACATATGCACGCACACACATGACACACAGGTAAATACTCCTTTGTCACTTCAGATTAGGTATTTCATTGTATTGTTTTCCGTGTTTTATGGTATTCCTCCTATTTTGACCATTTTGACTAAAATACTATATGGAATAACCAAAAGCTGTAAAGTGAAAGGAAGTGAATTTTATTTATCTTAGTTATTACGATATCAAATAAATCTTTTCCTCTATGAAATGTAATCTTTAAATGGAAGACTAATTAAAAGTAATATTTGTGAAAAACAGTTTGTAAGCAAAATACTATAGTGCTAAGAGTCTGAGAGACTTAATTTTGAATCTTTCTACATGTATGGTACCTTAGGCAAGTCACCTTCTGTTGTGAGCCTGACTCTTGTGTATAATGATTCTGATGCTTAACATTACTTGCTGTGCAAGGTAAATGTTTTATGCTTAAAACAGTGCCTGAAATAAAATATGATCAATAAATATAACTTTTCTTTCCTCAATTCGTTAAAAAGAAACACACATTTATCATCACAATTTACACGTTTTGATTCTTTATTGTTTAATTTTCTAATTTTAATTCTTTTATTGTTTAATTGTTAAATTGTTTAATTTCTAACATTGATATCATGGCCATGAGAATATAACTGGTATTTGAGGAAAAATATCCACTGTATTTTTTTTTTAATTTTCAGCAATGTTGTTTTTCTTTCATAGTTTATTGTCAAGTTGGTTTCCATATAACACCCAGTGCTCATCCCAACAAGTGCCCTTCTCCATGCCCATCACCCGCCTCTCTCCCTCATCAGCCCTTAGTTTGTTCTCAGCATTCAAGAGTCTCTCATGGTTTGCCTTCCTCCCTCTCTCCAACTATTTTTTTCCCCATCTCTTCCCCCATGGTCCTCTGTTAAGTTTCTCCTGATCTACTTATAAGTGAAAATATATAGTATCTGTCCTTCTCTACCTGATTTATTTCACTCAGCATAACAGCCTCAAGTTCCCTCCATGTTGCTACAAATGGCCAGATTTCATTCTTTCTCATTGCCATGTAGTATTCCATTGTATAGATAAACCACATCTTCTTGATCCATTCATGAGTTGATGAACAGTTAGGCTGTTTCCATGATTTGGCTATTGTTGAAAGTGCTGTTATGAACATTAGGGTGCATGTGCTCCTATGCATCAGCACTCCCGTATCCCTTGGGTAAATTCCTAGCAGTGCTATTGCTGGGTCATAGGGGAATTCTATTCTTAATTTTTTGAGGAACCTCCACACTGTTTTCCAGAGGGACTGCACCAGTATACATTCTCACCAACAGTATAGGAGGGTGCCCATTTCTCCACATCCTCGCCAGCATCTAGAGTCTCCTGATTTGTTCATTTTAGCCACTCTGACCAGCGTGAGGTGGTATCTCAGTGTGGTTTTGATTTGTATTTTGGGCCAATATCCTTGATGAATACATATGCAAAAATCCTCAACAAGATACTTGCAAATCGAATTCAACAGCACATAAAAAGAATTATCCACTATGATCAAGTGGGATTCATTCCACTGGATTGATACATGTTATTGGAGCAACCACTCATCCTTGGAAATCCCCACTGCACGTGACCTTCAAACAATGTACATATTTTTATATATGGAAATGAAGCTAGAAAATAAATCAATAACTGACTTTCAAATAAGTTCCTAACTCTACAGTTTTCCATAAGTAAGGCATCAGACCATCCAATTTGTAACTTCTGGATTGGATTTACATAGATACCCCTATGTAACTGACCACTAAAAAAAGGTACAACTACCAGAAAACAAATGAGAATTCTTTGTTTTGTTTCACCTCATCAGAAAATTAAATCCACCCAAAAGTTCATAGTTTTAAGAAGCAATGAGTTTCATTTTGCAATCAATGTAAGCAGAGGCATACAGTAATAGTCTGTTGGAAATAATCATCAGTGCATGATTGGCTCAATGCTAGCCTGCTGTCCAAAATGTAAATGATCATTCTACATATTTTATCAGTTAGCTTTTTATAGTAAATGGTGTACAGTGGATTACTGACTTGAATTATTTATGTTAACATCATCTTACATCCTGATTGAAATGCATACTTTATAAGCAACATATTAAAGTAAGAGAACCAAAGGTTACCTCTGGGGATGCAGTTTTCAAATATAAATAAATGTATCTTCAAGTTTTCTGTAGTGATCTCTTTCCATTTATGACACACTTTTTCTGTTTATTTTCCTTCACTAGGCAGATGCAGATCTTTACTTGGTGGAGCCTTCAGTGTTAGATTAACTAGAGGTGGGAAACTAAAAAACAAAAACATTGGGATCAGGCAGGTAATGAAAAACAAATAAAGAAACTCAGTAATAGAAAACAACAAAACAAAAACAAAAACAAACAAAAAACCCAGTGGTTTGGAACATGTGAAAACAATAGAAATACATCCTAACTGAAATGAGCAGCTGTTCCTCACCCCCAGCCACTTGATTTCACCAAGAAATGTAGAATCTTTTTGGTACCATTTGTTTTTGAGTTCAATATCTTAAATAATGAAACAATATGCTTTCAAAACTTTTGTGATGATAATAAATCTATTGTGGAGTAGATATTTTATTTATAACCTTTGGGTTTTTAAGTCCTTCACTTTTAAAACCTAGTTATTAATTTAAATAAATTGAACCATTTTTTTCAAATTCATATTTTAATGTTTATCTCTGAATCTTACTAAAAATAGTTAACATTAAGTGAATTCTTACAGAGTAACCAATACCATGCTAAACTTTATAGAAGTTACCTCATTTTATCCACACAGTAACATTACAGGTCAGTACCATAGACACTTCCTTTTACATTTGGGGAGACTGAAGCATAGAGTACTTAATATTTTCTCCCCTAAATATTGAATTTAAAATTTGACCAAGAAGTTAGTCATTAGAAATAGTACAATTACTCTTTATGATGCAAGTGTCCATAGTAGATAGATGTACCTATGTATCTAGATACAGATGTAGCTAAATCTATCTATCTATCTATCTATCTATCTATCTATCTATCTATCATCAGTAAAATTATGTTATGTCTGTCTACTTTTAACCGAGTTTCTTCTCTTACTCTGTGGATAGATAGTGCCTTTTTAAATTACTTTCTCAAAATATTAATTACTATTTCATGTACATTGGTTCATCTTTCATTCTCCTTATAATTCACTTTTCCTGAATTGTTGAAGTTTTATCATTTGGAAATTTTTTCCCTAAATTTTTCCTCTTCATCTTGCATTCATTATGTTATTCAGCCTTCCTGAAAACCTTCCTGATTAAATCTACCTTGCTACCATGGTCTTTATTTTCATTTTGTTTAGAATGTATGAGCGATTTAATTTATTACTTAGAATTATACTACTTTACTTTTATTTTATATGTCCTAATGCTCACCAAATATGTTTATGTTTTTAAAACATAAAGTTTAGAATTTCTGAAATCAAAGATTAACATTTCTGCCTCTCTCTTTTCATTTTCTTTCCTTTTCCCCAGTGTCTACACAACACCAGGAACACACTAGAGTCATTTAATAGTTGCTTGTTGAATAAAGGAAAGAATGAATATTTGAAGTTTAGAGGGTCCTTTTGGCTTCAAAACATTGCACTAGCATTCCAAATATTCTGGAGTTACAAATATATATAATATCAACAGAAATTTCTTTTGTCTAAGTAATTTTGCTTTCAGAGCAAAATCCTAACATACTTTGAGATTCACACAGGTATATATCATATATCTTAATATGATATATCATTAATATCATAATCATATATCATTAATATCATCACGAGTATATGCTAAGCAGAGAGATAAGTTCACAGAATTGAACACCATCTGAGGATCCAAATGCCAACTATCCATTCCCATGTCAAACCACCATTGTTTATATTTGAGCTTTATCATCCTTTTCCATGAAGTTTCCATGAAGTTGAGGATGTAAGTAGACAACCTAAAAGACTTCTTACAGTTCTAACATCACTTATTAAACACAACGCGTTGATTTAGTAAGCTCAGATGTTCATCTACTAGAGATATTTTAGCTTTTCACATTTAATAAAGGTTAGATATAAAGAAAAAGTGGATAAAGCATTAATGGAAAGCAAGTTGAGAAGAAGAGAAGGTAAAACCAATTAAAACTCCCAGACTAACCACATGGGAGGTCATCTCTGTTCAACTTACTTTCTGTGGTATTTTGCTGGGAGATATTTTGGTTAATGAAACATAAAGGCCAAGGTTGATTTTAATGAATTTTCCCTTCTCTCTCTCTCTCTTTCTCTCTCTCTCTCTCTCTCTCTCTCTCTCTCTCTCTCTCTCTCTCTACCAGCTCAATCTAACATTCTATCCTCTTTTCTTACCTTCATTAAAAACAGGCAAGGTACATTGATGGAAGAAAACATTAAAATGTTACTAAGTAGAATTGTCAAAAAACAATTATCTTGCTATTTTTAAAAAGATTAAATTAGTTGTCACTATTGACAGCATCGTTAATCTATTTGTCCAATGCCTAAGCCCTGTTTACACATCCTGGCTCTTGGCAGGTGAAAGAGGTACTGATTCCTCAGGAAGCCATGCTAGTGTTCAAGGATATCAAGTTTCTCCCCTGACAAATATTTTTCAATAAAATTGTATACTTTAGTTTGCATTCTTTCCCCAACATTCATATCATTCATATGCTCATTTCTTTTTTTTTTAAATATATATACTTCCAAATATATGAGAACTGTTTCAGTTAACAGAAGCAAATGAGATTCATTATATCTTTCTATCAATCAAAGTCCAGTCAGGAGGCAAAAAAATATACCAGTCATTTAAGCAAGAAACATTTCTTAAAAGAATCGTTAACTTATAAAAGCATTCAACTACCACAAGAGGTAAAGAAGACTCTGAGGGGGCCACAATTAGCATATGCAAATAAATTAACTATACTACCACTAGTTTGGAACATACTAGACAGTAAAAGAAATTGAGAGCTTAGGAGAGATTTCTTCATCCAACGCTGAGATTTCAAACTCTTTGAGGAAGGCATGACTATGTGGGGACAAGCAGTCTGCCTGTGGCAAAGAAGCTTTCCAGAGGATGCGGCCTGGGCGGATTCACAGAAATAGTCTGACACCAGAAGTGGGCAGATGTGAGCTTGTCTATAGAAGTAAGCTGCCCATTGATGAGACAGTTGCTTGATGTCGGAACCGGACCTTTTCAAGAAGCAACCACATACTAGGCAGTCAGTGCCTAATGATAGATGAGGTTCACCTGTAAAAGCAGCCAGCCAGCTAGCGAGAGCACAGCTACTGTGAAAGACAGTGAGGCTCGACCTGGTCTATGACAGCTCATGAAGGGAGCCTCCAACCTTCAGCTCAGGCAGAATACCATCTAGAAGCAGCACCCAAACAGAAGAAAGGTGCTTCCTTGCCCCTGTCACCTCACACAATCACCTCTAGCACTTGTTATCGGAAATAAAGCCTAACAAAGTACACAGGCAGAAATGTATACAGGGTTCACAAAACAGGGAGAAGAAGGTTGGGTTCAGAGCAGAGAGGCTATAAACTGATATCTGTTCCGATCTTTTATCACTGAACACCTTTGTTAAAATGTAATTTATTATTCCTAGGATTTACCAGATAGGGAATCTGTATCAGTGCTTTATTCTATTTATTGTTTATGTCCTCATTCCTATAATCTGGAGGCATGCTGGCAACATTTCAATACCAAAAGGTATGACAATATTGTCTATTTACCTGAAAATAAACAATGTGTTTATTTTGACCAAATATTTTGAAATAATGTTTATTTTGACAAGTTTACATACCTCATTGAGCAAAAAAAAAAAAAAAAGTCTACGCACTCTATGGCTTTTTAAATTTCTTGTGAGTATATGTGCTTACAGTAGTGGGGTCATAGGATTAGAAAAAGGAAAAAACCAAGAAACAACAGAAACAGGAAAAAATATATAAAAATATATATGTGTTATATTTAGAAGTGATTTTTCATTATATATATGAAATAGGAAAAAATATATATATATATGTATATATATACATATATATATACATATATATTTCCAAATATAATTTTGACTAATATTTTGGTCTGGTTCTCATGAGATTAAAATTAAAGATATTATTGATAACAGGGTTTCAGATAGTGTGCTTTGAGATATGTTCAGTTAAAAGAAGATTTATCAGATGTCCAGAGAGACGATTTCGCTTATCTATGATTTCATAACTAGATGTTGGCAGACTGGCATAGGACTCGTTGGAATCCCCATTCTCTTTTCATATTGTCTGCATTAGAAAGAGCTAATAAGAAATACTCTGTTTACTAAACCATACAGTCAGAATCAAATGTTGCTTCTTAGTTGCATGGATGCAGTGATAAGCAAAAGATTACTTACACCTCCATGTTAGGTGCATTTCTCTTCACATAAAAGTTTATTTCAATCTAAGTGTACATGAAAACTTTATCTTAGAATTCTTTAAAAGTTAGCAGAAAATGTAACTTGATATGGGAACATTTACCATACTAAACAATCTGTTAAAGAAGACCTATAATATCCAGGCCCATCTTCTAAAATTAAAAGCCATCACATTTTTAAAAAATTTTGTTTGCTAAATAAAGGTTGTTTGATCTTATTTTTACATTTTCTTATAAATTTTAAGAAAATAATTGCTCTCCTTCTTTAGTTGATGCAGAAACAGCAGAAGAAAATTAAGACTGAAAGCACAATACATCAGAGGCTCAGGAAATTACCTGAGATGTCTCTGCACAATCATGGACAAATGCCACTAACCTCCTTTGCCTCCTTTGAAATGTTTCTTTGTTTGATATAAATGATAATAGTAGTCACTATCTACGGACAGACTATAACCAGAGGTCAACTGCATCAACGTAGCAGACATCTATTTATAAAATTTGCCACTCTTGAAAAAAAAGTCACCACATTCTGGTGTCCTTTAATCT
This sequence comes from Proteles cristata cristata, assembly GCA_017311185.1. NCBI lineage: Eukaryota > Metazoa > Chordata > Mammalia > Carnivora > Hyaenidae > Proteles > Proteles cristata. The sequence goes on from JAESUZ010000127.1 coordinate 1,041,385, forward strand.
GTCAGATTACAAGGTCAAACTTTCTTAAAGGGCATAAGAAAACTTTATTCAGACTAAGCCAATGTACTAGACTTTAAGGTAGAGTTATCCTATCATATCTTACAAAGTTTCAAAGTTATATTCAGGTTGAAAAAAAACAAACTGAGGGCCAATATAGAGTATAGGAAACACATCTCAGGTTCTGAGTTTTAGAGCAATCTTTCTCCCAGAAAATATGTTATTCTTTCTTTAAAAAAAAAAAAGCATACTGAAAAATGTTTCAAATATATAAACCAACTTCAGAGAAGTATTATACGATTGTTTTCCATACTCTCCTACAACAACACTTCCAGGTACTTTATGAGATTTCAAAATCATATACAACATCAATGATCACTCTCTGCTTAATGTGAATTGGAGTCTTTGAAGCTGAAGAAACGAAATAGGCTATATTAATTAGTATATTTGAGCCTAAGATTGCACAGAATTTAGAGAAAGAATAAAGCCTATAGCTCTTATTTGATGCTATTTTTTTCAGCCATTATTTGCGTATCTCTCATTTCTCATATACATATTGTGTAACCATTATATGCCAAGTATTGTACCAATACCACAGACATTTAGATAGAATGTGCTTTTGCATTTATATAATTACCTCTAAAGGGACCTTTAAGAAATGCTAACTAGGGTGCGTGGGTGGCTCAATCAGTTAAACATCCAACTTTTGATTTCAGCTCAGGTCATCATCTCACAGTTTGTGAGTTCAAGTTCTGCATCCAGGTCTGAGCTGACAGCACGGAGCCTGCTTAGGATTCTCTCTCTCTCTCTCTGTCTCTCTCTCTCTGTCTCTCTCTCTCTCTCTCTCTTTCTCTCTCTCTCTCCCTCTCTCCCCCTACTCTGTCTGCCTCTCTTTGCCTCTCTCTGTCTATCTCTCAAAATAAATAAACAAACATTTAGAAAAGAGAAATACTAGCTGTAAGGAAAACACCATTTTTCCCATTCTAATCCAAATCAAGTATTGCAACCTTCATAGTTGAAGCAAAGACACTTATCTTGATGCAGGATCATCAGAGAAATCATTCTTAGGTCTAGCAAAGGTGTCAGCATAGCATTTTATTCAAGAGCTATTTGTTGATTCCTCACAGTGTAACTTTAAACTCTTCAACAGAAAATTAAAGAAAGCAAGTCAGTAAGTTTGATTCATTTAATGCAGAATGCATTTAATCAAGCACAGTGATTGTAAATGACTTCTATTATCTAGTTTTTCAAGTGGATGAAAAATAATACAACTTTCACCAAACAAAAGGTGCAATAAAAAATGGCATTGAAATATACGAGCTTTCTGACAACAATATTAGTCACATCTTACACACTGACCTTTCTTGTGGCAGAGACTTTCAGTAAGCTGTTACAAGGAGTTGGCATTTTCAGAAGTAATAAACCTCTTTAATGTCAGTCATGTGCTTAGCAGGACTACCATCTCTTGACTGATTACTTTCCAGTGATATAAAAATCCACCCAAGTGCCTTACTGATTTTGCCACTATTCAGTAGACACAATGGCTTATTTCAAAGAATTAATAATATTAGCAGCCCCTAGACATTTAATTATCTATAAGAAAGTAATAGAAAGAAGTGATGTTTGACTAAGTTATATTCTTTAGAAATATGTGCCAATGGAGCATGGCTATCATACAGACATACAGAAATGCTTCTGTATTATTAAAGTTCCACTCTCAGTGGGATCCAAAAGTTTAGAGGCTAGCATGTTTAAGTTAGATTCCCTCTAGTTCAATATTAGCTCCTAATCCCGTTTTGATCATAAGGCATTCGGCTTTCAGTTTTTACTTTTATTCTGATTTACCTTAAATGATCAAATTCTTGAATTTAATGAAACTTACTAACAGTGGGCAACTAGGCTCTACCTTCCTCTTCTGGCTTATCTGAGCAACTATCCATAATTTTCATTAAAACTTTTCTAGGTTGGAAATCAGGTTACTCTATCTGACCATGTCAGTTGACGTACTTTAATACCATTTGCCCCTCAACAGTAAAATTTGTTAACAGCTTCTTTCGTATGAATGCTTTAGCAGAGTATGGAATAAATAAAATCACAATGTGATTTATTATTTCTCTCACCACGATAATTTGCTGTAGCACATAATCACTGCATGAAAGATTGTAAGGGGATTTATTTTTTAAATTCTTTACAGGCTCCCTGGAAATCCAAAGAGTAGGCATGTTTGCACATGTATTTGTAGGTGATTGTAGTCAGAAGTGAAATTTGAAAGAAAATGATGCATATTCATTATATAACCCCCAAAATGATTGCTGTATCAGGATATCATTTTTAATATATATAAATGTATCCCTATGAGAAGCACTCAAGCTTTGTTATCTTCTCCTAACAGTAAATAATAATAATAATACATATATTTTAAGATGATATTATAGTAAGAATAATTAAATATAAAATACGCGTTCCTTCATTATAAGAACAATCCATGGAACTTCATACACATTATCATAGCTATTCATGTTATTTTGACCATTCATGTTTCATGTTACTTTGATCTATTGTCAAATTAACAAAGTAACATTTTATTTTTATTTTTTTTAAGATTATTTTAATGTTTATTTTACAGATAGAAAGCAGAGGAGGGGCAGAGTGACAGAGAGAGAGGATGAGAAACAGGCTCTGTGCTGAGAGCAGGGATCCTGATGTCGGCCTTGACCTTGTGAACAATGAGATCATGACCTGGTCTGAAGCTGGATGCTTAACTGACTGAGACATCCAGGTGCCCCAGAAATTAATATTTTAAAGCTTGATGAGACCTTAAGGATTATTCCTGGGGGTAATGGGAGTATTTTCTAAATGAGAACTCTGTGGTTGATAGAGGGTACAGTTTGGTCACAGCAAATCAAAAGTAGTATGTAGAGGTCAAAGTCAAGAATCTAGACCTTCAAACTTTCCAGTATTTTCTTTCTTCTGCATTATATCTTTCTGTGTGGAATGGTACAGAAGAAATATCATATGCTATTGTTTGGTCACTATGCTATAGACTGAATGTTTGTGTCTCCCAAAATCCATGTGCTGAAACCTAATACCCAATGTGATAGTATTTAGTGATATGGCCTAGGAAGGTACTATGTCATGAGGATGGATCCTTCAGCAATAATATCAGTGCCCTTATGAGAGACTACAGAGCTCCTCTTCCCCTTTCACCTTGTGAGGACACAATGCAAAGACAGGGGTCTATGAACCAAGCAGCAGGTCTTCACCAAACACCAATCTTCAAGCACTTTGATTGCTGGGAGCTGCACGGGCCTGACTGGATGACAGCCACAGTGAGGAAATGGCAGCATTTGCACAGCTCCTGCCATGAGAAGCAAAAATTGGTGTCTCCTTCTGCTACTACTGGCTCAAGTTGGAAATGAGGCTGCTAGTATTGACCAGTCCTCAAAATATTCCAGATCAGACCAATATTCCCCACACAGATTCCTCATAAGGAAAATCATATTCCTGCCTTTTCAAAAGAGATTTTAGATGAAAGCTCTGTGGATGATTGTCAAAAGGCCCATCCTATGGGCCTTGCAGATCCAAGACTTAGATATTAAAGGGGGTTAAGAACACAAGACTTACAATTGAGTCTGGCCTTGAGACAAAGAGCCTAATTTAGAGTTAAGGACAGATAAAGGCAGAACTTTAATACTTATACCTTTTCTAACTAGTGATGTATGGCAGTCCCTTCCCTAAGGCCTACTTTCTGCAAACACCCTCCATTACACTGGCAGCTGGGATGAGGATAAATAAAAATAGCTAAAACATAACCCAAAAACAAAAGCTGACACATGTAGGGCTTCCATGGTGTTTACACATTCACCATCAAGTCAAACAGGTTTCCAGAAACAACTTGCTTCTGCTGGGAGCACAGACACCCAAGGCATCTTGTGATCAGTATTCAGAGTGACTTATTCTGGTCTTGAATATGCTGATTGCACCCTGTGAAGGAACCTATTGAGGAACCTCTTTTTTTGTGATTATGGGAGCAAACACTGTGTTTCCTGAAAGACCTGTTTTTCTTAATACTTCTCCTTAAACAAACAAGCTATTGACTCCTGCTCACAAAGAACTAACTTCACCCTTTTTATGCTAAAAACATTGTCTTGTATGCTAAAGATACCTTGTCATCAGAAATCATTATCAAAGGCAAATGCCACTTCTGTGTCTCCCCCAAACACTTCATTATAAAATAAAGTTGAGCCCCAGTCAGAGCAGAGACGTCTGCCTGGTGACCAGAAAGATTCTCAGGGCTCTCTCATCCCTCCCTCGCCAACACCGTCCATCCTTCAGGGACCCCTAGACCTGGCCGGAGTGAGCCTCCCTCACTTGATCTTAGACTTTCCAGTCTCCAGACCTTAAAAATATATTTATTTAGCTCATTATTTCCCAGCCAATAGAATCTTTTTTAAAGCAGCTCAAATGGACTAGAACACATTTTAAGACATTTTTCTTTTCATAGACATCTTGTTCTGTCCAATAAGCATAACATTTTGCAATTTAGTGTGTACAAATACATACTAAATAAATGTTTTTACTATTCCTCTCTTATTACTGATAAATTTGTTGACTGTGGATGGCACACTGTAAGTTGTAGGCATAGTTTATATATCAAGTAGTAACATCACCCTGGTCCTAACTTAATTTTGAATCACAAGAACTTAACAGGAGATATACTAAGAAAATATCTTTTGTCACTATTGAGGGATATATTTTTTAGACTTTAAAATAGTAAGTATCTTTAAAAATATACCTCATTTTAAAGATATGGCAGATATTTAAAAATAAATAAAATACTTACAAGGAAAAAAAGTCATAGAGCACTCCCTTTGGAGTACTTTATTTTATATTTTGAAAAACTACAAGTAAAGCCAGAATCAATTTTGAAAATTCACAGAAAGTTTAGATTCCAGCAGAATAAATAGCTTATATACTCAAACCTCTTCAATTGAATTCTAAAAATAAGGATATGACCCTGATAGCAGTAAACTGCTTCTGGTCACAATGATAGACTCTGATTTAAGAGCTAATTTAGCTCTTTCAACCTTTAGTGCAAAATACTTTTACCTGAAGACAATTATATACAGATTTTCTTTCACAGGTTAATATATTTGTTAAATTAGGGAGTGCTTACATTTATCAGATGTAAAGCTTCATAACATATTTAAATTTGCACTGTAATGCCCATTAATTTTTATTTTCAGGATTTTGTGATAGAACTTAGATAGTGGTTATTTCTCCAGTTTTAATTCTATAACACCAGTTTATTTCATGAAATAAAATATATAAAATATATTTATGTAAATATAAATATAATATATATATAAATATTTATATTTATGAAACACATTAATATAAAAGAACAGTCAACAAAATCAATAAAACTTGTTTAAGTGTTAAAAGCATTCAAAGATAATAGAATTGGCCTGATATCAGAGCACTTATTTTGAATATATCTTCAATAAAATCATATTAAGTTGAAAAACAATTTCTATTCAGTTAACTTATACAAAGATATCAAGAATGATTAGTTTGTAAAAAGAAGGAATAAAAATTTTTCTTTTTTTTCAGTCTGAAATATATGGTTAATAGGATATTAGTAAATCTTGCACATTAATGGGTTTCTATCTGGTTGTAAGTTTGTCCACTTTCAATAGCATTTTGCTACTTCTATCCATAAAATGAACGTAAAATAGTAATATTTATAACCTCTTCCCATGAGACCCTCAATCCTACACAGGCTACCAAAACAACTAAAGCACCTAGTAAGGAAGTAGACAAAAATAAAAAGCACTTTATAGTAGAAGATGAAGGGGTAAATTGAAGCCCTCTGAGGGGCCTATACTAAAATTTTTAATATTGTGATAATTTAAATAAAATTTGGCTTCATTTAATTCTGAATTACTATTTCAAGTTTACCTCTTTTTCTAAATTGAATATTTTTGATTCCACCATTACAATGAATTCAATGAATAAACTTAAAATCAGCTAGTTATGATATACATATGGAAGATGTTAAATAAGAAAAAAAATGATTAACTGGTCTATGGATATGCAATGGTGGTTCAAAGACATTTCTTCTTTGATGATTTGATGGACTTGAAATTAATCTTAGCAGAATCTATTTCCCATGAAGCTCTCCTCAGTATCTTATCCTCAATATATAAATCCTCAAGAGGAACATCTAATGGCCCAGTTAAAGAAAAAAAAAAAAAAAAAGCACAAGAATGTAATGTCTATTATCAATACAGCCAATTTGGCTAAAAGAGGTTTGGCCAGGTTTCCAACCTAAAATCAGCACGATACAAGGAGAGAAATATGAGTGTTTGTGCGTGTGTTACAAATCTTATACTGCAACAATTGAAACTTAAGGAACTCTAAACATATTAAGAATTATATCTGCTGTGATTCAAGTCTTTTACACACCTATAGATATCCAAAGATCAATATTGGCAGTTCAGAGGCTTGGAACACAAAAGCTGACAGGGAAAAAAGAAGAAACAATACACACACTAATATCAGCTCAAATAAGTCCCAGTAGCCTCTAACTAGGAGAAGAAAAAGAAAGATTGATAACCAATACAAAAAAAAAATTTGATTATGATGGCTACATATGTAGCTATTTAGTTAGATACAAGCCTCAATTTAGCAATATGAATCTGTAAAGCAAAATTTAAACTTGTTAATTCAGTTCCTTTTAATATATTTTGGCATACATTTCCACGAAATAAATATTTATAATAATACAAATATTTCATTTTGCATTTATCAGATGGATATATAAATAATATTTATTTATACGATTTATGTTTACCTTCCCTACTAAAAAATAATCATCTTGAAGGAGGAGACTCTTATATTATTTTAGTACTTAATAAAATCTCTGACACATATATGTATTGAGTAAGCAGATCTGAAATATTAACGGAATCCATTATATAATACAAGATAATGTAAAATAGTCATATCCATTTTATATAAATCATTCCATAAGGTGAAACCAATTGTTTTTATGGGATCAATGTGTTCATAAATAAGAAGTAAGCAGCATCCTTCTTCAGGCTGTTTGTGTATATTTTCTACCCATTTAAAGAATTGACTCATTAAAGCAGGTCATCCTCTGCTCTCTTGTTGTGTTCCATATTTTCATATCCACACAACATCTAGCAAAGGAATTATGAATATCCTTTAGTGTGTTATATTAAGAGTTGCTACACATACTTTCAAATATTATGACACTTTAATAATGCTTTAAAAACAACCTCAGTATAGCAAACTTCTTAGCAAAACCAAATACAACTATTTCTAAAAAGCAGTTAAGATCAGTACTCAGTAGCAAAAAAAAACACATTTTCTCAAAACATTCAAGTTATAGAATAAAGAAATAAATTATATTTTTGAAGAAAACACCTAGAAAAATGTTTCCATCCAAATTTCAACATACATGTAACCTAATTAGGTACAGTTGCCAAATACTTAAAAATGTTTGAATCTCTCCTTCAAGTCTCTCTGCTACATTTCAAATTTTGATCATGCACAAAGTTAAAAGCTCTATCACAGCATCTTTACTTCTGGCATCAACAGTTCTATAAAATAATTCAGCATTCTTGTCCATATGGTTATTAAATCAGGGTCAGAATGAATGCTGCTGATCTAGCCCCAAGAAACACTTGAATAGGTCCAAAGCTATATAATTTATATGTCCTCATGGAATTTTTAATTGATAAGGAAAAAAAAACAGATTCAGGGATTAGTTTCAACATTAATTAGTGTATATACTTATCACATTGTCATTAGCTATTTGTCTGTTGGCGGCATATACAACTTGCTGCAAGATATTATTACATTAAATATCAAGTAATGAATGATTAAAGATAGATTTTTTATAATCTTTGGTTATAGTCTGCCTTTCTTAAAATAATTTATACTTCCTGAAAAATTGTTGAAATAAAAAATATGTGCTAAGCATGAAATAGTCTATGATTAATTTTTCACATTTATCTATGTCTAAAAGTTAATAAAATGAAACTCTAGAGAAATAATAAGATTGCTTTAATTAAAGGTAGAGAATTCCATTTCCATTGAAGCCAATAATTTGTCAAGCTGCAAATAAGAGGAGCACAATTAGCAGCAGAAGAATCCTGCAGTCTTTATGCAGAGTGTGCTCTATTCAATGACAAAAGGAAAAGTACATCTTCTTCTGGACGGATGCTCTATGTTCATTCCTATAGGCCATGCCATTTGTGAAAAACATTACTGACCTTTTCCACTCTCAATTCTGCCTTTCCATTTCTGGAACCTACTTTACCCAGGGTATATATCATATATAAATTATAAATATTCTAAACACATAGCCATTCACTAGTGTCTTTTTTTTTTTCCTCCTAAACCATTTTTGTCAGGGCCTGGATCTATAGAAGAAAGTTTAGTTGTTTGACAACTAAAGTTCAACTATTTAAGTAGCATATCTTAAATTTAAACATTCTGGGAAAAACATTTTTGTTAGCAAACCCTGGCTTCTTAAATAGTGCTGTAAAACTTAATTTAGTCTTTTGTGATTATTCAACTTAAGAAAAATACTTATTTCTGAGAGAGCACATGTGCAGTATAGAGGCAGAAAGAGAGGGAGAGGAAAAATCCAAACATGATCTGCACTGTCAGCACAGAGCCTTACCCAGGGCTCAGTCTCACTCTCAGGAAGTATGAGATCATGACTTGAGCCAATATCAAGAGTCAGATGCTTAATCAACCCAGGTACCCTGTAATTATCCTAGTTTTAAGCTAGAATATTGCTGCAGATTTAATAAAGCTCTTGTGCTATACCAGGGATATACTATGAATCTCAGATTCTCGAAAGTCCCCTAATAATAACTTGTTTATCTGTCTTTCTTGCTTGTAATTCACGAAGGTGAACATGACTTCCTGGTCAAGAAAACATAAAACTTCTGCTCCACTCATTATTAAATCAAATTCCATATTAATTTCTTGCACTGTAGAAAACCATCTTAACTATTTCTATTACTTTTTAAACTTGAGTATAGCATTTTAAAAATTATGTTTTTTGTGTGTAAAGAATTTAATGAACTCCAAACACCACTTTTCTTTGTTGTTGATGTTGCCAGATCAAAAGTATCTGGGCCTAAATTAACTGAAAACCAAACTTTGAAAGCTTTCAAGTTAATAGTATCAAATATCCAATCTGATATCTCAATGTCCTGATTGTTGCACTATTCTTATTTTCTTGATTTCTGTTCCCTTGATCAAAAAGGTCAGATTATGGTAAACTCTAAAATACAACTCGGGTGGGGGGCCGCCCGGGTGGCTTAGTCGGTTAGGCGTCCAACTTTCACTCAGGTCATGATCTCACGGTTCGTGGGTTCGAGCCCCGTGTCGGGCTCTGTGCTGACTGCCAGCTCAGAGCCTGAAGCCTCTTTCAGAGTCTGTGACTCCCTCTCTCTCTGACCCTCCCCTGCTCATGCTGTCTCTCTCTCTCTCTCCTAGAAATAAATAAAAAACATTAATTTTTTTTTAAAAAATAAAAATAAAAAAAAAATAAAATACAACTCACTTACTGTGGACTAAGGTAGCCTTACCTTACATTTTACTCTATGATGACCAGAAAGCAAGCTGGAGCCATCCATAGTTAATACTATGTCTTCTGAGAGGTGGGGGGAAGGTAATGGACTAAAATCAGGCTGTTTGTAATCAGATGAAAGGTTTACATTGATCTCAGAAATTTCCTTTAAAATATCTAGAAAGCTGGGATTCAGCTGGCTACTGTATGTAGCTTCATAGGATTGGAATGCAAATTCTGAACAGTATACGAGACACAGGAGGCCAGGTAAAGGGCTGTTTTCCTGGTTTCTTTTTGGTATTACTTAAAGGAAATCATAAACCCCTTTACTTTTCTCAATAAATAAGCATGTGGAAGACAGAGGTCTGTTTGTTTTGGGGGCGATTAACATTTATTTTTATTGATTATTTTTTGATGTCCATTTGGATAGTGATAATAAACTGAAGCTAGAGTTCTCCAAAATTATCAGAATCTGGCCTCACACATGATTATGTATTTGAGTCGTGAAGAGGGAAAAAAACAGAAATTCATCTTTCCAAACATCATCAAGGAGAAAATACTACCCTTACTGGAATACATGCAGTTTTATTGCATATACTCTTCATTTTAATAAAGTCTATGTAAATGGTCTTTGTTTTCATGGATCCAGTAAGAAGAAACTTCTACCATGTGCATAACAGACAGATTATTCATAATTTAGGATATTAGATATCATATTTAAATATCCCAAATCCATGGATATAATAAAACCATAAAAACAAAGACACAATTTTATACCTAAACAGAAGGTTATCATGAAGCTCAAATTATGTAGTATTCAAAATATGTTTTTAGTATATATATATTGTTTCTTTATATACTGCTCTAATATTAAATTACCTAAACAAACACACATACCTTCAAAGAAATGTCCCCATGAACATATTTCATCTGAACAACACACTGCTATCTTATCTTCCATAGAATGTTCCTTCTAGCATGGGCAATGATAACTTTAGGGGTTAAATCATTACAGTTTGTTTCTTTTTTTTTTTTGTGAGGGGGGTCACCGAACCCAAAAGGACATAGAGTTAACTTGTCTCCTGTTCTTTCACTACTATGTACTTCTTAGCTTTTTATATGCTCCTCCACTCACTTCACCCAACTACCCTAAACCTCAGCCCTTAACTTCAATACTTTTATTCATGGCCATCTTTCTTGTACAATTGCCTGCAGCCTTTGCCATAATACTTTTATTTCCACCGTTTTCTTTTCTCCCTTCTATTGTTTTTTTCTCTTAATTTCTAATCTTTCATAGGAATATGCTTTATTTTTATACTCATTTTTAAGTAATCATAATTGCTGTTTACTTTTGATTGTTGAACTGTCCAATAATTTTGAGAATTATCTTCAGATTTTCATTGGTCCTTCTCAATTACTTTTAAGTGGTTAGGTATTAACTTTCAAAATTTCTTTGTCAATTATGATTTCAGAAATGCATAGAAGACATGCACAAACATATATATAATCCTATAATATATATCGCATAACATATGTAAAATATATATTATAATGTACCGACTGCCTATATTAAGTCCTATTCATTGCATTCTAAAAATAGCCATATAGGGGCATCTGGCTGGCTCAGTTGGTTAAGGGGCCAACTCTTGATTTCAGCTCAGGTCACCATCTCAAGGTTCTGTGAGTTCAAACTCAGCATTGGGCTCTGTGCTGACACTACAGAGCCTCCTTGAGTTCTCTCTCCCTGACTCTGCTCCTCTCCCACTCACGCACTCACAGGTGTACATGCACACATGCTCTCTCTTTCTCTTTCTCTGTCTCTCTCTAAATTAGTACATTAACTAAATTAAAGAATATCTTAAAAATAAAATAAATAATATATTTAAATTTTAAACTAAGTGAGATTGTTATTGGACGTTATTTTTTCATTTTATGTAAAACTTAGTAATATAAATGTGTGCTTAGAAATACTTTGAAATACTTTGGTTAATATGGAATGTTATTTCCTTTAAGGACTTATATGCAAATATAATATCTAAAAATCTAAAGTCATAAATTGATGAAAAATGCATGAAAATTGCCTATATGGAGGCAATAGAAAACTTACTCTGATTCATATGTAAATGCTATAATCCAATGTATAACCAAAGTAGAAGTTCAGGGGATTTTTTATTTCCAACTTCTACTCCAAGAATTGCAAACCACCAACTTATACATCCCTTTTTTCTCCCTAATTAATCACAAACCTACACAATACTAATAACTGTAAAATATTAAATAATATTTGTTATTAAATATACACACAAAGATTTAGGTTTAAAGAGTAGTCAAACTTGATTTCCAATTTTGTTGAAAATGGAAGTATTTATATGTATATATTTGCACATTCATAAAAAACACTAATCTGTTAATGTAGATAACTGGTAGTGGAGCTGCCAATGAGAACTGCATTCTCCTTCAGAACTTTTCACTAAAATCATTAATTATGAAAGTCAGTTGATTTCAAGTCAGGAAAACAGAAAATATTTCAAAAAAATTACAATGTATTTCGAACTGAGACAGGAGGGATACCCAAATTAAAAGAAATTTAAAAAAAAGAAAAGCAATATAAAGTTGAGATAAATCACGTTACACTTTTGGCATGTTATTTCTAAAATAGTAAGTCAATTGTTGCTTATGAGCTCAATTTAGGACCATAGAAATTACCATCTCAGAAATAGATAAATCATGAAATATAAGGTATAGATAAACATCTGAGATTCCAGAGAATTAATAAACGCCATGAAATTGTTATGTGTAGTTGTGGTGGAAAGAATTCACTTTTGTTTCTGTTTGCTTTATTTTCTTTCTTCTTCTTCCATTAAACAAACTGTGCAAATCCTCCTCTTTGCTTATTTAGATAGACTGCAGCAATAACTTCTTCCTCAACTACCTTTTTGGTACCAATCTTGACATTGATTCCAAAATGCAAATCTTTTCACATTTTAATAGTTCTTACTATCCCTGCCACCATCTTATAATAGCTCATCTTACAATAACTCGTATCGGGGCAATGTATGAACTCTTACTTCCATGAGTAGACTTTGCAATGTAGCACATTCAACAGTAAATTATTAACCATCATTGATTAAAAAGGTCATAAAGATGCAATACCTTTTCTAAAAGAGTCAGTCTTCTAACAATTTAGTCTATCTTATATCCACCTTAATAACTGTCTTTGTCATTAATTCTTATTTACAAGCTGAATTAGTTATGGCCTAACATCCCACATTTTGTAAACCATTACACTGGAACTCAAAAATAAATAACCATTACAAAATTTTAATAAAAAAAATAATCACACTGGAAGATGCATGTCATGTACGCATATGTGGTCTTGGATCAAATTTTATTTCAAAAATTGTATTAATTTTATGCATATAACTGTATGTTTTAACATTTTATTTTCCAATTATTTTATATTCACACATAATTAAAATCCACTAGTGTTTCTCACAATATGTAAATTCATTTTTTCAGACACTATTATTTGAAAAAAATCTCAATACTGAAAAATATACAAGTACAGACTGAGCTAGGAGCTCTGAGTGTCTTGCAATATCCAGAGCAAACAATCATCAAGAGAAAAGGGTATTTTTATGTGAGTTGATAGTGTATGAGTTCAAAGGAATTTTATGAAATAGGTTTTCCAAGATCTAGGTTTCCAAATTCTAACTCTGTTTCTCAATCTTTACTATTGCTAAGACCCATAAACAAAACTAGCTAAAGTTAGTTATTCCCTTCAGACTTTTATCTTAGTAAAATAGTTTTAGTGACTGCTGCAAGTGAACTTTGCAAAATAAAACTATACAGAAAAATCTCTACAACTTGCAGCAGATATAACTGAGGGATAGTTGATTTACAAGACTAAAGTAGTCTCAGTAATCATCTATTCCAATATATCAAAACCACATGCAAATTCAACAATCATTATTATTTCATCTACCAAACTAGTTTTTATTTACTTTAATACATGTTGGAGTACAAGGAAATGTGCCAGATAATAGAAGACTTAAAATGAAAAATGCATAAGTTACAATGTTTGTAATGATGAATAGGGATAATATTCAATACTATTTAATGAGTATATACAATATGCCAAATGCCTTGATAAAAATTTATTTGAATTGGCTCATGTAATTTTCAAAATTCTTCTATAATCCCTATTTTGTGTAGGTTAGGTAACTTGACCAAGTTTAAGGACCATGTCCTTGGTGGAATCAGATGTACAGTAAAGACTACCTGCTGCAGAGACCAGGCTCCATTTAGGAAAATGTAAGAGGAGTTTGACAATGTCTTACAGATTCTATAGGGCTTTCATGTACCAAGAAATGCTATAAGATATGCAAGGTATCCATTGTTATGCCCACATTTAAAAATTAGGGAATACACAAAAGAGATGAGATATTGATTTTATGTTACTTACTCGAAGCTAAACAGCTATCATTTTGAAAGAACCACACCTATAACCTGAATTTTCTGACATCAAATCCAAAATTCTCTGTACTACGTTATACTGTGTCTAGTCAAAGCAAAACTTCTCCTTCTTATAATAGTATGATAAAAATTTTCCATTTTCTCACCTCTGAATAACATATTGAGGGCTATATTTGACACTGAATGAGTATTTTGGGACTTCATCATCAAGCCACTGGGGACCAGTCGCAAACGTTTATTTGGAGCCTCCAAGCAAGAATGTGAATTTGTTACTTATATGTCTAGGCTTACATTATTCATCTACTCTTATTTATTATATTGGTACAGTCATCATTAGCAAGCCCTTTGCATGATGGACATTGTACAATAAAACCCTGTTGAAATAATTAATAAATTATTATACAATTTAATTGTACCTGCAACAGAAGCTCAGTTTTACATAAATAAAAAAGAAGAAAAAAATGCACCTTTATTGGTTTTTAGTTCATTATTTCTTGGCATTCTAACCCTATGTGTAACAAAAGCCATCATAAGTTACCTATTCATTACAAAATGTTCAAGTAATTATGTCATGCAAATTGTCCTTTTGTTTTGCTTAGGAAATGTAGGTATTTTTTACATAAAATTATTTCTATGTTTATAATAGCTGTGATGGCGTTCCTGTTTCTTTTCTAAAGTCACATAATTTGTAAAAATTATCTCTAATTTCAACTAGAACATTCAACTAGAATATATTATTTGCAATTGATTGAAGCACTGCTTTTAATATGTAATGTTCCTCTAATGGGCAATAATTTGGTTTTCATTGTAGGCAATCTATTTTTGTATATCAGTTTTATTGAAGTAAAACTTTCATAGATAAAATACACCCATTTTAAATACACCTTGGAATTTAATACACCTGACTTGTGTATTAACACCCATGTAATCAAAACATTTCATTATCCTAAAATATTCCTTAGTGCCCCATTTATGTGTATCTGCCTTATACACTGACTGAACAATCATTTCAAATGCTGTTTTTTACTAGATTAGATTTACCTTTTCTTAGAATTTTGGGTAACATGAATAAGGGTACTATGGACATATTTGTACAAGACCTAGTGTTGACATGGGTTTTTAATTCTTGTAGTCAATTGTCTAGGAAATGAATTACTAGCGTATATAAATAACTTAGTTTTTTCAGATTATTACCTAAAAATAAGAGTCGAAGCATTTTCTAAAGTGTTTATACCATTTTATATTCCCACTAGCAATATACAGAATACTGCTTGCTCTACACCGTTGACAAGGTGTAGTCAGCTTTTGAACTTTAACTCTTCTAATGACAGTGAAATGCTATTTCATTGTTATTAGAAGCTATATTTTCCCAATAACTTCTACTATTGAATATATTATCATTTTCTTTTATTACAATCCATATATCTTTCTCTTGATGTGTCTGTTCAAATCTTTTTTTTTTTTTAAGTTGGGTTATTTGTCTTCTTATTATGGAGTTGTCAGTTAATTATACATTCAGGATAAAAATCCTTTGTCGGATACTTACTTTGCAAAATAATTTTTCCAGCCTAAGTATTGACATTTTATTACATCACAAAATGTTTTCTCAATAACATGTATTTGTAAAGTATCTGTTCAAAGCTGTTCCCATTTTTATGGGGTCATTTGCTTTCTTACTATGGATTAATAAAAGTTTTCCTTTATGGATATCAATCACTGGTTGGATATATTGAAAATATTTTGTCTTACCCTATAACTTGCATTTTTATTTTCTAAATAGTGTCTTTCAACAATTATAACTGTTAAATTAGAATCTGATAAATTCTAATACTTTTTTTCATTAACGGTCATGTTCTCTGCATCTTGGATAAAGAATCATTTACCTCGTGGGTTTATGAAGATTTGTTCCTATGTTTTCTTCTAGAATTTAGGATTTTAATTTTTTAAATTTAAGTCTATGATCCATTCTCAGATAACTATGGTACATACTGTGAAAGAAGGTGTGATGGTTAATTTCATATGTCAACTTTACTGGGCCATGGAGTATCTGGATTGACGGTCATTTCTGGGTGTGGTTGTAAGATTTGCATTTTAATCAATGAATTTAGTAAACTATCCTCCCCAGTATGGGCATCATCTAATCCACTGAGGGTCAAAATAAACAGAATGGGTAGGAAGAGAGGATTCATCCCTCTTTTTGCTTGCCTGCTTGAGCTGGTACATCAGCCATTGTTGCCCTTGAACTAAGATTTATACCATTGGCTTCTTTGGTTCTCAGAGTTGGCTTCAGATTTTTGACTGGAATTACACTAAATACTTTCCGGAGTCTCTAGCTTACAAACAGTAGGTTATGGGACCTCTCAGCCTCGTAAACTGCATGAGCATTCAGTCTTTTATTACTTAAATATACTAGCTTTATATTTTTCATGCATATTCTTTTTCATGTTGAGGAAATTTCCTTCTCTAATTTTCTGAGAGGCTTTTGTTGTTTGTTTTTATCAGCAATAAGTGTTGAATTTGGGTAAATTATGTTTGTGTACTTATTGATACGATCATATGATTCTCCCTTTACTCTATGAATTTGGGAATGTACACTAATCGATTTTTATCTGTTACACTAACTTTGATTTCTTGAAATAAACATGTTAATAATGATCAACTTTTTAGTTCCGAGCTAGATTTTACTAGCTAGCATTTTGTTAAAGATCTCTCTTAAAGAAAACAGGCTTAATTACTTTATGTAAGAAAGTGCTCAGAAAGATACATATTATATAATTTTTTAAAAATAATTTTAATGTTTTATTTATTTCTAGGAGAGAGAGAGAGACAGCGTGAGCAGGAGAGAGAGGAGGGAGTCACAGACTGAAACAGGCTCCAGGCTCTGAGCTGGCAGTCAGCACAGAGCCCGACGCGGGACTCCAACCCACGAACCGCGAGATCATGACCCACGCAAAAGTCGGACGCTTAACCGACTAAGTCACCCAGGCGCCCCTATATTATATAATTTTAAACAGTTAAATGACTTCCAATTGAAAGTAAGCAATATATTATACATTTCTGCATGCAAAAATAATAGTAAACTCTACTATTTAAAAAGTATATCAATTTTCTGTATGTAGTGGGTGATGAGGGAGTATGGGTCAAACTGAGGGCAAAATACAGCTGAAACACCACTTCCCTCCCCAGCAGGTGGACACTCCAGGCTACCCAAGAACAAGGGAAAGAGGTTTAAGTGGTTGCCATGGTGATGTGGAAAACTAACCCAAATGAGAAATGAAATTCCCTTGCTGCCTATAGTCCATTGATAAGTCCCTGAAACCACCAGGGTGACCTCCCACTAGGAGCTCAGCTGCCTCAGATGATTACACTTTTCCTAGGGGCAAAAGAGAAACTTAGTTTAATATTATCCCAACCTCAAGGATCTTGTAAGTCTACTTCCTTTGTCTCAACTCCCACAAGATATATGCTAGCAAACATACTCCAAGTTTATGGTCTCTCAATATACATATAAAGGGTCTCATGACTGAGGTTTTGCTAAATGATAATAAATGGTATTTCCCTAGCAAGAGCTAGTCCTCAACTTTCTGGAAACCGTGTCTCCAAAATTCCTTAGAGACTTACTCTATCTCTGACCCCCTCCCAACCTGAGGGTATATGATGAGTTATGGGTCACAAGCCCATTGCAGCTCTTCCTGCCCATGGGCCCTGTCTTTGTGCTTTAGTAAAATCACCTTTTTTGCACCAAAGATGTCTTCAAGAATTCTTTCTTGGCCCTTGGCCACAAACCAACCCATCATCACCCCAAAACTTCATTAGTGGGAACTAATGTTTTTTATTAAATAGTAATCTAAATATTTGTGTATCCTAGCAGTCAACTGCTTTGTCAAGTCAGCTGCTATTTATTCCATTCAGTTTGTTATTTTTTATTTTGAGTTCTATGTTATTGTATTAAGATATTATAGCCCAAGTATGTCTGTAAGAGTAAAACTACAAACCTATGAATAGAAGATAGCCTCTTCATAGCATAGCTTTTATCTTCCTAAAGAATGCCTTCATTCCTGACAAAAATCTTAGAAAAATATTTTGTCTTTTAAAATAAGTAAGGAGCTTGAGAGTGAAAATTGTAGGCACTAGTTAACTGGAAATAAAAATCTATCTCTGACTTCAACCATGGAAATTTTGAAATGTTTTAGAGTCATTTCTGGGATTCTGGTTTTGATGATGAAGCATACATCTTGAAGAAGGCTGATATAAGTCAAGGGACATGCAAAATTGAATTTAACCATAGGCCAGTGTATAAATATAACAAAAGTACAAATACACTAAGATACAAAATGACATAGCCAATTAAATCCAATGATTATGATACTCAAGCTTATAGTCTTTCAGCTGTTTTATTTCTTTTAATATCCACATATAATTATATGTAATTATAATTTTTCTCCTTTAATATATAATGACATATTCTGAAAAGTTCCAGCTTTCTTGAAGCCAATAATAGCTCATCTTTATTTAGTTTAGGATACATACCATGCTAAGAAATGTTATATATATTACCTAATTTTAATATCATATACAATTTACAAAATAGGTGTTAATCTTTTTCGTAGATAAAGAGACTGAAAGACTAGCTCATATCAATAAGGAAGTAAGGACTCTGACACCAGGCCAAAATCATGTGTGCAAGTTCAGGCCTAACCATAGGTAGTTACGAACATTTTGCTTGGGAGGTGGCAGGGGAGAAGCTGGCCCCCACCCTTTCCCCACCCACCAGCTTAGTACATAGCAGGTGCATTGTACTCTCTAAGAGGGTTGCAAGTCAAGGACTCAGCCTCACCTCCAGAGCCAGCTATCCTCATCTGCATAACTTGCATTTGCAGATTAGGTGCCTCTTTTCACAGATCTCTTTATTGGGGGCTTTGATGAAGATAAATTTCTCCACTCTCATTCAGTACATTCCCACTCCCTCCCCTGACCCTATAACTTCCCCTGACTCCTGTGTCCATAAAATGGTAGGAGCCTTTTGTTCACACTTTAGCAACAACGTGACAATTTCCCAATCTTTGTTGATACCTTAGTGGTTTCAGATTACCTCTAATAAGGGCGCCTGTGTGGCTCAGTCGGTTGAGCATCTGGCTTCAGCTCAGGTCTTGATCTCTCTGTTTGAGGGTTCGAGCCCTGAACAGCAGGGCTGACAGCAGCCTGGCTGACAGCTCAGAGCCAGGAGCCTGCTTCGGATTCTGTCTTCATTTCTCTCTCTGCCCCTCCCCTGTTCATTCACTTTCTCTATCTCTCTAAAATTTTTAAAAAATTACCTCTTATATAGGAACACACAGAACTTTACTTCCTTCATCTATCATGTCAGTACTCTTTAAATTTAATTCGTTTCTCTGCCCTTTTGATCACCCAGTGTCAGATTTTTAGCCTACTACCAACAATAACAACCTAGTTCTCCTGAGTTTGCTGGTGGCCATAATTGTCTTCAAAAATAAGAAATATAAAGACTAGATGATGTTTTATTGAGTATGAGATCAGAATTAATGAATACAGGAAGCAATAGTTGGTAATAATATATATTCACACATAGTACATATACATTAATTATATATCATAAACACAACACATTCTATAGTAGATTAATATCATCATTGATAGTGGTAAATGAAAAATCTAATAATTGGATCCTGAAGTCAATTTAAAAAGTAGATAAATTTAAGGTTTTTGACAGGGGGAGGGTAAAACAAAGGAAGCTGGTTGCTTTGGAGTGAGATTAACCACATACATTTTTTGACATATAATAAAAACATAAATATAAATGGCTAACCTAAATATAAGTAAGAACTATGTAATTACTAGATTATATATATTGCTTAAAAACATTTAAAATTAAAAACAACTGTCTCAATAAGCTATTCCATTTTAACATGAAAGCTCTAATGGACCATATTTTTTTTTTTTTCTAGGATAGAGAGACAGCGTGAACAGGGGAGGGTCAGAGAGAGAGGGAGACACAGACTCTGAAACAGGCTCCAGGCTCTGAGCTGGCAGTCAGCACAGAGCCCGACGCGGGGCTCGAACCCACAAACCGCGAGATCATGACCTAAGCGAAAGTCGGACGCTTAACCGACTAAGCCACCCAGGCGCCCCTCTAATGGGCCATATTATTAATCCTTCTATATTCAGGAGGTATGACAGTTTGACCAAAGGTCAATGTAGACTAAAGAAATAACCTATTCTAAACTTACTGAAAAGGCAGACTTTAAAAAATTCACTGATATAGTTGACTATAATTGACATTTTTGACAGTGTAAGTGAAGAGGTCAAAAATTAAATTGGCCATAAAATAATTCAACCATTCTTGTTTCTAGCAATTTTCACTAAATTTGGGGGAGGTGGTATTAAAGAACAGAGTTCATGGTTAATCATTGAAGCATAATATAAAGCATAATGATAAAGTTTTCTTAAATTTATGTGACTCATAGGTTAAATAAGCATAAATCAGGGGTGCCTGGGTGGCTCAGTTAGTTAAGTGTCCAACTTCAGCTCAGGTCATGATCTCACAGTTCTTGGGTTTGAGCCCCACATCAGGCTCTGTGCTAGCTCATGACAGCGAGCTCAGAGACTGCAGCCTGTTTCACATTCTGTATCTGCCTCTCTTTCTGACCCTCTCCTTCTCATGCTGTCTCTCTCTCTATCTCTCAGAAGTAAATAAATAAATAAGTAAATAAATAAATAAAAACACTTTAAAAATAAGCATAAATCATTTAAAATTTTTATACTACATATTAATAAAAAGATGAGATGAAAACAAGTAAAAATTCATTTTAACAAACAGCCTTCACAATGTTAGACTTTTGCAACCAAGTCATAGGACTATCCAAGAATGCACTGTGACAAGTTCATCAAAACTGTTAAGAATTGAAGATTCTGTTCTCAATAAAGAGCAGATCAGGACTCTCTCAAGACATTCAATACTCAGGTTAATATTCTCTGTAAAGCTTAAATCCATAGCAAGGAGCAGGGAGTAAATGCCTAACAATTGTCAGAACCATCATTGCAATCAGGAAATTAAATAATTGTGTCCTAGAGGAAAGTTTTCTTTACATGAAAAACTAAAGGGATTTCTTACATAACATTAGGAAGTTTGAGTCTTGTGCAGCATATATGTTCTCTGAGAATGACGAACAGGGGTACTTTCAATTCTTGAACATACAAGTGAGGGTGGGAGTAGAGGGGAAAAGTAGAGTATAACTCTTGTCCAAGCCTTTTCGAAGCCAGTGGGACATATGGATTCAGTTCTGTATATCACTGATTAGAAGATATTAGTAAACTGGTATACATCATACTGAGAATTTCTAGCATTGCAAAGTCCAGAAAATTTTTCTTGCATTTACTCTATAACATTTGTAGGTAAAATTTGATAAAAACCTTCACTTTTTTTCTTGTGGAGCCCTTAATCTACAACATATACTGTTTCACCACTTCTCTTAAACTGCTATGCTTTTCCATATTACAGGAGAAGAAACCTCATCTCTTCCTGGCTTTGATGAGATTTTACATTTGTAGAAAACCAAAAGGGGACATGAGGCATGTCATTTGTCTTCAAGGACTTAGTTTGGTTGGAGGGAAGGCAGTTAGTAAGTCAGGAGAGGAAGATGTTAAGATGTGTGCAAACATAGGCAGGTATTCCTCATCTCTTTGGTTCCATAAATTAGATTTATGCAAGTTAAGTTTTCTGTAATTTTGGATGTTTGAGAGGTTTGAGTATCTATTGGGCTTAGGAAGGAAAAGGGGGTGGAAATTGAGTAGATAAAGTTTGAGATAGATCTTACAAAACATAGGAGATCAAAGTAGATGAGAAATATAATAGGATCACTAAATACTTTTCATAGTTTGTTGAAGCTGGTAATCATTAATTTTGAGTAGAAGCAATTTGTCTCATGTGTTACTTTCTCTAAGTGTTTTCTTGTCTTCTTAAGTAAAGTCCCCAGATGTCACACTAAATGGATATTAAATAATTGATTCAAACCGACTTTTTAAAAAAATATATTTTTATTTATTTCTAGGAGAGAGAGAGAGAGAGACAGCATGAGCAGGGGAGGGTCAGAGAGAGAGGGAGATACAGACTCTGAAACAGGCTCCAGGCTCTGAGCTGGCAGTCAGCACAGAGCCCGACGCAGGGCTCTAACCCACAAACCGCGAGATCATGACCTAAGTGAAAGTCAGACGCCCAACTGACTAAACCACCCAGGTGCCCCCAAACTGACTTTTTAAGTTCCTAGCTCATGTATTTAACCACTCTGTACTAAAATATGTGTGTCTAAACATATACTTAGAAGTTATAGCCCTTATAATGAAGAGTATTATAAAAGTATATTAGTAGTATATGAATAAAATAAATCTAGATACAATTAAAACCCTCATTAACATCAAGTTTTTTTCAGTATACCTTCTTTTATATATTTTAAATCCTGAAAGTGCCAAAACTATTTTATAATACCTACTTTTAAGGTGTAAGTTTTAATTTTGGAGTTACAGGAAAATTATGGGGACGCTTAAAGCCTTTGTACCAAAGACAATGGCTGCAAAAGCTCACTATCGAAATGGAGTGATGAGTTGTAAGAAAGAAAGAGAGAAAGAAAGAGAGAAAGAAAGAAAGAAAGAAAGAAAGAAAGAAAGAAAGAAAGAAAGAAAGAAAGGGAAAGGAAGGAAGGAAGGAAGGAAGGAAGGAAGGAAGGAAGGAAGGAAGGAAGGAAGGAAGGAAAAAAAAGAAATTGAAAATCTATTAGCATTTCCTTGTCTCTACCTTCCTGCAGAATATATGTTGGAGATAGGGTTTGAGAATTACCTACCCTTTTTTTCTTAACGTGTTTTGTACAGCAAGAAAAAGAATGACGTGAATGCCTTTATGAACCTTTTTTTTTCCTTTAATACAAAGCTAACTGAGAAAAACTATGACTTATCTAAAAATGCTAAGTTGTGAATCACAAATTATACAAACATTCCAGGTAAATTTGAAGCTCCTTAAGGCTGAACTTTTTGGAGAGGGAAAAATTTCTAAGTAAGTTTTAGAGAACTGTTGAGTAGAGGACGGATTAATAAAAATGGAAAGACCAAGAACGGTTACCAAAAGCCATTGGGGACTCAAGTTAACACAACAAAAACCAACTTATCTTCTAATTATAACTGTACAAGAAATAAATTGTTTTTCAATATCCCAGCTAAACAAAATATGCATTCAGGAGCCAGAAAAACTGGTTGGATGCTTTAAAGTAGATAACTGTTTTGGATGGAAGATTGGAAAAGAAAACTAGCACTAATACTCCATGCTTTTTCTAAGCTGACTTTTTCAGTAATGAGTAGTGATTATGAAGTATCAATATCTGTGCAAGGTATAGAAAAAACAAGAGAAAAAGACTTACAGCAGGGAAGCCAACAAAAATGCTATTTGTTACTAAAGTTAATTATTAAGTTATTAAAACTAACCATTTCCTCCGATTTTGAATTCTGAATTGTGATGACAGCTTTGTGAAAATCAGTCATATTAGTTTATTATTGATGGTTTGAACTCCCAATTATAAAAGGCTCAGAGGCAGCTAATGGCTCAGATCATAGGAATTTGTAGAGAAAATTAAATATAATACTTAATGAAGCAGAGAGGCTATTAGTGCTATCACCTATAAACAGTTGCAGAAAATAAAAAGGAGGATTAGTGTGTATTTCTCCAAACCCTCAAGTGACATACAGCAAGGTCAATTGCAAAAGATGAGGAAATAGCAAAATGTTGTGAACAGATGGCAAGAGCCTTGAAGTTTAAAAAGGAAACAGTCCTGGGGTGCCTGGGTGGCTCAGTAGGTTAAGCGTCAGACTTCATCTCAGGTCATGATCTCTCAGTTCGTCAGCTCAAGCCCCGCGTTGGACTCTGTGTTGACCACTCAGAGCCTGGAGCCTGCTTCAGATTCTGTGCCTCCCTCTCTCTGTCCCTCCCCTGCTCTTGCTCTGTCTCTCTTTCTCTCTCTCAAAATAAATGAACATTAAAAAAGAATTAAAAAACAAAAAAGAAACCATCCCTAAAAGAAAGAAATATATCTTCATTTTAGGGTGTTCTTTTCACAGAGAGTAAATACTCAAAGATTACTATAAAAACTGCCATAATTTCAGACCCTAAGAAAAAGTACAGCATTATGACTTTATCTTGGATCATTAAAATTTATGATAATTAAAGAGGTTAAAATGGATAGTATACTAGTCAGGATTCTTCTGGGAAACAAAACCAATAGCAGATATCCATATAACTCCTATTTATACATAAATAAACACTACAAGAATTGGCTCACATGATTATAGAGACAGAAGTCATTCTATTTGCTTTCTGTGAGCTGAAGAACCAAGAAAGTCAGTGGTATAATTCAGTATAAGTCCAAAGGCTTTGGACCAAGGATGTCAGTGTCTAAAGGTAGGGAAAGTTCTCCACACAGAGAGCTAATTTGTCTTTCTACTGCCTTTTTTCTCAATTCACACCCTCAATGGCTTAAGTCATGCCCACCCACATTGGTGAGGGCCACCTTCTTAACTCAGTCTACTAATTCAAATGTGAATCTCTTCCAGAAACATTATCACTGACATACCTAGAAACAATGTCTTAGCAGCTATCTGGGTTCCCTTAGCCCAAATTGACACATAAAATTGACCATCACAGGTTAATATAGGTCAGGGTACAGACTTTTACTTTGGATTAACTATGAATTAATTCATGAATTGAATTCATGTCCTGGTACTTACTACCTGTGTGGCACCAGTCGATGAAATACATCTCAATAGATCACTTTTATACAATGATGATAAATTTTATAAAATAAAGATAATGTATTTGGAAGAGACCATAAAGAAACTATAAAATTCATCTTATCAATAAGTAAGAAGTAAGTTTCATCTTTATTGGAAACTCTAAATAATTGATAATGATGGCTCAGAAAATTGTATAAAATTTTTGAGTCACTATTATGATCTATCAGTGAAAAATATATTATCAATTAACAATGATTATTCTGGATAAAAAATGAGGAGATTCAAGTTGCATAGATTTATCGATTCCAATCTCTTATAAAACCCCCCCTTTGAAACTTCTTACTCTATCTTACAAAATAAAAACTGAAACCTAAAGAGATCAAGTGTCTGATAAAAATATAGGATCACCTGCTAATCTTTTTGTTATTATCATACTTTATTCCTTTTCTTTTGCTACTTGGATTCTTAAAGTAATAAATGCATTTTTGTATATTTTCTTCTATATAATTTTAGATTGAAAGAGGAGGTTTTATTTTTTATTATATTAAAGTAAAAAGAAAAAAGATATAATTATTGGGGTTGAATGTTTAAGTTTAAAACTCATATTTAGTAATAATGGCAGTAAGCTACTGTAATTATAGAGAACACTATAAAAATTGAATGGAAGGAGATAAGACATAGTCAAGAGACTTGAACTTGTCCTGTTTTATTTTTAAAACCTTTGATATTTGTAAGTTAAGAAGAAACACTTTCAAGTATGGCAAAATCAGAATAATTCTGTTTACTTCACATGTCATTTGAATAACTCCTTTGTGTTTGGCTTCCATTCTGACAAATCTAAATTCACGTATTGTGTTCTGCGGATATAGTATAAGTAAAAATATATTGATTATTTCATCTGTTCCTATTATCAGCCCACGGGTGCCTTCTCCTCTGGCTTTATTGGCAAATACATTATCTCTTAAAATCCAATAGGAGCCATATTTCCTTAATGGGTCAAGCGGCTGATTTTAGAAGAGCTAAGTGTCAATGTCTTTCAGAATTTTCCCGGATGACAATCTCAGTTTTCCTTTTCTTATTTCACAATATTTCCTCAACATACATTATTTTTTTAATTTTGTTATCTCAGTGTTTCCTCTGAATTTCCTGTCACATGCATTGTATATGCAAAAGGAATCTTCCCTAGGGGAGCTTTGGAGAAGAATATTAATTTCTAATTTTCATTTTATTTTTATATAATTTTAGTAATCATATAATTTCATGTTAAAATAGTATATTGAAGAAAAAAATGAAATAATTTGTAAAGGGTAATTTTGCATTTTAAATTTCTCTACAATGTTTTCTGGCTATTTAGTCATTATTAATGAAACATCATCACAATGAATGACATACAATGTTAGTATGAGATTCTAATGAGAAGCATGATAAATCAATTACTTATTTTTATTAGGAAGATGCTTTATAACTTATATTTTTAGCTCAACGTAATTTTGGTATTTCATTTTCATACTTCTGTTAGCTTCTTAGCTTTATATTTAAGCAATTTCTTTTAGCCTTTGCTCTCAAAAAACATAACATGCATCTTTATCACAACCACTTAATGTTAATACAGTATTATTTTATGTAAAATGTAAGAAACTTGCAAAAACAGTTTTATCATGCTCTTTTCATAGTCTTTTAACTGTTATATATATTATATCAACAGACATAGGAAACCTCATAATGCAATATTATAATTGTTTCTAAAAGTTGCACTATATTTTAAACAGAGAAAATCTACATTGTGCACATATCTGTATATTTACTATTTTGGTATCCTTTATTTCTTCTTATGAATCTGAGCTTCCATCTGGTCATTTTCTTTTAGCCTAAATCACTTCATTTCACTTTTTTTGTGTCTGTGTGTGGGCAGAATTCCTGACAAGGAGTTATCTCACTGTTTCTTTAGAGAAAAATGCTTTTATTTTGCCTTCGTTTCCAAAGGATATGTTTGCAGGATATAGAAATTTTTACAGGATTTTCTCCACTTTCAACACATTAAAGTTGTCATTTTACTGTTTCTGTTATTCATGTTTTCTTGTGGGAATTCAGCCACTATCTTTGTGTCCATATATATCCTATGTAAGAGTCTTTTGCTTTGGTTGCTTTTAAGATTTTTACTTTTAATCTTCATTTTTATGACACTTGACTATGATGTAGAGTTTTATTTATTTTTATTTTTATTCTAGCAATGATCTTGAAAATCTTGGATCAAGGGTTGTGGCTTTCAAATAATTTTTATGTAACTGATTTTTCCTTTAGCTTTTGGGAGTTGTCTTCAATATATGCAAGACAAAATAAATACTTTTACTTAACACCTATTATTCACACAACATCCTCTAAGATAACTAGATTAATTATCTGGTGGATATGATTGTAACTTTTATTTACGTTCATAGATACATATGCATTGGTTTTAAAATATTAATATTACACTAATTGCACATACTTGGCAACACTCATCATTTAATGAAATATTATAACTATCTTCCAAGTGAATAGTCAATATCTAAGAAATATCTAAATCACTTTGTTGAAGACACATAGACCAATGGAACAGAATTGAGAACTCAGAAGTGGACCCAAAAGTATACAGCCAACTGATCTTTGACAAAGCAGGAAAGAATATCCAATGGAAAAAAGACAGCCTTTTAACAGATGGTGTTGGGAGAATTGGACAGCAACATGCAGAAGAATGAAACTAGATCATTTTCTCACACCATGCACAAAAATAAACTCAAAATGGATAAAGGACCTGAACGTGAGACAGGAAACTATCAACACCCTAGAGGAGAAAGCAGGAAACAACCTCCTTGACCTCCACCGCAGCAACTTCTTACTTGACACATCCCCAAAAGCAACGGAATCAAGAGCAAAAATAAACTGTTGGGACGTCATCAAGATTAAAAGCTTCTGCACAGCCAAGGAAACAACCCAGAAAATTAATAGGCAACCAACGGAATGGGAAAAGATAGTTGCAAATGACATATCAGATAAAGCGTTAATATCCAGAATCTGTAAGAAACTCACCAAACTACACGCCCAAAAAACAAACAACCCAGTGAAGAAATGGGCAGAAGATGTGAACAGACACTTCTCCAAAGAGGACATCCAGATGGCCAACAGGCACATGAAACAATGCTCAGCATCCCTCCTCATCAGGGAAATACAAATCAAAGCCACACTGAGATACCACTTCACGCCAGTCAGAGTGGCTAAAATGAGCCAATCAGAGAACTCTAGATGCTGGCGAGGATGTGGAGAAACGTGCACCCTCCTACACTGTTGGAGGGAATGTAAACTGGTACAGCCCTTCTGGAAAACAGTGTGGAGGTTCCTCAGGAAACTAACACTAGAACTCCCCTAGGACCCAGCAATAGCACTGCTAGGAATTTACCCAAGGGATACAGAAATGCTGAGGCATAGGAGCACATGTACCCCAATGTTCATAGCAGCACTCTCCACAATAGACAAAACATGGAAAGAGCCTGTGTCCATCAATGGACGAATGGATCAAGAAGAGGTGGTTTATCTATACCATGGCATACTACATGGCAATGAGAAACAATGAAATCTGGCCATG
This sequence comes from Proteles cristata cristata, assembly GCA_017311185.1. Classification (NCBI taxonomy): domain Eukaryota; kingdom Metazoa; phylum Chordata; class Mammalia; order Carnivora; family Hyaenidae; genus Proteles; species Proteles cristata. The sequence continues at coordinate 1,069,884 of JAESUZ010000127.1, forward strand.
TGTAGCAACATGGATGGACCTTGAGGGTGTTATGCTGAGCGAAATAAGTCAGGCAGAGAAGGACAAATATCATATGTTTGCACGTATAGGAGGATTAGGAGGAACTTGACGGAGGAACAAGGGGAGAAGAAGGGCGGAAATGGTGGGGGAAAGGGAGAGAGGCAAACCATGAGAGACTCTTGAATGCTGACAAAAACTGAGGACTGATGGATGTGGGGGGGAGGGGGGAGGGGCATGGAGGAGGACACTTGTGGGGATGAGCACTGAGTGTTATGTGGAAACTAATTTGACAATAAACTATTTGTAAAAAAAAAATAAATAAATAAATCACTTTGTTGAAAAGTGACATGTTAAATCGAAATCAGGTATATAGCATAATAAATTCAACCATTCCTTCATGAATATTCAAGTGGTTTCTAGTTTGTTCCTACTTTTTAAAATTATAAGTAAAAGTATGGTTATATCTGTATTTTAGAAAGACCAAGTGCTCCATACCCTGCGGGCAGGAGATCTCTAAACTTGAAGGAGAAATCACCTTCATAGATTTACAAAGTAGATGTAAAGATTTGAGAAATATCATTTGGAAGGAAATAATATCTAGATAAAGACTTGGTGGGGGAACAGAAATTAGCTAGGACATAATGACTGGTGGAACCTTCTAGAAAGGTACTGCTGTATGAAGAGTACAAAATCGTTTCATTTTGAAATCATTCATTTGAAAATTTCAAATGGGGAACCAAAATAACACATGATGACATCTGACTGATACTCAGAGGCCAGACCATAAAAATACCACACATAAATTTGTTCTTAAGACTATATTTTTAGCTGTTTTTCTTCTATTTTAAATATATCAAAATAATATCTATCTATATCTATCTATATATATGTATATATAGACATATATTTTTTATTTTTAGATATATATATATAGCTATAGATATAGTGTATATATTATATATATACATATATAGCTATAGACATAGATATAGTGTTTTCATTCTTTTTTTTCTTAGTCTGTAAAAAAATGAGCATAATTTAACTCATTTTTATTTCCCCTCAGATTACTAAGGGTAGTCTGATTTATAAAGCAGAAAAGAAAATGAATGGGGTTAAATAACTATTTAATGTGAAATATAACTATCAATTACAGAAATTCATTAATTAAATTAAATATGTGCCAACAGTTCTATACCTTGCATTATTTTCAAGATTTTCTATCAAAATAGTCTCATTAAATTTTCTATGTTAATCAGAATGTTTACCATTTAATTTTGCCTAACATTGCTTCGCATTTAGGTTTTGGATTCTTTTTTTTTTATTATTATAATTTTGAAGCAATTAACTCACAAGGAAAAATAACAATTTGCAGGTTTTTATAATTGCACAGATGTTAGTCCGCTACACCAGAAAGAAAAGAATAGCAGGATTCTAAGATTTTCTTTCAAAGGGAAAATAAAGAGACAAGAACATGCACACACTAAATTCTTCGTTGCTTTAGAATTCCTATATATCTATTTTTAAAATTGCATACAGTACTTTGAGCTTAAAAGTGTGGCATAGAAAGTTGTTTCTGAGCTCCTGAGATTAGCCTAAGCTAGTCAGAAAACTAATTAGTATATGAGAATAAATGTAATTATAAGACATAATAAGCCTTTTTAGATGATTTACCTTTTTCTTTCCCATACTCTTACATAAACTTAAAGACAGAAAAATCAAAGATAAAGAAATATTTTCCATTCAGCCATTCCAAAGTCTAAGAACTTAAATTTGAGATAGCTTTACCAGTTGACTTTTCTTTGTTGTAAGGATGTCAGAAGTGCAGCTGTGAGCACTCTTAGAAAGGTGAACATAAACTTCAATACTTATATGGGTATTTAATTATTCCTAAAATAAATATCCTTCAAACTTACTCTGAAACAGTGATATCCATAGGGTATAGTATGTGACATATGTGTGTTTACATTAGAGAGCCACTCTGTTGGATGTCTCAATTTAGCATTCATTGAAACTATCTGTATGTATAAAATTAAGTAATTCTTTATTATGTATGTTACTTTATTTATTCTGCATATAGCATCTACTCTTAGAAAATCCTGATCTATTGACTGCATTAGTCTGTAGACATAAAAGTATTGATTCTTTTGACAAGATTAATTAATTAGGATCACTATTACTTTATTTAAGGTATAGTTTTAAATGCATTAGCTGAATAGCACAATCTCATATTATGTAGTCGCTGTTAAGACATGTTCTACTTCTTTCCAGCAGTGAATTCTTAAGGAAATTTCCTATTGGTATGCCCCTAGTTTATTAATGAAGTGGCTAATACATGACCTTATTCATCCTTGACATTGGCAAACCAGGATTTCCAGTGGGATGCTAATACTGGGATCTTCAAAAGTAAGGTAGGATTACCAATGATGAAACTTTAGAAGTTTCAGAATTCAAGTTCACCCTGGATATGCTTATCTGAAGCCTATTCAAACCTTCTGAATTGGTAAAGATGATCTTTAAATGTCACAAACCAGTTTTTCTCATAAGATTTACTATACTTTAAGTCCTGTTCCAAACCAGGAATATCAAGAGGACAATTTTCTTGCAACATCCTTGTGGCTCTTTTTCAAGTCTTAAATCAAAATGTGAGAACAGAAATGCAGGGGCAAATCAGAGAGAATCCAAATTTATTTAAATATTTTGTTTTATTTGAGTTTAAAAAATGGAGATGGCAAAATTGGAAAAAACACTCTATTCTTACTGAATATTTTCAACCTAAAATGTGCCTGAGTTTCATGTTCTTATTTAGTGAGCATATGAAATTAATGAAGTTTATGTCATTAACAATTTTTCAAGATTGATTAGAAAATAAAACTGCACTTCTGCTCTCTAAGAAGCCATCCTGCCAACATGGACGTTGAACAAGCCTAGACACTTACTGTATGAGCACATTCAAGACTCACACTGAGAAACAATGACAGACATAAAAGGCCAGTGTTACATCTCTATAGTTTTAGTTATAAATCTATATAAATAGACTTTACATTTTTACATATTTTTATTGCAAATGCTATTAATTAACTGGCATGCTTGGCATAGTGACTGACAATGGTAGCATAACAATTAAGGATGTAAACTTATAGACACATTTCCTTCATTTGATTCTCAAGGTTGCCATTTATTTGCTGTCTGATCTTACCAACTGACATTATCTGAGGCCCCTGGTTCCCAATCTGTAAATACTAATAATTCTTAATAATAATGAATACTTAATTCATTAGTGTTTGTGACTTTTACAGATAAGTGTTAACCTCTTAGCACAATGTTAAGCATAAAATTATTATTATTATTATTTATTACTATTATTATTATTTCTCCCTAAACTGCTTCCTAAACTGTAGAAGTGGGGTTGGTAAGTTTTTAGTTTCCTAAATTCAGAATACTCAACCTCATGCTCTGCAAAATATTTTTCTTTGAGAGCCATGTCATCTGTTTAGTAGTGTCCACTCTTCCACTTTTCTGGCACACATTAAATTTCCAGTTAGTCCCTACTCCTTCATCAGGGACATAAAATGTTCTCCGTTTTATACATACATTCCTCTGGATACACTGCAAAACGTATCAGCAACAGAAACCTTCCCAATTTTGAAATCACTAATATCTGAAACCAACCTCCCATCTTTTTTGGTTTCTGACTCCCTCACTCATTCTTTGACATCTTATTTCCAAAGCCTTATTTTCAGATCATTCAAACTGATTAACCTACTGCAACACTTCTCCAATACCTGAAATAATTGATGATCATGGAAAGATCACCCAGATATGTGAAATATACCACAACCATCTATGTACTTAATTACATCTATCAATTCCAACAGTCCCTTCTTCACAATGACCACTGTTATTAATTCAATAAATTTGTGTTGACTACTCTAGAGTGAAGACTTCCATACCTAGGAGAGGTGGATGAGCACAAGGTACGTGGTGCTTTCCTTCTTAAAGCTGAGTGCCTATAGTGGGAGACCTGGTTTTGGCAAACGATCACACAATTAACTTATTTTTTTAAATATTTTTATTTATTTCCAGGAGAGAGAGAGAGACAGCGTGAGCAGGGGAGGGTCAGAGAGAGAGGGAGTCACAGACTGAACCAGGCTCCAGGCTCTGAGCTGGCAGTCAGCACAGAGCCCGACGCAGGGCTCAAACCCACGAACCGCAAGATCATGACCTAAGTGAAAGTCGGACGCTTAACTGACTAAGCCACCCAGGCGCCCCACAATTAACTTACTTACACAATGTATGAGTGTTATGGGCTAAAGTCAATGGAAGTGGGAGAAAAGAAAATAAAACACCTATTTTTAAAGAATGTATGCATCTTTGAGGATTTGATCCTTAAGCTGAGACTTAAGAATGAGAAAAGTGCATAAGATAAATAAGAATCAAGGGTGGGCAGAATGAGCCATGTCACATGGTAGAAATAGCAGGCACCAAAACCCTGAGATAAAAGACTTTGTTAAAATCGGTGCCTGGGTGGCCCTGAAGTTATATGTCTGACTCTTGGTTTCGGCTCAGGTCATGATCTCATGGTTCATGGATTCCAGCCTCAAATTGAGCTCTGCACTGACAGTGTGGAGCCTGCTTGGGATTCTGTCTCTTTCTCCCTCTCTCTGCTCCTTCCCCATTCATACTATCTTAGTTTCTCTCAAAATAAATTAAAAAAAATTTTTTTTTTAAATAAAAAGGGGGTTCCTGAGTGGTTCAGTGGGTTGAGCATCTGATTCAGTTTCAGCTCAGGTCATTATCTCATGGTTTTGAAGATTCCAGCCGCTCATCATGCCAGCAGCGTGGAGCCTGCTTGGGATTCTGTGTCCCCCTCTCTTTCTCTACCCCTCTCTGGCTCATGCTGTCTCTCTCTCTCTCTCTCTCTCTCAGAATAAATAAATAAACTTTAAAAGAATTTTAATTAAAGTTAAAAAAGCACAAGAGTTTGTTATAAAATAAGCGGGGTGGCTAGAAGCAAAACTAAGGCCATGTCATAAAAGGCATTTAAGTGAAAAAATAATCTCTACTGGATTAGAACAGAAATCTGTAATTAAAAAAAAACTTCTAATGAGTGACAAGATAAAAATACTTCCTAAGAAGATCATTCTGTCTACACTGTGTATGGATTGACAAAGGTTGGAGTAAAATCAAGATGACAAATCAGAAAACTATGGCCAAACCTCAGCAGACAAGAAACAAAGTATTTGGAATGAGATATATTTGCAGATGGAGCTGAACTGGATGTGAGGCTGAAGAAGTGGGCGGAATCAAGGATGATCTCCAGGTTTGTTCCATGAGCAACTCAATAAATTCTGTCTACATTTGTTATTTATTAAAATACAAAAGTCGGGGCGCCTGGGTGGCTTAGTTGGTTAAGCGTCTGACTTTCGCTTAGGTCATGATCTTGCAGTTCGTGGGTTCGAGCCCTGCGTTGGGCTCTGTGCTGACTGCCAGCTCAGAGCCTGGAGCCTGTTTCAGCCTGTGACTCTCTCTCTCTCTGACCCTCCCCTGCTCATGCTGTCTCTCTCTCTCTCCTAAAAATAAATAACACATTAAAAAATTTTTTTTAATAAAATGCAAAAGTCAAAGGAGAAGCACATTGTGCTTGGGGAGTATTGTGAGTTTCTCATACACATGTCAGTTTCAGACCTCTATCTAGAATCTAAAAGTCCATGACTTCAACTTTTTGGGTATTCATATATCCGTACTTCCATTTCAGATCTCCAGTATATACTTGCTACCTCACCTTGTTATTCTGCTACTCCTGCATGATCAGCATATTCAAATCTGACCCTTTGGGTCCTATTCTTACTACACACACGCACACACACACACACAAAATTTGTATATATATATATATTTATGTGTGTTTATATACATCTATTTGTTTAACTACAGGTACATATTTACGTATAAGTTTGTGTATATATATCTGTGTATATGTATACTTGTATATATTTGCACATATATGTGCTTATGTATATATTTGTGCATATGTGTGTGTGTGTGTGTATAAAACATATAAAAAGCAAATTGTAGAATCTGTTCCAAAACCCACAATCCACTACATGGAGATCATCACCTGAGCTGAAATCAAGAATTGGTCGTTTAACCAACTGAGGCACTCTGATGCTCCACCTATCAATTTCTTATAGAAAAATAAAATTACTGTAGTTTCCACCCTTTTGAGTCATATCAAGACTTATAATGGAGTACATAATTATTATATTTATATTCCATAGTTTTAGTTAATCAAAAAAGCTTCCTCCAAAGTTTTTAAATATGTAAAATTAAATTGAATAATGTATTTTTTAGGTATTTTTGAATTCATGATATCTCTCCCTATGAAATGGCTACTAGATATTATAAGTGCTAAGTTGCATACATATGTGGAGTGGAATGATGTTCTGAATAAACAAATGATTCATTTATTCAGGACCCCAAACCTAGATCTAGTATCAAGATCTTGTTACTCCGACCACAAATTTAGCAAAAATATACAATGTAAATTTGTCATTGTTACCTTACAATTCTAGTTCTATGCTTGCTTTTAATTAATTTGCTATTTAGTAAAACTATAGTGAATAGTTATATCCAACAGGTACTGCAAAAAACACTGAAGATTTATAACGGAAAAAACATACTCTATGAATCTAAAGAGTCTATTATCTTTATTCCATGAGCCATAACATGTCACTTAATATTTCTGAGTCAGTGTCTTAAATTTTAAAATAGGGATAGAAAATAATGTTTGTTTTATATATGAGTGCCTGTGTTTTATAGACATGCATGCCTGCGTGTGTGTGTGTGTGTGTGTGTGTGTGTGTGTAAGAGAGAGAGGGATAGGTCAAGAAAGAGAAGGAGAGAGAAAGGGAGGGAGAGAGAGAAAGAGATTTTTGTTATGCAGGTAGGAGATTTAGGTATACTAATAGTATAGATCTAGGTTTAATTTAGGTATAGTATGATTTCTGCATTTAGACTGCCTGTGTTTTTTATCTCTGCTCCACAACTGTAATATTTGACAACAGATATCATAATAGCAGACACTTAGATTATGCTTACTGGGTGCCAGACAGTGTTGAAAGTTGTGTATTTATATTAACTCAGTAATCTTCATAACATCCTTGGTTTTTATGCATTATTGTACTCCCATTCTAGAACTGAGGAAATTAAACATGTAAGTTTTAAGTAACATCCAAATTTAAGGAGCTGACACAAAATGGAGTCAGCTTTCAAGTTCAAGAATTTTGACTTTAGATTTATAACTACTTTTTTTTTCATGTTTCATGTTTTTATCAAAAATATATACGTATTAGGTCTTATTTTTTATTTTTAGCTTAAATATTGGTCTTGAAAGTGTTTGAAAAATACTATCTAAATATTCTGTACAATTTCATAATGAACTGGATCTTAAAAGATATTTGAGTTATGAATTATTTCAGGAATAATAGTTAATTAAACAATTAATTATATTTTCCATGACTATGTATGTATATGTGTATATATATATATATAGATAGATAGATAGATATAAAATCAAAATTTAGAAATTTAAAAAAGCACAAAAGAAGAATAAAACATATAACAATGAGTCAATCTAGGGGCGCCTGGGTGGCTTAGTCGGTTAAGCATCCGACTTTCGCTTAGGTCATGATCTCGCGGTTCGTGGGTTCGAGCCCCGCGTCGGGCTCTGTGCTGACTGCCAGCTCAGAGCCTGGAGCCTGTTTCAGAGTCTGTGACTCCCTCTCTCTCTGACCCTCCCCTGCTCACGCTGCTCTCTCTCTCTCTCTCTCTCTCTCTCTCCTAGAAATAAATAAAAACATTTAAAAAATTTTAAAAAAAACAAAAACAAAAAAAAACCAATGAGGCAATCTAATAAGAGTAAAACTTAAGGCTTTTAGTGTTTTGTTTGTTTTGTTTTTTAATTTAAATTCCAATTAGTATTATTTTCAATCTTTACAAATTTTTCCTTACCTGTAGAAATATTGGATATACTATAGTCCCTATTTCATAAGGTTGTTGTTAAGATTAAATAAGTGAAAACATATTTAAGATCAAACCAAGTCATGACATATTCTCAATAGATATGTTATTACATATTTTGTACATTTAAAAATACTTACATAATAACTTTTACTAACACTTAAGTTTGCCCAATCACCTATAATTATGTATTCAACACATGTTTTTTATTTCTCTTATCTTTTCTTACTTCTGTTACACTTTCATCATCGTACCGACACCATCTAAAGCTGTCAACTTCTCCTCCAATGACTATTGCCAAGGGCAAATCGCACAGGAAGACATGGCTGTGGGATGCTGACAGGCAAAGGTGTGACAGGGAATCATAAGAAGAGGACTGGGCAGAATTTGGACGCTCAGATATAATGAAATTTCAGGCACTGTTTCCTGATTTAAGGATGATATTATGGAGAATTTATTTAAAATAAATACCTGCAGGGGCGCCTGAGTGGCTCAGTCAGTTAAGCGTCTGGCTTCAGCTCAGGTCATGATCTCACAGTTCGTGGGTTCGAGCCCCACATCGGGCTCTGTGCTGGCAGCTCGGAGCCTGGAGCCTGTTTTAGATTCTGTGTCTCCCTCTCTTTCTGACCCTCCCCTGCTCACACTTTCTCTCTCTCTCAGAAATAAATAAACATTTAAAAAATAAATAAATAAAATAAAATAAATACCTGCATAGGAAAATATATGGCCAACAAACTAAAGTCATAATTAAAAAATCAGAAAGTATAAACTCATAATTGTGCTAAAGAGAGGCATTTTTCCTCCTCAGCTTAGGATTCCTCCAGTACTCCACTTCAGGATGTCTCTCCTTATCCACAAAGCCTCTTTTCCTGTCCCAACAAGTAGGTTTAAATTGAGAAATTGGCCAGATCTCTCAAAGAAAGAAATGACTGTTCCCTCAAATGGCTTTGGGTCTCTAGCTCTTAAGCCCAAAGTGATTGGTATTTTTATCAAGATGTAAACCAAGTCTAAGGCCTATCAAGATGTAAACCAATAGCTATAATAGGAAAATCAGGATTTTCACAAAGATGTCAAATTTATATTGTACACAATATAATAGAATTTTTTTACTTTGATCATTTCTGTTGATATTTGTCCCTTCTCAGTATCCTAAAGACATCCATCTGACATTTTTATTTGTATTTCATCTATCAGTAATAAACAAAGAAATGAGGGAGAAAACATTAATAAAGCAATAGCTCAAGGTGTATGATACATTGGTGAAATGTCAACAGCCAGCCTCCACCTCTGGAATCTATGTGACAGATTTAGTACGATGAAACATGGTCAGAAAACAGGGGAAAGCAGCCACAAAAAAACAAAAAGGGATAAAGCGATTTAGAAAGGTGCCAAAATGATTCTCCTTTTCTTTCCTTTAAAGAAGGACATGACATTTAATCAAAGTTATAAATATAACTGTAAACAAAGAAGGATTTATTAACAGTGTTCTTTTTTCTTTTAAAGTAAAGTTTATTTAATTTGAGGAGGGGAAGGGCAGAGAGAGTCGGAGAGAAAGAATCCCAGGAAGTGTCCTTGCTGTCACTGTGGAGCCTGTTCAGGGGCTAGAACTCATCAACCAGGAGATCATGACCTGGACTGAAATCAAGAATTGGTTGCTTAACCTACTGACCCACCCTGGTGCCCACCTATCCACTTTTTACAGAAGAATAAAATTATTGTAGTTTACTCCCTTTTGAGTTGTATCAAGACTTATGATGCAGTACATAATTATTATACTTATATTTTATAGTTTTAGTTAGTTAAAAAAACTTCCTCTGAAGCTTTTTAAATTATATCCTATAAATGTATAACTTTTTTGTATGTGTATATATATATATATATATATATAAATATATAAATATAAATAAATATATATAAATATATAAATAATTTGTTTAACCATGCATATTATACTGTTTAAAGAGATCCTAAAATACATAGGATCAAGGGACCTTTATTAAATCAAATGAAGCACCAAAATTTATGTGTCCCTGTACTTTGGAAGCAGGCAGCACATTAGAATAAATGAGAATTTGAATTACACTAAAACTATCTATTACTTCAGTTATGACTAACCAACAGGTCTGGCCACATTGATACAAATGAATATTCTTTTAAAAAAGAACTAAAAACACAATTTAGGTGATACAAACTTTAACACTTCATGAAGTAGACCATCTCCTTTGAAAGAGCTGCAAACTGGGGGGAGAAGGAAAAAACTTTTATAGAATAAAAAATAAAAAACAAGGAGGAGAGACAAATGAAAATATCTGATTAGCTGGGGCCATATAGTCAATTTTGTCTGTCATGAGAAAGCCATGACCTGGCTTGGCATTTGGCGACTAGTTGACTGAATATACCATGTTCATGAGAGCTATCTGAATTTAGGTTTGCCGATATGCCACCCTGGGCAAGAATGGCACCATCTTGGTCCCAGAAAGTTATTTCAACAATATAATTCAACATTTAAGTGTCCCCCCCCATAAAAGCTTAAAAATTAGATTGTAAGTGCACTAAGAAAAATAATGCTTTGAAATTAGATCTTACACATATTCTAAATTTTTAAAAAATCTTCTTTGATTTAAAACTAAAATCAATTAGAGTTTGGAATGCAAGATATTTCTCTATATGCTAGCAATGTCAAATGTTCTTCAACACTCCCTTTCAAAAGCAGAAAAAATTCAGTGAAAAATAAGTACAATTTCCACACACAGAAGAGTACAGTGAAGCAAGAGTACAGTGTGAAGACATTATATTCTTTTTCCAAGCAAATTTAAGTTCTATGAATTTAACTTGAACAAGAGGAAAAAAATTAGAATCATGATCTATGTTAGTAAAAGGCCTTTTGAAACTTAATGTTCACCAGTCGAATTTTTTAAATTATGGTTATGTATAATATGGAAAATTAAAGAGTCATGAAGCATCTATACATCTGTAAAAACAGTAAACATTTCCCTTATGTACTAGCAAATGAAAAAGATTTTAAGACAGAATGTATTGTAAGACAAGCTGATGTTAGAGATAAGTGAATAGATAAGTACACAGAGAGTTATAAAATAATTAATACTGTTTACAAGCTAGAGGACTATTGACTAACACTTTCAATCTTCTATATATCTCTAGTATTTTTAGAAAACTTGCACAGAATGTATTTACTTTTTTTTTTAATTAATGCTTTTATTTATTTTTGAGACAGAGAAAGATGGAGCACAACTGAAGAAGGGGCAGAGAGAGAACGAGACAGAATCAGAAGCAGCCTGCAGGTTCTGAGCTGTCAGCACAAAGCCCTACCCGGGACTCGAACTCACAAACTGAGAGATCATGACATGAGCCAAAGTCGACCCTTAACTGACTGAACCACTCAAGCTTGCCTTACCCTCCCCCCCCTTTATTTTTTAATTTTTAGGATGTATTTACTTTTGTAAAAAAAAAAAAATCTCTGTTCATTACAAATATACGTTTTTTTCCTTCATGGTCTTTTTGATAAGAAATCATCGAATTATTAATAAAATAAATTCTTGTTAAATTTGCTAACTTTATATGATTAATAATTCCTTCTTCATTTAGGTATAAAAAGATAACCCAAAATAGGCTTAATTAGTTTATTTCTGTCTACTACAAAAATGAAAAGAGAAGCCTCATTCATGAAAAAAAAATGAGGATATTTGAAATAATTTTCCAGGAGTAATATTACTAAATATTATTATTATATCTAATTGACGATTTCATAAATAACCCAAAAATATCTGTGGACAATGTGCCATCTTCCTGGGAGAACTGGTGTATAATAGATTCATATATGATTAGAAAATGCCTACCTAAAAACTTTGAAATGCATAGCATGTGAAAGAAACACCTTTTCATGATATAGGACATCTATCTCTATGACACAGGTCACAGAAGTTTCTATATTTTATTTGAGTACTTCATGACCCAGAACAATTCAATTGTGCATAGGAGGACACAATGGTTTACTCTTCTGGTAATCACTAGGGTGAGGCAAAAAGAATCGGACTCAAAAGACCAGAAAGAATAAGAAGGCTCTTTTATTAAAGGGCTTAGTTTAGTACTGTTTGCTTCTTGCTAAACTTTTAGAAATCTTGCTCCTCTTATAAATCTTCTGAGCTTCCTCTCAATCCTCTTTTAATATGTTGGCACTTCTAAGAAGAGAAAATGAATGCCAGTGTTCTCTGGTATGATTGTCTTAAGGGAAAAAGAGATAGAAAGAGGACAGAGAGAGAGAAATTAAGCTTTAAGGAAATAAAGCTCATACAATGAATTTAAATAACAGCAAACTGTATACATACAAAATAGAGTAACATTTCCATATACATAATATAAAGCTTCTAAAGAGTCAGTTTATTTAGAAACTTTCCTTCCCCAATTTCTTTTTTTATGAAGTCTTTTTTAATCTATCATCTTAAAGTATAGATAGTATCCCAAATACTTTTAAAGAATAGGTAATAAGTAACTTCACAACTTGAACTTTTTAAAAGTTTATTTATTTTTTTATTTTGAGAGAGAGACAGAAAGAGAGACAGGGGCAGAGAACTAGAAGGAGACAGAGAATGCCAAGTAGGCTCTGTGCTGTCAGTGCAGAGCCCAATTCAGGGCTGAATCCCACAAACAAGGAAATCTTGATCTGAGCTGAAATTAAGAATTGGATCAGTAACCAACTGAGCCACACAAGAGCTTCCTTCCACTTTTTAGTAGTTGAGCAATTTTTTGCTAATTTGAGGTTACATGAGGATGAGCTGAGAGGAGAAAAGAATAAGAAAATCAAGAATAGCATTTGTGATTCTCAGCACCTTGACTTGCCTCAATCTAATGGCCAGGTAATCCAAGATATCCTCACCCTCTCAAGATCCTTAACTTGGTCAAGTTTACAAAATTCTTTTTGCTACAAGGTTGCAGTGATTAGGACTTGGATACTTTCTTTAAAATTTTATTATTTTTTTAGTATTCATTTATTTTTGATACAGAAAGAGACAGAGTGTAAGTGGGGGGAGGGGCGCAGAAAGATGGGGAGACAACCTGAACCAGGCTCCAGGCTCTTAGCTGTGAGCATAAAGCTCTATAAAGGGCTCAACCCCACGAACTGTGAGATCATGACCTGAGTGAAAGTTAGACACTTAACCAACTGAGCCAGCCAGGTGCCCCAAGACCTGGATACTTTTGAGGGCCCCTAGTCATCCTACCATAATCACATATGATATTGATGGGTGCCATTACAAATTCTCAGTCCTTGCTTTTAGCTAAGTCTCCAACATGGCCATCATTCTACTTAATGGTACATTAAGAGTTACAGGGCCCACTGCACCATTTCCTGGATCACTTGCAGCAAACAATTGATCTGTAGGGTTATTTTAGTAAAATCTCTGCAGACAGTGCTTCATATTCCACTCTAATTCTTAAATTAGGATTAGTTATTCAAGCACACAAACAGTACTTGGGTCTCTCTAACCTTTTGTATTCCCTTTACAGACTCTTCTGAAAGATATCAATGTACCATATCTCAAAAAAAAGTACTATTTCAAACATATTATGCTCTGTCATACCTTTTCATATGTGGTTTCTTCTCTCAGAAACTTCTCTTTGCATCTCATTTAAATAATTCTATCATCATTGTTTACTTGGCTAGTTTTGTCATCATACTGTTATTTTCACTTTAGTGAATGTTGAACAACTACAAGTTAAAAATTAACACAGTATATTACCCAATAGCACATGATACTTCAACCTTTAACAGACACCACCAATAGTATTAAATAAGTTAAGTTCTTCATCATGCTCAAGCAGAGTATTCTAAATAATTTCTACTTCCATGAAATTTCATACTGCAGGCCACAATCTGAATAAGAAAAGTCTGTAATCATATTTTAAAGAGGTAATACAGAGGTTCCTGGGTGGCTCAGTTAGTTAAGCTTCTGACTGGAACTCAGGTCATGATCTCATGGTTCATGTGTTTGAGTCCCGTGTCAGGCTCTGTGCTGACAGTTCAGAGCCTGGAGTCTGATTCAGATTCTCAGTCTTCCTCTCTCTCTGTCCCTCCCCCACTCACACTCTTTCTGTCTCTCAGAAATGAATAAACATTAAAATGTTTTTCTTTAAAGAGGTAACACATTTAATTAAAAAGAAGAAGAAGGTATTTATATTTGGGGGAATGACTAAAATAATCCATGCATAGAGGAAGCAAAGATTTGCTTTGCCAAGAAAAACAAAATTTGTATCTAAGAATAATGGGAAATAATGTTAAGAATTTTGAGTAAAGACTCTTCACACTTCACAGAAAATCTGAAGCAGAAGTTGGACGGCTTCAACTGAGAGCATAGTAAAATGTGCATATTCATATTAATGGGAGGGAAAAAATTTACTGAATAAAAGAAAGTACATGTATTGATTTAAGTGCTGTATGTAACACATACGTTTAAATGGTTTTGAAACCATAATTTCTGTGAGATTTTTGTAAAGCAAAGGGAAAGGAGCAAACATATCTGAAAAAGAAAAACTAATGGCTAGCCACATGACAATGAACAAATGGACTTGAAGTATTTGTCTGGAAGTAGAAATAAGAGGATAACTTGGCAAATTAACATATTTAACATGTAAGCTTGACTTCAAACTCTTGATTAAGACTAAATAGGAAAGTTTGATATCAATCCATATAACAAAGAACCTGTCTTCCATATTTGGCTTCATGAAGAATACTGGTAGATATCAAGGATCTGCTTTGGTTTAGTTTTGATTTTACTGTATATTTGTTAACTCTGTATGGTGGCTCTGAATTTGAAGAGCTGAATTTGAAGGCATTTAAAAGCTTAGCTTTATAGGGTCTAAAGGGAGAAAAGGGAGCTAGAGGAAAAGATAATTTTAGTAATAAAAAATAGCAGTAATTTGGGCACTTCTGTTTTGAATACACTGTTCCAAAATCTTTATATACATTATCCTATTTATTTGTTTTATTTATATGTTTACTTGTTTATTTTTGAGAGAAAGAGAGACAGGTAGAGAAAAATGGACACAGAGAATCCCAAGCAGGCTCTGTGATGTCAGAGCAGAGCCCAACGTAGGGATTGAACCCACAAACCTTGAGATCATGACCTGAGCTGAAATCAAGAATGGGATGCTCAACCAGCTGAGCCACCCAGGTGCCCCAGTACCCCATTCATTTCTAACCATGTTATGTAATACACTCTATCATTACCTCCATTTTATTGATATGGAAACAGAGGGTCCAAGGGTTAAATTGTCCTGAGTGACAAGGTTGGAACAGCACCCAAATGTGGACGTTAACACCAGAGCCATCACTCATTTTTAAAACTTTTAATTTTTTTTAACATTTATTCATTTTTGGAGACAGAGGGTGAGTGGGGATGGGGGAGGGGTGGCAGGCAGAGAGAGAGGGAGACACAGAATCCAAGGTGCTGAGCTGTCAGCACAGAGCCCAATGCAAGGTTCGAACTCACAATCTGTGAGATCATGACCTGAGTGGAAGAGCCAAAATCAGACACTTAACTGACTGAGCTACCCAGGTGCCCCTAAAATTTATTTTAAGGTTTATTTTTGAGAGAGAGTGAGACAGAGCACAAGCGAGGAAAGGGCAGAGAGGGAGGGAGACACAGAATCAGAAGCAGCCTCCAGGCTCTGAACTGTCAGCAGAGCCTGATGCAAAGCTCCAACTCACAAACTGTGAGATCATGACCTGAGCCAAAGTCAGACACTCAACTGACTGAGGTACCCCCAGAGCCATCACCTTTAATGAATGTAAAACAAAGTTTGGCTTTGTCTGACTGCAGATAACTAGTTCCAATGGTCGTTTCAAAAGGAAGTAATGCAGGAGAAATGTAGAGGAAGGGCTACCTGCATATTCTTTGTGAAGAACACATTTTTCCTGTCATTATATGCATGTCACATGCTGTGATAATACATGAGCAACAAATATTCCTCATTTCCACACTATTTTTCAGGGAAGCAAATAAATATTTTTGATACAAATTCATATGGATCAAAATCCAGATTTGCTGAAACACTCAGTAGAATAATGTAGTTTCTTTGTTGAAATGAAGAAATACCTCTCAAATATCCACAAGTATCTATCACACTTATGCCATCATCCTCTGTTTATACCCTACCACCTGGGTGAAGCAGCACACAGGAGATAAAACCCAAAAATGACACGAATAAAATACCTAAGTATGGCTTCACATTTAAAATGTATTTTATCAGTCTGTCCAGTTTCTACTCTAACTTGGCAGCTCCAGAAGAAATGCCCTCTAGTACTCACTTTTGATATGGGATTAAAACTACAGATTTAGCAGCTGGGACTAGTGATAGATTGGAGTAAAGAAAATTCACTTTACAATCTCAGATTTTACAAATATGTGTGTGCATATCTATCTATCTCTCAGGTCTGATGAGCTCTGAAATCTAGAGGCAGGAAATACGGTAAAAGTTTACAGGATCCAATGGGACCCCACACATAAAAGCCTTCATTTTGGAATCCCTGTGGCTATTCGTTGGCTCTCATAGAAGTTTTTGAAGCTTTAAGAGATTATCATTAAATAGGATTTTACCAAGAGAAATCTCAGCTCTTAGCTTCAAAAGTCATCATGAAAATATTCTCTGAGCTGCCAAATTCAATTGGCACTACTGAACAATGCTTTCACTTTCAAAATTCCAATTTCACTCTTAAGAAAAACAGATGAAACAAATATTCTATATTAAAGCAAAAGAGTGCCTGCAACAGTCTTTCCCAAAACTGTATGCCAAGGAACATTGTTGCATGGAATTTAATCCAGAAAATAGATACTTTTGGCCAAATATATTTAGGAAATTCTGGATAAGCAAGTTAAATTGCTTTTCTGTATTACTTAGTAGAGCCATATGAATAGCCTTTGCTAATCTTTAAAAAGGGGTGTGAGTAAAATATACAGTCTTTTCTAAACGTATTTTATACATATTTCTTCTTATCCCACAATATCTAATAAGAGAATTCCTTTGGAAACCATATGTAAATGTAGGTCTGTCTTTCAGGAATGTAGGGAAGACAGTTTCCTGTTATTTCAATCAATACATAATATCAGATAGAATATTTACTTCATTGTATTTGATTTCAAGATTTACAAAACTATTACAGAGATTTTTTCCATTGTGAATAAAAGATGACAAGTGTTCTTACAAATACATATCAGTAATCATTATTAGACATTTCAATAGACTTCTACTGTTCCTATCTTTCCTTTTGTCCTACACAGCTTTTATCCACTCTCTTGCAGGAAATTGCTTATTCCCCTACTAAAATTCTATTTAATTATTGGAGATTTTAAGAACATTTCCTTCGTTTTATATATTTGTCCAACAAGTGGACAAATAGCCTACTGATGACCTATCATAACTGTCCTATTTCGTCATTGACACTGATAGTTGCATATATATTGGGCAGTGAAGGGGTAGAATGAGAGCACATCAGTTTCTTTGCCCAGGTTAGTATTCATTCCATCATTAATTTCCTGGGGGGAATTACTTCTCTTCATCAGATTCATGGGATACAGTTAAGGCTGATCAAGCCCACTGACTACTCCAACCTATTACCTACAGTCTATCACGTGAATGTGTAACAAAAGCAAGATTGAAGTCCACAGAGAGAGAGAGAAAGAGAATCCTGGCTTGAAAATGATCTGAATAGTTCTTCAATGCCATAAAGCATGAAGCTTCAATAGTAAAAGGAGATAAATAATTGGGCATTTAACTGTCAGTGTCAAGAAACCGTTTACAATCTGGTCATTAGTAATTTACTCTGACTCTGTAGTTAGCCATCTTGTAGAACACGCATGCAATGGTCATTTCGTGGTGTCCTGGATGACAACAAAAGTATGCATCTTCTGTGGTAACCAGTAAAAAATTTTCCTCAGTAGACCTTTGTACTTTTCACTCTGAACATATTTTCCAAGACTAGTTTCAGAAACTCTTGAAACTTCCCATATTGTATTTCAGTGATGATATTATAGTTTAATAATTTACAACAAAGTTGATCAATTTCATATTGGAGAGGAATATTTTATGTGCATTCTTGATAAACTCTTTGACTTCTTTAAAAGGACACTCTAGGGGCACCCGGGTGGCTTAGTCGGTTAAGCGTCCGACTTTCGCTTAGGTCATGATCTCGCGGTTCGTGGGTTCAAGCCCCGCGTCGGGCTATGTGCTGACTGCCAGCTCAGAGCCTGGAGCCTGTTTCAGTCTGTGACTCCCTCTCTCTCTGACCCTCCCCTGCTCACGCTGTCTCTCTCTCCTAGAAATAAATAAAACATTTAAAAAAAAAAAAAAAGGACACTCTATGCTTTATTTGAAAAATGACTCAACATTTTGAAGACCATTAGAGAAAATATCTTCACACAAGAAATGAGGGCTGAATAGAATAGATATTTTTAATATGTATTTTCATCATCCCAGCATTTTTCTTCTTTGTATCCATCTAATTTTTAGTTGCCAATATGATTTCTTTTCACTAGCATATCCAAATTCATATTCTATAATTAAAAGTTTATTTTCAGAGATGGCTCACATACTGTTTTCCATTGACTGAATAATTTTTACCCTGAAACACATTTGATTTGCTTCTCCAGTTCATTTGTACTTTTCTTCAAATATCGCCTCTCCATGGAGATCTCATGATGACCGTACTTATTTATTTATTTACTTATTATTGTTTGCTGGGGAGAAGGGGTAGCAGAGGGAGAGAGAGAATACCAAGCAGGCTCTGCGCTGGCAGTGCAGAGCCCCAGGCAGGGTTCGATCTTACAAACCATAAGGTCTCACAAAACCATGAGATCATGATCTGAGCTGAATCAAGAGTTCAACACTTAACTAAGTCACCCAGGTGACCCAATGACCGTATTTTTAAAATAATCCACCTCTATCGCTGACTATCCTTTCTCTTTGGTTTATATTTCTCTCTAGTAACTACTATGTAAAACATTATGTATTCATTAATGAACTACTTATTTTAATTTTCACTAAAATAAAAGGTTCAATAATTTGGAAACTTTATTTTGTTCCCTGTTGGATATTCACCCTTGGGCACACAGTAAGTTCTCCTTTAATTTTATTTTGTTAAACTTTAAATTACAGTATTTGGAATACTATTTATAAGTATTTACAAGACTGAATAACAGCTACATTAATACATGTGTTTTGCATTTAGTTGAATACTTTGGAGTAGTTTAAATATTTTGTGAGTTGAGAACCTAGAGCGACGCAATAGCATACATGAGCAAGGGTAATTTTAAAATGATATGAACTATAGTATGCAAATGCTATGAAAATATGTTGGTTGAGATGAACTGTATCTTATTGATGAAATGTCAACAGATACATTCAATTTCTGTAGCATATGTTCCACCTATAAAAGCATAAACATGCTTGAGAGAAATCTAACATATTAAGTTTATAAAAACAAGTTTCTTTACTTATCTTTCCTCTTAAGCTAAAAGCTGCCTGTGAGCTACATCAGAAGCCCAAAGAGACTACCTGTTTCTCATGGCTTACATTTTGGAAAGTGTTTCCTAAAGACCAAAATGTGGTTCTTTCTCATCTTTGATTCCTCAGTGTCTATAATAGTTTTTAGCACATAATAAGTATATTTAATGTTTGTTTGTTTATTTATTTATTTGAGAGAGATAACACAAGCAAGGTAGGGGCAGAGAAAGAAGGAGAGATAGAGAATACCACGCAGGCTCCATGCTGTCAGTGCCCAGAGTTTGATGTGGGACTTCAACTGATGAACCCTGAGATCATTACCTGAGCTGAAATCAAGAGTCAGTCACTTAACCAACTGAGCCACCCAGGTGCCTCTAATGTTTTTTTGATTACATTAATAAAAAAAGTAAGTGATGGGGCGCCTGGGTGGCTTAGTCGGTTGAGCGTCCGACTTTCGCTTAGGTCATGATCTCGCCGTTTGTGGGTTCGAGCCCCGCGTCGGGCTCTGTGCTGACTGCCGGCTTGGAGCCTGGAGCCTGTTTCAGTCTGTGACTCCCTCTCTCTCTGACCCTCCCCTGCTCACGCTGTCTCTCTCTCTCTCTCCTAGAAATAAAATATAATAAATAAATAAATAAAAGTACAAAAAAATAAAAAATAAAAAAAGTAAATGAAAGAATGTATAAATACAAATATAGAGTGATGAGGAAAATAGATTGATCTTAGAATAGATTCGTTTTTTAAACCCTATTGACAGGTCCACCGTACGATTCCCTTCCTTGATTACTGCCCAGTTTGCAGCAGTCCAGGGGACTAAAGGCCACAGTATCATGGCAGAAACCAAAGTCTCCATTTTCAATGAATGATTCTATAGTTGAGAAATGATCTCCAAGGTCCAAATATGTGATTGAAAGAACTCCTTCTTGTCATCATCTTAAATAACATCTACTGTACGTATTTTAATGATAATCATTTGTCTTATGTCAGTTTTCTGATTCCCAAATAATGGTAAAGCTCTTATACTTTCTATTACATTGCCTTCAGAATTTTTTTTGGGAAGAGCAAACCCAAGTAGAAAAGATTAAATTGCTTTAATGTTTTGACAGAACTGTAGTTGTTCTAGCTGTAATATTTGAAGCTGACACTTTATAGTAGGTGTATTTGCTCTATATAATGTCAGAAATTAGTGCTTTCCTCCTACTTTTTCTTAATTTTTTTCTTTTTTATGGTTCCCTGAACTTGTTCCTGTAGCTTCCAATATATCAAGAAAAGTTCTGAAATGATGTATTTACTCCTCATTGAAAGGAATCTATATCAATTTGATATTTTTAATAAGAGAAATATTATTGAATGTATTTACAATTTAATGAGTAGAAAAGGCTTACCATGTGAATATATATATATATATATATATATATATATATATATATATATATTTAACATAAAACTTACTCTGGGGTCCTTTCTTCTACTAGCTATGACTGATCCAAGAATTAACAGGAAAAAATTTGTCCTTTTTATTTCTATTAAGAATAATAGAAAAAAAAGAATAATAGAAAACAGAGGAAAATAATACAAATATTTCACAACAAAAGCACAGTTTTGAGAAGACTGTTGGTTAATATACATACCATAATTTCACATTGATTCAGTTTAATATAGTAGAATGTGTAAAATACTGATACAGTCTCAGTTTGTTCAATAAAAAGAGCAAATTATCCACTATCAGATGAAAGCATACTCAATTTTACTTTTTAGAATGAGCTTAAGGCCAAATTCATTTCTTTGTTTTTTAATCAGCTATAGGTTTATGCTGACATCTATGTTGTTCACTAATTTCCATTGTTAAACTCTATTTGAATTGCAAAATGCAGTCATGTGGCAATTAGCTTTGAACAAAGTGAACCATTCCTTACAGTCTCTAAATCTATACTCTCTCTTCCCTTCATAGCCAAGTAAACCTCAAGAAATTGAGACTTTTCATTTAATAAGGAAATGAGCATTAAAAAACGTTGATACAAGAAGTAAGAAGATAAACACTAACACATTCATTTTTCAACTTTAAAGCTTACCCACTTACATAGGAAAGAAAGGGAAGAAATTCACTTCCCACAAAGACAGTATTACTTGCTATTAGATTGACTAGTTTAGCCTTATCAAGGAGAAGTAGTGACTGGCTTAGGTCAACAGATGATTGGGCATGAGGGACTGAATGTGGGAGAAATATGGAACTGGGGAGTCAGGGAAGTAGTAAGACATTTGGTTTTCTTGGCAGCTTCCAGTGAAAAATGGATTATAATTCGGAATCCTCAAGAGGCCCCTGGGAAGCATCATGTGCCTCATGATAATCCCTCCCTGATATATCCTTGTGGGTGTTTTTAGCTGAATAGAGTACTCCCTGTGGTTACATTTATTTGCAAACATTTTCATTTATACATAGCACACAACAAAGTGTTATCAATGTTACACAGCAAACAATTAAGAATGTAATGATTATAATTAGTCTTTTTAAATTAAGTTTTATTACAAGACTCTCCAAATTTTCATGCAGATATTCACAACAAAAATAATCACAGTGAATTTGCCTAGGAAGGTAAAGAAGTCATTAATTTATTGTACCCTGCATTATCTTAGAACTTCCTAAGGAAGAATTCTCCCCATTTGTTCTTTCCTTTCAGAAAGTGACTTCCTATTTTAGAAATCTAGGTAATAATTATGTACAGATCACTTACTATATGAAACATATATACTAGCAAGAAATATAGCCAACATAATAAGAATAAAGCACAGTTCATCACCTCAGAAAGGCTACAAACTTGTACAAAACACATACACATGAATGGAATTCTATATAAAGAGTGATAGGTATCATAAGTTATTATGGAAGGAATCACTTTGCTGTGGGATAGGTAGATGATTTCATTGTTTTAAAGGCCTTTAAAAAAGAGTATGATTTCAACTGATAAAGGGGAGCAGATCTAATATGAGCAAATAAATAAGAATTTGATGCAGAAAATTGTGTTTCATTCATGCTTATATTGGTTTTGAAAGTGATTTATGGTTCCTGAATTTCGGTGTATTTATTGCCTAGTTATAATTAAAATGCCTTTTTAACTTATAAGTTACTGTGTGGATTAATTTGTATTCGTATGTGACATACGCCTGGAATAATGTAGGTTCTCAGTAAATATTAAATGATGCTGAAATTTAATAAAAAGTATAATTATTGAGTTTGACTATATTCTATACATGTATTATTTTATATGAATTATCTCAATCCTCACAAAAATTATAGGAGGATAAATATTAATTATATTATCCTGATTATTCTGATAAGGAAACACAACCAAGAGATTAACCAACTTTCCCAAGTCACTTAGATAAAAATTAGCTGATAGTTTCTTTTTGAATTAAGAAGACATCTTTAAATAATTGTACTTTATTTTATTATTATATTTTTAGAGAATTTTTTAAATGTTTATTTATTTTGAGAGAGAGGGAGAGACAGAGAATCCCAAACAGCCTCTGCAGTGACAGCATAGGGCTTGAATCCACGAATCCTGAAATTATGGCCTGAGCCGAAATCAAAAGTCAGATGCTTAACCGACTGACCCACCAGGGGTCCTAAATAATTGTATTTTAGAAAGCAACATTGGAGAGCCGTCTAAATTTTCACATCTTATTTAATATAAATTCATTTTGAATAAGAATATAAATAACAGAAAGACCAAACAACTAAATGGAAAAATTATATTATGAATCAAAAATTAATTTTATAGTGTCCTATTAAATAGAGATAACTCTACAATATTTCCTAAGTTATTTAAGCATAGTGTGCTTGTAATTACATTTTTCAGCAAACAATGAAACACTGGTCACTGCATAAAAGGGAAAACAATCAAATGAAAAAACTTGTATAGACCTTATTAATTATTAATTATCAATACTGTAACAATTAACATTATAATTATTTTAATCATTCTCTAAATTTTAAGAAAAAGCTCTATAGTATTTGCTTAAATACATTTTAATTATGTTCTATCCTATCCTTCAAATGGATTTCACAGAAAGTGTGTTGTTTATAAACCCAAATCATTTTTTAATGTTTGTTTATTTATTTTTAAAAGAGAGGGGGAGAGAGAGAGAGAGGGAGAGAGAGAGAGAGAGAGGAGGCCAGAGAGAGAGAAGGCCAGGGAAAGAGAGAGACAGAGACACAGAGAATCCCAAAGAAGCTCCACACTGTCACCATAGAGCCCAACAGGGGGCTTAAACTTAGGAACCGTGAGATCATGACTGGAGCCAAAATTAAGAGTTAGATGCTTAACCGACTGAGCCACTCAGGCACCCCAATCCAAAACTTTTTTTTTAGAAAAAGATATATAAAAAGAATACATCTGGGGTGCCTGGGTGGTTCAGTCAGTCAGGAGTCTAACATCTGCTCAGGTCATGATCTCACAGCTTGTGAGTTTAAGCCCCACATTGGGCTCTGTGCTAACAGTTCAGAGCTGGGAGCCTGCTTTAGATTCTGTGTCTCCATCTTTCTCCACACATCCTGTGCTCATGCTCTGTCTCTCTCTCACTCAAAAACAAATAAACATTAAAATTTTTAAATAAAATAATAATAATAATAATAATAAAAGAATAGTTCTCAGAAGGAAGAAAAATGTGTGTGTGTGTATCTAGTTAGAAAAGTCTAATTGCTATAACAAACACAATAAAAATGTGCATGCATGCTATATTATAAAAGTAACTTAAGTCTTTCTTATGGGAATGAATACATGAGCAATTATTCTTCCACATAGTTTTCTTCAAGGATTTAAGCTAAAAATGTTCAAAATTCTACTTATGACTTCCAGTGTCCTCCTGGACACCAATATGCAGATGACCCAAAGGAAGAGGAAAAAGGAGAGGTATGGAAATTTATAACAAAATCTCCAAATTACTAGATAGGTCTATCAAAATGTAAAGTTTATGCTCCCCATTTCCATAAAGCTACATGCCATTTAATCAGTCCACTGGGGTGCAGGTGATGCTCTGTGACCTCTGAGGCCAGTTCAAAAAAGGAGATGTTTACTTCTGCCTAGTTTTCTTGAGATGTTTTCAGTACAGGGAAGCAGATGTCATTTGAAAACTCCAGCCACCCTGAGTCTACCTAACCAGGGAAGCCCATACACATGTCCAGGCATAACATTCAAATGAGCTTCTAGTTGAAAGCCAGCATCAACAGCTAGCCACATGAATTATCTAAGACATCTAGCCCAGGCTAGTCTTCAAGTGATTGTAATTTCAGGAAACAACTTTATTCAGGAAGACCCAAACCAATCTCTTTCCAATTCCTGACCCTCCTCCAAATTTGAGAAAAATAAAGTGATTCTTTTTAGCTGGTAAGTATTGCGGTAATAGTATTTGTTAGAAAAACACATCTGAAACAGGCACACTGTACATCCATTAACATATTATCTTTGTTTGGGATGCTATAACAGAATAACATATTGATGGCTTACACATCAATATTTATTTGTCACAATTTTAAACTCCAGGAAGTCAAGGACTATGGCTCCTGCAGATTCTGCATCTAGTGGGGATCTACTTCCTGGTTCACAGATGGCCATCGTTTTGCTGTGTTCTCACCTGGTGGGACAAATGGGGGAACTCTTTGGGATCTCTTTTAGAAGAGCACGAATCATATTCATAAAGGTTCTAACATCAAGACCTACCTCTTTCCAATGGCTCCGACCTCCAGATACCATCACATTGTGGATTAGGTTTCAAATTTGGGGGGGATTAAAAAAATAAAAACAAAATAAAATAAATATTTAAAAAAACAAATTTGGGAGGGATACAACATTCTTTCCATATCATGTATCATTGGTTAGAATTCAGAATTCCAAGCACACATAACAGCAAGAGAAGACTGGAAAATGCAATCTATATGCTCAAAAATATTCAGAGAGAATGTGAATTTGGTAAGCATCTCCAATTAGACATGTGTTAATATTTGTGTTGAGGGTGAGAGAGAAAGAATAAGCAAAAAAGAGATTATAAAAGAGAGATTATGCATTGCCTGTCATTTGTTAGTTCTAATTTTTCTTCGTTGACTCTCTGAGGAAGGGAATAAGGCATAAAAATACTAGTAAAATGCACTTTTTTCCATAGCAAATTTTTATAATCTCAAATATCTTTCTATAGTCTAGTTTGAAATGTCCTGACATTTAATTTTATGTTTTAAAAAGGCTATATAAGAGAGGCACCGGGTTGCTCAGTTGGTTAAGTGTCCGACTCTTAGTTTTGGCACAGGTCATGATCTCATGCTCATGGCATCAATCCCCACATGGGACTCTGCATTGAGCATGGAGCCTGCTTGGTATTCTCTCTCATTCTCTTTGTCCCTCCCCTGCTCACACATGTGCCCTCTCTCTCTCTCTCAAAATAAATAAACATTTTTTAAAAGGCTGTATAGGAGATTTCTGCTCTTGGTAGAAATTCCAGACTGCCACAACTAGTCTATTCTTTTCCTGTCACTTTACTTTCCTAATAATTTACTTTCAGTCTGTCAATCTACTCAATAGTCTTTGGGCTACTTTTCTGATGCTTACATAGGACCACACGTATAGCAGTTAATAAATTGCTGCCAAACAAGAGTGAAGAGAAAGAGGAAAAAAGTTATTGAGCACATAATAATAATTATGCCAAGTATACTGTCAGCTATTGTACTTGGGATTTTTTGTTTTAAATATAAAACAATATTTTATAATTTATTATTTATTATTATACAGTATTTCACAGATAAATAAGCTAAACCACTGGGCTTCACTAAGTAACCTTACCGTTGTGATCCATGCCTATAAAAAGTCATTTTTTTTAAATTTATGTTGGTAATGTGATGAAGATTAAGATCAACTATATACTTTTAAGTGTTTCTTATTTTATTTCTTGAGCATCATTAAAGGAGGGACCAAATAGATATTTCAAAGCCAATTCACTTTTGTAAAACTCTTTTATACATTGCAATATTTTCATATATGATGCCAAAGATAATGCTAAAATTTATATACATATAGGCTAAAAATCTTGTTTTGACTCATCAGAGATTTAAAAAAAAGCACTGAAGTTTTAAACTGAATATGAAAGGTATAGGAAGACATGGAATATGTCTCCAGTCAATAAAAGCTATCCAGATCAAAACTATGTGATTTTTTTAAACTCCATTCTTACCAAATTGACTATAAACTCTACAAGAGTAGAGACTTTTGAATCCCATTCCTTTATCTCAAATGCTTAGCATGTTGACTAGTCTATACTATCTGCCTAATGAAGAATTAGACCAAAATGTAAGGCTGGACCAGACATCTAATTCAGCTTTACTATCCAGGACAGAGTAGATTTCACCTAATCAAATTAGTCTTCAGTTAGTAAAACTCATGCCTGACGTGTTTTGACTCTCCATACAGTTAAACAGTAAATATTCTAAAGATCTAATAAATGGAGGGACAATGAATGAAACCCAATTATATCTGAAACCAAATTCCATTACCTTTCTACTATGTATTACTGCCACAGTGGAATTTTCTTGAAAATCTACTACATACGTGAATTATATGTTTGGACTTACTCAATGGACTGTACTCAGAATCCTGTACACTTTTATTTGATGTACTAAATAAGAGAGTTATCGTTGGGTACCAATGCCATAATTTAACAAACTGATTTTAAGTTATATTTTATATATATGTTACATAATTTAATATAACTTAATATATTAACTACATGTAAAATATAACTTAAAATCAATATATAATATAGAAATAAATAATAATATAATTATATATAACATATTCTATATTTTATATATACACATAATTTCTTATGGAAAGATTGCCTATTCAATGTCATATATGTTTTAAAATATTGTGTCAGCTATTAACACATTTTACCCACTTTAGAGGAAAACAAAGTAAATAATCTATTATAAATAGCTGACCCTCTTTTATAGCTGAAGTAACTACTATTGGAACAAGTGGAAAACACCCATTATATCACACAGTCCTAACTAGCCAACAATTTTGGAAAGATGGGCGATATCAACACATTTCTGTGGCTAGCCTCTCCCATTTTGCACCAAAATATTAACTACTTCTGCTGAAATCACTAGACCAAATGGGCACCTTGAAGGCTGTGAGCAAGGCCTGGCACTAAGATGAACAGAAAATTTCCATTTCTGAGACTTTTGAACCAGCCTTGGAGAATATCCAGCAGCATGGATTCTGGAAAGAGTGTGGCCTATGGATAAACATGAATAATCCAAGACAAATTACTCAATAAAACAACAATTACCAGTTTTCTTGAAGGGAAAGTCTCCCAAACCAAATTATCTCAAGTGTAGATGGCTTCTCAATAATCCATCTTTCTTTCAGATACACAGATTAATAAGTAAATCATGTCACATACCAATTTCTTGAGAATATTCAGAAAAGGGAACACATGCAGGTAATTTTAGTTCTGAATAAAGACACAAGACCTCAGAATCCATTATAAATTTTAATGAATTAAGCAATAGATGTAATAGAAAGGTTTGGAGAAACACCAGGAATAGAGTTGATTAATGTCATATAGATGATCTAGTTTTTCTGTTTTGTGGGAAGATAAGTAATAATCCATTTTCCTATTCATAATGTTAAAAAAATAGGATTTAACCAAAGCCATGTTTAGCTTCCTAGTAAAGGTTTCATTAGATGTGATGTTCAGAACTTGTAATTGATTTAAATCCGATAGAAAGTCTGTGGATTTCAATTACTCATGACCCATGGATAAAATACACACTTGATTTAGACTAGCCCTAGAAAATATTTATACTAATGACATTTAAAGGGACTGGTCTGGGGGCACCTGGCTATCTCAGTCAGTTAAGTGCCCGACTTTCACTCAGGTCATGATCTCATGGTTTATGAGTTTGAGCCCTGTGTCCGGCTCTGTGCTGACAGCTCAGAGCCCTGAGCCTGCTTTGGATTCTTTGTTTTCCTATCTCTCTGCCCTTCCCCCAATCTCACTCTGTTTCTCTGTCTTTCAAAAATAAATAAAACATTAAATTTTTTTAATTAAAAAGATAAAATGGACTGGTTTGGGGGCAAAATGACCTAGTATAGTTTATTGTGTTTTGCATATACATGCTTCTTAGATAACAGGCTGATAATTATTATCATATTTAAATGTCATTATAAAGAAGTTAAAGGTACTAGGGGGAAATATAGAAGCTGTCTTATTTTGAATGAAGTTAAACTCTATCCCTTTTGATCTACAAACTTCATTGTCACTGTTACTTTATAAGTTCTATTTATAGAGTCCTTTGGGTATTAAACTATTGTTTTTCTGCAAGTCTAGTTGTTTCTTATAAAACCTTTTTCTCTTGGTTCATTGACAGCTCACCAACCAACACATCTCAGTAGTGACAAACTCTAATGATTGAAGCACATATCTTGATTTCTCTCAGAATCTCAATATATTTCTGATTCAATACTGACTTTACTGTTATTAGTTCATCCCCTCTCTTACTGTCTCCTTTCATCCATCAAGGATAAAATACATGCCAGGGCTATAATCATTTGAACCAAGAGAAGAAAAAGGAATAAAAATGTATTAGTTTACTGTAACCCTGCTATTATTAGACTTATCTTGCTGTAAATTTATTTCTCAATGATTATATCCAATAATTAATTATACTATTTCAAGTTTCTAATAAGTTACTGAAAATTAAAATTAGTTATTATTGATAACAACCAAAGATTTGTTCAATTTTTCTCTGTTATGCTTCAGACTGCCAAATCTGGAAGCAATCTCTATAATAAAATGCCATGTTATAAATATCATCTGGTGATGATATCTATTTAGCATATCAAGCTAGCTTGTAAGTTTTGTAATACTTCAATTGACTGAATAGCACATGCTGTGTAACATGAGTCTTGTCAAGGAAAAACTGAATTTTATTACAATATTATTGCTTTTATTTAGTATCTAAGAGTTTATGCTTAGCATTTCAGAACAACAATTTCTATAGTCTAAATAAATTTTGTGCTGAATTTAGGCTCTAGGAATATACGTTTCTATCAAGTTAAAATAAAACAAGGTTATAAAACATTTTGTATATCATGATAAAATCACTTTACAAGTTTATAAGTAGATATATATAAAACCTCCAGTTATATGTATCCTACATTTACATATGTTATAGATATATAAATACATAAATATGTATGTATAACACATGTTTTATAAATATTTATATATGACATATACAAATGTAGGATAAAAGTATCTAGTTAACAGGCAAGCTATATATTGGAACAGAACATAAGAGCTAAGAATTTCACAGATGGGATTTTATTCTGCTGTAAAATAAATTTAGCAAGAAAAGTAATTGTAGACTACCTTAAAATAAAAAAGAGACCAGCCTTGGAAATCCTCTGAGCAGACAAAACTAGTTTAGTCATATAAACAAAGCTTAATTTAGCTCGTTTTGCAAGGCTAACCTCACCTGGATCATTTCTTGCTCCTGACTCTGGAAATCATAAGCAAAACGAACTGTTTCCCAAGGTTGATATGAAGTAACCACTAACCAATCCTCTATCACTTAAGAAAATTCTCATATTGTAACCAAACACTGTGAAGAATAAACAGTCACTGTGTTTTCGTAAGCTGCCTTATAACAATATATAACCGAGCCTCATTCCATGCTTTGGTGGGAGTGGTCCAGGTCGACAAAATGTCTTTTTGGTGTGCGAAAGATAATCATTTACTAATTACTGCTTTGGTGATTCATTGGTTTTCTTTCTAATACTTCTAAACTTTTAACAAGTATTTCCCACTTTATACACGAATGTGTGTCTTTATAGTAAGCAGAATAATGAAACTCCTCCCACCAAAGATGTCTACTTTCTAATCCCTGCAACCTGTGAAGAGTTTACTTCAAGTGCCAAAGAGAGATTAAGTTGTTGACAGAATTAAGGTTGCTAGTTATCGGACTTTCAAATAGGAGAGTAGCCTAGATTTTTCAGGTGACTCAAAAACAGTCACAAGGCTCCCTAAAAGTGAAAGAGAGTCAAAAGATTCAGTGAATGCGTCACAGCATTAAAAGGACTCTATTTGCTCTTGTTTTTTAGATGGAGGAACAAGACAGGGAGCCAAAGAGCAAGTGGCCTCTTGAAACTGGAAAAAGCAAGGAACCGGATCCTGCTGTAGAGCCTGCAGAAGGAACAGCCCTGCCAACATCTTGATGTTAGCCTGCAAAACCTGTGTTGGATTTATAGTCTAAAGAAATGTTAGAGGGACACCTGGGTGGCTCAGCCCGTTAAGTGTTAAGTGTCCGACTCAGGGCATGATCTCACGGTTTGTGGTTTGAGCTCTGTGTCCACTCTGTGCTGACAGCTCAGAGCCTGGAGCCTGCTTCGGATTCTGTGTCTCCCTCTCTCTCTGCCCCTCCCGACTCGCGCTCTTATCTCTCTGTCTCTCTCTCTCAAAAGTAAACAAAATTTTTTTGAAAAGTGATATAATCAATGTGTGTTGTTTCAAGCCACTGTTTATGATTCTTTATTACAGCAGCAGTAGGAAACTAGCATGTTATACAGTAGGAAATTAGTATGTATTTAAAAATATTTTTGTTTTAATCACATTAATGACTTAGTCAATTAGTGTAATTCAGGAACAAACTATTTTTTTTACCTTAAAATGAAGCCTTTTTTGCCTATCTATAGTAAATAGATTTTCAGATATCATTTACTTAAAAAAAATTACTCCCAAAATAACACTTATAAAACAGAAAAGTTTTTCCTAATTATAAAAGCATACGGTGTCTGTGTGTGTGAGTACTGAAAGAGGAAGTAAAATTATGCACCTGTTAAGGGTTTTTATTCTGTTAAGTTCTGCACACATACCACAAAACACTGTCAGACATGCAGGCATACACACATTTTACTTTTAATGAGATAAAATTTATATACAGTGGAAGGCATTGATTTTTTGTATAATTTGGAATACTGAAAGATGTATAAATCTAGGTAACCACTACCCTAATTAAGGTATGGAACACTCCCATCCTTCCAGAAAGTTTCCTTGTTCATTTTTCTAGTAAATCAATGTCAACCATCTCAACCTACCCACCCCCCCAATTTTGTTTATCTATTCTCCTGTTGAACAGTTAACCTGTTTCTAGGTGAGTCTGTTATAATAAACCTGCTATGAACACTTGAGTGTTTTTGAGTACATATTCTTGGTTAAATTACTAGAAGAGGAATTGTTGGGTCATAAGGTAGTTATTTGTGTGTTTAATGTTATAATAATCTGTCAAATAGATGTCTCAAATGTCTGCCATATTTCACACTCCCACCAGCAAATGTATGAGGGTTTATAGTTTTGTGATGAATATAAATCCTCTAAACCTATTTTGTTTTTTATTTCAATTGGCTATTCTATGCCCTCATCACTTCCTCTAATGAAGCAGCTTGTCCATTTCTAAAGCCAAATCAGCTTAGTTATGATTGGAATTAAATTGAATCTATATGTAATATGAGAAACAAAATTAGCATTTTACCTACCTTTAACATACATACCATGTAGTATATTTTGTCTTAATTTCCATTACCTTTGTAACCTTTACTATGGAAATACTCAATATCTTTTGTTAAATGTATTCCCAAGTCTCATGTATTTTGATGGCATTCCAGATAGAATTATATTTATTTTCGTTTTATTGGTCAATAATTTGTTGCTATTATATATAAATTAACTGAGTTTTATATTTTCCTTGCATCTTTTCTGACTTCAAATTTTGCTAAATTTAATTATAAGTTCCTTCTTATGGATTGCTTAAGATTTTCTATGTAATCAATTATGATGTCTATGCATAAAGGCATTTTCATGTCTGTCTTTTCAAAGTTGATGAATATTTTTCGTTTATTGAACTGATTACGATCTCTAGTAGAAACCTGAATTACTGGGATAGGACTTCCTTTGTTACTTTCTTATACTATGGAGAAAGCATTTAATATTTCACCATCACATATGGAATTAACAATAGGTTTTACATACATGTTTGATATCAGATCAAGGAAATTTCTTTCTTTCTCAACTCAGTTTCACTTGATAATTAGAGTCACAAATGGCATTGAATTTTGTCCAATGCTTTCCTCATCTATTAAAAGAACCATGTGACTTGTGCAGATAATGTGATGATTAGTTTTCCAAGCAAACATACCTGTAATAAAAACAAATTGTTCCTGTAAAAAAAAAAAATACCCATGGGATTATTCTGAACTCTTAAATAATACTGGAAGTATTCATACCTCCTCTTTTATTTGAAAGTCTTTAAGATCCTTGAGGAAGGAGCTTTAATAAAACAAACATATACATTTCTTTTCTAGTCCTTACCAAAGAGATGTATGGCCCAAGGGGACTAACTCTGTACTAGGGAAATAGAAATACTCGGATGTTTGGGAGGTTTGGATAGAGGGTCTGACTTGATCCTAAACAAGACACGTCAACTGACTGGGCAATCAGTCTTATCAGAAGCTTAGTTTTGCCAGTGACACTAAGTCAGAGAATTGGGCAGCCTCAGAAGATTATATCACTGGATATGATACATTCAGAATTGACCCAGGAAGACCAGTGGAGGGGGGAAGTAAATGCATGAATAGGTGGTTTCAATTCTCATCTATTACTATTGCACAATGTCTCTCAGCTCATACCTATGGCCTCATGGGTGGTTTCGTATGAAAATCTATAAGAGGAGGAAGAATTCCTGGCCCTTCCCACAGATTGTTGACTCAGTAAGTTGGCCCATGTCAAAGATAGAATGCTGATATTCTAGAGACCCATCCAAGGCTATCTTAAGATATAAAGTGTAGAGAAACTGAACAGTGGGCAGGGCTTTGGGCAGTGGACCTGGTCAGTCATTTTGTGGACAGAGAGAAGCAGTATGAAGAGAGGGTATAACAGGACCCTCAGGCAGTAGTGAATGAATTGACTTTCATCAAGGCTTGGAAAGAAGATGGTCCGAGGTAAAATGAATGCTGACAGAACTGTGGAAGTGGACATAAAATGTAAGAATTGATGTGTTAGACAGTAATGTTTATCAGTGAGCATCCACTGCTGTCATGTGTGTGATTTGTTTAAGAATTGTGGCATGTGGATGGCTCAGTTGGTTAAATGTCTGACTTTGGCTCAGGTCATGATCTCATGATTCATGGGTTCAAGCCCTGCATTGGGCTCTGCACTGACAGCTCAGAGCCTGGAGCCTGCTTCAGATTCTGTGTATCCCTCTCTCTCTGCCCCTCTTCTACTCATACCCTCTTCCCCACCCCTCTCAAAAATAAAATAAACATTAAAAATTTTTAAAAAAGAATTTGTAAAGGATGATGTTTCACTTGCCCCAAAAGTAAATTTGTTTTGATGGAATTTGATAGCACTTTCACCTACTCTTTTTTAAACTATAAAAATCTTGTCATTAATAAATTTCATAAGCATATCTATTTAGAACTTATTTTCGGAGAATAAATTACGTTTATTATTTTATTTTTTTTGTTTTTAATGAATGAATTTTCCTAAAACTTTTACCTGAAAAGAAATTTTCTTACTTGGACTGTATATTAGTCAGAGTTCTCAAAAAATAATAGAACCAATCACAATATATAGTTAGATGATAGGTAGATGATTGATTGATAGCTAGACAGCTAGCTAGCTAGATGATAGACAAAATAGATCATAAAAATTATGGAGGCTGAGATATCTCTTGATCTGTCATCTGCAAGCTGGAGACCTGGGAAAGCTCGTGGTAAAATTTCAGTCCTTGTAACAAGGCTTGAGATCCAAGGGAGCCAATGATGTAAATCCCATCAAAAGGCAGGAAAAGACTTATGTCTCCATGGCAGGAAGCAAAAGGAGGCAATTCTTCCTTCCTCCACCTTTCTGTTCAGGCCCTCAGCGGATTGGATGATACCCACCCATATTGGAGAAGGCAGTCTATTTTACTGAGTTCACCAATTCAAATGTAATCTCATCCAGAAATCTTTTCACAGACACAGCCAGAATCAACGTTTAATCTGGATACTCCATGGTGCAGTCAAGTAGACACATAAAATTAACCACCACAGACTGCTATAACAAGATACCATAGACTCTGGTAGAAACAGCAGACAATTATTTCTCTCAGTTCTGGAAACTGAAAAGCCTAAGATCAAGATTCTGGCAGATTCTGTTTATGGAGAGGGCCTACTTCCTGGCTTGTAGACACCTGACTTCTCTCTATGTGCTCAGATGGTCATTCCTCAGTGCATGCCCTTGGGAAGGGGTAGGGGGAACTCTTGTGTCTCTTCCTCTTCTTATAAGGACACCAATCTTATCATGAGGCCGCAATTCTCATCACCTCATTTAACCTCATCAATTACCAATGGCCTCACCTTCAAATATCATCTTATTGGGTGTTAGGATTTCAACATATGAATTACGGGATAACACATTCAGCCTGTAACATAAAGAAATGTAAACCAGTTTTTGTGTTTGAGAGAAAGACTGTAGAGCACTGATAGAGATGTCTGCTAATACTTCAAGCTGTGTAACCTCCAATACCCCCAGAAAAATTTTGGCACAAAAGCTCAATCAGCCATACTATGAATAAACATTGAACATCTGAGCATCAATCACCTTGACTTTGATGGATTGTGCTGAACTGGGTTTCTGTAGATGGGGATGCACAGACTACAAGGAAACTCTAACCTCCTTAAGCAGAACAAGGTGAAAAAAAGTTCTAGCAGAGTTTAAGGTCACTGACATTCCATCAGGGGAGTCCAAGCAGCTGAGGTAGTAATAGGCTTTAACACCAATTTTAATGTAACGATGTCCTTCTTGCCTTTCCTACACCCTTTAGCTCATTGGTTGCTTAGCTTATGGAAGCATCTTTTATAAATGTCAATGTTTTATAATCAAGTAGGTGTGTCCTTAGTAATTTCTACCAGTATGGTCTACCCTTTGACATCTTGAACTGAAGATTTTTACCTTTAACCTTCACCTAGTACCAATGACAAAACAACTGCGAAAGAAATAATGAACAGCATAATTCATAGACATGAAAGTCTCTGACATTAACAATGGATGTGATTGCCCAATGGCCCGTGAAAGTAGCAGTCATGGAAGCTTTGCCTAGTCCCAGCAGCATGTGCTCCCTCTTGCCAAAATGTCTCTAGTTACTGGCTCTTCTGAATGTCTGAACAATGAGGAAAAAAGGAAAACACTGAGCTCTCAACATGGTACCATGCTTCAATGGAGAATGTATCACTATTCTGTTGCTGTATAAGAAATTACCACAAACCCAGTGGCTTAAAAACAAAAACAAACAAATAAAAATGTTCATTTATTAGCTCATAGTTCTGTAGGTCAGAAGTGTGAGATCCTATATAGGGTCTCACAGGCCAAGACAGAGGTATCGGCCAGGTTCAGCTCTCATCTGGATGCTCTAGGGAAGATCCACAACTAAATTTATGCAAATTGCTAGCAGAACACAATAATATTTGGCTGTAGAAGTATGGTCTTTTCTTGGCTGGCTGTCAATTAAGAGTGACACTCAGCAACTAGAAAAGGCTCTCATGGCCTTGCACACTGCCCTTTCTATCTTTAACGCCAGCTAAAAAGTCTGTGGGGTCCTCCTGTTTCAAGTCTCTCTGACCACCATCTCCCTTGCTGCAACCTGCCAGAGAAAACTCTATGCTTTTAAAGAGCTCATATGATTCAATTAGGTCTACCTGGATAAATTCTTTTATGATTAATTCAAAGTCAACTGATTGATGGAAGTCACTGACATCCATGTAAGTTAATTACATATAGATACTAGATACTTAAGATGTAGTAACTTAACTACCTGTACAAAATGTCTTTTCTCATCTAATGTAACATCACCACCGGCTTGATATCTCACCATTGTGAGCAATCGTAGGGATTAAGGGAACACATTTTGGGGCATCTTAGAATACTTGTTATCACAGAAAATAGACAGCTGCTTGTGAAAAATAGCTTAGGTCATACCTTTTCCACTCTGTAAAAGATAGCAATTCTTTCTGACCACAACTGACAGGTATTCTGGGTATGGTTTACTTTTCCTGTCTACAGCACTTCAGTCAGCATCATTATCTGTGCGCTCACAGAGTGTGTGATTTATCAACATGGAATCCTAAATACCACCACCATGGATTAATTTTATGGCAATTTTATGGCCAAGGAAGTGTGGCAATGGGAACATGACTATGAATCCACCATTCTTAGCATATACAACATTGCCAAGTAAATGGCAGCCTGATGAAGCATTGGAATAGCCACTTGAAAGTGCAGCTAAGGAGCTAGAGATGACATACTATGAAGCTGAGAAGGTGCTAGGATCTGGTATGAAGCTCAGCCATCTGTCATGATATGCTTCTCTGTCACCAATAATTAGATCACATGCACCTGGTGTGAAAGTTAGTGTCTACGCATTACTTCCAGAGATACACCTAAAGAATTTGTACTTCTGTCCTGACAATTGTATATCTTGTTGGTCTAGACATTCTGCTTTCCAGAGGAGTAAATATAGTAAGATCCCCACTAAACATGAACTTTCATTTGTCACCTGATCACTTTGGACTCCTTATGTAGACAAATCATGAGGTGAAGAAGTAAGTTATCATACTTGCAGGGTTATCACCTTATTTTAGTATGTGTATAAATTTATTCTATATATACATATATCTACACACATATACTTATTTTACTTTTCTAAAGAAACATGTTTTGTAAAATGAGGTCCATATTTTCCATCAACATCATGTTACTAATATTATGTTTAAGTTATAAACTCCAATAAGTCTCTTTGGTTCATAGACACTCACATGATCATCTAAAATCATCAATAATTTATTCTGTGCAAGGACCCAGAAAATATATTCAGAATTTACCAGAAATTACATTAGTCAAGATATAATAAATTATTGGCATAAAATTAGGCTAATGGAGGTAAAAAAAAATGTTCAGAAACTCCGAAATGAAGAGAGATAGATTTTAGATTATAGTAAAATGAAAGATGCTGACAAACTTTATACCTCTGATGTATGTCTGAAAAAGAATATTTAATATCTAAATTAAGCCATAATTCTGTAAGAAATATTTTATCAAGTAATACTTCAGTAAAGACATCATTTGCTGAGAAATTGCTATATACCACGCACTGAGTTAAGTATTTCACATGCAGAAACTCAATTCATCACCTGTGAAGTGGGTACTATTATTATATTCAAGCTTAAAGAAGGAAATGGAGTCAATACAATAATCAGACCAGAGTGAGTAAGTTGATAAAGTGGACAATAATAATGATAACAGTAGCATAACAAATTATTGCTCAATATGCACAAAGCATTGTATAAATACATGACAATTATCAACATGTAGTAGCCTATAAATTTGTGATACAAAATATTGTTGATTAATTTTGGGTAAAAACAACTCAGTTGAAAGCAAGTTAGTCCCCACAGTTTGTCTGAAAAAATAATTTATTTAAAAATTAACATACTATTTTTCTGTTTTATGTTATTTTGATAAAATGGGTCCAATTTTCAGGCTTCCAAATATTCTTTTAAAATTTGAATTTTGTTTTGTTATTAAGGGAACAGAATTTTCTCCTTTTGTATGTCCAAAAGATAGTGATATTGATCTACTACTGCAGCAATAGAAAATGAATTAAAATAATGTACTCAGGAATACCAAATGTTAATTTAAAATGTAAAATCAGCCAACAATGTTAAGTTTTTTCCTTGATTTTCCTAGAAATATTTCACTATTTATTCTATGACACCTTTTCCAATTTCTGACGCAGCATCCTTGCATCAGATGGTTTTCATAGTGTTTGGATTCTATGCCATGCCAATCTTGTAAAAACTATGGACAAAGTAAGAATAATGTATATGTTGAGTGAGTATTTGTGTAAGTGCAAATATTTTCATTCATTGCATCTAGTTTTCGTTTAGAAATCTGTCCTTCTACTTTCTTTTTTTTGTCTTCATTAACAAATTTTTTTTTCCTCAGAATTGCCATTTGGACACAGTATAGGGCAGAATTGAAGAGAACAGACTTTTAGAGTAAGGCTAACTCTAAAGCAGGGTCTTCAGTCCCAACTCAAGACATCAATTTGCTATGATATCTTACGCAAGTTGTTCAAATATTTCAAGTCTTCATTTTCTTATCTATAAAATGTGAAAAATAAAAATTCTACTTTCAGAAAGTGCTTTGACAAGTGTCTGACATGTGGTAAGTATTCCATAGATGTTACTTATCATTGTCCTTATTATTGTTATTAAATGAAAAATTAATGAACTCTAGATAAGATCAATTGAAGAAACATCAAAAGATGATGTCTCCTAACTACCAATTTCTTGGGCCATTTGGTTTTGAAAATAAAGATTAAATCAGCCATACTCAACCCCAAACAAAATTATGTCTTTCTTGCTATGGTACAAATTCCAATACCTGGATTTTCTACTTCATAACTTAAATGACTTTTACAAAAGGTATATGTTCCATAATATTACAAATAAGAGAATTCTTAGTATATTTATGCTTTTACTTATTAGTTTTGGAGCTATGAGGATAACTCTATGATTTCAAATTGGGACATTTAAGTATGTATCCTCCAATAATTCAAATGAAATTAATCTTTGAAAGCACCATTGGCATAAATGCATTCTTTAAAAAGTAAAACTCATTCAAACTCAAATGTTTTCTCTCCAATAAGATTTCATATGTCATGGTAAAATAGTTTTAGAAAATATTCCAACTATGTCTTCTTCTTATTGATTAAAAATACACATTAGCGGGATAAAGCCTCTGAGATTTGCTACAATGTAGCAACTACTGCACTTGATTGAATTCTGTGTTTTTCACACTTAAATTTCCTATAAAAATTGCTTTTTGCTGATTATCTGTGTTACAGAATTACTATTTCATGGCATAGTGTTTGAGACACTTTGGTTTAGTTAATATATCCACAGAGATTCACATAAACCTTCAGAATAAAATCATGGCACTCCTTCAATAGTAAATATATGTGTACTGCAGTAAAAAATTGGGCAGAGTGGTTATATTTCTCAATTATATCTATATCCTTCTGTTTTCCCATTAATAATTTTCCTCTCCTGCATCACAGTAAGATATGGTCATCAAAAATGCAAGTCACAAAGATATCAAAGATATATTATTTGCAGTGTATAATTTATTATAAATTAATGTTACTTAAAACATCATTAAAATTCTTTTCATATGGGTTTTCTTATTGTTTTCTCTTAGGAATAAAAATAGGAGTGAATCTTTGACTCCAACCATGTCTATCCATATGGATAGGAACCTAATACTCTTCACCAAGGAATCTCCCCCTGAAACAGTCATCTATCCTTGTTTCTATGATTGAACGCAGGTCAGTAGAACCATAGCCCATTTCTAAAACTATTACCAATCTATAAGCCTGAATTATGAGGAGGGGAAAAGCCCAGAGTTGGTTATTTAATGCATCTAAGTTTGTTTTCTTGTTTGTTTGTTTTTCACTGTTATTTACTTATTTTGAGAAAGAGAGAGAGAGCAGACGAGCAGTGGAAGGGCAGAGACAGAGACAGAGACAGAGAATATCAAGGAGACTCCACACTGTCAGTGCAGAGCCCGACATGGTGCTGGATCTCATGAACTGTGAGATTATAACCAGAGCCAAAATCAACAGATAGATGCTTAACCAATTGAGTCACTCAGGTGCCCCAAAATTTATTTATGATGAATGAAAATTGCATTTTCAAAAAGGATATGAGGTATTCAGATTAAGTCTCTGAAGGTGTAGTTGTCATTCATAACCATTATATTAGGTTTTTCATAGATTACAGAAGGCTTTAAAGTCAAAGATAATAAAGAATCCCATGCTGTCCACTTAGAATAGCCTTCACATTTTATTTTGGAGGTCACTTGAATAACTGTCAGGAAAGAAAGGTATTGGAGCACAATTAGTTTTGATCAAGCTTAATGGTTTCTCTTAACATCAGACAAGATATTACTTTATAACAATTGACTGGGGTGTTCTATAACAATGTTATCCATACTCAAAATGGATTAATTTTTAAACTGTTCCAGGCATGAGACATCTCAAAAATTCCAAGCCATTTTTTTTACTACAGAATTTTAAAAATGGATTAGAGAGAAGTAAAGTGGGGCATGAGATTTGGAGAATAGCTACAATTCCTAGATCTTGATAACAGTAAAGTATAATTAGAACACACAAGGAACAAACTGAGAAAATTGTTTCAAGCCAAATAAAACCTCTTATTTCTTGAGTTACAAAGTGCAAAACCATAAGACATGCATCTTTCTCTTGTTTATACCCCAAAATGTAATAACTTAATGGTATTTGTTAAATATTAATTATTACCATATAAAATATTAGAATTCATAAATAAGTACAAGATTGAATTAAATCAAGTTTGGTTAACATCTAGTGTAATTTTTTATTTTTTATTAAATTGAGAAAATAGTTAATTGAATAAACATCTGTATACATTTTAGACAAGATGTTAGAGTGAACACAATAGTTATAATTCCTCACTTCCAACTTCCAGTGAAATGAATAATTGAAAAAAGGGGGATAGCCTGCATCAAAATGGAAAATGGGGCATTTGGGTGGCTCAGTTGGTTAGGCGGACAACTCTTGATTTTGGCTCAGGTCATGATCTCATGTTTCATGAGTTTGAGTCCCATGTTGGGCTTCTGGCCCTCTCCTGCTCTTGCACATGCTCTCTCTGTCAAAAATAAATGTTAAAAATAAAATTTTTAAGGAAAACAAAAAGTACATGTTATTAGTGTTAACAGTTTCAATGACAAGGCTTGATAGACGCCTATGTCTCTCTTAATCCATTGGACCCTGTCTTCCACTCCCATCCAAAAGAGAGAACAAAAATAAAGATTGGGGAGATCCTTAAAAACTGTCCCTACCAGTACCAACTAAAAGGATGATGGATGGAGGTAAAAAGTCTGAGCTCATTTCTCCTAACAGGTTAAATAAGGATATCAGAGGTCAAAGATTTCCTTCTAATGTAGAAAGTGTTGACAGTTGAGTTCAGTCATAGCAATATACCTGAAGTTTACATTTGATATAATTTAGTATAAAAAGCAAAGAAAAGCCTCAACAAAGAAAAAGCCTCAGTGTATATAACAAGTCAAATATCATGTTTCTGTGAGTTCACAAAGCAGTTTTACTTAAAAAAAAAGTATCTCTATTTATTTAATTCTTTTTGTCCATTGCTCCCACTGAACTAGAAATTTACCATCAAGTTTCAATATTTTTGCTTCCCTCCTTGGAGATCCTTATGGATAATTTTGGTCAGGCAAGTCATTAAATAATGAAAAACACTATTCAATACATACAATACAACCAAATACAGAACGGGACTTGTCTACCTTTGTGTGTAAACAAATGAATGATATTAAAACATAGATGTTTCCCTTAATTAAATAACTTCCTCAAAATTCAAAGAAAATGGGATATGCCATGATCTGAAATGGATTTGCTACTGGAAAATATGAAGTAAAACATATGACTAGTTTAACAAAATTCCATAGACAAGTATATCTATAAAATATAAACAAGAAAAGAGATTTATAAGTTTAGGAAATATTATATGCGTAATTAAGATAATTATTGAATTAAAACTATAACGGTGCCTAGATGAGCAGGCAGATGCTGATGAAAATAATATTAAATTTTAAATTTTTCTTAACACTTATTTATTTATTGATAGAAACAGAGAGAGAAGACAGAGAGCAGCAGGGAAGTGACAAAGAGAGAAGATGACACAGAATCTGATGCAGGCTCCATGCTCCGAGCTGTAAACTGTGAGATCATAACCTGAGCCAAAGTAGGTTGCTCAACTGACTGAGTCATCTAGACATCCTGAAAATAATATTAGATTTAAAAAGAAAATTTGAAGTTATCCATAGATAAAAGTGGAAAGATTTTCTAGAAATGAAAGAAAAAATAATAGAGAAATCTTTCGATTGTTAAAGGACAAGGAAAATATCATCGAGTTGTTAAAGGA
The DNA here is from genome assembly GCA_017311185.1 of Proteles cristata cristata. NCBI lineage: Eukaryota > Metazoa > Chordata > Mammalia > Carnivora > Hyaenidae > Proteles > Proteles cristata. The sequence continues at coordinate 1,112,540 of JAESUZ010000127.1, forward strand.
CAAGGAAAATATCATTGAGTTTTGAAACCAAATTTAAACTATAATTATACCACAAGCATAGCTGGTTTTTAAAACTGTCAGTGAATAGTCAAATTTACTAAGCAAAGTTACCTAGTAGATGTGTTTTCTTAGATTACACACATCTAAGATTAGAAATGATGAAGAAAATCTCAGAAGGGGAAGGAAGGAGAGCACTGTCCTGTTATACTTCCAAAAGTTAATAATAAGCTACATCTTCAGACAAGTTTTGAAAGAAGCACTCCTGAAGGTGGATACTGTAGTATGCAAGTATGCCATATTGTGGGTGACACCGGGGACGAAACTCATTTGTATGTACACATATTTTAAAATGTTCCCTTTAACCTGATATTTCTATTCTAGAAAACTATTCTCATAATAGATACAGAAGTAAGAAAAAAAGCTTAGGTTCATCTTTGGTCATTGGTGCTTAGTTGGAGCTGAACAATAAAATAATTAAGCACTAATTATATATCTGCTTGAAGAAACATTATATATATTGAATAATTTTTAAAATTATAACTATACTAAAAGGATCTCAAACTATCGTATGAAGTGAAAAAAGGAGCAAATACGAGCTAGATAATAGCATCGAGCAGTTTTTATTATGGCTATAGTATAGCTATACACCTAAGTAAATAAAAAATGTACTGATCAAATTTTCTCTTGGTCTTGAAATTATAGAGGATTTTAATTTTTTTCATTATGCTTTTCTATATTTTCACATTTTCTGGAAAATACATAAAGTGTTTTTCTGTAATCATCAAAAGCTATATTATTAACATCAATAAATAGGACTCTAGATATATCATTTTGATGTTTTCATGGAAAATTTATCAAACAAAATGAAAGAATCTATAAAAATCCAGGAAGGAGAATATTAAGTTACCCATAAAGGAACAAAACTCTGAGCAATATTATTTGTTCTTCTACAACACCAAAGTATAAGAGAAAATAGAATAGCTTCAAAGCTCTGAAAATTTGTGATTTCAAAGCAATGCGTACACAATCATAAGACAGCCGTTCTCATATTTGTGTGATCTCAGAAAACATATCAACTATGTATCTTTTTTAATGAACTTGTTGGCTATTAATTGGCAGTATTAAAATTAGTCATTACATGTACTATAATTATAGTTTAAGTTTGGTTACAAAGCTAATTAGAATCTGCTATGTAAAAAAATTCAAATAGCATAATTTATTACTTCATATAAAATTAACAGTTAAGTAGACATATGAACTCTGAAAACATAACTCCCCAAAAGCCCTGAAGTTATCTTTTTAAACTTTGTTTTTTTGATAGGCACTTAGTTTAACAGAGATATAAGAATCTCTGAAAGGAATTCCAAACTCATCAACAGAATAAAAAGAATAGCCATTTCAAGAATTTTGCAGAAGAGAGGCACCTGGGTGGCTCATTGGGCTAAGCATCTGAGTTTTCTCTGGTCATGATTTCACTGTATATGGGTTCGAGCCCCACATCAGGCTCTATGCTGACAGCTTGGAGCCTGGAGCTTATTTCAGATTCTGTATCTAAATCTCCCCTGCTCACGCTTTGTCTCTTTCTGTCTCACTCTCAAAAATAAATAAAGATAAAAAAATTAAAACAAAATATGTATATAGTTTACATAAAAAAAAGAATTTTGCAGAAGATAATAGTAAATCAAGGCCATATAACAGAATTATAACATAAAAATCAAGAAATGAGCTCACAGAGCAGTACCAAAATTCAAAAATGAAATAAATTGGTAAAAAACACCCCATGAATGTTAACAATATAAAAACAAATGCATCTACTGAAAGTAAAATACTCTTGTGTTAGGCTATAAAGAAAATTCTATGGCACCTTTCTTTTTCCTTTTTAAGTTTATTTATTTTGAGAGAGAGAGAGACCACGTGTATCAGAGCATGGGAGAGGAGCAGAGAGACAAAGATAGAAAGAATCCCAAAGCAAGCACCAGGCTATCAGCACAGAAGAGAACAGTGGGACTTGTTCTCACCAACTGGTGAGATCATGACCTGAGTGAGATCAAGAGTCCAATATGCTTAATAAACTGAGCCACCCAGATACCCCTATGATATCTTATAAGAGACATTCCTAAATTATCTAAGCAAATACGAATACATACATACAATAGAGCAATGGAAAAATAATAATTATCCCACAATGATTAGCTATCATAAATATATAAATATATGATATATGTTTATATGTAATATAGTAAGCTAGTATAAACATCTATGTACATATAATTATATGATATAATTATATAATATATAACAATGCTATTTTAAATATATATTATTCATAGACTATAATAGAGAAATTGTTGCGGACGAAATGACACAAAGGACAAGACACACACAAAAGACAGACACAGACACAACTCCGGCCGGAGGAACAATTCTACGCAAGCCCCTCTTGTGGTTCATTTTACACCCCGGTAACTGGATACAAACTGAAATCTACAAGATGCATTCCTTTACCAATTAAGAGCAAGTAGCCAAACACATTTCAAGGACAGGGGGGAGCAAAGGGAGGAAGCGACCACAACATGTTTACTAAGAGGCCTGCTCACAATTCCAGCCTTCTCCTTATTTCTAAGGAGGGCATGTTCCCTCGTTTGCAAGCGGACCATTAAACTTGGATACTGTGTGCAGGCCTCCTGGCAGAGCATCCTGTTTGCAGGAATGCCTTGCCCAGGCAGGGAGCCCCGTGTGCAGGCACATCCCCACATCCCTAACCACGCTTTCTTGTGGTCACTGTCGGGCTCCCACAGAAATGGCCAACAATTCAGAATGGTAACAAAAGATATGAAGTATTTGTATTTACTTGATAAAGAATGCCAAAGGCTGTTTTAAAAACTATTATGTTACTATATTTTGCCATTTTGACTATGATATGCCTTGCAGAAGGTCGATTCCAGTTACGTCTGAGGGGAGTCCTCTGAGCCTCTTGTATTTCCACATTTACTTCCTTCCCCAGGTCGGGGAAGTTCTCTGCTATAATTTGTTCCAGGACTCCTTCAGCACCTTTCCCTCTCTCTTCCTCTTCTGGGATTCCTATGATATGGATATTGTTGCGTTTGACTGTATCACTGAGCTCTCGAATTCTTCTTTCCTGTTCCTGGATCAGTTTGTCTCTTTTTTTGTCAGCTTCTTGTTTTTCTATAATGGTGTCTTCTAAATCACTTATTCTCCTTTCTGCCTCTTCAATCCGTGCATTGGAGGCCTCTAATTTATTATGTATCTCATAATATATGAGCTCTGCCACTAGCCGACAGAGCTAGTGATGACAAATGCTGAGTCAAAGAAACTAGCTGCTCAAACTGAGTGGTGCCCACATTGTAAGCCCACAGAATCATGAACTAACAAGTAGTTACTTGTCTCGGCCACTGAGTTTAGGGGTGGCTGTCATGCAGCAATAGATAACCGTGACTGATGGTGAAAGTATTTTAGGTCATCGTAATGGACCTTCATCATCACAGGATTTGTATTGGAAGCATTTCTATGAAAAGCAGAAATAAAATCTGTTCTCATTGGAAGATAATTTGATGATTCATTAATGATGAAGATTCATTATTTCTGAGTGAATTTGAATTGTGATAAAAGCTAAAGCAGACAATGAGTTATATAAGATGCTAATGCACAGCATTTACTATCTTATAGCCATTAAATAAAACTCAAGAAAATAATCTGTTGTGTGTTGTCCCATTTTCTAAGTAGGGAACACAAAAAAGGAATTGACTTTTTACAAAAAGCATATACTAAATGAAAAGCCATTATTAATACTTCTAGTCTTATGATTTGGATTCTTAAACATAAATATACATTTAATCAAATAACTTATATAACTGTATTTTTGTAAATTGAAATAATAATAAATTGGAAGCCTACAGCCACCACTATCCTCTTCCATTATCTAGCTATTTGTCTCTCAACATATAAAACAAATTTTCAGAGAAAACATTATAATTTGAAAGCTACTTATAAATAATTATGGCTTTTGTATTATCCCAAGACATGTGCTCATAGTCAAATTACACTTGAACCAACAATTTACTAAGAAAAATATAGTTCCCTTAATAGCATGGCTTTTCTTTGTACAAAGGGTTCAAGATCAGAAACCAAAAGTGTCACACCTAAAACAAATACAAGATCAATAAAATCTGAAGAATCAAATTTATTGACTTTCTTTTTCTGTTTCTAACTGATCTGTCATATATTAATTACCATTCAAAGATAGTATAGAAGAATATCAAATAATATAAGGAGAAATAGTGTAAGTTAACAAATATAAGAAAAGAATTAACAAGCCTAGGAAAGAAAATAATCAAATGCAATTTATATAACATAAAGGTCAATTTTAAAAAAAACAACGAAAGAGGCATCTGGGAGGCTCAGTTGGTTAATCATCTGACTTGATTTTGGCTCAGGTCATGATCTTAACAAATCCTGAGATCAAGCCCTGTGTCAGGCTCTGTGCTGACAGTGCAGAGCCTGCTTGGGATTCTCTCTCTCCCTCCCTCTCTGCCGCTCCCCCACTGACATGCTTACACTCTCTCTCAAAATAAATAAACTTTTTAAAAATGTAAAAAAAAATAAAAAAATAATCAAGTCTTAAGGGTATTAAAACCAAGTGTCTGTTCTGGTCCCTAAATTTCATGTGGGACTTTGCAGAGGGAGAGAGCATTGGAGAGAGGCAATAACAGGAAAGGAAAAGGGAGTGGGGAAAGAATGGTGAACAGGGTTGGGAAAGAAATTCTCTGGTTACTGATGATAGCCAAGGCAAGGAATAAACTAGCGTCCTAGAGGTATTGATTCTGTCCTAGTAATGAGACATATGAACAAAAAGGAAAAAGAAAGACTGAAGAAAAAACATTTAGACACAAGAAGACACAGGAGAGCATGAGCAGCAAGCTGGACAATTTCCAGAGATCAGAATTGCAAGGATTGTTTAAGTTCCCATGAACCAAAGAAGGGAGACTTTATTTAATGAATAGGGCCATTAGCAGGACATCAGAAAGGCTGTAATTTAAAGCTATGGCTAAACTAGCTCTAGAGTCTAGACTTCCCCACACCCAACCCAAGCCTTGAAATACCAAATAATCTACATGTCATTTAACTACCAACCAGAAGTAAGAAGTCCAATCTTCTTAGGAGGGGAGAAAAGAAAGGGCGGACAGAAAGCATATTTGATGTTTCAGAAAAAAAGATGAGTGATTGTCCCATATTTTCCACTTAGGAGTTCTGTACTTCTGAGTCTCCGTTTTTTAGCCAACAAAATGGTGATGACATCACAATCAGTTACTGAGAAGAATGAAGTAACAAGCGAAAGTTCTTTTTAATGTGTATATAAATAAAAGTAAGGTATTAACTGCTCATGTCCTATCTGTAAATTTACTTTATTCTCTTGTTTCCCCAGTATATCAATGTTCTGTTATTCCTTCATTAGCTTTTTTATTTCTGTTTTTTTTCCTTAGTCACCAAGCTTTCTTTTTGAATTACACCAGCAAAAATAAATAAATAAACAAACAAACAAATAAATAAATAATCTTATGGAATCATTTAAAAAATCAAACATTTAACTGTAAATCACAAATAAATGTAAGGTATGAGTGAATGAGTGTTCATTTTCCTTTTAATTTGCAATATTAATGGAGTCCCAAAAAACAGAAGAATAAATGTGATGATTCTAAATTCTCTTAGATGTAATTCTTCGAAAACTGAATGGCATTCTTTGTGTATGCCTTTGTACACGGGAGGACTTTTGTATAACTCAAGATCCTTATCATTACCAGTGGTTAAAAGTGCCATTTAAATGGGACTGAGACACAGAAGCTCTTAATTACACAGAATGTCTCACCTGCAGTGATTTTCATTGCAGCATAATCATAGTTGAGAAATTTGAAATCTAACTAAAATATTCAAACCAAAGGAGACAGTTAAGAAAACTATGGTGCAACTTTGATAAAGAATAGTAAATTTTTATTTCAAAACTACTTTTAAAATGTAAAAAAAAATGTTTTTCAACTATTACAATGTAGAGTAAATGCTTATATTTAAGTAGAGAAGCAGAATAGAATACTGTGAGTTTTTATTACAACAATATTAAATTAAAAAGTACATCCTCCTTCCATTTTCTAAATTTTTTTAAAGTTTATTTATTTTTGAGAGAAAGAAAGACAAACTGTGAGTGGGGGAGGCACAGAGAGAGAGAGACACAGAATCCGAAGCAGGCTCCCGGCTCTGAGCTGTCAGTACAGAGCCCAATATGGGCTCAAATTTAGGAACTCTGAGATCATGACCTGAGCTGAAGTCGGTTACTCAAACAACTGAGCCACCCAGGTGCCCCTAAACTTTCTTTTTTTAATGTTTCTTTGTTTATCTTGAGAGGGAGAGAGAGAGAGCACACAGGAGGGGCAGAGAGAGAGGGAGGGATAGAGAATCCCAAGCAGACTCCACACTGTCAGTATGGAACCCAACCCAGGGCTCTATCCCACAATCCTAAGATCATGATCTGAGCTGAAATCAAGAGACAGACGCTCAACTAACTGAGACACATGAGTGCCCCCTTAAACTTTCTTGATTAATAGTTTCTTAGGATCTGGGGTGCCTGGGTGACTCTGTTGGTTGAACAACCAACTTTAATACCTACTCAGGTCAGGATCCCAAGGATCCTGGGTTCAAGCCCCCTGTCCGGTTCTGTGCTGACCGTGTGAAACCTGTTTGGGATTCCCTCTCTCCCTCTCTCCCTTTCTCTCTCTCTCACTCAAAATAAAGAAATAAAACATTTAATAAAACAAAAATTTAAAAATATTAATAATTTCTTAGGATTTCTATATTATAGATGGATTACTTCTTTCTTTTATCCACAGTTATACAGACATTTTCCTAGGTACCTCTATTTATGTTCCACTGTACTAAACACATGCACTGTTATACATATAGAATTTTTGTTTGGGATTTAGGTACTCATTCAATGATATTTGCAGAAAATTTTCATCTGTAGTTTACCTTTCTGCCACTCTCTTCCTCAGATGACTTTTTTAAAGAGGTAAGTAGAAAGGAGCACACTTATCCATAAAGTTTCAGTAATGACAAGAGGAAGTGCTTTATTACCCCAGTACACTTCTATGTGACAACTATACCCCATATTTAACACTCAAATGTGAAAAATAAAAGGCATAAGCCCTAAAGTAAATAATTCCCAGAAATTCTATTCTATATGAATAATTATCCTCCTTATTTTTAAATATTACTATTTTTGCAAAATAGTATACTTTTGAAAATAACTTTATTAAATCTCAGGTTAGGATTCATACACTCTCGAATTGTATTTAAGAGTCCCTTATGGCTTGCCTCCTTCTCTGTTTTTACACTATTTTATTTTTCCTTCCCTTCCTCTGTGTTCATCTGTTTTGTTTCTTAAATTTCACAAGTGAGTGGTATCATAGGATATTCGTCTTTCTCTCATCGACTTATTTTGCTGTTAGCTGAGAGCCTGATGTGAAGTTCAATCTCACAACCATGAGAACACAACCTGAACCAAAACCAAGAATCTGACAAACAACTAAGCCACTCAGGCACTCCTGTGCTATAGTACTGTTAACTGCAGTCACCATGCTAACATTATATCCCCAGAACTTATTCAACTGATAGATGGAAGTTAGTACCGTTTGACCAACATCTTCCCATTTTCCCCAACCCCTAGCCTCTGGCAACCACCAACCTACTTCCTGTCCCAACTCTTTGTTTCTATAGGCTTGATTGTTAAGACTCCATATAGTCTAGTACAACTTCACAGAAAATAGACATTCTTTATTGGAAAAGAAATCAACCAAATTTAACTTACTTTCTTGTTTGAAAACAATAGCTCCCTTAATGGGAATAATTAAGACATCAGCATCAAAGCACTTCACACTTTAAAAAATGTCATATTTCCATTGTTTGACCATTCTTTTAATCTTCATACAAAATTGAATGTTATTCAAAAATGTTTACATTTCTGTTTGCACAAAGATGCAAATGAAACATATCATAGTAGTTATGTGATACACATTTTGACATTAAAAATGGAGTTCTATGAATCTTTAATTAAATTCACCAACATTGAACAAAACATCTTCACTGCAGCCTTCATGTTTAATTTTCTTTGTTTCTTTTTGAATTTTTCTTTTAAAATATATCCGATTATGTAATGTATGAAAAATTTGAATAAATAATACTCATTTTAATATTCATATCTCTGTACATTCAACAATTTAAAGAGGATATGACATGTTTTATAACCCTCTACTTGATGCTTATTGACATAATACAGTAGTATTCTTATGAACAAAAGCACACAGAAAATGCTAACTTTAATTATAGCATTATTCTTAAAAAAACAGCGTTGATTGGGGTGCCTGGGTGGCTCAGTCAGTTAAGTGTCCGACTTAGGCTCAGGTCATGATCTCATAGTCTGTGTGTTCGAGTCCCGCATCGTGCTCTGTGCTGACAGCTCGGAGCCTGGAGCCTGCTTCAGATTCTGTGTCTCCCTCGCTCTCTCTCTGCCCCTCCCCCACTTGCTCTCTGTCTCTCAAAATAAAATAAAGTCATAAAAAATTAAAAAGAAAAATGTTGAGGAAATTTCCTCTCTTTTAATATTCATTTTAAAAATAAAGTGTTGGTGCACCTGGGTGGCCCAGTTTGTTAGGCCTCCGGCTTTGGCTGGGGTCATGATCTCATGGTTTGTGAGTTCGAGCCCTATGTCCAGCTCTGTGCTGACAGCTCGGAGCCTGGAGCCTGCTTTGGATTCTGTGTCTCCCTCTCTCTTTCTGCTCCTCCCCTGTTCACTGTCTCTATCTCTCTCAAAAGTAAATAAATTAAAAAAAAAACAGCTAATATGTTAAATTTAAAAAAATAAAGCATTAATTTTTTGAAATTTGACAATATAGCTGAACTGTTATTGGTTTTAAATGACTTGGACCCCATTTTTTCCCCTTCTTATTCTAATAAACTGATGTCAAAATATGTAAAAGCAAACATAGTCATTAATGCTAATAAGTAGGTTCTTCGAAGTAATGACAAAGAAAGATTCTAATTTGTATTCAGCTACAATTTTGACAGAAAGCTGGGTTTTTGTAGAACTAATTTCAGAAGAAAGCCTGATGTACTTATTATGGTATAGATTCATCAGGGAAGAAAATGGCAAGCTACTGCCATGTCATTAAGTATAAATAGTATCAAGACTGTAGATCTTATTGGGCTCTTAGATGCTTATCAAGTTTGCAGGTCTTCTTGTGCTCTTTTAAGGAAAGAGTAGAACCTTCTGACTTGAGGTAGCCTCCTGAAGTGCAGCATTCCTCATTGCTCAGAAACTTTATACTTATTTTCTTAAATTAATCATATGAATTATAGTCACTATAGTATTAGACCCACGGGTATATAAAAATGTGTATTATTTTTCCTAAACATATTCTTCCATAAAATGTTCTCCTTTATTAAAATGTCTTAACAGTTTCAAAAGGATATTGAAAACAGGACACTTTAATAGAATTAAAAAGAAAAGCAGATAGATCAAATTTTGGCACTGCACTTGTTTACACATATGTTTCATGGTTGCCCTATGTTTTCAAGCATTCCTTTTGTCCCTGGTACTAGCGCCTTGCTACTGCTAAAGTTAAATAAGATTATTTATATATTGCTTTTAAATTTTAATTTAAAAGGGGGGAGGGGCGGCAGCGCCTTGAGAGGCTCAGTCGGTTAAGCATCTGACTTCAGATCAAGTCATGATCTTTCAGTTGGTGAGTTCAAGCCTGGTGTTGGTCTCTGTGCTGACAGCTGAGAGCCTGGAGTCTGTTTCAGATTCTGGGTCTCTCTCTGTTCCTCCCCTGCTCACACTCCGTCTCTCTCTCAAAAATAAATAAAGTTTAAAAAATTAATTACATATTGCTGTCATTTATTTTAAAAGACGGTAGAATCTGTTATGAGCTCCAAAAGTGAAGTGATATAACTTGCAAGTTATTTCGGCTGCAAGAGAACAGACCACTCTCTCACTTTCACCTGAGTTGAAAACAACTACATTAATAGAAAAATTCTGCTGGTACAAGGGGAAAAAACTCTGTAATCCTCATACAATAGTGAGCGTGTGCTACTTTTCATTAGGCAGAGGGACATTGCTTTATTTAGTGTTCAGAGTCATACCATCAGAAGTAGTTCTATCCACTTTACAAAAATAGAAGCACTGACATTTATTCAGAGAAGTTAGGCACAATGTCCAGGTTATTCAGAAAGAAGAGAAGGATGAGAATCTAAATCCAGACCTGCTGGTTCCTCAACTGCATGTTAGCTTTAATGTCGCCAATATGAAGAGAATAGCTATGAAGCTCTATAGGTTGTTACAGAGGATCCAGCACCCTAGGAAGGATGATTTAACATCTGAGACAGCAGAATGAGGGAGTAAGGGAAGCTCAGATGATGGGGCTTTTAGGATTGAATCAGTGCCAACTGAACCAATGACATTCCTCATGTACTAATTTCAAGATATCAAGATATCCCCCTCTTCTGGACTCCCATCCTCCTCCTCTTCCTCTTCCTCTTCCTCCTCACTGGCTTCCCCAAGTGATTTTTTATTGTTATCATAGAAGTTCTCCAAGTACATGCAGCTCTGTCCATGGAATATACCTTGATAGATTTTTTTTTCTTTTATGTCTACAGCCAGGGATAGTATAGCCAGCCTCTACTAACAGATCAAATGTGCTCATACTGACCTATACTTATCTTGAAGAATATACAGCTGGGCCACAGTGGTGTCATGAAAGGCCATGGGTTTGATCTCTCTTGCTTCAGTAGAACCTGAATTCCCTTAAATCTGCTGAGCTTCAATTTCACCAACATTAAATATGTTACAATATTACCTACTTAACAAGACTGTTGCAAGAATTGAGGAAGATCATATTAATCAAATAGCTCATAATTTATGCTTAGTAAAATGTTTATGAAATTTTCATTGTTAATCCAATATTTTCCCAACTCACCCACAATTCTTTCTAAGGACTGCCATTTTTTGTTTTTTGGGGTTTTTTTGAGCCCTTATTCAGGACAATGTCAAAAATATTAGAAAATTTTGCTGGAAGAAAGACCTCTAGCCATGGTAATAACATACTACCTTTTTATTATTTACAAGGTGCTCATTTTCTTTATATTCTTTATCCTTGGGAAACCTACAGGCACATTAAAATCATCAAACTCTTCTTTGAGAATTTTAAAGTTTTTAATTGTCTCCTTCACTGCTATAAAATACAAATAACTATAGTAGATGTGCACAACTTTTTAACTCCTTATCTCTACCATATACAAAAAATGAGTAGGACTCAAAAATAGCTTATGAGTATGGTCATTTTTCAAAGTTCCTTTCCCAAAGCCATATTATTGTATAGTAATTGATTAAACTGAGAATCTTTCATTTCTTATTTGATAATGACCTTGCTCTTCTTCCCTCTCCAGCATCCAGTCTATTTGAAGAAAGCTTGCCTTGCCTAGTGCTTTTACAGTTAAAGCTGATGGATTCGGTACAGATTGTCCAAGTCATTTTATCTTTACTTACAAGGGAAACCTACTGGGTGATGGAACGATGGTTGGTAACACTAACAGCACACTCCATTTGTAGTTATTAAACACTCAGCAGGCTCCTCACCACACTGACATTTGTTCCCCAGTCAAGGCTTCTGTTTGACATGGTCCCACTGTGTAAGGTGCCATTTACTGAAAATGAGAATTCAGCTTGGATAATTAATAAATGTCATGATGCTCTTAAACAAATGATTCACTTGATATATGAAAAAATAAAATGTACAATCCAAGGACAAACAACATGAGTTCTCTTGCTTGGCATTTAAAAGTTTGTAAAGGCTTAACTGGACATCTGGCCCTGTCTTTTTCTTAATACAAAATCCCAAAGAGGTGGTAAGAAGGTGTGAGTCTGGATTAGCATATCAAAAGACATAAACTCACAAGACCCACTTATAATAAGAACTATATTGACTTTGTGATGCAATGTACTAGATACTACTCTAAGAATTTCACATGTAATAATTCAATAAAACAAACTGAAAAAATAAGAACTCATGATTTATGTTTAATAGACATGGAAACTAGTACAACGAGGTCAAATAATTTATTTAATATTGCATAAATGTTGAGTGACAAATTGTAGGCAAATAAATTATTACCCAAAGATGTTTACATCCTAATCTCTGGAATTTGTAAGTAGATGTTAATAGATGGCAAGTGGGAGTTAAAATTGCATATGGATTAGAGGGGCTAGTCTTTTAGTTTCAAGAGATGGAGATTATGGGGCACCTGGGTGGCTCAATCAATTAAATGTCCAAGTCTTCGATTTGGCTCAGGTCATGATCTCACAACCTGGAGTTCAATCCATACATGGAGCTCTGCACTAACATTGCAGAGCCTTCTTCGGTTTCTCTGTGTCCCTCTCTCTCTGCCCCTTCCTCTCTCACACTTTGTCTCTGTCTCTATAAATCCATAAACATTAATATTAAAAAAGAGAGAGAGATTATTGTGGATTATTCAGGTAGGCCCAATATAATCACAAAGATCTTTTTTATTTTTTTATTTTTTTTTAATTTTTTATTTATTTCTAGGAGAGAGAGAGAGAGACAGCGTGAGCAGGGGAGGGTCAGAGAGAGAGGGAGTCACAGACTGAAACAGGCTCCAGGCTCTGAGCTGGCAGTCAGCACAGAGCCCAACGCGGGGCTCGAACCCACGAACCGCAAGATTGTGACCTAAGCGAAAGTCGGACGCTTAACCGACTAAGCCACCCAGGAGCCCCATAAAGATCTTTTTTAAAAGAAGCAGGAAGAGGAAGAAGAGTCACTGTCAGAATGATGCCATGTGAGAAAGACTCAGCCAGCTATTGATAGCTTAGGAGATGACAGGTGGCAATGAGCCAAGGAACACAATCAGCCCCTTAAAGCTGGAAAAGACACAGAAATGGACTTTCCCTATAATCTCCATAAGGAATGAAGCCTTGTTAGCACTTTGACTTTAACCCAGTAAGACTCATGTCAAACATCTGACCTCCAGACTGTATGATGATAAATTTGTGTTGTTTTATGCCACTAAGAATATGATGATTTTTTTATAGCAGCAATAGAAAACTAATGTGCAAAATAAAAGCTTCATTTATTTATTCTTTTGTTCATGAAATCTTTCTTAAATTCCTGTAATATGTTAAACCTTTGTTAAATTCCTATAATTTTTCTAGTTCCTAAGGATACATCACTGAACAAAACAAGTAAAAATTTTATTCTCGTGGAGTTGACATTTTGTTGGATATAAGGCAGAGGAAACTAAAGCCAGGTACCCAAATTCCAAGTGACTCATGTTATGTTATCCAATCTCCAATAAATGTTGGAATGTATGTTACCCTGATCTAAAACTTAGAAGTTGTATTTAAGAATTAAAATACTTTAGGAAATAGAAATATGTTTTTATCTTTTTACAATGTTGTGCCTGAATCGGGAGTCCCAGAGACCTCCAAGGAGCCGGCACTGATACAAATACAAAGCGGTCTTTATTACAAGCTCGAGCAGGGGCTCACCCACCTACTGGTGTCATGGCAGTAAGGTGAAGTGAAGAACAATAGCAAATAAGGTTTTTAAAGAGTAAGGGATGGGGGTGTTACAGTACACATAGCATCATCACATAAGCACCAATTACAATTGTACAGCAGCACCCCTGGTAACAGCTTTGACCATTCAGTATCTGTGAGGTGTTCATTACTTTTGGTGGAACCCAATCATGACTTTTGAGAATACCTTGAAAATGACCAATTATGAGGTGAGTTCAAAGGGCCCACATGGAGTTCAGGCAAGCGGTGAGAAATTGGGTAGTTTGTATCTGCAGTTCCCAGCCTTGACTCAGACCATAGGAATGTTTTTTTGATTAACTGAACTGAGGGCGGTCCGAGGGTGGCTTTAGCCTTGAACAGTCTGAGGCTTTTCCTGGAACCGGGACTGGGGCTATGTGCAGCCCGAGGTTTCTATTAATGGAGGACTTAATTTTTGGCTCTTCAAAAACAGACTTAGAATCCCCTACATTACATATTTAGCTCCTATATTAAACCCTGGTTGATTTCACTATCTTGATTTTGTTTCTGCTGAAGCAGATACCAGGGGGATAAAGAAAGTAACTCTTAAAAATTCACTTTGGAATTGATTTTAAGAAATGTTCTGAACAAATGTAACTTATTTGAATATACTGTGGCAGGTAATGTCAACCACTGATTTTATGGAGACATAAAATCATGGATTTTGAAAATATGGAACAAATACATCTGTATTATAACAAAAAGAATAAAGCTGAGTTTGTTTCTTAAATGGCATGAAATCTTGAAACCTATCTTGATGATAAATTTGATGAGATTATTATATTTTAAGTATTACAGAAGTGATGAAATTTCATCCTGAGGCAGTTATTTTATGGGTCATACTTCTGAACATGCTGCAAACCTCATAAATCATGGGAATTCAATTTTAACTATACCTAATTATCTATGGATTACCATTTTATTTTCATATAATGCCATGAAAATTGTTGTGTGTTTGAAAAACTTATACCATTCAATAAGTGAAAATGTATTTTATGGAAAGAGAAGCCCTGATAAAAGATATATTCATGCAGAATCTCAAAATATCACAAGTCATAAACAACTAAAAGTGTTGGAAGCTTTTCTCTTAGCTCACACAAATGTAGTCATTTGAAAATAATGAATTTACTATATTGAGTCTTCAATAGTCAATTCAAAGTTTTTAGCCATAACAGAAAAATAAAAATGGGGGAGAGTGAGAGGAGCCATAAAAACATACCAGAATTCTCTTTTGAGTACTTTCCCTTACAGAGGTCAGTTGTTTAAAACTGAGGGAAAAATGTATTTATACAATATTGCTAATTAAAATTTAACACATAAAGTGAAAAACATGGTTTGTAAGTGACTCTTTAAATAGGCACCTGACTCTTTAAATAAAGTATAAATGTTTATAGTGATTTTCTTTTTAATTCCATGGGGGGTAGGGGTTTTTTTTGAGCATGTATTTAATGGGCCCCAATTGATTCTATGAATACAGCTAAACATGCTACAGCTCACAGAACAGGCTCCCACAACAAAAAAACTATCTAACCCCAAATGTCAATAGTGCCAAAATTGAGAAACTGAGGCTATAGAATAACACCAGACTGAAAGTCAGAGTTAGGACATAGAATGACAATTACGTTTGATATGATCTGTCCAAAAATATCACCAACTAATTTTTTAAACCTAAAATGGGTGTAGTTTGCACTGGGGTACTGCAGACTTCAATTAAATTAAAAAGATCTTGGGCATTGGATTAAGACACCTGGATTCAGTAGTTACTTCTGCATCATTTATTTTCCTTCTTTGTAAAATTGAGAAAATAAAACAGCACAGAATTTTTTCTGACATTCTAATGGAGTGAGGGTATTCAGTGTGTAGGATATGTGGAAGACAGTCAAAAAATTTTAATTGAAATACATTTATTTGAGTTCTCCCCAGAGTAGAGCTGGAGGTCAGCACCCGATGAGTTGTAGGTGATATACTGATATGTTTCTTAGGCGAACCCTGAAGGAAGGAAGGGCACAGTTTTAAGAGTGAATCAAAAAAGAAGGAAATACCCTTAGGAAGATATATTACTGAGTCTGCTGAGGTCACTATTGTGTGAAAGAATGGCTATTCTGAATGTGACTTCAAAAAATCCTCCGAATTCTTCTCAGAGTTTTACACCTTGAATTAAGATGGTTAGGAACATTTATATCCAGAATGTCATTCATCCTTCTCTGAGAATTTTCCCCCAGGGTTAATTCCCTAGCAATTCAGCCTTGTTCGCATAAGAGCTGAGGGCTGGAAGAGTTCCCTTTTTTGGAGAAGGCCCTGAGTCAGATAGTTGCAGTGTCCATGTCCGAGATGGGATGCAGACATGGAGGGGTATAACTGAGCTCCCACTGAACGATCTGCCACAGAAATCAGATGTGATCTAAAAAAAAAAAAAAAGGTGTGGCAAGGCCAACAGAGACCTTTCTACACATCTTTATGTTTAATTAAATATGATAATGTTTTCAATAATAAGTTTAGCAACATATACAAAAGCACTATAGGGGCGCCTGGGTGACTCAGTCGGTTGAGCGTCAGACTTCGCAGGTCATGCATGATCTCATGGGCGGTTCGTGGGTTCAAGCCCAGCATAAGGCTCTGTGCTGACAGCGAGCTCAGAGCCTGGAGCCTGCTTCACATTCTGTATCTCCCTCTCTCTCTGACCTTCCACTGCTCACGCTGTCTCTCTCTCTCAGAAATAAATAAAACATTGTTAAAAAATTTCAAAAGCACTATAAATACAAAATGCCAAAAGATCACATTAACCAAGATTTGTGAGTAATTTTATGTTAAATTGTGAACAATCTTATTAAAAATGAAATTTAAGAATTCTGTTTTTTCTGATGATTAATGGATGATTGAAACTCAATAATTAAACAGAAACCTGCAAATGCAAATCCAATAAATAATAGATAGCTGACAAAGATCACTGAAAACTGGGGAAAAAGAAAAAAACTGGGACTTTATCTACCTGTTGGTATGTGGTACTATAAAAGGATGACATATTTTTTAAGCAGACAGATCAGAGTTCAAATACTATCTCTGAATGAACAAGGGCAAAGTGTTAATTAATCTGAGCTTCTGTCTTTACCATCAGAGGTGCATGTTAATATGCTTAGACAAAATTATTATTAGGAATGAATAATTTATTAAAAACTTGGCAAGAAATAAGTATCAAGAACGATGAAGGGTATCAGACTTTATCCTACTTTTAAGCTAACAAGTTAGCCTGTCACAATTCCATGGATGATTGTAGAAGACATGAGCCTTGTGGGTTGGAGATGAAAGACAGTTTATTACTCACAGAAATAGCAGCAGACAGAAGATCAGCATTTTCATACCATTTCCCAGTGCCCCAAGTCCCACAGGGTGACACAAACAAGGCCAAATAACACCTGCACATCAAGTGGGCTATATTATAGGGAGAGGAACCCTGAGTTTAGGGAGCCCAAATTGGGGGAGAGGGGTGAGTGGCAGATGGGCAGTGAGCATGCTTGCACTGATTTTAAGCAAATCTGCCCTCTGCTCCAGATGTGGGTACTATATCTTCCAATGCTGTTCACTATATAGACATCTTAAAAATAGTCTGGGACAAAGTGCTATCAGTACATTGATCACAAGATGTGTGGAAACATGAGACACCCATGGGGAATTATCTCCCACAGCAGCCACTCAACATATTATTAATATTATTAATTCATTCTGTTTTCAAAGTACAATAGTGCCTCAGGATAAGAACACAATTGAATGCATCTTTCTATATATTCAATTTTATACCAAGGATTATTTGAAAAATTAGGAAAAATGTTAGCCGATAGATTATTAAATAACCAATATAAATGATACATGATGAAAATTGTTGGAAATGTTGTTATTGATAGACCCAATATATTTAGTGGTGGATTTCAGAATTTAACTTTTGTTAGAACTCTTTAAGATGTAACACAAATAAAACGGCTTAAAATCAAGAAGTAAAATAGTGATTCTTAAATCACTGGTAAACTGTTGTATCACTGAAACCCATCAGGAAACTTAAAGTGTTGGAATAAAACAAAGAAATAAAAAACACACTCCAGACTTTCTCCTTGTCTCTCAATTTTGTTTCTCTGTGGGTATCAGTTTCATAGCATCACTATCCTCTGATCCGAAGACAAAAACTCTGCTTTTCTGTACATATGTATGGTGCCCACCTCACCAATTCAGTTACAGCAACCCAAAGAAAAACTTAGATTTTTCTTCCATGTAAAGAATCCAGAGACTTAGTAAGTAAATTATACGCTTCCTTCAAGACTAATCAATTATGCAGAGCCCAGGGATGTGGCATATTGTGGGATGCAGTTTACATTGCTCAAAATATATTTCAAGATGCCTTCTCTGTAATTTTAAAACTAGGAAAAAGGTGAGAGAGAGGCAGTTCTCAGAATGCAGGTTCTGCCTTACCTAATAACTCTTTCTCATATATTTCCACTGTTCCTTTTAGTATACAATAATTGCTTTTCAACTCAAAATACAGAAAGTAAAAAGCATCCTTTATCTTAATACCAGTAACGGGGCAAGGGGTAGGGTGGGGAGGGAACCAGTTATTTGCATCTCTGCAACCCTAACCTCTGGTACAAAAGAGTTCAACTGTCACTCAAAATAACCACTCAATTTCTTTGGGCTAAGACACTCTGTCAGTCATAGAGTGTGAGTTATTAACATCTAAAGCGTAGAAAGCATTTTTCAGTTTACGGAGATTTATTCTCATAATTGCCTCTTTGTTGTTGGTTGGTGTGTTTGTTTTAATTAGCCTGGGTGGTGAGTAATCAATTTTGAGGATCTTATAAAAGCAAAACTAAACAAAACGAAATCACTATGGCCATGAACACTGTACATATGATAATAGTCTCTATTGTGGGTCTTAGAGAAGAGTACCCATTTTTGAACAGTTACATTTCTAAATCTACACTAGATATTTACTCTTAGAATAATTATAGTTAGTTTTACCTTAGTATATCTTCACATCTATTTAATAGACACTTTGCAAAGACTGGAAGTTGCAAAAAACTCATATGGTAGTTGTTCCCAGCCATTTACTGTTAATGAGCAAATATTTGAAACAACATAAAAGTATTGCTAGCTACAGTCCTTGGACATCAAACATCTTCATCAATATTTACCTTTGTATAAAATATTAGCTACCTTTTTTTAAGTTTTACTATTAAGGAAAAATACAGATACAAAATACTATCATATTTCGAAAACAACAATTTTCAACTGCATGAAGTTCAGAATACATGGCTCAGATTTTTGCTCTTCTCAGAATTTGAAGGTTACATAATTTTTCTAATAAATGAGCCATATCATATGATGGATGCTTATAAAATAAGTTTTGAGTGACATTATGATCTGGTGAATTTAAATATACATTTATTTGGGGGGGTTGCTTAATGATCTCTTGCATACATAATGCTTAATATTTGACTTCTTAGAATAGTAATATGCAAGGACACCTGCGTGGCTCAGCTGGTTGGGCATCCGACTTCGGCTGAGGTCATGATCTCATGGTTCCTGGGTTCAAGCCCTGTGTCAGGCTCTGTGCTGACAGCTAGTTCAGAGCCTGGAGGCTGCTTTGTATTATGTGTCTCCCTCTCTCTTTGCGCCTCTTCCACTCATGCTCTGTCTCTCCCTTTCTCAAAAATAAATAAACATTAAAAGAAAAAAAAGAATAGTAATATGCAACAATACCCTAGAAGTCTTTATTTAATACTATATATATATGTTGGGAGCCATTCTGAGCCAACTAGTTAAGAAAACTCCTGGTGAGATTAAAGCAAATTTGCACGGTCTCTTGCCAATCAGATGATGACCGATATCCACCCCCCCCCAGTCAATTATTTCTGCTTGAGCAATGACCCCTAAGGTACCTTGTTGATCAATATTGGGAGTGACTTGTCCCCTTATTCTGGCACTGGTGTGATGATTGCACCTTGGGAAGGAACTTATTGTGGGAACTTCTTCTTTCGATTATGGGTACAGACATCGTGGCTCCAGCAGGTCCTGTTTCCCTCCATACTTTCCCTGGAGATATGAACAGGCTAATGACCCTTACTCATAAAAGACTGACCTTTACACGTACAATTCTGTTTCTACCATTGTGTTAGTCTAAGATGTTCATACAGCTCAACATGTAAATCAGCTAACCAAAAATGTCTCCCATGCCCTAACTATTCAAGAAATAATAAAACTAGACCCAAAGGTAAATGCACTCCAAGAGGCTGTTCTATGTATTGGAAATGAGCTAAACTCTTTAAAGGTATGGCTGGCTCTCCAGTGCCATAAAGCATATAACTGGAAAATCAAGTCTTGCCCGGAGACAAAGAGCCTAACTTAGAGAGAAGGAACAGATAAGAGCAGAACATAAGTTACCACATATACCTTTGCTAACTGATGATGTATAGCAGCCCCTTCCCTAAGGCCTCCATTCCACAAACACCTTCTCTTACCCTGGCAGCTGTGATGAGGATGGATAAGAGTATCTACAAACCTATGACTTAATCTTAGTGTTGTTAAAATGTGAACACCCTGTTATTTTCATAGTTACTCAACCTCACTATGATTGGGGCAGTTCTGCAAGAATACTTCTGTAAAACCTGTTTCTGTACATTTTCCAAAAACATATTATCATGGAGAACTATCCATTGTAAAAATTCCATTTTCTGATGCCATGTTAACATTTGACCTATAAATAAAGACACCAAACCCGACAGAATAGAGATGCCTGCCTGGTGATCAGAAAGAATCTTGGGTTTCTCTCACTCTCTTTCTCCAACCCCGTCTATCCTTCAGGGACCCCTGGACCTGCTGGAGCCGGCCTCCGGCATATATATATGTAATGTCTAGCCTTTCATCATTGCCTGCATGTAAATGCATCTCTTTACCCCTCAAGCCTAAATGGGAAATGTTATCTCTTTTAAGTTGAGTAACAACTATTCTGCAAAATAGAGCCCTCACTAAAATTGTCCAGCCAGAGGCATAAAAGATGAAGTGAGATTAGATAGAGAAGAAATGGCCTTATGGCATATTTTTAATTTTATATCTCTGCTTTACTTTAATTTCCTCTCATGTGATCATTGGTCCATTCAAAATCCTGATGATATTTTAATTACATTCACTTAAGAATTAAGGACCTGTCTCATGGTTTAGTGGCTTGGAAAAACCACTCTTGGTTGGAAAAACACTTAAACAAACAAGCAAAACTAACAGCACAGGAAACACACACATACCTGTGTGTGCACATATACACATTCCAATATTTTGTTCAAGCCTCCTAAGTAGATCCACCTATCCACATGCACATTTTCTCTTTATTTGGATATACATTCCATCACCTCCCAAAACTACTTTATTACTGTATGCCTTACCTGGCATTTACATACTAAAATGAATATGAAGTCAAAGATTATAGCTTAAAGAATGCAAAATTTTAGGATAATTTTCTGGGAGACAGAAATGAAGCTGATTATCAGACATATTTTCTTCAAAATGCTTTTACCTAGATGAAAAAGTCCAGTAGTCAGTTAGATAGATGGCACAATAAGTTCTACATAATACATGCAATCTATTTGTTGATTTTGTACTCATCACTATATAATTTAAGAAGGAAAGGTGGTTACAATGATTATAGAGAGAGGCAAATATAAGGTCCTATAGAAAAACAATATTTAAGTATCAATGATAATAAAAAACAGTTATCAAAAGAAATAAATAGCAGTGTAGTTGAATAAGAAGACATGAAGTTGTAGGGGTGATGGAGAGCTATGGGAAGAAAAACTTCCAAGATTTATTTGGCAGAGAATTCAAGTAGGATTGAAAGTGAAAAGATTGGTAGGTAAAGGATTATAAGTGGTCTATGCAAAACCCTTCTCAGGGTTTGGGAAGACCATATATAAATGTCAGAAATCACTAAGGAACCCTTCTCTAACGTAGAGCTCAGAAGTCAAATCCTCCATGATACCGTCCTTGCTTCCTCCTTCATTTATTAATTCAAGTGAATCATGTAGCAGGAGTGGGCCAGGAAATATACAGTGTACTACAGATAAAAATAAAATAATTATAAAAGATAGTTTCTGCTGTCATTCTCTTATTTTCTCTACAAAATTTATTATCCATATCAAAAAATACAATCATGATTACACAGGTGTATATTTTTTTCCAGTAATATTTTAGCATGTGTCAGACTTCTATCCATAAATGTATCAAGCTTTTTAATGAAGTGGTTATTGTTTATTTGGAAATATAGCACCCCAAAACCAATTAAAAGCTTACCAAGTGGAAGCTACAAATAGGATTTCTCCAAATTTAGGGTCTTGCTGTGCATGTGTGACAGAAGAACAGACACTAGTGACTTTGATGATTCTGACTAGAGTGTAATTAGAAGTGGGCATCTAAGACTAGTGAGGGCCTCCTATATGACAACCACTCTTTTGGTAAAAAAATAGAGGGAAAAAATGAAAAACTATAGCAAACATAACCTTTGTCCCACTCACACTATGGTGATACAGATAATGTAGATGACTAAAACTGCAGTTATAAAAAAAATGTAGAAATTGTGGGGGAGGCAGGCTGTTAAGAAGACCCAGAAGAAACATCCAAGATGGATTTGGAGATGAGAGCCACAGGTTGGGAGTTGATCTGAGAATGTATCTATTGGAAGGAGCAGCTAAACTAAGACATAAATAGCAAGTAGGAATCAGTCAGACAAGTAAATAGAATCTGTGTGTATGTATCTGTGTGCTTCCTGTAGGTACACGTGTACAGAGTAGACTTTGCATAGAAATTGTGCCAGACAAAGGAAAGAGTCTTAACTAAAGCAAGTAAAAGAGAGAATAAAACATATTAAGAGATATTAGTTCAGTATAGCTAAAGCAAATAAAGTCAGGGAAAGAGGAATAAGAGAGAAGCATGACAGCTTTCAGGAAAGGCCTATGAAATGCTTATTAGGTTATTTTAAATTTTGTCCTAAGGGCAATGGTATGTATCAAACCATCTTGTATGCCAGAAATGTAAACACTGTTATATATAAATTATATCTCTCGTTGTATTTAGGCTGCAGAGTTGGTCGTATCTGGTATTTGATGTAGGAGCAGTAGTAAAAGGAAAGTCAAAATATTTGCTATTTGGGAGAAAATGCATGAAATTAAATGTATGGGGGAAGATAATGAATGAGTTAAACCTTAGAAATATTATTTTTAACTGCTTGTAAGATATTCTAGTGGAGAAGAACTGAAGAAGATTAGATACAAATCTGAAGACCCACAGAAATAGAGAGGCCTTTTTTAAAAAGACATTTCCAGGGCATCTGAGTGGCTCAGTCGGTTAAACTTTCAAATCTTGATTTTAGCTCCAGTCGTAATCCCACGGTTTGTGGGATTGAGCCCCACATCTGGCTCCATGTCGATAGCTCTGGGCTGCTTGAAATTCTCTCTTGCTCTCTCTCTCTGCCCCTCTCCCGCTTGTGTGCATGCTCTCTCCCTCTCAAAAAATAAATATCTAAAAATAAACAAGTAAATAAATAAAAATAAAAAGACATTTCTAGAATCAACATATATAGACAGTGGTTGAAGTAACAAGACTAGATAAAATCATCCAGGGACAAAATATTGAATAAGATGAAGACCTAGGAAAGAAGCTTTACCACATAAGGAAACAACTTAAGTGTCTATCAAGAGAGAATGCATAATGATGTTTTATAAAATATATATGTGTATGTATGTGAAATATATTTTTAATTTTTATATAAATATATTTATATAGTATATATTTAATATTATATATACATAATCAATATTTAAATAGATATTAAATATAATGTATTTAAAATATTTTAAAAATTATTTAAATAAAAATTTAAATATATACACACACACATACTGTTTAATTTACATTACAAAGGCATTTAAAAAAGCAAATCCTGGGGCACCTGGGTGGCTCAGTCAGTTAAGCCTCTGATTGCAACTCAGGTTATGATCTTGCAGTTTGTGAGTTCGAGCCCCGCGTGGGGCTCTGTGCTGACAGCTCAGAGCCTAGAGCTTGCCTTGGATTCTTTGTCTCCCTCTCTCTCTGTCCCTCCTCCATTTGCTATCTTTCTCTCTCAAAAATAAATAAGCATTAACAAAATTAAAAAAGAAAAAAGCAAATCCTGCCATTTGTGACAATGTGGATTTACCTTAAGGGCATTATGGTATGTGAGATAAATCAAACTGAGAAAGACAAATAATGTATGATATCACTTATATGTAGAATCTAAAAAACTAAACTCATAGAAACTGAGAGTAGGATGGGGGTTAACAAGGGCTGGGGTGGAGATGGCAGATGGTGGTCAAATCATCCAAAATTTCAATTATAAAATGAACACATTCTTGAGATCTAAGGAACGATGGGATAATTATACTTAATAATATGGTATCATATAATTGAAAGTTGCTAAGAGACTAGGTCTTAAATATTTCCATCACAAAAAAATGAAATAATAATTATGTAACAGGATGGAGGTATTAGCTAATGCAATGAGGGTAATCATTTTTCAATATATAATTGTATGAACACATTATATATTTTACACACTTATTTCTATATCAACACATTATATATGCTAAGCTTACACAATGTTATATGTCAATAATATGTCAATAAAACTAGAAAATAATCCTGACATATCAACATTTACAGTCTCCTTCAGACTGTTATGTAGCTGACAAACATTTAGAAGGACAAACAAGAAAATGTGGTGTCATGAAAACAAATAGAGATGAATATTGAAGAGATCTGGCCGAAGATGCCAAATGCTTCAGAGGCATAAGGACAGAGATGGACCTGCTGGTAAGATGTCCAAGGAAGGCTTACGTTACCTTAAGGAGAGTTTTAAAGTCAAAGAGTAGGTGAAGTTTCAAAAGCAAAAAGAATCTGATCAGAAGGTTCTTTTAAAATAAAAAGAGAGAGGTAGTAGCTGAAAAATTATATAAGATTGAGTATGCATTTGTTGTGGTTGTTTGCATGTTCTAAGCTTCTTCATTTCAATCATGCTGATGGAAAGATAACGAAAATGACGGAAAATTTTAGGACATAAAAACTTCAGATAGAAGGTACTTCAGAAAATTAAGTTTCCGAGTACATAAAAAAAAAAAGCTCTAGAGTGAAGTCAGAGTGATAAGCTATAAAAGCGAGAATGGCATTTACATATATGATAGGAAATCAATGGAAAGTTGTATATGCAGATATATTTAAATGTTGAGGTTTAGTGGTTAGAGATTTTCTAACACTAAAAATTAGAAAATATATTGCTCTTAGAACTGAAAGATGAATACATCTATTAAAAGATAGGAAGAGCAGGCAGATATTGTCAGTGGAGGTAGGTAAAGGCTTAAAATATCCTCTGTGAAAGTTATGAAATATTAGCTAGAGATATATAAAGAATAATAGTGCAACACAATTAAGGTAGGACACCATGAACTTATAGGATACCAGCCTGCACAGTCGTTGATTTTCTTCAGGGACTTTAAGCCCCATAATCACATTTACTCAAAACTAGAATTTGATCAAATTAAGAAGACGACAAATGAACAAAGAACAAGAAATTTTTAAACATTGTAATAAAATAAAGTTACATAAAGCAAGGACTCAAAATAAACATTTCCTAATTTGAAAGCATATTTAAGGCATCAAAAGTTTTTAGTGACAATTACTGCACAGAGATGTTACAATGATTAAATGACATAAATGTGTAGTGTCTAGCATACTACTAGAAAGCCACAAGCACTCACAAGCAATCAAAGAGTAATGGTCTCTTTCTTTCCTTTAGCATTACATAGAAACTTTTCAGAGAAGCATGGATCTATATTCTTGAAATGATAGAAATTTAAAAAAGAAACAAATTACCTTCAGAATAAATTCTGAACCACAACCATTGCTCTAAAATCATATTACACAACATTCCATTAAATGCGTTACAAAACCGGAACCATTGGTGTAGAAGGGAAGATTCTCCTCCATTAAAGTAAATATAGATGAAAAGAAAAATAGTTGTGGATGACAAAGGTTTTGTTACCATTTTATAATGTAAAGTTGTTTGAATTTTGTAACAAGGCTCTGGAGAATATTAGAAGATAAAATGTCTCTTTGGCTTTCAGTAAAATAGTGTTTTTCTATGCTTGGATACAAATACGGAGCTTCTGAGCTTCTGTTTTTCTATGCTTAGGTACAAATATGGGTACAAGAAAGGGTGAGAAAAGCTTCTGGGACTGAATTTCCCCTCATGGAAATAATAGGACATTTGACTCCATAATGGAATGGAATTTTGGTACAGATCCATGATAGTTACTGTACTGAAAGCATAAACTTACAAATTTTACATAACTAGGGTACTGTTTTAACATGCTTGAGCTGCTGTCCTATACTAATTTTACTGTCGATAGTTTCCAGTTATCTTTGCAGTGTTACCGTGTGTTAAACCAGTTTTTTCATTGTACACACACTCAACATATGTTACCAAGTATTTTGGAAGTCTGTAAGACCCTGAAGACACTGAAAACCTATCTGATCTGCCAAAGTCCATGGAGAGTCTTGACACCTCTTTGACACACAACCAGAATAAACTGTTTACTTGGCCATTTCTTCTAATGTAGCATATCCCATAATGCTCACTAACATAACTACATTGTTTTAATGATAGGTACACCTTTACTCCATTCAGAGAAGTCAAGGTGGATTCAAGACTCTCGTGTCAAAAGTTTAAAAGGCTATTCTATTCATCAAACAAATCTATACTTTATTTATAAAATGCAAATCAAAAGCACAGAGAAATAAAATGTACCACTGTAATTATATTATCTTATTTATATCATTTGTTCACAGTATTTGATTCAAATTTATTCTGTCCACCTATCTAATAAATTCTATAACCTGGTATTTTATCTGCTTTGGTTATTATAAGGAAAACAAACATCAGACAGACAGTTTACCAAAATTTCACCTTTTTTATCAGGCGCAAAGCCTGGCTCAATTTATATTGAGTAGTAGAACTCAGGACTACAAATCCTATTCTCTTACATCACACATATACAGAAATTCCACATCCCATTTTACTAACAATTTTGACTGCAAAATAGTGTGCAAGGTGCATTAAAGATTCTAGAATGTATGCAGTAGTGTGTTACAGTCCAAAAACTTTATTTGGAGGTTGTACTACTCATCTCAGTCTTACCGCTGTTTGCTTATGATGCTGTCCTCAACAATGTTACACTGGGGAAGACTTTTATTTTTCCACCAGAGAAGAATAGTATTCAATAAGTTCCTTTTTCCTAAAACAAACATTGAAGAATAGGTAAAAAGGGGCTATAGTTCAGACCACATCTCTTCTTGGATTATTTTAATACCTTCCTTATTATTGAATCCAGGTCTTCTACTAGATGCCATATATCCACATGATAGCCAGAGGGGTCTAACCAACTCTTCAGGCCTTGCCATTCGTTTATTCAAAATGCTTTAGAGGAATATTAGCTCTGTGGCTGTTAGTCTCTTGACTAACAGTGACAAAAGAAATCTGTTATTTGTTTTTAAACATTCCTTCTATATCATTGGGATGCTCTTAGTGTCCCTATGTAGCCTATATTCTAAATTATGTCATCCCAAATATCATTTTCCAAACCTGGTGAAAATATGACCAGCTGGATTCCAATTCTACTACTATTTGGATAAAAATAAAGAAACTTAAAATTTTTAGATAGCATTTTTGTTGATATCAGTTCTCTTTCCCCAGTAGAATATAAGTTCTCGAGTAGCACAATTTCATGCTATTGACATTTAGGGAAATCATGTAACCTAGGATGACTCCTAGAAAGATTTAAACATTTATGAAAAAAATAAAAACAATAGAATATAATTTTCTTTGAAAAAATACTTTTGCATGTATATCCAAAAACATTTTTGCAATTTCCAAATTTAAAGCCTCCAAAAATAAAGATTAAATTCATTTTTAAATTATTTTATAGACATTACAAATCATTCAAAATCAGTGGTATCAAAGTTTTTTTCATTAGTATAATGAAACAAAATGGCATGATTGAAACTCTCAGCTAGTTCCCATAGCTAATTTTAAAAGGAACTCTTTATTTCCATAAAACATTTTTTGCATAAATTTCTTGTTTTTTACTAACATTTGATATAATTCTAAAGATTAAACAAATCATACAATTATTTGAACTTGAAAATTTTCCAAACTGGTGTGTTTCTCTATAATGTTAAGTGATTATACTTAGATAACATATTAGAATATTAATCATCATACTTTTTACTTTTTAACTCTTCTTTGTATATGATTCTTCTTGTTGTACTATCATTTTCAACTGTAGTTGCATCTTGAACTCCTCAGGAGCTTTTTAAAAGATAATGATTAGGGTACATGACAGAGCTATTAAAAATGATTCATGGACTGGTATTTGGGTACTTTCAATTTTATGTTCCAGTTGATTTTATATATGACTGGCCCAGGAACCACTATTTTGGTCAGAAGTATTCATATTTCTTAGGGGAAATTTGGGCTTTTTATAAAAGATCTGCAAGAACACAATGGAAATAATAAAACTAATAATAAAACCTTTTGACTTCTAATGAGTTGGTTGGGCTAAGAGAAGAAATGTCTCAAAGTAACCATAATGGAAGGCTCTCAGAGAATCAAGGGAGCTGTTTAAATTGCAACAATTTGGATGGCATAAGAGGAAGATGAGGTTATTCAACTCTCTGGAGACTCATCTGGGCTGAAAAGTTGGAGAAGAGAGAGGCATGACTTTGAAACAGATCTGAGAAGTCTGAGATGAGAGGATTACACTTGCCAATGGAAAAAGTGAATCAGCTTCTAAAAATTGCCCGAATTATGCAAGCCTGTAAAACAACTGTAACTGTTTAAGCACGTGCTTTCTGTTGAGCTAGAGATCTCTCTCTCGGCTAACCTCACCTTCTGATTGATCTTTGCTGATGGTCCCTTCTAAGGCCACCCACATGTTGTGAAAAAGAAGCAGTGATGTCATTTCATGCAATAAGACTTTGCTGTGATCCATTTGAGTATCCCAAGTTGAAGTGCTAAGTGCTACCTTGCAAAGTTCCAGGATATGCATAACAGCTAATAACCCCAAACAAAAAATGGCATCCTTAATGCTAGAAATGTATTGCTTATTAGAAAAGGAACATGCAAAGAACAGGCAATTAAGTGGTAAAGTGTCAAATCTATTCCTGTTACATAACCATTCACAAATTGATCCTATTTTATCAATCACGTAATTCCACACTACATCATATAACATAGCTCCTGTCATGGTAAGATTCTACTTACTTTTGAAAGCTTTAAAGAATGAAAAATATTTGGTGAGTGTATTTTACATAATCAATATTTAAATTTATTGATCCTTTAAGTTCTTGGGTGAGACATAAAGGAAGAGAAAGCTACCCCCTTTTCTTTTCTCCCTCCCTCCCTTGTTCTACCCATGCTTCTCTTCCTTCTTTCCTATTGTTCATTCTTTTCTATTTTCTTTGATGATTTTATATTATGATTTAACAATGAGTAGAGTATAGGTATCAGTTTCTAAGGTACAATTCTATTAAAGGAACACTATATGAGGTTCATTGTTTCTCCATATTTTATTTATGGTTTTTAAGTTTATTTATTTTGAGAGAGAGAAAGCATGAGTGGGGGAGGGCCAGGGAGAGAGGAAGAGAGGGAGAATCCCAAGCAGGCGCCATGCTGTCCACACAAACCCAGTGTGAGGCTTGAACCCACAAACAGTGAGACCATGATCTGAGTAGGAGCTGGACACTTAACTAGCTGAGCCACCCAACACCCCTGTCTCTCCATATTTTAAAGTCTTTATGAGCAAGGCATATTGTAAATTCTTATTTATAAAGCAAAACAATTATAAAAGCCATGTTATCTCAATGCCATAAGTTTTAACACATATCACAGAGGCTTTATTAAAAATTCACAAATAGATGCTTCTAATTATAGAAAGAGGCATGCAAATATCAGAAGTAAAACTGTCTTCATCAGTCTCCTGAGATTCACCATTTACTCAGGCATTTAATGCTCTAGATAAAGCTTACAGTTTTATAGCCTGAAAGATCAATTTCAGATCATTCTTTCTTGATGAAAACTTTCAATGATGCCAGGTCTTTGGGGTCTATAAAAATTTTTCCCTTGAATCCTACTTCTCTCTGGCTCTATTTCCATCCTTTTCTTCCAGCAGGTGATAGGTAATTGCTAAAATAGATAACTTCTATAAAGATCATAACAAGATTTTCAGTTTACAATGCAGTTACAAATTTTCCCTTCCATCTTGAAGTCCTAGAAGAGGTTCAAATCATTTACTTAGACATTTATTTACTAGCAACTTAAAAATCATAATTATATATTGAGAATATACATATATTAAGATACATGCAGTCCATAAAAGGCATCCAAGTTTCCAATTCAACAGGGATAAATCAGAAATTCATTCTTTACCTGTAAATAACAAAAAGGGCTCTATTTTTTTAATGACTTCTACTTACAGTTAATCCACCAAGTAATATACATTTCTTCCTAACCTGAAAATTGTATTCATATGTAAAAGGCAATTTTGTTGGCTCCACAACTCATATAGTATAGAAATAACTTCATTGTTAGGTTTTCAATTTCTTTATTCATAAAGTGGGAAAACAAATGATATATACCTTTGTACTTGATTCTAAGGTACACGTTTGTTTTTTTTTTTCACATATTAAACTTCCTAAAATCAACATTTACCTTACAGTCAATATAAGAAAGATTTTACCAGCTGTCCAGATATTGCATAGCTTCATCTGTTGCAGGTGTTCAAATTTAACTTAGAATAAGCTGATATTTCTATTCAAAGAGGGTTTTCACATTACTCGTCCTTCCTTCCCAAAGCAGACGCTAGAACCCATTCCCTTAGTAATCCTTGCAGCCAGAGAGCTGGCATGTAATCCAGGTTCCCTCAGTGAGGATATCTATGCTTTATAATCTGCAAATCGAGCAACACGAAGAAGCACATTACATGAAGAAGCAGGTATGCACAGTATTGATCATTTAACAGATGGGAAGATTAACTATCTGCCTCTGTAACAGTAGCAGTAGCAGTGTTTGGGTTCAGTTGCTGGCATCAGTAACATATCTGTCAGCTGCCTCAATTCACTGCTGCCATTTTGGGGGGCAATGGAGATTTCACCAAATCTGTTCAGAGTTGTAGCTCTCAGGACTGTATAGCACCCAAATCTAGATGATTAATTCCCTTTCTGTCTAAAATAGGCAGGTACCAGGACCCTTGAGTATTGGACTTCTCATTAAATTGTCATCTCATGTATATTATTTTTTGAGCCAGAGTAAGTGAATATGGATCTCTGACTGTCCTAAAAATTATTATACCATGTAAAAAGCTATTACACTCAAAAGATTGCATATTATATGGCATTAAAGGCAATAAATGGCAATAAAATTGCCAAATAGTTCAGAATACTCAAAGAATTTCCTAAGGTAGAGAGGTAGCTTTCATGAACAGTGTATAAGTTAAGGAATATCACTCAAATGCTGAATATCTTTGGGTCATAATATTCTTATTCTGGCTTCTCTGCAAAAGAATCTATTAAACAGCTAATAAACCTAAGTTAACTAGTGAAAAACTTTAAAAATAATTTTAACCAGATAATTTTAACCAAAACCATTTTTACCATATACTTTTAACCAAATTGCAAATCATAACCTCATATGCTTTAATATGCCTTGAATTTCCCCAAGTATAAAACATAATTCCCAAGGTGAAAAAGAAATGAGGATATCCTTTAAAATTTGAACATGTACAAGATATAACCAAAGTCAAGAGGGGTAACAAAAACTAGTCCAGTAAAGTGATTTGAAGATTCTTGATCTTACAGCCAGAGCACACATTATATACAGTCTAGTTCCTAGCCAGATTAATAAAACCTCACACTAACAGCCTATTTACCTCAGTTCCTCTTATTCAATACAACATGCTTAGGTTTCAGCCAAAACTTATAAGGCTTGTCAAAAGCCATGCTAAAACCTGGTCTGGTGGAGCCTGACTGGCTCAGTTAGAAGATCATGAAATTTTTGATCATGAGTTTGAGCTCTACTTTGGGTGTAGAGGTTACTTAAAGACATAAAACTTAAAAAAAATTAAAACCTGGTCTGAAGAGAAAAAGCAGGAATCAGAACTAGACTCAGCTGTGACAAAGGAGTTATACTTTTCTGACAGGAAATTTAAAATATCTATGATTCATATGTGAAGGACACTAATTAAAAAATTAGGCAACATGCAAGAACAAATCGGTAATGTAATCAGAGAGATGGAAATTCTTTTTTTTTTTTTTACAAATCGTTTATTGTCAAATTAGTTTCCACATAACACCCAGTGCTCATCCCCACAAGTGCCCTCCTCCAAGCCCCCCACCCCACATCCATCAGTCCTCAGTTTTTGTCAGCATTCAAGAGTCTCTCATGGTTTGCCTCTCTCCCTTTCCCCCACCATTTCCCCCCTTCTTCTCCTCCTTGCTCCTCCGTCAAGTTCCTCCTAATCCTCCTATACGTGCAAACATATGATATTTGTCCTTCTCTGCCTGACTTATTTCACTCAGCATAATACCCTCAAGGTCCATCCATGTTGCTACACATGGCCAGATTTCATTGTTTCTCATTGCCATGTAGTATGCCATGGTATAGATAAACCACATCTTCTTGATCCATTCGTCCGTTGATGGACACTTAGGCTCTTTCCATCTTTTGGCTATTGTTGAGAGTGCTGCTATGAACATTGGGGTACATGTGCCCCTATGCATCAGCACTCCTGTATCCCTTGGGTAAATTCCTAACAGTGCTATTGCTGGGTCATAGGGGAGTTCTATTGTTAATTTTTTGAGGAACCTCCACACTGTTTTCCAAAGGGGCTGTACTAGTTTACATTCCCACCAACAGTGTAAGAGGGTGCCCATTTCTCCACATCCTCGCCAGCATCTCGTGTTCTCTGATTTGCTCATTTTAGCCACTCTGACTGGTGTGAGGTGGTATCTCAGTGTCGTTTTGATTTGTATTTCCCTGATGAGTAGGGATGCTGAGCATCGTTTCATATGTTTGTTGGCCATCTGGATGTCCTCTTTGGAGAAGTGTCTGTTCATATCTTCTGCCCATTTCTTTACTGGGTTGTTTGTTTTTTGGGTGTGGAGTTTGGTGAGTTAGTTATAGATTCTGGATATCAACCCTTTATCTGATATGTCATTTGGAACTATCTTTTCCTATTCCGCTGGTTGCCTATTAGTTTTCTGGGTTGTTTCCTTTGCTGTGCAGAAGCTTTTAATCTTGATGAGGTCCCAATCGTTTATTTTTGCTCTTGATTCCTTTGCTTTGAGGGATGTGTCAAGTAAGACGTTGCTGCGGTGGAGGTCAAAGAGGTTGTTTCCTGCTTTCTCCTCTAGGGTTTTGATAGTTTCCTGTCTCACATTCAGGTCCTTTATCCATTTTGAGTTTATTTTTGTGTACGGTGTGAGAAATTGATCTAGTTTCATTCTTCTGCATGTTGCTGTCCAGTTCTCCCAACACCGTCTGTTAAAGAGGCTGTCTTTTTTCCATTGGATATTCTTTCCTGCTTTGTCAAAGATGAGTTGGCTGTATACTTTTGGGTCCACTTCTGAGTTCTCAATTCTGTTCCATTGGTCTACGTGTCTGTTTTTGTGCCAATACCACACTGTCTTGATGATGACAGCTTTGTAGCAGAGGTTAAAGTCTGGGATGGTGATCCCTCCCGTTTTGGTTTTATTTTTCAGGATTACTTTGGCTATTCGGGGTCTTTTGTGGTTACATACAAATTTTAGGACAGTTTGTTCTAGTTTTTGAGAAGTATGCTGGTGCAATTTTGATTGGAATTGCAATGAATGTGTAGAGTGCTTTGGGTAGTAATGACATCTTAACTATATTTATTCTTCCTTCCATGAGCATGGGATGTTTTTCCATTTCTTTGTGTCTTCTTCAATTTCCTTCATAAGTTTTCTTTAGTTTTCATCATACAGATCTTTTGTATCCTTGGTTAGGTTTATTCCGAGGTATTTTATGTTTTTTTGTGCAATTGTGAATGGGATCAGTTTCTTGATTTCTCTTTCTGTTGCTTCATTGTTGGTGTATAAAAATGCAACCGATTTCTGTACGTTGATTTTGTACCCTGCAACTTGGCTGAATTCTTGGATCAGTTCTAGTAGGCTTCTGGTGGAGTCTGTTGGGATTTCTATGAAGAGTATCATGTCGTCTGCAAAAAGTGACAGTTTAACTTTGCCAATTCTGATGCCCTTTATTTCCTTTTGTTGCCTGATGGCTGATGCTAGGACTTCCAGCACTATGTTAAACAGCAGTGGTGAGAGTGGACATCCCTGTCGTGTTCGTGATCTCAGGGGGAAAGCTCTCAGTTTTTCCCCGTTGAGAATGATGTTAGCTGAAGGCTGCTCATAGATGGCTTTGATGATGTTTAAGTAAGTTCCTTCTATCCCAACTTTCTCTAGAGTCTTTATTAAGAAGGGATGGTGTGTTTTCTCAAATGCTTTGTCTGCATCTATATCAACAGGATCATATGTTTTTTATCTTTTCTTTTGTTGATGTGATGTATCACATTGATTGATTTGTGAATGTTGAACCAGCCCTGTAACTCAGGAATGAATCCCACTTGATCTTAGTGAATAATTCTTTTTATGTGCTGTTGAATTCGATTTGCAAGGATCTTGTTGAGGATTTTTGCATCTGTATTCATCAAGGATATTGGCCTGTAGTTCTCTTTTTTTGCTGGGTCTCTTTCTGGCTTGGGAATCAGAGTGATGCTGGCTTCATAAAATGAGTCTGGGAGTTTTCCTTCACTTTCTATTTTTTGGAATAGCTTGAGAAGAATGGGTATTAATTCTGTTTTAAACGTCTGGTAGAATTCCCCAGAGAAGCCATCTGGTCCCGGGCTCTTATTTGTTGGGAGATTTTTGATCACTGATTCGATTTTCTCACTAGTTATGGTTCTGTCCAGATTTCCTACCTCTTCCCATGTGAATTTTGGTAGTGGAGGTGCATTTAGGAATTTGTCCATTTCTTCTAAGTTGTCCAGTTTGTTGGCATATAATTTTTCATAGTTTTCCCTGATAATTGCCTGTATTTCTGAGGGTTTGGTTCAGAGAGATGGAAATTCTACAAAGGAATCAAAAGAAAATGTGCAAAATCAAAAATATTGTCACAGAAATGAAGAGTGCCCTGGATGAACACTCATAAAGAAAAGACGCAGTTTACCAATATTGAAAATGAAATGACATAAAGTGAAAGAGGTATTTACCATTGATCACATGGGTGTAAAACGATGATAAATAATACACAAACAACTCTATGTCCACAAACTTGATAACTCATGTGGAATAGACCAATTCCTTGAAAGCCACAAACTACCAAAACTCACAGAAAGATAAATAATCATCTGATTATGCCATGTCTCTAAAGAAACTAAATTATTAATAATATATTATAAGATTATTTATTTTTCTTTAATGAAATCCAAATATCAAGAAGTTTGTATATAGAATCTCAGACAACTACCTTGAGGCATTGTGCAAAATATTGTTTAAAAAAGTTATTTCTATCCACCAATATGGCAGCCTATAAATATGTATTTTTAATTCTCTGTGATAGTTTTTCTAGGTTAGGGTTAAAGAATAGATGATTGACTATTAGCTTTTTTAAATTTATTTTTGAGAGAGAGGGAAAGAGAGAGTGAGCAAGGGTAGGGCAGAGAGAGAGGGAGACAGAAAGGATTTTCTTGTGGCACCTGGCTGGCTCAGTGAGGAGAGCTTGTGACTCCTGATCTCGGGGTTGTGAGTTTGAGCCCCATGTTAAGTGTAGAGATTACTTAAATAAATTAATGAATAAAATTTTAATATAAATAAATAAAAACATTTTACTGTAGCTTAACCATTTGATTACTAGTAAAAGGGAGGATTGAGTCACTATTTTATGTTAAAATTTTCAGAAAAGAGAAATGATGAGAATTTATAGAAAATCAGAATAGTTTAAGAGTATAGATTCATGAGTTCTGAATGCACTACTGTCCCATAATTAAAATAACAAAATAACAAATTACTACAAACTCTGTTAATACCTGAAAAGAACACAAATTTATTATCTTATGGTTCTCGAGAGCAGAAGTCCAATACTGTCTCATTGGGTTAATATCGACATGTCAGTAGACTGCATTCCTTTCTGCAGACCCTAGCGAAAAATTCTTCTGTGCTTCTACATGGCTGTCAACTTCTGAGAACTGATCACAGGGCATGAAATCCTTTTCTTGCTGCCAACTTTCTTGGCTCTTTTTCCATTATTGAATTTCTTTGGCCTGATTTTTTGCCTTTTTCCATACTTAACTATCCATGTGAATACGTGGGATCCACCTAGATAATCCAGGATACCCTCCCTATATTAAAGTCACCTGATTAGCAATACTAATTCTATCTGCGAACACAGTTGCCATTTGTCATATAATGCCAACATGTTCACAATTTTAACACCAAGATTTAAAATGTAGACATCAGGAGCTCCTGGGTGGCTCAGTCAATTGTGTGTCCGACTTCGAATCAGGTCATGATCTCACAGTTCCTGAGTTTAAGTTCCACATGAGCTCAGTGGTGACAGTTTGAAGCCTAGAGCCTGATTCAGATTCTGTCTCCCTCTCTCTCTGCCTCTCCCCTGCTCTCTGTCTTTCAAAAATGAGTAAACATTAAAAATAAGTAAAAAAAACAGTGTGGAGATTCCTCAAAAAATTAACAATAGAACTCCCCTATGACCCAGCAATAGCACTGCTAGGAATTTACCTAAGGGATGTAGGAGTGCTGATGCATAAGGGCACAGATACCCCAATGTTCATAGCAGCACTCTCAACAATAGCTAAAACATGTAAAAAGCCTAAGTGTCCCTCAAAGAATGAATGGATCAGGAAGATGTGGTTTATCTATACCATGGAATACTACGTGGCGATGAGAAAGGATGAAATCTGGCCATATGTAGCAACATGGACGGAACTTGAGGGTGTTATGCTTAGTGAAATAAGTCAGGCAGAGAGGGACAACTACCCTATGTTTGCACATATAGGAGGATTAGGAGGAACTTAACGGAAGACCGTGGGGGAGAAGAAGGGGGGAAATACAGGGGGAGAGGGAGAGAGGCAAACCATGAGAGACTCTTGAATGTTGAGAACAAACTGAGGGCTGATGGGTATGGAAGGGAGGGGAAGGGGGTGATGGGCAGGGAGGAGGGCACCTGTGGGGATGAGCACTGGGTGTTATATGGAAACCAACTTGAAAATAAACTATTAATAAATAAATAAACAAACAGACAAACAAAATGTAGACATCACTGGGGAGCCATCATTCCGCCTATCCACCAAGTTTCCCAACTAAATGTGAGGAGTTTTTATTGCACCTTTCACATAGACAGATTTTGACTAAGAAAATTAAGACAAATATAAGGTGGGATAAACCCAGATTAGAGAATAGACTCAAGTTTAGCAGACTTTGGAATTTAATGATACATAGATTTCTATCTTATTTAAACTTATTACCTACACTATTTGTTTATTGAAGAAAC
This sequence comes from Proteles cristata cristata, assembly GCA_017311185.1. Lineage (NCBI taxonomy): Eukaryota > Metazoa > Chordata > Mammalia > Carnivora > Hyaenidae > Proteles > Proteles cristata. The sequence goes on from JAESUZ010000127.1 coordinate 1,149,916, forward strand.
TGGCTTGATAGGATGCACAGTAGAAAAAATATTTCTTTCCCATCATAGCTTTTAGATGAGTTTTGTTGGAACTCTCCTCCCTGCATCTGGACGATAAATCAAACAAAACCATAGGCATTAAAATCATAGTCAAGTATTAATAATTTCATTTGTAGAAGTTGTAATGAATATTCCACACAAATTTTAAATTCGCAGCCTTATTCTGGTCAATTTCTTTACGTTTTGAATGCAGGGACACCTGCGTGACTCCCTTGAAGCATCTGACTTGATCTCTGTTCAGGTCACGATTTCATGGTTTGTGATATCGAGCCCCACATCCTAGGGCTCTGTGCTGACAGCATGGAGCCTGCTTAGGATTCTCTCTCTCCCTCTCTTTCTCTCTCTCTTTCTCTGCCCCACCTCTTCAAAATAAATAAACAGACTTTAGAATGGAAATACTTTTTCCTCTATTGTAACAAATTTTGGGGTTCAGTGCTTAATTGCTACCAATGTGTAAGTGGTATTTCATAATTGGTACTAAAATATAGAACTTATACAGGATACATGTCAGGTTTTTAGCAAGCTAACTGTCATAAGTTTATTGCACTTTGTGTATATTATACCAGGCCAGTCAAATAAGTGTCATGGTTATAACAGCACTGGAGTCCCACAATCTGGGTCATACTTGTGGCACTCTCTTCCTAGTTCTGTATCCTTGGGAAACTTTTTGCAAATTTCTATGTCTTAATGCCTCAAATTGTAAAATAGGGTAATGATATAGCCAAACACATAGAGTTACTGGGTATTATTGAATTAATATGTAAAAAGGCATAGAAGGGGGTCTAAAAAATATGCACTATGATGTTTTTGTGTTTTTTTAAAAAGATATCATCACTCAAGTTTTTAACATGCTGAAGCAGAAGTTTAGATACTTCGCATTTATACTACATATTGACTAAGGTCTAAGGCTAGCTTGAATATATGAAACATAGCAAAGCTACAATATTTTACATCCATAAAATTTAAAACAATAGGAAATAGGCACATAATAAGATACATTTTGTTTTGAGTTCTTAAAAAAGAATTATTCTTGAGGTAAATGTTATTAATTTGTGGTTGGTAGTATTTAAAATTGCACATAACATAGTTATACTAGCAGGGCTACTTTCCATCCCAACTTTTAAAATAATTAAAAACATACTAAGGTAGGATATGAAATGTTGGCAGAATTTAATAAACAACAATTTCTTATTCTTTCCTTATGAAGTTACTTTAAAGATAAGTTTGTCCCAGATAAAAGGATTATACCAAAATGAGCTCAAAGAAGGACACGATAATGTATCATTCATTTAATGATGATTAATCATCATCATTAGGCCATAATATTTATCATTCATTTAATGGGTCAACTTATTGATCTTAAGTATAAAATATTCCTGAAATTTTCTTTTTAGTACTGAAACTGTGGGAAACATATAAAATACTATAATATGCATATTTTATAAGCTCTTTACATCTTTAATTTAAACTCTAATTAAATATTTTGTTGTTGTTGTTTTTAGTGAAAAGCTCAAGTCTGACTAAGTAATAATAACATTACAAGCCCACTGGGCAGGGAGCCTGGGACAGGACAGTAAGTGCAGGCTAAGCAATTTAATTTAATTTTGCAAGTGGAGAGGTGTAAAATCCCAGACTATGGTAAGTCAAAAATAAATGAGGGAATTGGTATGAACTTAAAAAAGCAGACTGTGGTTAAATCTCTCTAGGACTTCTAGAGTTTCATTTATTAAATCAGTAAATCTAGGGAAATAAAACTTTACTCTGATATTATAGACACTAATACTTTTTTTTAAAGTTTCCAAAAACTTTAATTATAAGCCTGGTATTAAAATCACACAAATATCTATGCACATCCATTGCTTCATATTAGTAATAAGATTGACTCTTATAAGTAGGCAGAATAAGAAATTGCTAGTAGTTCATGGATAACAATGAAAATAAGAGGTCATGTTTACTAACTGCAATATAGATATATAGATATATAGTTCAATATATATTTATATAATATACCATATAAATATATTTTATATAATAAAACAATGTTTATTAAGTGCAATATATATTGTGTATATAATAATATTGTGATTAGCACAAGCAGCTCTCAAATTAAATGTTATTTAAATTTCTCACATGAAGCCTTAAAAAGAGAATATTGTTTGCCTTAAATTATAATGATCAAGGTAAAACCCAAACCCACTTTTTCTGACACCATAGTTTGTATATTTTAATCACCAGTTTAGGAAGGATGGTCATCTAGATTTATCTTCTACTTTCTGATGAAGTCATGTAAAACTTACTGTGTTGTTATTTAAGAGCTTAGTGGATAATAAAATATAACAACAGCTATGTAAAAAGTATACAGATAATGATAGATAAGAAGGAAGGGAGGGAAGGGGGGAGGAAGGAAGAAAGGAATGAAAAAAAAATAGGTGGCAGGTGATAAATTAGATAGATGGCTCCTAATATGAGACAAATAGAATGCTAGTACTGTAATGTATATTATTTGATTTGTTCCTAAAATAATTTGAGGAACGCCTTATGATTTCCATATTACCAATGAGCAATCTGATCTCAGCTTAAAAAAAAAAAAACTAAATTACAGATAAATAGTATTAGTCTCTATTTACATTTAAGAATCCACATACTGAGTGGGATTCAATTCTACACTCATTATTTATATAGCAAAGACTGATGTCTCTGAGCTTATGCACTGATGCTTTTTACTTCCTAAACCACAGCTGCTCTTCTCTAAACAGACTTCTGCCCACCCCATCCTTATTATCAAAAGGAATAGAAGTACTTTTGAATTTTTTATGATGGCAAAATTGAAATTGCAGCTGAATTTGGTGCCTAGCACAGAGTTGAACCATGAATGTACACCGTACTTCATATGCATGATCATTAAAAATTCCCAGGGTGCCTGGGTGGTTCAGTCGGTTAAGCGTCTGACTTCAGCTCAGGTCATGATCTTGCAGTTTGTGGGTTTGAGTCCTGCATTGGGCTCTGTGCTGACAGGTCGGGGCCTGGAGTCTGTTTCAGATTCTGTGTCTCTCTCTCTCTGACCCTCCCATGCTCACACTCTGTCTCTCTCACAAAAAGTAAACATTAATTTTTATTTTTTAATTTCTTGGAGTAGGAGCTCCTGGGTGGCTCAGTTGGTTAAGCTTCTGACTTCAGCTTAGGTCATGATCTCACCGTCTTTGAGTTTGAGCCCCATCCTGGCTCTGTGCTGACAGCTCAGAGCCTGGAGCCTGCTTCAGTTTCTGTGGCTCCCTCTCTCTCTCTGCCCCTCTTATGCCCTGCTTCTATCTGTCTCTCAAAAATGAATTAACGTTAAAAAATTTTTTTAATTCCTTTGGAGTAAAGCCTGTAGCTGAGAAAAAGTTTAATTAATATTATCTGAGATGTTCGTATATTTAGTGGAAAAAAATGAAAACAAAATTTTCACATTTCTTTTGGGAAATTATTTTTTTATTTTTATATAGTAGGTAATTAAACTTCCTAGGTGATTTTTTTTTTATTTTTCCAAGGAGAAAAAATTAGCTGTCTCCCATTAAGTTCAACACATTAATTTCAACTTTAAAAAGTGAAGTTTTTTGTTTTTCGCTTTTTTCTTAAGTAGTCTTTACACTCGGTGCAGAGCCCCATGTGGGACTTGGACTCATAACCCTGAGATCAAGACCTAGGCTGAGATTGAGAGTTGGGTGTTTAACTGACTGAAGCCACCAGGATGCACCTAAAAGTGAAGAGTTTTAAGGTACACAAAGGTATAACTTGAAATGACAGCTCTATTTGATTATTCACTTAATAACTATTTATTCCCTACTTGAGAATCTCAGGAAACACAAGGATGTTTGCATCCCTTTTTTAGTCTAGAATGTGTATAACATTGCCTAAGGAAAATCTATAGAAGAAAGGCTCCAGGGTCAATATGAGAGGAACTTCAACATTGGATGAAGAGACTGAGCATGCAAAGGGATTAGAAGTAGTAAAAAAAAAAAAAAAAAAAAAAATCAATAAACTTAAAAAGTGAAAGATAAACAACAAACAAACAAAAAAGGTCTTTTGGTTATAGAAAAATAAAGACTATTCTTGAACAAGCATAGATTTGGTGATATGAAAGCAAATCTAGGCTTGTGTAAATTGAGGAGTGGGTGATAAATCTTGGGAGTAGTTAGTGGAAGAAAAAAGAAGGGAAAGAATTGTCTGGATTAAGGCGTATGTTCTGAGGAAGAATTGTATATTTAATATTTTGAGCAGAAGATAAGATAGAAGATCTGATAATATTGATAAGAAGGATGCAGTTGCAAAGGAGATGTTAATCACACAGAGAGAGAGAAGGGATACTTGATCAATATAGGTTTCCAAAGAAGTTTGGAAAGCATGAAATTCAAATAATAATTTAGGAGATATCTGGGGATTGAAAGGACCACTTCCTCTATTGGAAAAATATTTATGTGGAGAAATGGGGTAGGGGTGGTGGTGAAGAGCCTGCATGTGGTTACAGAAATTTGTAGAGTTTCTATCTAAGAGCTTCTGTTTTCTTTTGAAAGAAAGACACCTGGTCATCTGTAAGAAAACAATTGATAACAAGAAAGTGTCAAAATAGTAAGATATAGAAAAGATGTGAAATAGTTATTCTATATGATAAGGGGGGTTAACGTTTCTGTTCTCAAATTAATGGTGTACATGAATTATTTTTCATTGCAAATCAGATTATAATGAAAAGAAAATTTTGACTCATTTATTTATTTTTATTTTATTGCAAAATTTATCTAATCGAATAAAAAGAAGTATATACAAAGAAAGTTTATATCAGCAATTGTCCAAAAGAATTAGATTGTTTCCAAAAAAATTCTATCTGCTAATGGAATTTACTGATGCAGAAGGCTCTAGAGTCAAATATCATGTCTGAATTTTGAAAAGGACTATATAACTTTATGACCAATTATGCTGCTTGTAGCTATCTAGACAAACTAAAAGCAATTAGTCCTCATGTTTCAGGCTATAAACTGAGAGTCAGCATGCCTCTACTGCAACTGAATTCATTAGTTCAACGCTCTATTACTCAAATATTACATAAAATTATCAAAAAGTTCAAATATATTCAGTCCTAGGGACCAAAATGTCCATTGAGAAAATTTTGCTACATTTTCAATATGTTATCTGTAAAAACTTAAAGCATTTGTATGCTAAATTTCTATTTGTGTTGATTTTTACTCTCCAAACACTAAAAAGAAATATTCCATAAAATAACTCTTACTAGCATAGAAAACCAAATTACATATTCCTCTAAAACTGTCTATTGAGGTTAACAGAAACGGTAGTATTGTTTCAGAATAGAGCACTTGAAGAGGTGTGAGCAGTGGCTAAATCTATTTTCTTTTTCAAGTAGGATTTAATTGCTCAGTTCATTTCTTCAGCAACACATACTAAGCTATCAGAAGCTCACAATTACCCGTTTCTCAACTAAAACTATCAGAGATGGAAATAATACAGAGAAAAAAATATTATAAATGCATATAAACACCTCCACAGATGTTGAAAACAGAAGGGATTTAGAAGAAATTTACAATTTTCAATACCATCTGTCTCTTGTATATAGATTTTAAGTTGATAGATAATCTATTGGTTCTATGAGTTTTAAAAAATGCAATTAGTTGTAAAAACCTGCTATTTAGTTTTTTATTTAGTTGAGAAATTGTACCAATGCTAAATAGGTCGGTTGATCATCTACTTTCTCATAATCTAATCTGTAGATTATCCATAGTTAAAATATTATGAATTTTCATCATATTAGATTTTTCTCTAAAATAATTGTTTACTCCAAACACATAATAAAAAAAAATACAACTCTGTACAGTGAAAACTATAATAAAAACTATCCTTGGCTTATCATTAGTAAATTATATATAATGTAAATGTATAATTTAAAAATAAATATATATTAATACACACACATGCAAATGCTAAAGTATATATTCTTCAATCTTTCTCATTTTAGGCAAAAGTAAACTCCTCTCTCATATCCAAGCTTTATGTATCTACTTCTTTGACAAGTATTAGGAGTGTGGAAAATCCTATAATAAAGAGTGATTAATTTTCCCTAAAGCATGCATTAGCAAAACAATTTCTTTTCGGTGTTTTATGTGCACAAAAGCATTCCTGCACATAAACAAATGCAACAATCTCTACTGTACTGGCCCCTTTAAAAAAAGAGGAAAAAAAGAAAGAAAGAAAAAGGAAAAGGAAAAAGGTGAAGGTGAGCATGAAAGCCTGGATATTTATGCATTTCCTGGTTAATTTATTGAACAATATACCACTCTCTTTAATACATTTTAGGGCAAAACTTTTACAGTGGGGTTTCCTGAATGGCCTATTTTACTTGCCAAAGGGAGTAAAAATGGGAGGAATATTTGTCTCCTTGAAAAGGTTATGAAACTATTTTGTAAAAACTTTCCCTTGGGGGCTTTCCAAAAACAACTGGGCCAATTCTGTGTCAAAACACAATGAACAAAACATAGAAGACCAGACTTTTTGAACCAGCAGCTGGACTACCTGCGGCTCTCCTTAACAAGTGGGCCAATTCCACCTGGAAACAGAATGAACACGAGATATAAAAAGATCAAAATTGCTTGAACCAGCAGCTGTTCTATCTGCAGCAGTTAATCTTTCCTGGCAATCTGTTAGAGACACACATTCCTCAGGCTAACAGGACTAAGGACCTTTTTGCTGACTGCTGTGCCTCTGGGACATGCTCAGTTTACAGCTCTTTCCACAAAGGCTGGGAATGTGTCAGCTACACATTGAACCAACATGGAGAAATAGAACCTTTCATGTCAGTTTAGATGTAAAGAAGTGAGTATGAGTGGTTAGCTTCTCTAAAGGAATACAAACCCATTAATTGCTTCGGTTCTAATTTCATCAAGATATTTGGGATAGTTTAGGGTGCATTAGCTACAACACTAGAATAAAGCCTATATTTAGAATAGTACAGTAATACAATATAAGTCTACCACTTAATCTAAAATTCAAGGACTGTATATTAAATGACATCTGTGTAAGTTCATTGTGTCAGCCACCATTCTAAGTGATGTAGAGATATTAGCTCATTTACTCAAGCATTTGAAGAGATAAGAACCATAAAGTCCAGGCACCTGAAGCACTACAAAGTTCAGTAATTTATCCGTGACTTTATAATTCACAGTTGGCAGAGCTGGGATTCAAACACAAGCTATCTTGATATGGAGACCGTGTTCTTGATAACATGCAATGCTATAGGCAGATAATAACTCATTGGAAACACCTCCTTCAGTGAAATATAGACTGAAATGTGTATGTATGATTTTAATTTTAAATTGTTTAATCCAGAACTTTACATATTATATATGGTTATGGAATTCATCTCCATGATTCCATGTTCCAAATATAAAAAACTCTAATATGTTTAAAATACTAATAATATGGAGCAATTATTTAACCAAATTAATTACCATTTTTCAGTTTCAAGTGGTCCTGATATGTACATAATATGTAAAAGTAATCTAGTGGTAGTATAAATCGTTGATTTTGTGAAATATTATTTTTAATCATCTCAAATGACCACAATATGAAAGTAGTGTTTTTGTTTTTGTTTTTTTACCTTAGGAGTCCAGGCAGTTTACATGATGAAATTCAGATATGAAATCCTGATTCATTTATACTTATAATCATGACTTTTTAATATTAATATTATTTTGCCAGTTAAAAAAGATATATACAGATTTCACAGAAAGAACAATTCTGACAAAAAATACTCCAATTTTAGACAAATTTTATAAATGTTGTATTTCTCAGTTTTATATAAATGAGATAGTTATAAATAATCAGTTGTATCACCACAAATTATAACACTCGAGCTAAAAAAGACATACTGTCTCCTGAGATTTACCTCATAAGTGATAATTTTATCTGGTTAGAATCCATCTATTCCTGTAAAAGCTAAAGATCTCAGATTCAGAAGAGAGATGAAGCTAGATTTAAAGTCAAGCCTTGGCAGAGTGTAGCTAGTTGTATAGTTTAGGACCTGGAACTAGTTTTCTTTAATTCTCATTTGGATTATGCGAACTTGACAAAATTCATCTCACATAATTATTATAAGTGTTTATTAAGTGTAATAATATCTAAAATACCTTTATGTCAAGTACAAATACATACTCAGCCCACTAGAGTGACCGACCATCTGTGTTTGCCCAAGATTGCCTTAGTTTTGTCAATGAAATCTTTCAGTCCCAAACCAGGAAAGTTGGTCACCCTATAGAATTCACACAAATAAACCTTATGTATATGTATCTTCATATATTTGGGAACACAATTAAATTTTTTTAAAACTAGATAGATCGATAAACAAATTAGCAATATGCAGTGCCTCAATTTTCAAAAATTTAGCTTTCTTAGAATTTCAACACACACATTAAGATCAAAGGCCCGGGGGGATGTCTCTTTTTTAAGGCTATCATAAAATGATTATAAAATTTCAGTGCTCTCATAAAATGATGTGATGATAGGTGGACTTCATTCATACATTCTAAATTATGAGCTGGTAGCTGAGAAGAATTTTTAAACTTGAACAAACGTAGCATCATTTATTGAAAGAATGAGTAAGGGAAAGATTAGATGATTTGTCTTACCTCAAGGCAGGACAAGAGGTGGGGCGCCTGGGTGGCTCAGGTCATGATCTCACGGTTCGTGGGTTTGAGCCCCACCTCGGGCTCTGTGCTTACAGCTAGCGCAGAGCCTGGGGCCTGTTTCAGATTCTGTGTCTCCCTCTCTCTCTAACCCTCCCCTTCTCACGCTGTCTCTCTCTCTCAGAAATAAATAAAACGTTAAAAAAAGTTTAAAAAGCAGGAAAAAAGAGATGCCCAAAGTTGACGAGATTGTATTGCATTGTATTGACCATTTCTTTTAGTATTATTTCACAAGGATTTTATGCACTCAACGGGCGTTTTTTGAGTACCTATCATATTACAGGAATGTGACATTGAACAAGACAGATAATGTTCTTGTTCATTCTACCTGAGAAGGACCAAAAAATTAATGAACAAAAATTACATTGAGTAGTAAAAAAGTAATGTAGAGAACTGTAGAAAAAGTAATGTAATCCAATAAAAATGACTCAGAGGGCACTTAACACAGAATAGTCAGGGTTGTTCTCTCTAAAGCTGAGATCTGAATGAAGAGAAGTCACTTGCCATGTAAAAAGCCTGAGGAGCTTCAGAGTCGAGAGAATGGCAAGGCTAAAGGCCTTGAGAAAATAAAAGGTTTGGGCCTTGGAAGAGAAAAAAAGAAGGTCCTGCTATGGTTGGAATGCATTGATAAATAGTGATAGTAGCCTGTAGGAGTAGATAGAGATGAGGCCATGTAGGCCATGAGACTGTAAAAAGGTAGTAATAAGAAGTTAGTAGAAGGTTTTCAACAGAGAAGTAGCCTGATCTGATTTACATTTGTATTATTTTCCTACTGGAACAAAGTATTACAATCTATGTGGCTTAAAACTACAGAAAATTCTCTCTCTTCTCTCACAGGAGCCTAGAAGTTTGAATCAACACATTAGCCATTCAAGGGAAACCTCTAAAGCCATTAGGGGAGAACCCTTCTATGCTTCTTTAAAACATTTATTTCCAGATAGCCCCAGGCATTTCTTCACTTGTGGCAGTGTATCTGTGATCTCTGCTTTGATCTTCTCTTGGCATTTTCCCTGTGTATTTTGTTTTAACAGGGCTATCAGTTTATAAGGACCCCAGTTATATTGGATTAGGGGGCCCACTATACTCCAATATGACCTCATATTAATTACGTCTGCAATGATGCTATTTCCAAATGAGGTCACAAAATGAGGTACTGCAGGTTAGGGCCTTAACATATCATTTTGAGGATGACTGACCTATAACAATTTGAGTAAGAGATCACTTTGTCTTTTTAAGGCAAAAGGAGTTTAAAGGGGTAAGGGTTGAAGGGGACCAGTTAGCAAGTCATTGTGATAGTTCAGGTAAAGATAACTTAGGGTCTTTTTCTAAGTTATTAATAGTGAAGTTTGAGAGAAGTCACTGTAAAAGGGAATGGACTGGACTTGCTTATGAATTAGGTGGGAAGGATGAGCAAAGAAAGACTTGGTTTTAAGTCTGGTTTTAATCTTAACAACAGAAGAGATAAATGGTGGTATTCACTGAAATGAGAAATATTAAAAAAAAATAACAAAAGACCAATCTGAGGTATAAAAGGCAATGTGTGTGTGTGTGTGTGTGCACACACGCATATGTGTGTGTTAAATGTGCTAAACCTAGTACATATATCAGATCTTCAAATGAGAGTATTTGATATACCAATCTGAAGCCTAAAAGGGAGTCATATAAATGAGTGCTTCCATTACACATTGATAGTATTTGTAACCACAGATGGGATGGGAAACCACAAAGAAGGCCAGAACTGAGCCCTAAAGCACTTCGACAATCTAAAAACAGGGCTTATATAGAATTTTTCTGAGGCATCACAGGAAAAATGGAGCTTTTCAGCAATACAGCTGCTAAAAAGAGATAAAGAGATGAAATCTAAATGGAAATTCTGGGTTTCTATAAGAATGCTATTTGATAGTGGCGGTAGTGGTGGTGATGATGGTGGTGGTGGTAATGTGTGTGTGTGGGGGGTGTTGAGAGAATTGTCTTGAAGATTCTTTTCAGTATAAAGGTCATCTCTATAAAGACATAAGTGTATAATTGCTATCAAATGCTTGATATAAACAAACTTCTGTGCAAGTGGCTATTTGTCTCTATTGGTAATTGGGGTGGCTGAAATAAAAGACACTTTCCTATAATCTATTCATTGTCTATACTGGGAGATGGAGCCTTCAGGGGAAGGTCATATGACATAGTCTAATCTTGTAAATACACTCATAAATGTCCTTCCAGGCAGTATCTAATCATATTTACTAGGAGGAAGATGCTTATCATATGTAACGCTCTTGCTTTTTGTAAATAAACTCAGAATCTATGGATTTATGCAAAATATCACATAAACTGGTGTATAAAATGAAGATATTTCATAAATGCTCTAGGATGGGTCAGGTAATATTTCATATTCTTCACTTAGGGTCTCATCTGTTCAGGGCCACAGAGTTCATCTCTAATGTAGCAAAGGAAGGATCTCAATATGCTTGTCCCTTCTCTGTGTTCTCATTGTTTGGATAGCCTGCATATTTGAAATTATTAGTAATGCCTGCTACTGGGTAAGATTTCTCATCCATATGTGCCGGAGGCTGACTCCGGCCAGGTCCAGGGGTACCTGAAGAATGGACGGTGTCGGCGAGGGAGAGGTGAGAGAGCCATGAGACTCTTTCTGGTCACCAGGCAGGCATCTCTGCTCTGACTGGAGCTCAACTTTATTTTATAATTAAGTGTTTGGGGGACGGCACAGAAGTGGCATTTGCTTTAGACAATCATTTCTGATGACAAACTTCTTTGATCTGTAAGAATTTCCCAGAACAGAGGACTCATGCATAACCTTTATCAGTAGTGACTGAAGTAGGTGATTTAGATGCTTATCCTATGGGGAAGGAAGGTATCTTTAGCATATAAGACAATGTTTTTAGCATAAAAAGGGTGAAGTTAGTTTTTTGTGAGCAGGGGTCTATAGCTTGTTTAAGGAGAAGTATTAAGAAAAACAGGTCTTTCAGGAAACACAATATTTGCTCCCATAATCACAAAAAAAGATGTTCCTACAATAGGTTCCTTCACAGAGTGCAATCAGCATATTCAAGACCAGAATAAGTCACTCTGAATACTGATCACAAATGCCTTGGGGGGTATGGTGCTCCAAGCATAAACAATTGGGTGGAGGTGGATATCTGTCCTTAACTCTAAATTAGGCTCTTTAACTCAGGGCCAGACTCAATTGTAACTCTTTTGTTTTTAGCCCCCTTTATTATCTAAGTCTTGGATCTTCAAGACCCATAGAAGAGCCTTTTGACAATCACCCACAGTGCTTTCATCTAAAATCTCATTTGAAGAGGCAAGAATATGCTTTTCCTTATGAGGTATCTATGTGGGGAATATCGGTCTGATTTGGAATATTGTGAGGCCTGGTCAATACCCACAGGCTCATTTCCAACATGAGCCAGTAGTAGCAGAAGGAGATACCAGTTTTTGTTTCTCATGGCAGGGGCTGTGCAAACATTGCCATTTCCTCGCTGTGACTGTCATCCAGCCAGGCTAATGCGACTCCCAGAACATATGAATCTGAGTTGTCAAATTTGTCATTTTTGTTAGGTAATCTTCTCCTAGCTCCTACAAGATCATTCTCTTGGAGAATTTCTACATCGAGACTAAGAAACTCTGGAGTAGAAATGAAACCAGGGACCTGGAACTGTCATAGGGACCTCTAACCTTCACTGATAGTTACTGCTACATAGGATCTGAAATACAAATTAATGGGTTAAGGTATTTGAGATCATGAGTCTTTAAGGAAAAGTTTCACCTCATTTTCACACTATTCTCTATTATGTAAAAGTGAAGAAAATCTGTAAGACACATTGAGAGAATCCAAATAAGAATTACTAAAATGTAAAAGTGTAGGTGTTCAAGAAATGAAATTAAGCTATCAAGGAAATTTAAATATTATATAATATTCATTCTCTGAAGGTCCTAGGTAGATAAGATTTCATTGTCCATATAATGAATACCAATGCTAAAAGAGACCCCCCTTTATCAACTATATGGGCATCTAAATTACTTAATATTAAACTTGATATTTTTTTACCAAAAATCGTGAATTACCTAGGAATAAACCTAACTGAAGAGGCAAAAGATCTGTACACTGAAAACTAGAAAGCTTATGAAAGCAATTGAAGAAAACACAAAGATTTGGAAAAATATTCCATGCTCATGGATTAGAAGAACAAATATTGTGAAAATGTCTATACTACCCAAAGAAATCTACACATTCAATGTAATTTCTATCAAAATAATACCAGCATTCTTCATAGAGCTAGAACAATTTTAACATTTGTGTGGAACCAGAAAAGAATCTGAATAGTCAAAGTAATGTAAAAAAGCAAATCAAAGCTGAAGGCCTCACAATTTCAGACTTCAAAGCTGTAATCATGATTACAAATCTGTAATCATTAAGGCAGTTTGGTACTGGCACAAAAATAGACACATAAACCAATAGAACAGAATAGAGAACCCAGAAGTGGACCCACAGGTGTATGGCCGACTAATCCTTGACAAGGAAGGAAAGAATATCCAAAGGAAGAAGTACAGGGTCTTCAGAAAATTGTATTGGGAAAACTGGGCAGTGACATGTGGAAGAATGAAACTAGACCACCTTATTATACCAGACACAAAAATAAATTCAAAATGGGTGAAAGACCTAAATGTAAGACAGGAAACCATCAAAACTTTATGGACAATAACCACTTTGACCTCATCTACAGCAGTTTTTTACTAGATATGTCTCCAGAGGATGGAGAAACAAAACCAAAAATGAACTATTGGGACTTGATCAAGATAAAAAGCATCTGCACAGCAAAGGAAACAATCAATAAAACTAAAAGGCAACCAACATAATTGGTTAAGATATTTGCAAATGACACATTGGATAATATGTTAGCATCCAAAATCCAGAAAGAACTTATCAAATTAAACACCCAAAAAATTAACAATCAAGTGAAAAAATGGGCAAAAGACATGAACAGAAACTTCTCCAAAGAAGACATCCAGATGGCTGACACACACATGGGCATATGCTCACCACTCATCACCGGGGAAATACAAAGCAAAACCACAATGAGATACCACCTCACCTGTCAGAATTATGAAAATTAACAGCTCAGGAAACAACAGATGTTGGCAAGGGTGTGGAGAAGGGGGACTCTTTTGCACTGTTGGTGGGAATGCAAACTGGTGCAGCCACTCTGGAGAACACTATGGAGGTTTCTTAAACAGCTAAAAATAGAGCTCCCATATGACCCAGCAATTGCTCTACTAGATATTTATCCAAAGTATATAAAAATGCTGATTTGAAGGGACACATGCACCCTAATGTTTACAGCAACACTATCAACAACAGCCAAATTATGGAAAGAACCCAAATGTCTTTAGGTTAGGTGTTAACATCCTAAGTGTTAGGATGAGCACTGGGTTTATAGGTAGGTGATAAATCACTAAATTCTACTCCTGAAACCATTAGTACACTAAATGTTAACTAAAGTACCAAAAAAATGGCATTTTCAAGTCACAAGTATTGGTTTAAACTAATGTATTTCTTTCAAAATTCTTTCCCTTTTTTTCTTTTTTTTAACTTTTCCCCCCTCTCACTTTCCATTTCAACCATGCAGAGCTATTTGGGGAAGATGGCCTCAGCAGAACATTAGAAAAGAAAAGAGTCTCTTTTGAAATATGTAGAAAAAAATTATTTTTGTTCTATCAGTAACTCATATATTATTTTAAGCCTTCAGTCCATGTAATCATAGCAAAATAAATGGTCACATCAGTATTTTTTTTTTTTTCAAAATCGCTCCAGATCTCAGGGTCTACTATTCTTGTCCCAGGGGTGAATAAGACTGGGGGTCTGTATCTCTTCAGTCATTGACATCTGCAGATGTCTGATGTATGCTAATACTGTGTGATTCCAGACTTCTTGTTTCTTTGCTCTCTTAAGTTCTGCACAGGGTCAAGTCCCATTGCAACTGCTAGCCTGGCCAAATTGGTTATCACCCTCATGGCTTCTTATCACTTGTGGACACATCTGGGTGCTTGCTTCTGACCTGATAAATTGAGGCACTCATTCCAAGGCCCTGGACAAGCTTCTCTTCTCCCAGTTTATTCAACAGAAAATGCCATGGGACTCCATCTCAATGCCGCTGTACTTAATGAAAGCCAATTCTCTTACACTATTGCTACGATATGTTGGCAAAGCTACTCTCTACCAAGCTTCTGTGAAACAATTAAGACAGGAGTCATGACAATACATTCATTCTCTAAAATATATACTCTAGATCAAAGTCCCTTCCCAGAGGTTTTCAACACTGTTAGATTCGACTGTTTTTTCTCATGCCACTTCTAGCCCAGTCATGAAATCTTTACCAAGTCTAGGATAGAAAACCTAACCCTTAAATCAGCAGATATTCTTCCAAAATCCGGTGTTTATTTTTGAATAACCTTCACATTTGGAAAGTAAATATACTTTGGGAGAGCAGAAAAGCTTTTTTTCCAAATTATTATGATTTTAATAAATTTTGAAACCCTATTTTAAAATTCAGAAAGTGATAATTCACTTCTTTTGCTCTGGTGTCCTATTGAGGCCACATTTCTCATATAGCTCTAAATGGTTGAAATGAAATGCAAGAGGTGGGAAGAACTGTTAGAATGATTAATTACATTAGTTTAAGTAATGCAACAATTTCCCTTTCTTCAGTGTCAATTCTGGGAAAAGAACAAGGATGGCTAATATTTGAGCCTCTTCAAATTCATCCATAAAAACAAATAAAGGAAATAAGTAACAAAAGAAAAAACTCACAACTCTTAAAACCACATCAGGTTAAAATGTATTTTTATGAACTCAAAAATGCAAGTCACAATACAAAATAACTACATGGCATCAGCATTTCTGCAGGAGAAAACAAATATTCCAACAAGAGATCTGATGGACCTGAGAAATTGGAGCTCAAAGATAATCAGTATGAACTCATTGAAAATCATGATGAGTCAACTTCAGAACATCAGGCAAAATAGAAAGAGTTTTTGCCCAACCTAGAAGGGTTAGCAAGAGGGGTCCATGGTAATACCTAAAAGGATCAGTGTGCCATTCATAATCTTTTGAAACTGAACATCCAGAACTTCTCTCCAGGATAAGACACTATATTAAGGAGAAAGTACTAATAGTAGAATCAAAGTTTAGTAGGAAAATAAACCAGAAACTTAAAATCCACAGAAAAATGGGGAGGAGGGTGATAGAGCAAGGATATCTTATAAAACAGGTCACCATGTTTTTGTTTGCTACAAGAAAAACAAAGGAGGAAGGTTTTTAGGGAAACATTTTTCAAATAAAATTAAACAATTGAAAGGGACAAGATTGTTCTGGATTGAATTGCATCCCCTAGAATTTCATATATTGAAATTCATAATCCCCAATACCTCAGAATATCACCTTATTTGGAGATAGGGTCTTAGAGAAATCACCAAGTTAAAATGATCTCATTTTAGTTTGATCCTTTTACAGTATGACTGGTATCCTAATGAAAAGGAAAAAAAAAATTAGAGACAGAAGCACACATGGGGAAACACCATGTGAAGAGTTAGAGTTATGGGGCACCTGGGTGGCTCAGTAGGTTAAGCATCCAGCTTCTGCTCAGGTCATGATCTCATGGTTCATGGTTTCAAGCCCCACGTGGGGATCTGTGCTGACAGCTCAGAGCTCATAGCCTGATTCAAATTCCCTTTCTTCTGCTCTCTGTGTCTGTCCCCTGCTCACACTCTGTGTGTGTCTCTCTATCTCTTAGAAATAAAGAAACATTATAACTTAGAGTAATGATAGCACAATTGTTAATATTTACAACCCGCCTCTAAGACTGTTGCATATATAAATTTAATGACAAATTAGGAGGTTATTTTAAATCTCTCATATTATGTTCTTTGGAACAAGAATTCTCAGAATGGGAAAAAGGAGATGTAGATTTAGTATAAAGATTAAATTTAGACACCTATGCTTCATTTTAAATAGGAAGTATCAGTATGATAAAGTCTGGCAACAAGTGATAAACTTCGAAGCCACGGGGATCTCTAGAGCTAAGATCATAGTTTGAAATTTTATTATCAGTGAAATCAGGACCCCTTGAAGAACTGCTGATTTCAGGTGTAGGAAATAAAATGCATATGATAACTCTGGAATATCTTAGACATACAAAATATTCAGGAGGATACCGAAGTCAAGTAGGGGCATGTGGGTCAAGTAGAGTGATGTCAAACAAGGAAGCAACAACAAACCAAAGGTGCCGACTCAGAGTATCTTCATCTGACTTGAAAATAAAAGCTTTAAAAAGAATATTTATTGTCATCATTTGAAACTTATGTTAATTGAAATCTATGCATTGAAAACTATGTCAAAGAAAGAAAAGCTTACTTAATTAACTTTGGAGGAATCGATTCATTATTTTGAAAACTAGTAAATATGAGGAAATTAAAACCATTCAGTTTACTTTGCCTATATTAACTCTAGCACTATAAACAAATAGTAAATTACATAAAGTGTCTCTTTATAAAAAACATTTCACTTAATAAATAAGAAATATGTGATTGAAATAGTACCACCATTTTGCAAAAATCCAATGAAATTCTGGATATACTAGACATTGAGTTTCAATAATATCTCTAACACAGACAATTAGACATCATGTGCCTTCTAATGTAAGAACACATCTCTGTCTATAATCTTGACAAAAGGATCAGACAAGACTCCTATCAAATCTCTGGATACAGCTACTCATATGCAATCAGCAAAACTCAGATTACTGGAACATCAACAGATAAATTATAAAAAAAAATGAAAGCAGTGAAGGGGAACTTATAAATATTAAAAATATGCCACAACTTTAAAAAGGCAAGACTATAGTGTCTAGAAATGCGCCTTTATTGATAAATCTGTAAAGAAATTTAAGGAAGTTGTCACTATACAAGTCATGATTAAGGTTGGTGTGGGGATTGGGGGATGGAATTTCAAATTGGATGGGTTATATGAGGAGTTTCCAGGGTGGATAACAAAGTTATATTTCTTGACCTGGGTGTAAATAATTTATATGGCAGTTATCCTTACAATAACTCATTAAGTAATACATTTGTTCATGGTGATTTCTCTACCTATGAGTTTTATAATAAAAAAGATAAAATTGTGTTTTAGGCTACACAAATTTGATACTGAATATTTGTATTCTATACTCAATTTTACAAACATCTTATCAACCTTATTGCCATAATAGTAGATGAGAATTGGAAAGAAGGAAGAAAGGTTAAGATAACAACATAGCCCAATGAATATACCAAGCCTGAATGCCAAGCTGATTCTTCACATTAGGTATTAGAAACCCACTATATGACAGACCAGGTAAGATTTCTCTGATAATTTATGAAGGATGGAGAAACATCTTATTTTTCCTTAGCTATTTAAAGCTATTAAAAGTTATCGAGGAGTACCTGAGTGGCTCAGTTGGTTAAGCATCCAACCTCAGCTCAGGTCATGATCTCATGCTTCATGGTTTTGAGCCCCATGTAGGGCTCTGTGCTGACAATTGAGAGCCTGGAGTCTGCTTCAGATTCTGTGTCTCCCTCTCTCTGTCCCTTCTCTGTTTGTTCTCTTTCTCTTTCTCAAAAATAAACATTTTTTTAAAAAGTTATCCAAAAATTCCTATTTAAAGCTATTGAGTTATATATATCTCTAGAGTCAATACTACTTTGAGAGATAGGAGTAGAAACATGGAGCTTCCAGATGATAGTCAAACTAAATATATACAGATCCCTATGCCATTCTACATGAAAAGCAAACACATCTTAGTACGCTTTCTCAAATAGGATGACATCTGCTTGTCTTCTTTTTTACTAAGGTAACTAATGTGGCTAACTCTGTTACAGTTCATTAGGATCTCAGGAAGTTTTCTCTGTTCTCAATATCTGGATTCCTTGAGTACTATAGCATACCCATTCTCTTTAAACTTAGTGGTATCTGGGGGAAAAAATGCTCTAAACTTTTGCTCTTCAAGAGAAAAGGAAAAATGGTGGACAAGTGAGGGAAACATATATGCATAACAAAACTGCTCCAACTAATGAATTAGTAAGTGGATATCTGAATAAATAAAGATCATACTCAAGGAAAAGATGTTATTTATAATTTAATCATGTTATCAGCACTTATATATTAGAAACTTGTCTAATCATTTTACTTTTACTATTTTATTTAATATACATGACACCAGATGAGAGAGACTGTTTCTATTTTTCTTTCATTTACTGTAAACATTCAAAGTAGGAAGTTAAGGAGCTTTCACAAGATTATCCAAGATGTGAAAGGAAACAGCCACATTCAAGGCCAAGTTGTCTGGCTCTAGAGTAGCAACTAAGGAGTTCACTTACCATTCTCCTTATATCATATATACACTGACTGTAGAGTCAGGTAATCTCTCTGTAACTTTGCTCTTCCTACTACCCTGAAAATGTGTACCCTATCTCTTGTATATTGTTGTTGTGTTTGCTTTCATTTATTTTTTTTAATTTTTTTAATTTTTTTGCTTTGATTTTTTTTTTAGCTTCACTATATTTCTGATTGTTGTAAAAGAGGAAGGCTTTTCTCTACTCATACTCTTCCATTCTGTATACAGAGAGTTCAATAAATTTTCTTTTTTCTCTCTGGCCTTTCTAATTAGTCAATCTGGGAAGAATTAATGGACTGTACCAAGCTTAGAGATGCCTACCAATATAGGGTATGTGGTTTCCATCACAGGCCTCCAAGCCATAAATTATACAGGGCAAGATGGCTCCTTGTATGATGGTTAGGTGACCTTCGATTTTGAAAGAACTATCCCTTAACACCCGAAAACAGATTCAAGAGCAAAGAGTATTGGGAGACAAAATTGACATTTGGGGGAGCAAATTCTTCATGACATAGTATGTAGAGTTTTTTTATCTGGACACCTATTAATGGCTCTGACATGAGCAAGAAGGTTTGAGCTTGGGAGTACTTAGTATTTTTACATTAGAAACTTACCTCAGTTCCTGGTAGTTTTGACCAAAGGTATTTTTTAAAAGAATGGACTATAGTTGTAGGTGTAAACAATCTCAAGCTAATAGACTTTGAGTTTCCCCAAGTGTAAATAAAAACAGAGATTGCAGCCAAAGGTTTAGGGTCTTTGGTCTCAGTAGAGGTGGTAAAGAGATAGAGAGACAAACGTGAGCAAAAATGTGTAAGTTGGCTTGCCAGGTTTCACAACTAAAATTACAGTATGTAGGTTTAAATTTGGATTTCAAATAAGTGATGAATAATTTCTAAGTATTTGAATGTGCCAAATATTGTCAACCCCAAAGTGCAGGCTACATAGCTTCAGAGTCTTCAACAAAGACAAAGGCTTTAGCAGCTGCAAGAGAATTTAGGGCTCCAGCTGCTGTATCTTGCTGTATCTTGAACTTAAAATACTCACAGCAAATGTGAGCAGGTGGCAGCAGACTTGGGCAGATTGTAGCAAACAAGTTACCCTGTGGCAAAGGTGTAATTTTAATATATAAGAGGTCATTTCATTTAGATATCTTTGAGATATTATGAGATCAAACTCTGTTTGCTGAATTAAACTGTAAGGAGTTTATCCATCGGCATTAGAGGGCACTTCCAGAGGATCACCGAAGATACAGCATTTCTAAGTTGGCTATATCAAACTTTATTTGCAAACAAAGAACAGCAGAAAAGCTGACTAAACTTGGATAACCACATCTTGAACACATGACCAAGAAGTACCCATTACCAAAATGACTAAATCTAGCTCTGGAAGGATTAATTATATATGGGAAAAGACCCTTTCAGAGGAGGTAAGTTTCACAGGCCAAAACAATTCTACAGCAGTGAATAGAAACACTGAAGTACATGACGTAGGAATGAATGCCTTCTCATGGAAGAAGGGGGATTTTTTTTTTGTTTTTCTTTTAATGTTTAGAGCCTACACACAATTCATTATCGATGGTAGAGGGGGATAGTTGGAAATAAAGCATAAGGAAATAAAGCTCTTGAATATAAGTGTAGTCACCACAAATCTCTCAACTATGTGAGAAGTCAGCAACTTCCCAAATGTCTCCATTTTTTTTCTTAGAGAGTAGATTTCTGGAATGTACGGCCTGAGACTGTATATGACCCAAATAAGTTTAAATTCACAGGTCATGAATTTCAGATAACTGACATAGGCCAAGTAGCATTCTAGTAAGATAAAAAATAAAGGTTTTCTCCACCTTTCCTCCTTTATTTAAGTTTATACCATGATGTGTGTGTATTTAAAAAATTATAACTAGAGTTCTGGGAACATAATTATAAATTATACTTGACATAATTAGCCTGGGGGCTTAGAATACATGTTTTTCTAATTTGGGCTCTAAGTATGGACTCAGTGCTGAGATCTTATATATCTTACTAACTCATTAATTTTTTTTGTAGTAGTAAGCAGTAAGCAGGGAGCCACAAAAGACCCCAAATAGCCAAAACTATATTTAAAAAGAAAAACAGAGCTGGTGGAATCACAATTCCAGATTTCAAGTTATACTACAAAGCTGTACTATAGTAATCAAAACAGTACAAAAATAGACACATGGATCCATAAAACCAGATAGAAAGCCCAGAAACAAACCCATGATTATATGGTCAATTAATCTTTGACAAAACAGGAAAGAATATGCAGCGGGAATAACTGTCTCTTCAACAAATGGTGTTGGGGAAACTGGACAGCTACAAGCAAAAAATGAAACTAAACCACTTATCTGCACCATACACAAAAATAAACTCAAAATGAATTAAAGACCTACATTGTGAGATCCGAAACCATAAAAATCCTAGAAGAGAGCATAAGCAGTAATTTCTCTGACATTGGCCATAACAACATTTTTTTAGATATGTCTCCTGAGGCAAGGTAAATATAAGAAGAAATAAACTATTGGGACTACATCAAAATAAAAAGCTTCTGCACATTAAAGGGAACTATCAATAAAACTAAAAGACAATCTACAGAATAAGGGATGATATTTGCAAATGATATATCCTATAAAGTGTTAGTACTCAAAATATGTAAAGAATTTATACAACTCAACACCTTTGTTGAAACTTCAACATCTTTTGAAACACTGAAACTACCACACTCATTTCAGTAAAAGACAGCTCATACTGTAACTTCTAAATATCCCAGCCCCACACTGGCACTGAGAACCCTCTTACTGAGTTTGTCCAAAATAAGGAAAGTTGGGAGAATCACTTTTGGAAAGGGAATTAACTTAATCAAATAATTTAGACTATTGACCTAAGGGTAATAGAATTTGCCTTTAAATTTTTTTCCGACCTTGTTTCTGGCTTTAATTTTTCAAGAGAATCTAAGTCTTTAAGTTATTTCATTTTATAATTTGATAATAGAGAAAACGGTTTTATTAAAATTTGGAGTATTTCAATGTGTGTCTGACATTTTATTATTAGGATCACTAGTATTTTAATATTAGAATTCCTTTATGATTTTATTTCATCTCCTTACAGCATCTCTAATAGATTATATTGGATAATATGAACTGAACAAAATCTGTGATAGCGTGTAGAATAAAATTAACTTTCAGCCTTGCCAAAAAAAAAAAAAAGACCCTGGAAGAAACTTAATTAAAAGACAAATCAGACCCATTTTATAGATTTTTGAGAGTATAAACTTAATCTACTCTGTTGATCAATGGTCTAAGGAAGAGACTCGAAGGAATAGTAATTGGTGGAGAATGGCCTTGTGAGGTTAGAGCCCTATCATTCTCATAGGTGGTAACCTTAGCTCTGCTAATGGTCAATTGATGACTTGTGGTTGAATCTAATAGGTTAAAATGGAACAAAAATAGTTGGAACTGAGTCTTGCTTCACCTCTCCCCCACTGTTTGCTCTTAACCTTCCAGAGAAGTTTCATGACTTGGAAATTGGGTTATAAGATAAATCAGCACTTAGTATCCATTACACAATTCTTCTAGTGTTTCTTCCTCTAGTGTAGAGATTGGAAGTAAAACATCACCTTCCTTAGATACCTTTCTCTTCATTAATAATAAAGTTAACATTTTACTCTTTCACTACTGATTCTTATTGTAATTCCCAATTGATCCATAACCTGAAAGAGATGAGTACTGTTTTCTGGACTTTCTCAGAGCTCATTATATTAAAAACAACAACAACAAAAAAGGAATATGTGCTGACTGTAGAAAATTGGGAAAATATAGAAAAGCAAATTGTGTTCTTTTTATTTTGAGTTGCTTGGCTTTTCCTCACAAATTTATAGAATACCTTAAAATATCACAGACAGTTATTAACTAGCAGTGAATTAAATTGCTAACCCACTACATCCATCCATCCTTCACGTCATCGAAAGTGATCATTATGAAATTTAAATTTAATTATATTAATCCTCTGGTTGAAATCCTCCATTTTGGGTATGATAAAGTTGAAATTTCTTATTCAAATAAGGTTCTCATTTGTCTGGCCATTGCCTACTATCTCAATCTTACGCTGCCATTCTTCTTCTTCTTTTTTTTAATGTTTTATTTATTTCTGAAAGAGAGAGAGAGAGAGAGAGAGCACGTGAGCAGGGGAGGGTCAGAGAAAGAGGCAGACACAGAATCCGAAGCAGGCTCCAGGCTCTGAGCTAGGTGTCAGCATAGAGCCCGATGCTGGGCTCAAACCCATGAGCCATGAGATCATGACCTGAGCTGAAGTCAGACACTTAACCAACTGAGCCACTCAGATGCCCCTCTGCCATTTCTCTTGAGCTCCTCAAGCACATTCTCCACCCAATGGAAAAGCAATTTGCATATGATCATTTCCATGTCTTGCCAAACACCCTGTAAAATCTCCCCACCATTTAGCACATGAAATGCAAGCTCACTAAAATAGCCCTCAAGGTCATCCATGATCTGACTCTATCCTAGCTCTACAGCCCCATTTTCTGCCCTGATTGACTTCACACTTCACACTCTAACAATGTGAAATTGTAGAGTCCCAGGGTCACAATATAATTCCCAACCTCTGGGTCTTTGATCATACATGATTTTGTTTTTAAAATGTCATTCCTTTCTCTTTTAACAGACCCTTTCCTATATTTTTTGGCCCCAGTTTAGATCCCCCTTCCTCCCAAACTCTAAGTAAGAGAAGTTAGAAGGCTCTTACTACATGCTGCCATATTATCCTGTGCAGACATTTGTGATAGTACTTGCCACATCATTTATATTATCTGATTGTGTGAGTTTCCCCCACTAGATTTAAGCTCCTTCAGGACAATGACTTAAGTATATGATTAGCTTCCAAATGCCTAACAAAGAAAAGGAACTCAGTAATTATATATTAGGTTGAACAGTGAATAAATGAAATAATACTTTCTTTGGTTAATAGTGAGAGAGAATTACAGGTAAGTCTTTAAACATATCATCTAATTTTATAAACTATTCGAGTGTATATTGATGTAGAATTTTTTTAATGTATATTTATTTTTGAGAGAGACACACACACAGAATGCAAGCAAGGGAGGAGCAGAGAGAGACACACACAGAAACAGAAGCAGGCTCCAGGATCTGAGCTGTCAGCACAGTAATCATGACCTGAGCCAAAATTGAATGCTTAACCAACTGAGTCACCCAAGTGCCTCTGATGTAGCATTTTTGGGTAACAATATCTTTCGTATTTAACACATAACATCTTTTCCCAGCAGTTAGAAAAATATTATAATGGTGTTATTATGTTATTTAATAATAATAAAAATAACTATGTATGCCATGCCTCTAGGTATTCTATAGATATAGCATATCTAAAAAGATAATTCTTTGCAATGATTGTAATGGCAAGTAAATTGTAAACCACTATGATGGTTAACTTTATGTATCAACTTAGTTAAGTCATGGCACAGTTTTTGGTCAAACACTAGTCTAGGTGTTGCTGTGAAGGTATTTTTTTAGATGTGATTAACATTAAAATCAGTAGACTTTAAGTAAGTAGGTTACTCTCCATAATGTGGGTGGGTCTCATCCAATCAGTTGAAGATCTTGTAAGATAATATTGAGATGTCTTGAGAAGGAAAGAATTTTGCTCCAGACTGCCTTCACCCAAGACTTCATTATCAACTCGACCCTGGGTCTCCACCCTACAGTCTTGCCCTACAGATTTCAGACTCACCAGCACCCACAACCACATGAGAAAATTCCTTAAATTAAATAAAGAATTCTCTCTTTCTAGACTGAGAGAGAGAGAGAGAAAGAGACAGAGAGATGGAGATAAAAGCAGGTATACATATAGAGATATGTAGACATACACACCCTATTCGTTCTGTCCCTCTGGAGAAATACGGTGATCTAAAGGAAAATGAAGAAAGAAATGTTTGAGTAAATTATTTACCTCCCAATCAAATCCCTCATACTATTATGTTGTTGGCAAAAAACAGTGAGACAGATCTTTATGTATTCAGATAGAAAGCAAGTCATGAAAAAAATTTTTGATGCATAACATCATTAATATTTTGAAAATCCATTCATATATGTGTAGATATATATATAGTAGATGTATACACATGTTATAGGTCGCAATTGCTTACCAGCTCCTAACAGCAAAAATGAGCTATACACAAATTTATTACGGCCAGGCCAGACAGGACGATGAAACAGGTCCCTCAAAGTCTGGCCCCAAGCTGACGGTGATGTGGCAAAATATAGACAGAAGTGACCAATCAGGAAAGTACAGGATGTGATAAAACAGGCGCACTCCACTTATGTGCTTTAACACAAATTTTTGAAACATAACTTGTTGACTTTGGCCAGTTATAGCTGACTCATGTTGTTGTTCAAGCTAAGCAGGATGGGGGTGGGTGGATTCTGGAGAAGTTAGATTAAACTAAGCAGTTTCAAGAAGCAAAAACAGCTAATTAAGGGAACAGGGTTTCCATTAAGTGGGTTTATAGGGAACAGGAATAACCAGAAACAGGAGGTACCCCTTTGAGTCGGATCAAGGTTTGGGGGTGAACTCTGGACTTAACAACATATGTATATATATATATATGTATGTATAAAATTAATATAATGAATGTTTTGAACTCTGGACTTAACAACATATATATATATATGTATAAAATTAATATAATGAATGTTTCTGAATAAGTAGATTGTAACAATTATTGTCTTTTTTTTTTTTTGGTCAGAATATCTTGAATGGTTTTCAATGACTCTCTACTGCTACTATAAAATAATAACAAAATTACTTTTTAGAAGTGTAAAATATTTCATGCTTGTTCTCACATACCTCTTCCTCTATCATTTTGTTTTATGGGCATAACAGTCACCCCTCCTTCTCTCTTCATTTTTATTGATAACACACAATCATATTCCAGTAATTCCATTCATGAGTCACCTGATCTCAGAAGCTTTTTCTTATTCATCATTCCCAAATAGAGTTATTTATTATTTTCTCTGAGTCGCTATTAATTTTATATCATATCCAAAATTGTATATATATACATATTTATTTATATTTATATATGTGTGTGTATATACATATATATGAGCTATTTCTATCTTCTGAATTTTTATTTTTGTGATGATTTATTAGCTCAACAAAGGCATACCAATTGTACATGAAACACAGCAGAGTAGTTAACAAAAATCACAAAATCTGAGTCTCATACAGTTTATTTTCTTGTAAGGGGAGGGTAGCAATAGTAAAACAAGTAAGAAAAATACATTTAATTTTGTGTTTCATGTCTTCAGACTCTACAACCTATTCCTCCCTTTTGTTGCTATCATCTATATCCCAAGGCTCTCTTACTCACTTTTTAGTTATTTCCTGGATCATGTCACACTCTTCCACACTACTTAAATCATCATTCTTCCAGTACTCTTAAATTTTAGTTCTTAATCCTCCTTCCTTGTGTCACCTACCCTCCAGTCATATCCCCTTCCTTTTTTGGCTACTCTTATTAATAAATGAAACTCCTTTATAATCATATTTTGTACTTCCAAATACCTAACCACCACTTCCCATTTTTTTTTTAACTCACTGTAGTTCCATATTCTAACAAATCTTTGGCTCCACCAAAACCTAGGGTACACTGATTTTTATCAAATTTTATTGTCACTTAACTCTTCCTCCATCGTTTTCTTCCTCAGATAGTTATAATTTTTTGCATGCACCAGTAACATCTTTGATCCCTTCCCTCTTGTTGACACACAAGCTTGATTACAACAAAAGCCTGGTTAAGTTTAACAATAAAACTACTTCAGGCCAGTAACCCCAGAATTGAAAGAGATGAGGAAAATAAGCAAGTAAACAAACAAACAAAAACAAAAAAACCCCCACAAGAACAATGCTAATTATTCTCAGTTTAATGTCATTATCATTAACCTCAAGTGTTCCTTAATACTGTTTGGAATAAACCCATTTTCCTATCTTCTTCCACTTAACTCCACTACACATTCTCCTTTCTCTCCTTTCTCCACACCTTCTCCTTTCTCAGAGAAAGGAAGGCTCCTTTATCTGAACTTAGTTAAAATTTTACAAAGAACATATTGAGTCAGAGGAAATTACTCAAAACCTCTCTCCCACACATCTGTACATATTCTTGTATCTATGACTGTAGTTCACCTTCTATTCATATGGATGACCCATTTATGATCTTAGATACTGTACCACTCTATTTCTCTACTAGTTTGCATTCTCTCTGCCTCAAGAACATTGCACCAGAAATTCTCCCACATGCTGCATTTTCAATTTCCCTCTGACTGCTTGATTACTCCTACAAGTATTCATATGTGATATTTATCTTCCCACCTTAATAAGACACCCTCTCTCAACCCCTACTTCAACCTCTACTACTAATCTATTGCTTTTTTTCTTATTATAGCAAACTTCTCAAAAGAGATATCTGTACTCATTTTCTACGATTTTCCTCTCTTCTTCTCTCTTAAACCTATTCCAATTAGAGGTTTGCCCTTCCCACTCCAACAAAACTACATTTAAAATGTGACCAATATTACTTATGTTGCAAAATCCAAAGGTCAATTCTAGTTGTATTTGTCTTCGCAGTAGGAACTGAGGAACTGATCCAGTTCCTCATTGTCTCTTCCTTTGTAAATTTCCTTCACTTACCTTCTAGAAATCTGAAGTCACCTCATTTTCCTCTGCTGAGTTGATGCATTTTCTCATTTCCCTCTACTGGCTCCTCCCTTTTTTGTTATGTCTAAATATTAGTATTTAAATATAGTATTATATTTTATTATCAAGGTATGTTAGTATCTAGATATACTCTTAGTTTCTCTAAATCTATTCTCCAGATAATCCCATGTTTTAACTACTGTCTACCAAATTTATATCGCTATCATGTATCTCTCCTTACAACCTTATGGTTATGAGACCAAATGTCTATTTGACACCTCCACATGGTTACTAAAGGAGTGTCTTAATTTTCACATGTCCAAAACTAAACTGCCAGTAACAAATAACCACCCTCTGCCAATAGTTAACAGGGACTAAGAAGGCAAATGGACTGTATGTCCAATTGAAAATTGAAGCTGTGGCCAAGGTGTAGTATATGCTAAGAAATAAAAATAAATAAAATTTCTACCCTACTCAGATTACTAGATTGGCTAGAGACTGGAATTAAGTCACCTCTATGATAATTTCAAATTCAAGTACTGTGCAAACGTTAGGCAAGTCCCCACTGGAGCAGCTCCTTGTAAATGTTGTACAGTACTTGCCGTGAGTAAGTTATAGATCTTGTGCTGTGTTTACGCAAACATAGCAGATGGTTATGCAAATGAAGTCCATGTACTAAATCTTAGTAGTAAATTTAATTAATTATGAACTTTTGAGATGGAATAATTTCAAGATGTTTTCCATTTGAAGACAGTTTGAAAGGAAATCTCAAACATTCCAGGAAAATCAAAGTGGTTGTAGGCTAATGAGCTTTATGAAGACTTACCATAGTTTCTTAAGGCATTTTATTTATTATAGTTGTAATTAAGTTTAAAATGCTGACATATTTTCCTGAATCTAAACCATATTCAAATCCCAGAAGGGTAGGCAAATACATCAAACGTGTTCACAGTGCAATAAGATTATTCCATAATTGTTTATCTCTAGAACTTGTTTACAAGCATCACATAACCACTAAATACAGGAACAGGACTGAACTTAGTTCAAATTCCCTAAAGCATTCAGCTATTGGACGAAAAGAAAATGAGAACAACTGATTAGCGCCCTGAGATTTCCATAGTGGAAAGAAAACTTTTAAATCCTCATCTTTATTTTTATTCATTAGTTTTTCTGTTGTTTCTTTGAAGCAGAATGAAATTTTGAAATCTACTAAATAAATGACTCAGGACAGGTGAGTTCTGGTTTATGAATGCCACTGCCAGAGTCATACTTGGAGTCCCTTAACCCCATTGGTCTCAGTTTTTACACCTCTAAAACAAGGAAGAAAATTAGACAACTGTTTAATAGAGTATAATGCTTAATAATATATTTTTTGCATGGCTAGTATCCTTTTCAACTGTAAAATTAAATGAACTGATTTTTCTTGTTACTTGCATGTTTTGATCTGCATTAACACCCAGGGAGACAATAGGTTTTAACTTTCAAGAAATAGCCAAGCTATAATATTAGCTTATTATCATATTAAAGGAGACAAAAAGCTGTGACAGTTCAAAGGAGTTTAACGGCTAGCAAATAGTATAAACTAGAACAAACATGCCACTTTAAAAGTTAAACAATGAATTTTCCATATTGAGTCATCAGGGTCACAATTTCTATGCACTAAAAACATGAAATTTTTACTGGAGCACCTTGAAAATAAAATGAAGCAATTTTTCATTTTTCAACCTAGGAAAAAAGTACAAAATACATCTCTTTATGAGTATTAAATCTACAGATTTTAAAGTTCAGTGATATTAAACGTTGACGTGTACATTATTTTGCTTTTCCCTCCAGTATGTAGCAAAAAGGCAAGATGGTTATACCGACTCTGTTTGAGATTAGGAAACATTATTTCTGCCTTGGCATCAAATTCAAGCATACTTCCACCTAATAAAATCATTGGGTAAAATTACCAAGAAAGAGGAGATATTAAAGTAAAAGATCCATAAGTGCTGTGAGGGGTACATGGGTGGCTAAGTCAGTTAAGCAGCCCACTCTTGATTTTAGCTCAGGTTATGATCTCAGGGTTTGTGAGATTGGGCTCCATGTCAGGGTCTGTGTTTGACAGTGCAGGACCTGCTTGGGTTTCTCTCTCTCCCCCTTTCTCTCTGCTACTTCCCTGCTCTATAAACAAACAAACAAACAAACAAACATTTTAAAAAGTTAAGTGTTGTGAGCTAAAATAATACTTAGAAGAGAAAACAAAAGGAAAATGTAATAAGGAAAAGACTGGAAATGGAGGTAATATGCTGTAGACCTAACGAGAAAGAGATCATGACAGTGAGGATCAATGGAAGCAGACAAAAGGTAGGGAGAAAAGAAGGTCAAATAAACATGGTGAAGGAGGGAAAGTATCTTCTGACTCGGTCAAATATGATTTCTCTGACAGTTTATTATTTTTTCACATATTACAGAGTTACTATATATGGCTATAAGTTCCTAAATATTGTTTTATAAGAGTCTAGATAGATCAATTAGTCAATAGGTCTCCAAAACAAAAGTTCATCCTTGCAAATAATGTGTATTTTTAGTTTTTGGTTTATTTTTGAGAGAAATTCTTAAGTGAACAAAATTTTTGCTAAAGGGCAGACTTTTGCTACTCCCACTGGCATTAACTGGACATGCTGACAGAAATGTCAAGACTTCATATTGTAGATTAAGTTGTAATATTACTGGAGAATGATCCTAATTCATGATCAGTATAGTAAGCCAAACCATGAACCATGTAAGATCCAAAAGGAAACAAAAGTCATTTGCCTTGAGGCAAAGAATGAGTGCATAAGATAGCCATTACTGCTTCCAAGCTATTTTAAAGAAAAATGATATGGCTTTCAGAAGTATAGTGTATGTATTTTGTAACTTTAGGGTCAGTGCATAAATGGTCTTTAAAGTTTAGCCTTTGTCTTCCTATGATTGCAATACCTTCTATGGAGTCTCATAAAAACACATATTCAAAGAAACAAGATAATTGGTTTTATCTATGCCAGCCTCTAGACAAAGTTATTTTAAAATTATTATTGCTCTTTGCTTACAGACAAGTCTGTTGTAAGAACAATGAAAATTCTTGATGATCATGTGAAAAGCTTGCAGTTCTAATTCAGATATTGACAGTTTCTAAAAATATTATTTAAATATAAAGTATATAGCATATATTGCATTTTGCATAAAATATGCAATGTTATGTTTTATTATTTTATTTTATGTTGAATGAATAAATATGGAAGGTACTTAGAAGTACATGAAGCAAGTAGTAAGTCTTTTAAGATTTACAGCTACCAATGGGGCGCCTGGGTGGCTTAGTCGGTTAAGCGTCCGACTTTCGCTTGGGTCACGATCTCGCGGTTCGTGGGTTCGAGCCCCGCGTCGGGCTCTGTGCTGACTGCCAGCTCAGAGCCTGGAGCCTGTTTCAGAGTCTGTGTCTCCTCTCTCTCTGACCCTCCCCTGCTCACGCTGTCTCTCTCTCCTAGAAATAAATAAAAATATTAAAAAAAAAAAAGATTTATAGCTACCGAGCTTTGCACTTCCTTTTCATATGCAACATACCTAAGAGGAGAATTCATGACTTTTCCTTATATATCTAATTTCTTTTTGTGTGAAATGCATCACATTCTTCCATTTCTCCAAATCAGAATCCCAAATTCATTTTCCACTTCTCATTCTGCCTGTTTATATCCATTCAAGAAATAAAACTTTATCTTTACTTTGCATTCATTCATGTTCCCTTGGTACCTTTCCCTCTAACATTTAGATCATTTCCCTTGGGGTATCATGACTCCACTTTTCTACCGTTTCTTACATGTCATACAGCACTGTTATATTATCCTTTCCAAAATATTTTCTTCCCTGCTACTAGTCTGCTTAAGAATTAAAAATAAATTCTTAAGAATTCATAATCAGTTAAATGGATTCCAATTATTTCTTCTTTATATCACCAGTCAATCCTCCATAGTTAAATGTATATGCACATATTTTGGCTTTTTCAGACTCTCCCATCTAAGATCAACTATCCAGATATTCTGGAAATTATGACAATACACATTCACTAGATGTCTTAAATTCACCAATCTGGTTATTACATAGATTTGGACAAGGCAAAAATGTGGCACATTCTAGATTAAATTTGTTCAAAGATGATTATCATGCTGAAATGCTTCATGCATAACATTATATTTTGCAGAGTATAATGAAAGTATCTTGTTTTTCCCAACCATAATGTAAAAATTTAACATCTGAAAAAGCTGGGATGTTTTCCTATTAAATTCTCTCACAATCAAAATTTAAAGTGAGAAGAACCCTGAGGAAAGGTACAGCAAAATTCTTTTTCTCCTTTATTTATTTTTGACAGCCAGAAATGTGTTATTAGGAATTTGGATAGAAGGAAAGAATTAAGACATTTCAGAGTCTATACCAAAAAAACAACAACAACAACAAAAAAAACAGTGATAACACTTTTTTTAAAAAATATTTTTATTTATTTCTAGGAGAGAGAGAGAGGCAGCGTGAGCAGGGGAGGGTCAGAGAGAGAGGGAGTCACAGACTGAAACAGGCTCCAGGCTCTGAGCTGGCAGTCAGCACACAGCCTGGCGCGGGGCTCGAACCCACGAACTGCGAGATCATGACCTAAGCGAAAGTCGGACGCTTAACCGACTAAGCCACCCAGGCGCCCCAAGTGATAACAAATATAGCTAAATTGATATTGAAAATAAGTTGTTTTTTTTTAATTTTGATATAGCCATAAAGTATAAAAAACAAAACAAAATCCACAGTACAAAAGAAATTACTAAGAAAACTGAAGTATTTTACACAGAGTTGGAGGCACTGTCTAGCTCCCAAATTGGAGCAATGATGAATCTGCAAAAAATATTGTGATCAATATCAATGTCAGCACCATGCAAATTCCTGCCTGTGGGTATGCAAGCTCCTTCCCCTCACAGCCTACCTTAATAAGACCTCGTCTAATTGATAAAATTAAAGCATGATGTATTGTTTTTCTTAACTTTATTCCCAGTGAAAAAATAAAGCATTCGAATAATTCTCTGAATGATTAATATTTTAATGATAAAATGTTACACTGAGGTGTTATGG
This sequence comes from Proteles cristata cristata, assembly GCA_017311185.1. Lineage (NCBI taxonomy): Eukaryota > Metazoa > Chordata > Mammalia > Carnivora > Hyaenidae > Proteles > Proteles cristata. The sequence continues at coordinate 1,182,985 of JAESUZ010000127.1, forward strand.
CTTTCATATACAACTTTGATTTGTACTCTAATACATATAAAGTCTCTTGAGTGCTAATAATAAAAGACCTGTAGTATGATTAGCTTAAAAAGGCCTATAATATATATTATGAATACTTTGACATCTTATTTGCATTTAAAATGAATTAGCATGTCAATTGTCAAGAAATATCTGGATGCTCCTAAACAATAATTTTACAGATGAATTTGTTTATGAAATTAATTGTATAAAGGTATATTTGTGTTCTGTTAAAGATGCATTTTAAACTCAAAAAATTATCCTCCCTATAAAAGTGTAGAATATATACACTCATACATAAACACAGACACATTTTTTTGAAGCAAAGTCACTCAGAGTTTTTGAAAGTTTTGGTGTGTGTAACTTTTATAGAAATATAGTCCATTGGATTTTAAGTGTCCTTATTTCTGGAAATTATGCATACTTCTTGCTACATGTTTTGGTTATATATATATGCTTTAAAGAAGATCTAATTCAAGACTTTAATGTTAAGACTAAAAAGACATATTTCTTAGCTTAGTTAAACTTCATCTTTCCATTTTCTTTATTTAAGGAATATCTTATTTACCAACTTAAGAGTTAGATTTTACCTTTGTAGATATTCCTAATGTCTCCTTCTGTTTCTTCACCTCTCCCCCAAGAACGGTGTCAATTTTACGACTGTATTAGTCAGCTTACTAAAACACCACAGATAGGAAAGTTTAAACAACAGAAATTTATTTTCTTCAAAGTTATGGGCTTTACAAGTACACATTCAAAGTAGTAACAAGGTTTGTTTCTAGAAAGACCTCTCTTCCTGGCTTGTAGATGGACGCCTTCTTGCTGTGACCTCACATAGTCTTTTCTATGTCCACATGTGCTGAGTTAAAGATCTTAGGTGTCTCTTCCTCTCCTCTGAAGTACTCAGGTCCTTATAATCCCATTCCTTATGGTCTAATTTAATCTTAATTACCTTATTAAAGTCTCTATCTTCAAATACAGTTACATTGTGGTTTGGTACTTTACCATACAAATTTCTGGAGACATAATTCAGTACATAACAATTCCCAATACTCATTTTTTAAAATTTTTCATTACTTTGTGTCCTAAGGTTTCATAGAGCTTCAATCTAATGTTTTTGGATAAAAAGATGTCATGTCAAAATATATGAGAAATGAGAAATAATATTGTCCTAAGTTCAATAAGTATCTGGAGTATCTCAACTTCCAAGGGTAAAAGATAAAATGTATGAAGTCACTTTATGCTTTACAACTTCCAATAAATGTTATCAAATTGGTGACATCAACTTTTTCATAAAGGATTTATACAATACCATAAATGCTATGTTTCCTCCTCATCAAATTATATCCTGAAGTTCTAAAAGGAGTCTGATACTATATTTTGTATTTCTCAAAGATAAATACTCCCAAATATATAGGACACATAAAATATACCAACAAAGGAAGAGAAGATATTTCTTCACAAATTTGTTTAGTAGTTTTCAGGATTCAAGAACTGAGAAAACTCATTTTATATTTTAACTTGTCATATGAAGTACTTCAAATTTTTTGGGCAACCTGTGATGTATACACATACATATTTGTGAAATACATGTGCATATACATACACATAAAAATAAGCATATATGATAACTAATTATATGACCTTGGAAAAGGTATTAAATTTGCTACCAAAATGTTCCTCGTATTTACAAAAAGTAATTTGTATCACATTTACATTTCTTTTTTATACAAAAATTTTATTTTAAAAGAGAGAGAGAGCACGCATGCGGGTGGGGCAGAGAGAGAGGAAGAGAGAGATGCCAACCAGTCTCTGCTCTGACAGCCCCAAGTGTGGCTTGATCTCACGAACTGAAAGACCATGACCTGAGCCAAAATCAAGAGTCAAACAATTAACTTGATGAGCCACCTATGGGCCCTGACATTTCTTTTTGTAAGTGATTTACTTCATGCTACTTTGGCCATCTTGCCATTTTTAAGAACTTGCAAATTATGTCCCTAATTAAGACTTTTCAGCTTTTATTTCTAGTGTTTTTTGGAGGTATAAAGTCTATGTCCTATCCAATTAATGGTTAATTTACAGTATTCCAGAGAATTCTTTTTTTGAAACAATTTTTTTGATGTTTATTAATTTTTGAGAGACAGAGACAGAGTGAGTGGGGGAAGGACAGAGAAAGAAGGAAGCACAGAACCGGAAGCAGGCTCCAGGCTCTGAGCTGTCAGCATAGAGCCCCATGCAGGGCTTGAACTCACTGACCGTGAGATCATGACCTGAGCCAAAGTTGGATGCTGAATGGACTGAGCCACCCAGGTGCCCCCCAGAGAATTCTTTAAAATACATGTATCTATTCTGAGTTGAAAATGAATAACATCTTTCAAATATACTTCTTCCAATATGCAGAATTTAACATTGTTATCTTTAAACCAATTCCCTTATCCTCCCACACACATCTTGATACTAATTTAAATTTTTCATCCAAGAGTTTTAGTCTGTTTATGATTGGTGTTTAATCTAGACATTAATTAATCATCTTACTTTATTCATTTATTATAGTAAATATTAACAGCAAACTTTTTTTGCATTTAACTTATGCAGACATACATGTGTATATATGTTCTATCTATCTATAAAAATTAGCCCTAGTAAATTATATACATCTGACTCCAGAACCACAGTGCACACTTCTTGAATCTTATCTCACATCCTTACTGCCTACTTCTTCCCTTGAGTTGTTCTAGCAAGCAGCGGTGGTTAAGAGTGGCCTGATAGCACTCAGCCACAGCTGCACAGGCATTTCTTACTTTCTGATCCTAGGAGTATCTGTCATTGATATCAAGAAGTCTATAGGAATTCATTCACACAACTTAATGAATACACAAAGTAAGTGACATGGTTGACAATAGTGCCATTAAAATAAAACGGGAGGGAAAAATTGAGAAAACTGTGTAAGGTTTCTGTCCAACCTGGAAGCATTACAGTGTTATTTGTAGATGGACCTAGATTGGTTGAAAATGTATATTTCAGGATATAGGGCAAGCACTATAATTTTTTAAGAAATATAATTGATATATTAAGAGATGAGATAAAATAAAATTATAAAAAGGATTAATTAATACCAGGAAAGACAGAAAAAGTGTGCTACAGAAACAAAGAATTTATGTAACATAGAAAATAGTTACAGAACAACCTTAGAACAAGGGAAGTGATCAAAGATAAAGAGATGCATTACATAAAGATTAAAAGGCGAGTACTCAAAGAAGACATAGCAATTCTAACAACATTAAGCACCCAACAATAGAACATCCAAATACAAGAGGAAAGCCAGGTCAGCTTGTAAGGAGAAATAGATAAATCCAGTTTTTCAGAGTTCAATAGCTCTCTTTAAATAATTAATAAAATGGGTAGGAAATGAATACGTGTAAACGACCCCAACATGATTATAAATTGGCTTAATCTGATTGACATTTATAGAATATGCCAGTCAAGAACAGCAGAATACACATTCTTTTAGTGTTTAAATAGAACACTTAACAAGATAAGCTCTTCTCAGCCATAAAACATATCTTAACAAATTTATAACGATAGAAATTATATGAAGTATGTTCTCAAATCACAATTAAATCAAAACAGAAATTAATAACAGAAAGAGAGAATAATTCTAAGGAACTTATGTAGATATTCTAACCTCAAGGAGGTGAAGTATAACTTCTTCCCCTTCAAAGAGTAATGTACATAAAGGAGGATTAAAGTAACTTTTCAATATGTAATCATGAAAAATATGCTCTCAACCAGATGATCAATGTTAATATCAACTATGATAAATCACGTTGACAGTGTGTATTCTTGATGTGATGTAATGAGAATGACACTTTTCCTCTCTGGTCTTCCTCTCTAAAACAGAAACCCCAGTATAATCATGAGAAAAATAAGCAAACCTTAATTGAGGAACATTCTACAAAATACCTGGCAAGTACTCCTCAAAAATGTCAAGAGTATTAAAAAAATAAAACCTAGGAAACTATCACAACTGAAAAGAAACTAAAAAGACATGACTACTAAATTTAATGTGATATTTTAGATGATACTCTAAAATAGGAAGAGGACCTTAGGTCGGACCTGAGAAAATCTAAATAAAGTATGGATTATGGATAATAATAACAGATCGATATCAATTTATTATTTGTGAGAAACTGAGAATACAAAAACAAAATGTCAATAACAGGCAGAAATGGCTAGGGTAGTTATAGAAACTCTGTCCCATTGTCATTATTGTTCTGTAAATTTAAAACTCTTATAAAACAAAAAGGTTTATTTTAAAAATCAGTCAATACATCTGAAACTTATATAATGGTATATACCAATTTTACCTCTTTTTAAAAAATAATCATACCAGTCACATTAAGAACTATGGTGTCACCTACCAACAGAGCCTACTCATTAGAGGTGTTGCTTTTATGTTCAGGCTTTGATGTGCCTTCAGGTGTTTCCCAACCACGTATTTAATGATGTTGTATTTTATGTTTATTGTGCTAGCGTATCAATAATTGCTCTGTGAAGTACACAAAGTCCATCAAGGAATTACAAACAGAAATATATTTACCACAAGTTGTTAGGTGCTTACAGAATCATTGGAAAGGACAGGATACTCTTCTGATATTTGACTCTAGTCACATCACTGCTGATGTAATCTGGTGGTCAGGTAAATGCTGTTACCTTGGTTACCATCCCTTCCTCAACACAGCGGTCTCCCATCCATAGAGTTGGTAACCAGATAGTGGATTGAAGAGTTCACTGTGGATCAAACCCTCATGCCTATCAGAGCTTGCTTCTCACTCATGGCACTGCAAAAATCTGTGGTTCTCCTCACTCCTGTATTCTAAATTAAACATGAATAAAATCTGTTTCTTAGTCATAATTCACATATAGATTATTAGCATTAAATGTTGAGCAGAAGTTAATTTATCAGTTTTGTTTTAAACTTTGTCTTAGAGAAGTTCTGGGTTCAGAGCAAAACTGAGGGAAAATTAAAGTTTTAATATACCCACTGCCCCTACACGTGTATCACCTCCTCCTGCTATAAACATACCATATCAGAGTGGTACATTAGCTGTAATTGATGAACCAACATTGATATATTATTATTACTCCAAATCCATAGTTTGCATTAGGGGTCACTCTGGTGTTGTACATTCTATGGGTTTTACTGAATGTATAATAATATGTATCCACCATTCCAGTATTATAAAGAATAGTTTCACTGCTGTAAAAGTTCTCTGTGTTCAGAATGTTCATACCTTCCCTCTATTGCTTTTAATTTTTAAATTACTTAAAGAAATAAGAATTAACACCAATTTTTATCAAGGTGTTCCAAAAAACTGAAGAAAGAAAACTTCCAAACTAATTTTTTTTGAGACCAGCCTTATGTTCTACCAAAGTCAGAAAAAGACACAACAAGAAAATTACAGGCCAATATTCACAATGAACATATATGAAAAATCCTTATTAAAATACTAGCCTACTGAATTCAAGACCACATCAAAAGAATTATATGTCACCATCAAATGGGATTGATTCCTGGGATGCAAGAATGGGATAATATACACAAAACACTCAAGGTCAAACACTACAGTAACAGAGTAAGGGATAAAAATCATATGACCATTTCAATTAATGCAGTAAAAACATTTGACAAAATCCAACATACTTCCATGATAAAAACTGTCAATAAAGTAAGTATTAAAGGAATACACCTAACATAATAAAGCCCATGTATGACAAGCCTGTGTCTCACATAATTCGTGAAAAGCTGAAAGTTTCCTTCTAAGATCAGGAGCAAAATAAAGATTTCCACTTTCACTATTTCTATTCAACATAGTACTGGATGTCTTAGCTGTAGCAATTAGACAAGAAAAAGACATAAAAGGTATCCAAGTGAGAAAGAAAGAAGTAAAATTATCTGTTTGCCGAGAACATGATGTTATATATAAAAAAATCCTAAAGACTTCACTAAAAAACTGCTAGAACTAATCAAATTCAGTAAAATTGCAGAATACAAAACCAACATACAGAAATCAGATGTATTTCTACACACTAATAAAAAAACTATCCAACAGAAAAATTAAGAAAGCAAACTCAATTACAACAGCATCAAAAACAATAAAAGACTTAGGAGTAAATTTAACCAAGGAGACCTGTACAATGAAAACTGTAAGACAATGATAAAAGAGAAGGGATAATACATAAATAAATGGAAAGATATCCATGTTCTTCAATGGGAAGAATTAATATCATGAAAATGTCCACTATATCCAAAGTCATCTACAGATTCAATGCAATCCTTGTCAAAATTCTAATGGAATTTTTCTCAGAAATATTAAAAATGGAGGGAGGCACCTGGGTGGCTCACTCGTCAGTGAAACATCTGACTTCAGCTCTGGTCATGATTTCGCTATTTGGGAGCCCCACATAGGGCTCACTGCTGTCAGCACAGAGCCCACTTTGGCTCCTCCGTCCATCTCTTTCTGCCTGTGCCCCACTTGCGTTCTCTCTCTCTCTCTCTCTTTCTCTCTCTCTCTCTCTCTCAAATAAATAAATACTAAAAAAACGATATTAACCCTTGTATGGAACCACAAAAGACCCCAAATAGCTGAAATAATCCTGAGAAAGAAGAGTGAAGCTGGAAGCATCTTAGTTTCTGATTGCAAGCTATAGTACAAAACTATATTAAAACAGTATGATTTTATTTCTGGCATAAAATCAGGCACATAGACCAGCAGGTCAGAGTAGACACCTCAGATACATACCCAAATAAATGTGGTCAACTAAGTTTTGACAAAAGGCCTAAGAATACACAATGAAGAAAGACTAATCTCTTCATTAAAGAGATAACTGAAAAACTGAATATCCACCTAAGAATGAAATTAGATGCCTATTTTACAACCACTCACAAAAATTAAATCTGAATGGACCAAAGAGGTAAGTGTAAGACCTGAAACCATAAAATTTCTGAAAGCAAACAGGGAAAATTATCTTTGGCATTTGTCTCAGCCATGATTCCATAGATATGACACCAAAGCGCAGGAAACAAAAGCTAAAATAAACAAGTGGGACTGCATCAAACTAAAGAACTTTATAAAAAAGCAGAGGAAACAATCAATAAATTGAAATGGCAACCTATAAAATAGGAGAAAATACTTGCCAGCCATATATCTGATAAGGGGTTAATATTAAAAATATGTAAGAACTGATACAACTTGGGGTATCTGGGTGGTTCAGTAGGTTAAGCATCCAACTCTTGAGTTTGGTTCAATCTGTCATCATCTCACAGTTCTTGAGTTTGAGCCCTGAATTGGCTTCTGTGCTTACAGTGCAAAGCCTGCTTGGAATTTTCTCTCCCTCTCTCTCTGCTCCTAACCCACTTGTCTCTCTCAAAATAAATAAATAAACTTTGAAAAACAAAGAACTCATACAACTCAATAACAAAAATTGAAAGGAATCCAGTTAAAAATTGGTAAAGGAAATGAATATATTGTTCCAAAGACAATCAATGGCCGATAGATATATGAAAAGGTGCTCAATATCACTAACAAGTGAAGTAAAACCCAATGAGAGTAAGAGTAAGTAAAGTAAGTGTGTGTGTGTGTGTGTGTGTTTACAGTAAGTAAAACCTTACTCTTGTTAGGACGGCTGCTATCAGAACAAAATGAGATATGGGGCACCTGGTAGCACAGTCAGTTAAGTGTCCAACTCTTGTTTTCTGCTCAGGTCATGATCTCACAGTTCATGAGAGAGCCCACATTGGGCTCTCTGAAGACAGCAGGGAGCTTGCTTGGCTTCTTTCTCTCTCCTTCTCTCTCTGCCCCTCCCCTATTCATTCTCTCTTTCTCTCTGTCTCTCTCAAAGTAAATAAATAAACTTTAAAAAGATATGAGATAATGTTGGCAAGAATGTAAAGAAATGGGAACCCTTATATACTCTTTGTAAGAATGTAAATTGGTACAGCCATTTTAGAAAACAATACAACAATTCCTCAAAAAATTAAAAATAGAGCTATCATATGACCCAGCAGCCTCCTACTGGGTATATATCTGAAGGAAATGAAAGCAATATCCCAAAGAGATATCTGAGCATCTGTGTTTAACACAGCATTATTCACAGTAGCTAAGATGTGGAAACAATGTAAACATCCTTAAACATATGAATGAATAGAGAAAATGTATTATTTTATGACACATTTATATAGGTTTTATATTTTACATATCTGTGTATATATGTGAGGTGTGTGTGTGTGGTGTAGTAGTAGTAGTAGTAGTAGTAGTAGTAGTAGTAGTAGCCCCTTATCTATATGGAATACATTCCAAGACCCGTGGTGGATGCTTGAAATGACAGATAGTATCAAATCTTATATGTTTTTATCCTATACATACCTCCCTACGATGAAGTTTAATTTATAAATTAAGCATAATAAGAAATTTATAGCAATAGCTAATAATAAAATTGAATAATTATAATAATATGCTCTAATAAAAATTATGTGAATGTGGTCTCTCTGAGAGAGAAATATCTTATTGTACTGCATTCACCTATTGTCTTCTTATGGTTATGTGAAATGATAAAATGTCTACATAATGAGATGGCATGAGGTAAATGATATATGCATTAGAATATGGTGTTACCCTACCATTGACATTCTGACAGTATGTCAGGATGATCTTCTGCTTCTGGATCAAGTTGACCTTGAATAATTGAAACTGCAGAAAGTGAAACTGTGGATAGGGTTTCCATAGGGATCACCTTCCAATGGAATATTATTCAGCCATAAAAAGGAAATAAATTCTGCCATTTGCAACGATATAGATAAAACTATAGAATATTGTGCTGAGTGAAATAAGTCAGACAAAGAAAGACAAATACTGTATGGTATCACTTACATGTGGAATATTTTTTTAAAAAACTGGTTTCATAGAAACAGAATAGATTGATGATTGTCAGGGTCTAGGGAGAAGGGGAGATGGGGAGATATAGGTCAAAGGTACAAACTTTCAGTTATAAGAATAAGTTCTGAGAATCTAATGTACAGCATGGTGATAATGGTTAATAATACTGTACTGTATACTTGAAAGCTGCTGAAAGTAGATCTCAAACATTTTTCACACATACACACATACACACACACACACACACACACACGCTGACTTAACTATGTGAAATGATGGCCATGTAAATTATCTTGATCTCTTTAATCTTTCACAAAGTATGTGTATATTAAATCATCATGCTGTACATTTTAAATATATGCAAAATATAATTGCAACCCTTCAATAAAGTTTGGGGGGAGAGATTATCAGGATGTAGCCATCCAAATAAAAAACTGTTCCTTAAAGAAATGTTCTTATAATTAATATGATATAGTTATAATAACTTTATATTTATTTTATATTACTGCTCAACAAATTACTATAAATTTATCAGCATAAAATAACACAAACTATTTTCCTCATAGTTTCTTTGGATCGAGAATCTGAGCACAGTTTAGCTGGGTCTTCTGCTCAGTGTCTCACAAGGGTGCAGTCAATATGTACATTCTCACCTGGAGGCTTGACTGGGGAAAATTCCACTTCGAACTAAAGTTTGTTCTGTTGGCAGAATCCATCTCCTTATAGTTGCATGATTAATGATGCTTGCTTTTTGCTGGCTTTCAGCATGTCATGTCCTCTGGTCCTAGAAGCTGCCTACAGTTCTTATAACTGCCCACAGTTTCTTGCCATATGGGTTTTCCCAACATGGGCACTTATTTCAGCAAGTCTACACAGAGAGTATGATTTGGGGTTTATTTACATTTGCAAAAGCTCTTCACTCTTCCTATATTCTATTGTCTAGGAGCAAGTCACAAGTCCTGCCACAATCAGGGAGAAGGGATTACACCAGGTGTGAATACCAATGGGCAGGAATCATGGACCCCACTCCAAGGTCTGTCCACTGTATCAAATGTTAATAATGATTGTGTTTTGTGTGGTTGCGATCATGAATTTCAGGGTGAATGGACTTGGGTACAAATCCCAGCTCTGTTGATTGTTGGTTTTGTGAAGTTGATAAACAATTTCACTTCTATAAATGTCAGTTCTCTCATACATAAAATGTGGATAATAATAAAACCTAATTCATAAAGATGACTGCATAAGATGTTGCATTTGTGGCACTTATTATCATACCTACAACTTAGAAATGTGCACTTCTTATTCTTATTAATACAGGTGTGCTTTGAGTGGTTGTGTGCCTTTTCCCAAGGAAATGCAATCTTGACTCACAAATATTTTTTTAAAAATTTATAGAATAAATAGGTAGTAGGTGTTTAAATTTATCTATTCTCACTAAAATCCTAGAGCCCACATCTCTAAAAGAGAATTTGATTATACCAGACCTTTAAATAAATGTTTTCAATGGAAACCGCAAACATTTTTTTGTACTCTTTCAGATTTCAGTTACTTTGAAATTAGCTCCTAAAGGAGATGTTTCTGTCTGTCAAACCATTTGTTTTCCTATTGCGTTCTCCAGGCACTGTTTGAGGTTTTTCTAATGTTTTTTTTTTTTTCCCAATTGCATTTCCCTATTTCCACCTGGCTTCAGATTTCAACTCCTTATAGCAGTCACTTAAATATTTATAAAGCTTAAGCTATAGACTTTCTTTCAAAGCTACTATAAAATTTAAAAGCAAAACTGAAATTGTAGTGATAACAAGGGATAATATGTTGACTTAAAGAATTCTGGACAGCACAAAGAAATTTCATATAACTGTGGTTTTCTGACCTTGCTACCAAACTATGCCAAGCCTTTTTCTTCTTAAAATACAGAATAAAAGAAAAAAATTAATAAAGAAAGAAAAAATTGATGGTGCCAATTTTTAAAGCCACCAATACTATCTAATTGTCAGCTCCATCTGGAATTTCTGAGTAGGGACCCCTTCCCTCCAATGGTCTAGTTAAGGAGGCAAAAAAGATGAGGGAAACTGTCATTTGTAGAGAGTCAGCTCTGTATGAACCACTCACTTTCTTTAACTTTTCTAAATACCTTCCTTTTATGCCTTCACTTTATGTAATGTATTAGTTGTAGGGAAAGGGGAATTTCTGATACATGATCAATTTCACATGCTTGTAATTTTACAATTTTATTCAAAAAACAAATGCAATATTTTATTACTGTCTATCGAATCTACCCACAATTTAAAAAATATTTTATTACAGATAAGGTGGGCTTTGAGACACACACACACGCATATACACAAATCTGTGTGCACATGTATGTATACATGCACTCGTTATACCCATAAGGAAATTTGGAAGTAGTTTACTGAAAAATAAATAAATAAAAGAGGAGTGCCTGGGTGGCTCAGTCAATTAAGGACTTTGGCTCAGGTCATGAACTCTCTCGGTCCACGAGTTCAAGCCCCACATTGGGCTCTGCGCTGACAGCTCAGAGCCTGGAGCCTGCTTCAGATACTGTGTCTCCCCATTTTTCTACCCCTCACTCACTCATGTTCTGTCTCTCTCAATAATAAATACACATTAAATATATACATACATATTTAATAAAAGAGAGAAAAGATATTAACTATAATGTAGGAAGTTAAAGAAAAGACAAAAATCTACAATAGGTACTTTGAACAGCTATTGAATATAGTTAAGAAGTTTGGGTGGAAAAACAAAAAACAACAAACAGGAAAACAAGTGTGTTCAGTTGGCTTGGGAGAATGAGGACCAGTCCACAGGCTTTGCTCGTCTTGCCAAACCATGAGACTACAGGGCTGCTTATATCCAAATGGTGTCATTGTAAATTGCACAGTGGCATCATCCCCTCATCAATCTGCATGTGCTTATATCCACCTTGACACTTGCAAGATCAGATCTTAATTGGTACAAAACTACCTATGTCATAGTAGTAGTCCCCAGTTTTTGTTTCTGTTTTTGTTTTTAATGTTGTCTCTCTGTATAGGGTTTAAATAACCTTCTTTTCATCTCCCAACCGACTCTTTGGTGAATATTCCATTGATAATCAGTGATTTTTGGAGTTATATTTGTGTTATTCTGGGTGTGAAGACCACAGAAAGATACACGAATTTTTCCTCAAAATTTCTGCATGGGTAAAGTAGACAGTATCTAAGATTAATCAATCCAAAATAGGTTACCACTGCCAGTTCCTCAGGTTGATGTTCACAGTTGGGAGAATATGATCGTATTCTAGCTTTATTTCTTATAAATCCCAGCCTAAAAGCCCCACTCACTGTATTACCAAAGATCTCCATTTCCTGGATTATAGTTTTGCCTCATAGTAATTATCAGGAATATTCTCTGCCTTTACCAAAATTGTAGACTCATCAAAATCCATGCATTATTTAAAGACTATCTCAAATTGATATGCAATTTCCTATGTAGCTTTGCTAGGTTTTCTTCCTCCAGGTTCCCAGGAGACCCAATGTACTTTATCTGTTATAATCATCTTTTTCTAGGCTTATTTCCTGTTCTAGACTGTGAGTGACTTAGAAGCCAATTTTTAATTTTAAGTATTTAATTGTGCGTTAACAAATAAATGTTTATAGAATGTTTTTAAAGAAAAAATATATCATTACTACCTATGTGATCTATAAAGAGAAAATTTTCCTAAGAATTCCTTGTCTATTGTTATACTACTTTCTCCTCTCACAGAATTAGACTTACCAACCTAGCTAATAGACTTCAGCCATTGGTCCCAGTTACTAAATAAATGTATCTAATATATTAAAACTCCTAAGCCTTCTCCATATCTCCTGGGTAACACTTCCAAAGAGTGTTTTTTTCCTCAGTATCAAAATTTTTTTTACAAATATTTTATTGTCAAATTAGTTTCCACATAACACTCAGTGCTCATCCCCACAAGTGTCCTCCTCCATGCCCATTTCCCCCTCCCCCCACATCCATCAGTCCTCAGTTTTTGTCAGCATTCAAGAGTCTCTCATGGTTTGCCTCTCTCCCTTTCCCCCACCATTTCCGCCCTTCTTCTCCCCCTTGTTCCTCCGTCAAGTTCCTCCTAATCCTCCTATACGTGCAAACATATGATATTTCAGGCAGAGAAAGTCAAATTTTTAATTCATATTATATTTCAAGTTCTTTGAGAAGGCAGAATGTCAATCCATTCATTTTTCTTCCATAGTGTTACGTTTCAATGAGACAGACCTAGTTTAAATGTTTACAAAAAATTAACTCTACATCACCATCAACCCTTTTATCTGATAGCCTATACGAACGTGTGTAAGATTGGTGAATTTGGAAAATTCATTTCCCTGAATGTTCAAGCTAAAGATAATTTGATTTTAGACATTAAAATTGTTTTACTTTTTAGGGGCGCCTGGGTGGCTTAGTCGGTTGAGCGTCCGACTTTCACTTGGGTCATGATCTCGCGGTTCGTGGGTTCGAGCCCCGTTTCGGGCTCTGTGCTGGCTGCCGGCTCAGAGCCTGGAGCCTGTTTCAGTCTGTGACTCCCTCTCTCTCTGACCCTCCCCTGTTCACGCTTTCTCCCTGTCTCTCTCCTAGAAATAAATAAAACATTAAAAAAAATTGTTTTACTTTTTAAACTTACTAATAATTTACAACTCATGTACATGGTATTTATTCATAGAACATTAATTTATTGGCAGGAAACTCACAGGCTGTAGGACTTTATATTCAAAATTGGGCAACTTACTGTTAAAATTATATTGCTGAAACATATTTAGGATTTTATAAAAATCTTATTCTAAAACTCTGATGGGTTGTATTGACCCAGAAAATAACTTGAAACTGAATTTTGATGTTAGGTAGAGTACCCTTGGAGTTATTTAAAAAATACATATATACACTTATATTTCAAAATCTTCTGGAATTAAAATCTATACAGTCCACAGGAAGTTCCAATAATACCTACTAGAAGCATTTTTAATAATAGGAAGAGGCTTAATGAAGGTGGGGGCAGGGTCATCCTGTCAGACTGCTGATAAAACCTTATTTTATCTCATTATTCCTCTGACTGACCATAGCTTTAAAGGTTAACACCAGAGGTTTAAGAAGACCTGGGAACACTGACCACATTCTTCATTACCATGTTGAGCTACAGCCAACAGCATAACACTTTCAATTGCATAGAGTCTAAGGACTCAGAAAACTTCTCAGAGTATATGCATTTGATTATTGAATAATGTAAAGAAATATGATGGTGTAGGAGAAAGAAAGCATAAGGAAGCATCAAGGGACCTAAAAGACTTCCAGACACAACTTTTCAGGCTTCCTGTTCAGGCATATGGAATGTGCTTCATCTTCAAATTATAAACCATAAAGATATGTGCAAGAAATTTTGCTTTCAAGAGATCCAGAAGTTTTTAGTGAGGTTATTGTTATACTTCTCTGGTCATGTAGCCAAGTTATACAACAGATTTAACCAGAAAAACACAAAACAAAGGGAAAAACATCAAAATATTAATGATTTGTTTCTTCAAATGAGGTTTTAGATAGGTATTGTTTTCTAAGTTTGGTTTTTTGACAGGGATTGCATTAAATATGTAGATTGTTTTGAGTATTATAGACATTTTAACAATGTTTGTTCTTCCAATCCATGAGCATGGCATACTTTTCCATTTCTTTGTGTCTTTTTCAATTTATTTCTAAGTGTTCTATAGTTTTCAGAGTACAGATTCTTTATCTCTTTAGTTAGGTTTATTCCTAGATATCTTATTGGGATCAATGCCTTGATTTCTTTTTCTGCTGCTTTATTATTGGTGTATAGAAATGTAATAGATTTCTGCACATTGATTTTATATCCTGTTACTTTCCTGAATTCATGTACTACTTATAGCAATTTTTTTTAGTGGAGTCTTTCATGTTTTCTACATAGAGTAACATGTCATTTGCAAATAGTGAAAGTTTGACTTCTTCCTTGCCAATTTGTATGTCCTTTATTTCTTTTTGTTGTCTGATTGCTGAGGCTAAGACTTCTAGTACTGTTAAAAGAGTAATGGTAAGAGTGGATATCCTTGTCTTGTTCCTGACTATAAAGAAAAGGATCTCAGTTTTCCCCCATTGTGGATGATATTAAATGTGGGTCTTTTGTACATGTCTTTTATGAAATTGAAATATATTCCATCTATCCCTGCTTTGTTGAAGTTTTTTTTTTTTATCAAGAATGAATGCTATATTATGTCAAATGATTTTCCTGAATCTATTGAGAAAATTGAATGGTTCTTATGCTTTCTTTTATTAATGTATCACATTCATTGATTTGTGAATATTGAACCAGCTCTGAAGCCCAGAAATAATCCCACTTGATCATGGTGAATAAATCTTTTAAAGCACAGTTGAATTCTATTTACTAGTATCTTGGTAAGAATTTTTGCCTACAGGTTCATCAGGGATATTGACCCATAATTCTCCTTCTTAGCAAGGTCTTTGTCTGGCTTTTGAATCCAGTTAATGCTGGGTTCATAGATTGTGTTTGGAAACTTTCCTTCCATTTTACTATTTTTTGGAAAAGTTTGAGAAGAATAGGTATTCATTGTATTTTAAATGTCTGTTACAATTCTCCTGGGTAGTCATCTGGCTCTGGACTCTAATTTGTTGGGAGATGTTTGATTACTGATTCCATTTCTTTGCTGGTCTCTTCAAATTTTCTATTTCTTCCTGTTTCAGTTTTGGTAGTTAGTGAGTTTCTAAGAATTTGTCCTTTTCTTTCAGATTGCCCAGTTTTTTGGCATATAATTTTTCATAGTACTCGCTTATAATTGTATTTCTGTGATGTTGGTTGTGGTCTCTCCTCTTTCATTTGCGATTTTATCTGTTTGGGTCCTTTCTCTTTTTTGAGAAGCCTATCTAGGAGTTTATCAATTTTGTTAATTCTTTCAAAGAACCAGCTCTCAGTTTCATTGATCTGTTCTGTTTTTTGTTGCTGTTGTTTTTGTTTCTATATGCCCTAATCTTTATTATTCCCTTTCTTCTGCTGGCTTTATTTTTTGTTCCTTTTCTAACTGCTTTAGACAGAAAAATAGGTTGTGTAGTCTGCACAGTGAAGAAAAAATCAACAAAATTAAAAGTCAGCCTATGGAATGGTAGAAGATATTTGTAAATTACGTATCTGAAAAAGAATTAGTATCCAAAATCTATAAAGGACTTTTCAAATTCAACACTCAAATGCAAACAGCCCAGTTACGAAATGGGCAGAAGACATGAATTGACACTTTTCCAAGGAAGATATACAGATGGCTAACAGACACATACACATGAAAAGATGCTCAACATCACTCATTATCAGGAAAATACAAATCAAAACCATTGTGAGATACCACCTTAGACCTGTCAGACTGGTCAAAATTAACAACACAATAAACAACATGTGTCGTGCAGAAGAAGGGGGAATCCTCTTGCACGTGTGCACGCACACACACAAACACACACACACACAAGAATATTACTCAGCCATCAAAAAGAATAAAATGTTGTCATTTGTGATGACGTGGATGTATAATGCTAAGAAATAAGAGAAAGACAAATACTGCATGATTTCATTCATATTTGGAATTTAAGAAACCAAAACAGATGAACATATAGGAAGGGTCATAAAAGGAAAAGAGGGAAAGAAACCACAAGAGACTCTTAACAATAGAGAACAAATAGGGTTGATGGAGGGAGTTGGGTGGGAGATGGGCTAGGTGGGTGATGGGTATGAAGGAGGGTGTTTGTTGTGATGAGTATTGGGTGTTGTATGTAAACGATCAATCACTGAATTCTACTCTTGAAACCAATAATACACTGTATACTGACTAATTAAATTTTAAATAAAATATAAATAAATAAATGATAAATAATAAATAAATTTCAGTTTAACAAACTGAATGAAATGTATTTGAAATTGTATTATTTGAAATGATACAACTCTTTTACCTCCTCCTGTCTCCAAAATTTGAACTTTATGAAAAGTATCAATAGATCGATTCAACAGCATAGG